>JAFIRS010000420.1:0-747584 GCA_018342105.1 Gonioctena quinquepunctata | reverse complement strand
GGAAAACTACTAAAAATAGGAAAGCATTAACTAAAATCATTAATAATTCAAAAATAAATGTTCAGTCAATCAAGTGATTATTTAGTATAATAGTTAAAAATAAATAATATTACATTCATTATTGTTTATATTTTTTTGTAGATTTAAGTTATATTTTATTAGCCTGTTTGCTGAATAATTTTTGTTTATGTTTAAAAATATTCGAATTATGTTATACGTACATGTGTTGTACAAATGTATAAATAAAATAAAGTTTATGCACTGTTGTTTGCCGTTACTCGCTAAATCAATCAAAGTACACTTTATTGTCTGAAGAAGTACATTCTCGTAGACAAAGTACAGAGTAAAATAAAATATATAAGAGACAGTGATGATAAAGCTCATATAAGTATGTACAATAAATGTTCATGTAGATAGGTAAGATAAAAGATAAAATATCAACGCTAACAGTTTTTTTTTTAAACTTCAGTTGAATGTATCATTGTAGAATTCTTCCTTAGAATAATAGGCCTTCGTAACTAAAAGCTTTTTCACTTCTTTTCTAAAACTGACCACATTGCTTATTTCTTTTATTGCAGTAGGAAGTTGATTGAATAATTTTCTGCTCTTACATATGAGTGAGTTTTGAGTTAAAGATGATGTAGGGGTGGTGTGATAAACGCGTATTGTGTATTGGTGGGGTAATTATTTCTTTTTTAAGTTTCTTATGGATTAGACACAGTGTTTCTAAAATGAAAAGGCATGCCAGTGTTAAGATGTTTTGTTCAATGAACAGTGGTCGACAGGAATCACGATGTTTGGCTTTGCACGCATATCTGATGGCCCTTTTCTGCATAATGAAGACCATTTTAAACAGATATTGCCCCAGAAGCAAATACCATAACAGAGATGGGACTCTACCAGTGAAAAGTAATCCTTTCTTGCATTAGAACTATCTAATTCATCAGATGTAATGCGTACCGCTTAGCAACCTGAGGCTAACCGCTTGCATAGGTTCCTGACATGGCTTTCAAAGACTAACTTTTTATCGATATGTAACCCCAAAAACTTGTTTTCTGTGGTATGTCCCTCCCTGAAGACGATTTATTTTTAATTTCGATGAAAACTTGCTTTATTCCGTGGATGTCAGTGGGTTTGAGAAAGAAGGATTTATGCATCGACTTTCCCTCTAGTTATACCAAAGGATCATTTCGGACAGGTTTGCCGCTACTGAGCAGTAAAATGAGTTAAAATCATCTGAACTCAAGTTTGTTTTAACTGGATCAGATTTACATTTTATTCTTAAATCATTGATAATCTCCTACGTTTCCCTTTGATTATTTTCAGCTTTAGCTATTCTGTTTGAATAATATATGTTTTTGGCCTTTTTTATAACTTTTCGGTAAGTGTTTCTATATTTGTTAAAATAGTTAATAAAATCTACATTTTCATAAGGTATGTGTTTTCTGATTTGGTGTAAAGAGCGCATGTTTTTTGGTGATATTTTGAGACCTTTGGTAAGCCACGGTTTTTTCTGTTTATCTTTCATTTTTCTAATGTTACTAGAATTCCAGTCCAATCTGAATCAGCACAGAGTTGCGAAATCCTATTATAATTGTTTTTACTGAAGATTCTACCTTGTTTCAGCTGGTTTTTTAACAGATTTTTGTGAAGGGTCATTTTACATGATATTTTATTTTATATCTATTCCTATTGTAATATGTTTAAAATGCATCAGTATATATTAACGCAATTATTCACAATTATTATTCATAAATATGTGATAGCAAAACACAGTTCAATTCAAAACAGAAAGATCCTCGCGCTCTCGCTTATTTGAATCACGAGCGCTCGCTTGAGGCGTTGCCACGATTCTCAGCCTTCCCCCTCTTGCACTTCTCATACGCAATAATTTAGAAACTCTTATGGCAATAACTAAATAACTATATGGCTACGCGTGTTTATTTTTTTCCATAAAATTTGTTACTTACCTTTTAATAATATATTAGTTTTTCAAAAAGATCTGAATGGAGGGATTTTAGTTATGCCTTAAAATGTGGTGTCCGCGGTAGCACACTATAGGGATTACGTGTTAAACATTGCAACTTTGAAGCCTAATATCACGCTTTTAATGTGGTAAATCATTCCAAAAATTTTATATGATACAGGTAATAATATTAACTAAAAGGGGTATAAATATAAACGCAATCTGATTGGAAGTGGATTTCACAACAACTACCTTAAGAGAATTTTGGTAAAATCACATATTTTGTTGTTCTTCATCCTAAAATATCTTGTTTATATGTATATATAGGGTGTAATCTACCTTCTTGCACAAGCGCTAACAGTTCATACTCCACCAAAAAATAAAAAAAATTCCTTTGTTATTTTTAAGATATAAAAAAATTAAAAAAATACGTTTTACCTAACAAAACGAATTTGACAAAAAAATAGTTTTTTTAATGTTTCAATTTTTTTTTTGAATTTTTAACCACTAATTTGTTATAAAATGGCCTTATACACCCGTCATTCATGGGTGTGCAAGATGTTAGATTACACATTATATTATATTATATATATATATATATATATATATATATATATAAAATATGTGAAGTGGTTTATCAATATAGTCTTCATACTTTGTTTGGTCCTATTGAAAATCTGAGGTAATTAAAATTTTGACAGTAGGTAATTTGCATATGAATGAAGTTGATAACCACTTGTTCCTGCGTAATCAAATTATTTTCTTGGTTCCATTGTTTCTAATGGTGAGCGCATCATGTCTTCAGAAAAGTGTACATTAGTTTGGGTTGTATTAGGTTGACTAACAAAGAGAATTTCGTAAAAATGACACCTGAGTTTTACTATATTTACAGAAATCAAGTCTTAGCTATATTGCTACTGTACTATTATATACTTTTAGGGTGTCACTTTTCCTTCTATGCATGCCATGCTGGCAAGGTGGATCCCACCACTGGAGAGGAGCAAATTTGCTGCCTATGTATATGCTGGTAAGTACTGAAAGCATTCAAGCTAAAATGGCTACCTTGAATTTGACTCATTTTGAGTTATCTGTATTATTAACGGAATTCTTTACTCTTATAACTTACTTTCGGGGTTCCATACCTCACAAAGGAACCCTTATAGGATCACTTTATCTCAGAGACTGATGCAGAAAGTTGAAATTCGGCATAGTAGCACACTTGTCATTGGATTATCCAGACATGGTAAAATATTTTTGGGCCTGAAGTTTGTAGCATCCATGGTATTGAATTGGTGTAGTGTTTCTTGCCTTGAGATATTTGACTTTTGAACGGAAAGTATTGAATAAATTAATGATGATGTCAGGTAGACTATACATTCAAATTTTTTATTAGATTATTAATAAAAAAAACTGGACATAATGGTCATCAGAATCAAATCAAGCTATTTTATCCAAAGTATTCTCAAAGTTTTGAATTTCAGCAAAGATACAGTCTCTTTATGGTTTATAATGTAAAAGATTCCCAACATGGCTCATCAACCTCATGTAAACATAACCAAGTTTCTTCAGATAAATTACATACAGAATATCTTCTCTGAATATCAAAGCTACTAACAGGAATTTCACTAGTGAATGAATTCTAGGATTATGCTTAATTAATAGAATATTCTGCAATTCTTAGAACTAAAATATTTATCTGAAAATTTTAACAAGGAAATGTTTGTACCAAAAATTTTTTCCAGTTGTTGGTCTCGTGGAGTTTTATTTAAAAAATCTAGTTGTTGGTATTTCTTTTCTATTCTTCCAGAATTTTGGGTTATAGAGCTCCTGAGATATTGCTGAACACATATGCCAAAACATGTTTTTCCGTTCTATCTTCCAAACTATTAAAGCTCAAAAAAGAGTTTTTAAAAGTTCAGCAGAAAACTGTAGTGATGATTGTAGACCTTACAGTTTTTGAACAACTCACAATAAAACAAACAGTTATAGGAAACTCCCCATGTACAGTCAAAATTACCCCTTTTTTACACGCTTTATATTAGCTTCACTTGTATGTTTGTTTGTAACCGACTCCTTTGGGCGCGATTTTGACCCACTTTAAACGGTCAGATTTCATTCAAACTTTGTAGATTTATCGAGGACCGATGACAATACACTAATTTGATAAGATTATTCCATTTTTTAATTTGCAAAAAAATGATAAAAATAATAGTTTAAAAAAAAATAAAAAAACACGCTTTTATAAATAAACCAAACTAAAAAGTAAGAAATAAATAATAGTTTAAAAAAAACTAAAAAACACGCTTTTATAGAAAAGCAAACTAAAAAAATAAAAAATAAGAAAACAATTTATTTTATTTAAAAAAAAGCGTGGGGTGCATGGTACCGCCTAGGCCAACAATTACCTGTGATCTGAGACATTTCTTACTTCACTGCCCTAGGTGTGTAATGTACTATATAATTATTGATACCATGCACCCCACGCTTTTTTTAAAAAAAATTTTTTTTCTTCTTATTTTCAATTTTTTTAGTTTGGTTTTCTATAAAAGCGTGTTTTTTAGTTTTTTTAAACTATTATTTATTATAGTGCATCATCTACTATCCTCATAGCACAGAACTTGGAAAGATGGCTTTCTAACAACAGATTGAACTGCCAAACGCAGGGTGAGATGCGAAAATGGCTTTGGCTTTTCTCAAACATTGTTTGTATCATAGTCTGGGAAAGTTTTAACCACCTTCATATTCAGTTTTTCAATGTAACTCATGTAGCACAAAGGTTTCTACGAATATATCCTGTTTTGAAAATGAAAATACTGGAAGTCTGCTTCTACCGCAGAGATGCCACGGCTGAAATTTGGTCAGGTATTAGAAAAGACAATGAAGAATGTTATTTTCGTACTTTCTATTCAATAAATACTCAGTTTAGCAAATTGGCATACTTTCAATAAATAATACAAATAATTGAAACCGATTATTTAGTTCGCTATTGAAATTTTGATTGATTTATTCTGTTTTATATTTTGAATGTCACTATGGACTCTTCTTGTGTTAACCTGACGAGTACGTGTTACCTGAAGGTTTCGAAACAAAAAGTTTTCAGGCAAGCACTAAAGATGGCCTTCTAAATTATTCAAATAATAAATTTGCACTTTTGGTTGCTTCCCTTGGTCTGATTGGGTGGGATTTATTCAGGATTATTGTCTGCTACTGAACCTGTGAATAATTCATAATCTTTAATGCTGTGGGAGATATGTGAATGCAAAAAATTGCGGACAAATAGACATATGTGCTAGACTATATAGGGCATACATCAACAACATTCAATTACGATTTTTTTACCATCTCCTATTATAGAGCTCATATAATATACAGGGTGTCCCTGGACTTCCTCTTTTCATCTCGGGAATGTATAGATGGGGTCAAAATATCACCAGTACTTCATATAACTTTTGTTCCTAAAAGCCTTCGTTACTAAGTACGGGCCCTCGAAGTTACAAAATGAAAAATGTTTTTCTTTGATAACTTTCAAAGTGAATATTTAAAATTATCTAAATTTTGGTGATTGACTAACCAAATGAATTCCTTCGATGAGCTTTCATGCAGGAGTCAGTTGTTTTGCTACAAAGTCAGGAACGGACTACCCCCGATGGTCCACACCTCAAAACTTTGAAATGACAGATCATTTTTCAATAGTTTTCAACAAAATAAGGTTACGTAGACAATTTTCTGAATAAAAGTACTCATGTGAAAAGTCGATCGGAGCAATGATTCTTAATAAAAATGCAGTTTTACTTGACGACATCAAACCCAATCGTCCACCATTATTTGAAATGAAAAATTTTCACAGTAGAAATACTAATGCTTACGTTAATTCAACAACATTTATAACAGGGATAATACAAAATATGCTAAAATAAAGTCGTAAACAAAAAGTACAGTACCTAGTTGAAAGTTTCATTCACAATGTAGATATTTTTCAAATGAAATATCAAGTTATGTAGATTTGTGGTGTTTTTGAACTAACAAGCTACTCCACTATGAATTATCGAATTCAGTCCATATTTTGTATGTACGCGTGGAATAAGCACGTGTCGTGTTGTGTTATCTGAATCTCATGAAACTCAACATTTGGATGTTGCAAATTCGTATTCACAGCTTAAATGTTGAGGAGTTTCACTGATAAATCCATTGGATTTCTTTCTGTGGGGGCATCTAAAAAGCCTCGTTTACGCTACACCTATTCACACCAGAGATGCCTTGTTGAATAGAATTACATTACATTGTGAAGCCATACGAAACGACCCTGGCATGCTATTTCAAGTGCAGAGAGGGTGTTTGCGCCGACTAAGAAAATGTATTGAGAGAGACGGGGGTCATATCGAGCAGTTTTTGTAGCGGATTTTGCATTTCTGTTTGCTCTTGAGGCTTGCAATTGATTATTTACACCATGAGTTTTGTAAGGTAAACGTGTTTGCATGATAAAAATTCGTTATGAACATTGTACCTAGCGTTGAATACTCTCGTTTCGGACGTCCATCGTCTTAATGGATTTAAAGGGTTTTCACGACGTTTCGAATGCTTGTATCTGCAATCGTCTTCAGGTTAAATCCATTGAGACGATGGACGTCTGAAATGAGAGTATTCAAGTTACCACATCGTCTACAACCTTCAAATAATTGTACCTATCTTTTCTATTTTCATTACAAATTAATCTTTTCGAAAAATGGTAGACATCTCAGGTTGGATGTCGTCGAACAAAAATGCATTTTTATCAAAAATCGTTGCTCCCATCGATTTTCCACACGAGTACTTTTAATCAGGAAATTGTCCAGGTAACCTTGTTTTGTTAAAACATATTGACAAATCCCAGTCATTTCAAAGTTTTGGGGTGTGGACCATCGGGGGTAGTCGGTTCCTGACTTTGTAGCAAAACAACTGACTCCTGCATGAAAGCTCATCGAAGAAATTCATTTGTTTAGTCAATCACCAAAATTTAGATGATTTTGAATATTCACTTTGAAAGTTATCAAAGAAAAACATTTTTCATTTTGTAACTTTGAGGGCCCGTAACTTGGTAACGAAGGCTTTTAGGAACAAAAGTTATATGAAGTACTGGTGATATTTTGACCCCAACTATACATTCCCGAGAGAAAAAGAGGAAATCCAGGGACACCCTGTATACAATTAGAGATTTAAAAAAGTATATCAACTGAATTATTGTGAATTGAAATAAAATTCAATTCATTGCCATTATGGTATTATTTTTTTAGGTGCTAATTTTGGTACGATCATATCTCTTCCATTATCAGGGTGGTTATGCTCATTCAAACTGGACAATGGGTGGCCTTTGAGTTTTTACTTATTTGGAATATTGGGCATAGTATGGTTCTTCTTCTGGATGTATTTCGTGTTTGATTCACCTTCCACCCATCCAAAAATTGATAGACAGGAACTCGCATTTATTTTAGCTAGTATCGGACCACAGGTATGAACTAAAACATGATAAAAATTGTTCCTTAAAAAAAGTACGTCCATCAAAGCTTTTTTTGAAAGTACTTTGCACACATTATATTGAAGTCAATTCACCTTTAACAACTTTGATTTGATTGAAAAAAAACTTGACAGACTTGATTTGAACACCAATTTAAATGATTGAAGTTTTTCTGGCATAAAATACTTTTTTGTAGTTGATATTATTAGTGGCAGTAACAAAAAACTCCTTCCTGAATATTCAGTCTTGCTTTCCATTTCTGATACAATATTGATACAACATGAGAAAATCACTTTGATTCACTATTAAGTATAATGAAATATAATTCATATTTTGCAGATAATAATTAATAACTTTTCTTTCAAATATGAACTTTATTATCGTAATTTGTTTTAATTTATTCCAATATAGACTTTAGATACTTGCAGAATTCCTTCTTATACAATTATTGTTATGTGCTGAAAATATATTTTAAAAATTTGTTCCCTATTACTGATGACCCCATACAAATATTTCATGTTTCTAGGATGATGAAGATGACAATGCTCCACTACCATGGTGTAGTTTACTGAAATGTGTTCCACTGTGGGCAATTTTAGTTACACAATGTGGAGGTTCATGGGCATTTTACACCCAACTGACTGAACTGCCAACCTACATGGCACAAATTTTACATTTTGATATACAAGCCGTAAGTATTCTTTATTTTTTTTAGAGGGATCAATATAGGATCTATTTTTGTATAATGATTTATTCATCTGCTTTTTTTTTCCAGAATGCTCTCCTTTCAGCCATTCCATATCTCACTAGTTGGGTTTGTGGAATTTTGGTCAGTATTTTTGCAGATTGGTTATTGAGTAAAGGATATATTTCACTTTCGACATCATATAAATTATTCAACTCAATAGGTAATATTTTTTTATATATTTTTATGAACTATTGAAAAAACTTTATTTTTGCGATTTTTGTTAAATAATTAGAGAGTTACACTTGCCAAGCCACATCCTGTAAGCAATGTATCAGATAGTGCAGCCACTCATTGGCAAACAATAGTATATTATGCAACGATCATGTAATGATAGCTATTAATACAGGAGCACGAGGTAAGTGTGCGAGTGTATTAATAGCCATTACATGATCGTTGCATACACTAGTTTTTCTACGACCAATAAATAATAAAATAAAAACAAGAATTTCTGGTGGTGTACAAGATAATACTTCACTGCTCGACATACTTATAGGTACTTTTGACGCGTTGTGATTGAATGTCAATTAAAATTAAATGTCAAACAAGTATGTAGAAACATACCACTTGATTATTCCCAAGCACGTGTTTTTATTTGAAAAGTCTATTTTGAAATAAAAATCCGTATTAAAATGGACAATATTAATAAATCAGTAGCAGATATTTAATTTGCGTATTATAATATGGGAGTAGAAAAAATTATTTATTGAACAGTTGTGTTTCCACTCACAAGAGAAATCAATAAGTCTGCCACTAGTGTAACATTTTCGAGAGAAGGGAGAATGCATTCCAGTTTTCAAGACAATACTATATAGTGCAATAAAGGCAAAGAAAAAACTCTTGTATTCGTAGATACTTGATTGAAAGAATAATAAAGGTCAATGAAGAATATGTTAGAAAAATTAATTTGGGTGTTTTTAGGAATTCTGAAAAAATGTCTTGCAAATCATAATCACACCAAAAATTTTAATCATAATAGTATAAATATTGCTGAATTTTAAAACAATAATACATAACCTTGTATCATTTCATTTAACACTTTGTAACCGTACCCACCCCGGTATTATTTAGTTGTTAAATTTTCTGGTCGACTTTCAATTTTTTCAACCTTCTTTTTTTTTTTTGTTGTGATCGTCTAGATAGTCAGCGCCACTTCTCAGGTAGCAGGATCTGCAATCCATCTACTCTCAGAAGATGGCCTAGTATAGCATTTTTTTTTGTCGGCACACAGCCTTATATAGAGAGACCCTTGAAAGGACAGACCCTCAATTTTCCCACGTTGTGTATATTTTTTTTGTGTTCTTTAGGATACAAAGTTCTGTTCAGCTGAAGAGAAATAAAAGACAAACTTAAATAAATACATATATTAAAGCCAAGAGTTACAATCTCCACTTGTTTGAAAACAATTCAACGATTAAAGGCTTTACATTTTCCACAAGATACTATTGCAAATTATAAGAGTTCAGCTTATAAAAAAATCGTCTCTGGTTTCGAATCTGAGTAGATACTGCTATGTAAAGTGTTTCTGAAGTGATGAAAATTGGATTATATTAAGGTGATGAATATATCTGTAGTTGTAACATTGTTTCATACCCAAAACACCTTGCTGGTGTTTCACGGTATATTCATAGATTGATTATGCCAATTGAGAGAATGAAGACTATAGTACATTTCCAGCACTAACCAAGGAGTTGCTAGACTCACAGGACTAGTGACCGGTCCGAGATTGTTTTGTGTGCACCCATACTAGACAACCGTTACCATCCTCGGCCACTCTTTACAGTCACGTTCTATTTTATATAGAGTTTTTAGGCTAAAGCCGGGATCCATGCTTAGCAGAGAGTAACATTGTAGCACTACAAACATACTCATTCCAACATTTCTCAATTTAGCTATTAAACTGTCGTGTTGAGCGTAGTCAAGTACTAAAATCAATTCTAGACCAATATATCTATAACTTGAGGATTTAAAGTGGTACTGATAGGCTTCGACTAATATGACCTAGATATATTCCACCATTAAGTATTCTAGATTCAAACCAGGAACAATTATCAAATTTCAATTTTCCTATATTTACAATATTCTTTGAGGTCCAGGAGGACAGACTGTTGTTTATTAAGGTATTCAAAATACAAATTTGTGAGACTGTCTAGAAATTCATTAGTCTGATATCTTACCCAAATTCCTATATAATTTACTCCCGACAGCGTTTGAGAATAGTCCACTAATATATTTACCTCGCCACACATCAAAAGTTTGCAGGACAGCTCCGCTGATGGACATGAATGTTTTGGAGTGCACCCTACCCACAAACCCGTTACTATCCTCGGTCACTTTTTTGTATTACTAATGTTGCGTAAAACCGGGATTTATTATGGCAAGAAGCAACAATGAGACAATGATAAACATATTCAGTTCCACTATTTCACAGTCGTGCTAAAACTCTCTATTTTACTCGCTGTTACAAGTAAGACACAGACTAATCGTAGCCGAAAAAATACTGACTCTATAATTTAACTGAGTTGACTGGTTTGTGATAATGAATGGAGAATATCAAATAAAGGGAATGAGTAGAAAATTCTGAATAATTGAAGATAGTTATTCTTTTAATTCATTACGGACCTGGACTTCCCGAAGTTACTCGTGTTGTACTAGTAAACTCCATTTGGATCCGTCCTCTTCTTCCCAGTACCTAAGGAAGAGAACTATATTAGCACTTGTCAATATATAAATATGTGTTAATCATTTGCCCCACGATTTTATTGGTCTAGGAGGGTCAATCTTTAATACCTCAATTGGAAGATCAAACATTCCCAAATTAGTAGTGAAACATACCCCTACACCTGGAACTTACGCCATATACTTGAGATCAGTCAATCCACATAGGCCTTGTGGTTTCACTAAACACATTCCAAATCAAAATGAGAGTATGGGACTCCACTGAGTGGATTACTGAGGAGCGAAGTGAGTGTGGTGCCTTGACGGGGTTTATTGAGGAGCGAAGTGAGTGTGGTGCCTGGGCGGGGTTTATTCCGGAGGGTGTGAGTGATGTTGTGCCTCGACGGGGTTTATTCCGGAGGGTGTGAGTGATGTTGTGCCGACGGGGTTTTTTCCCGGAGGGGTGTGAGTGATGTTGTGCCTCGACGGGTTTATTCGAGGGTGTGAGTGATGTTGTGCCTCGCGGGGTTTATTCCGGAGGGGTGTGAGTGATGTTGTGCCTCGACGGGGTTTATTCCGGAGGGGTGTGAGTGATGTTGTGCCTCGACGGGGTTTATTCCGGAGGGGTGTGAGTGATGTTGTGCCTCGACGGGGTTTATTCCGGAGGGGTGTGGGTGAGGTGTAGCTTAATGAGTGTGGTGAATAATGAGTAATATGTGAAAACCAAATGTATAGATCGTATGTATAAACAATAACCAGGGAAAATTCAATAAAATATACCAATAGCATAATATCATATGAATAGAGGATTAATATCGGGTATTAGTGATCACAAGAGGAAAATATAATATAGGGAATAATTACTTGTAATAAAACAAAACATCATTAAAATATATACCTATAGTCCTGAAATAAATGATTGCAAATAAGTGTTAGTGAAGAACGATATATCTACCTATAATATAAATTAAATATACCAATATAATAAGTTTACGCTAAAGATAAAATTAATAAACGAACATAAGTAAAGCAATATATATGTATCATATGTATAAGTCATAACCTGTGAAATTTATTCAACATATCAAACCATTATGTTTACCTAAAGGAAGAAATAACCATAAAACATTAGTAACACAATACGCATGTACATATGTGCAAACAATCACCTGTAAAATAATCTGATTATACCAATCTCATCATTTATCTAAACAAACGATAAAGAACTACTCGTTAAAACACCCCTATCGGAAAACTCGCCGTGAAAATACAACTTACCGTCGACCGCTTCAGTTTGAACTACTTCACCATGTCAACTGTCATAATTCATAATAAAAGTTCAATTCATAGATACAATTTCAGTTTCAATAAAAATGGATTAAAAATGATTCAAGTCACCTTACCTAAATGTAATTCCATAGCAGGAGATGTTGTCAGGACCAGGACCCAAGTGGAAGTGATTTCTGATCGATTTGGTGCTCGCTTTTATAGGAAAAGGATCGTATCCAGGGAGACGCATTTTGTTTCTAAGAATTCCCAATTTTCCGACTGGAATTTGCCAATATTCGAATTTACCGAATGGATTTGCAATCTGAAACTTGCATAAAAGTGGTCTAAGATATCCGTTCTACAATTGGAACCAGGTTTCTCTCCTGAATAAATACGGCATTTACCAAATTTTAGCCATAACTTCCGTCTTTGACGTCTTGTTGATAACTCAAGCTACAGGACAAATTTTACTTTGGAACTCTATTTTCAACTCTTAAGCTCAGTAAGGTGGGTAAAAAGTATATCAGCTTGATAAGAAAAGTGTATTCTTTCATTTGATATATTGGATTAGTCGGGAAATATTATAGGAAGATGTCAGGGTAGCGTGAAAGTTGAAGTGTCATCCCTATATGGTCATAATATTTCCTAGATTGGTTTTTAATATTTCCTAGATTTGGTTTTCCTTACTCTAAAGTTACTATTCCTTCTATCAGCTTTATCAAGAAAGTATATTCTTTTATTTGAGGTGTGAAATAAGTAGATAGACATTATAGAAAATTTGCAGGGTATCGTAGAAGTTGAAGGAGGCTCCTACATGCTTATAAAGTTCCAAGATTCGTTTTTCCTACCTGCAGAATTCTTATTATATTGATCAGCTTGATTAATAAAGTGTATTCTACGATTTAGGAAGTCATTTCAGCAGAGAAATATTATTTGAACAATACAGGGTATCGTTGAAGTTGAGTTGAATATCCTCATCTCTATAATGTTCCCAGATTTATCCTTTCTGTTCCTAAGATGGATATTTATAGCTCAGATTCATCGATGAAGTGTGTATTTCAATTCTAGATGACAAATTGTTAGGAAAATGTGATTGGGAGATGGCAGCGTAGTGCTGAAGGTGCATCGTAGAAAGTACATACAACGTTACCTAAAAAGTGTATGGACCTCATACCTATATAGTGATTCATACTCACCTTGTTCTCTTCCTACAGTCTTAGACTTGTTATCAGTGGTCGTACAATTCCATAACTTGAGTGGCGGAGAGGGGAAAGAAATCATCGAAGGAATTTTACTTACTTTCTGCTTGGTTCTTGTCATCGGAAACCCTTTTCTTGGAAGTACAGATGATGATTCTAACTACCTGCTTGGGATGTGCTTCTTCTGAATGATATTCCATCCTCAGACGATGCTCTGATGTTTTCCATAGTTGACTTCATAACGCTAGTTTCTTTTTTTTTTTGTTTGGTGAAAAGAACACTCCCCCTACCCACCGAGATCTAGGAATTTATGTAATCTAACAAGACCCGGGGTCACACCGTCTCAACTTCGATATTTTCAAAAGTATATACTGTAACAATACGAGGTAGGGACCATTTTTTATCTAGATAAAATACTGATGATAATCGAAGTATTGCTAAAGTAGGCAGGAAGTTCTATGCCTATTTCTCGGTACATATTGAATCATAATAAGTAATTTTGTAGACTATTCTTGACCCTATCACTGTTTTGCCCGTTCGGCATATATGTGCTGTCAGTACGGCTGCAGTGAGCACTTTCGGGAATATACATTTCCCGCAGTTACCTGCTTTTGGCTATATCTGCTTCTCACAGTTACCCACCAAGATTTTTTTAATAATTTGGTACATATCTTGCAATTCTAGGAAGACAAAAACTTGTGATTTCTGACTGGCAGAATATATTTAAAATTTGTGACCGGGATTATTAGGTTGGACCTCAAGAATTGTTTTGTCAAAATGCAACCAGTTTTGTGACTTATGGTCAGATTCTATCAGATTTGTTTCTCACTAATTCGGTAGTGAAAAAGCATTCAAAACTCCAAATTAATCATTATTATATTTATAAATCACAGAGTTTGAATCTTTTTCCGTCCACTAAAATCTGTTTTTGCATATTTTGGTTCTTTTTTGTTTTCCTTGAAAACTTTATTTTTTTTCTTTAAGTAGATATGTCAGATCTATCCTCCTCATGACTATTCATTGAAATATATAACAACTTATATTCATTCAGTACTCTTTTGCGTTTGAAAGCCATTTTTTAACTATTAACAATCACAAAATAAGCTAGTTTTGAATCTTAAGCTGTACTGTAATAAACTGCAGGTGTGTATATCAATTCTTCTTCTGCAGGTGCCATCTCCATTTAATGAAGGTTGGCGACAATTTCGGCATACTTATTGCGGCCCTGAGTGGTATGAATTAAAGATGATGTGTTCATACTGGTCCAGTCGCGTATGTTTTTTAACCATGTCATGTTGTCTGCGTCCAGGACCATGTTTTCCTTCGATTTTTCCTTCTATTATTAATTTCAGTATATTATACTTGTTGTTACGGTATATGTGGCCCAGACAGGCGGTCTTTCTTCGCTTTATTGTTGTAAGTAACTCTCTCTCTCCCTTCCCATACGTCTAAGCACTTCATCGTTAGGTATATGTTGAGTCCATGATATTTTTAGTAGTCTGCAGAAGATCCACATTTCAAACGCTTCGATTCTGTTCATGGTGTCCACTTTTATTGTCCATGCTTCTGCTCCATACAAGAGAACTGGGTGCACGTATGCCTTTACAAAACGGTATCTTAAGTTTAAGTTCAGGGTTGCGTTACATAATAGGTTTTTCATCTTTAGGAATATGGCTCTAGCTTGTTCTATATGTGATCTTACTTCGACGTCAGGGTCTACATTTGTCGTTATGTTGCTGCCAAGATATTTAAATTTCTCTATTGCGGTGTCGTAGATGTTTATGTTCAGTTGTGGGTTTGGAAATCTTGTTATGGCCATTACTTTTGTTTTTGTTACATTAATTTTCATGCCTAATTGATCTCCCACTTCTACAACTTTGTTGATTAGGCGTTGAAGGGCTTCTGGATTGTCTGCAATGATAGCCGTGTCGTCTGCATAACGTATATTGTTTAATGTCCTGCCGTTAATTTTTATTCCATCCTCGTCATCGCCTATTGCTTGGTTAAATATGTGCTCAAAGTACATATTAAACAGTATTGGAGACAGAACACAACCTTGTCGTACTCCCTTTTCTATACACACCGGTTCCGATGTCGTTTGTCCACATCTAACCGTTGCTTCTTGGTTCCAATATTTTTTTTTTATAAACTCAATGTCTTGTTTGTCTAACCCTTTTTCCTGTATATCAATTAAAAAAATCAAATATAAATAACTGTAGCCAACCTTATATATTTATGTATGTATTGTTGTCTATTTTAAATAATGGATATAGTTGATTCTCGCAGCGAACATCCAAACGAGGTCATTGGAAATATCCGCTTCCTGCACTACTGGTATGACTTTGATTTTCGGATATATCTGCTTGCTGCAGTGAAAGGCAGTAAAATGAAGATATGTAGACCATACTTTTTGTGGATCTTTAGAAGATGTACAATAACTTAATAAATTTATTTTTTTAAATCGATTCTCAAATAAAAACTATAATTTTTTGAAATTGAACATGGCCTTGATATAGATTTCTAACAATGAAAGAAAAAGTCAGTCAGGTAGTTACCAAGAACACTCATGTAAATGTATATTCACATTTATTTATTGGCAGGAAAACACAATTCATGGAACAGATTATCTCAGAGTCAGGTACTAATGAAAAATATAAGAACACATTAAAAAAATGTTCTCAAAGGTGAGGCATCTTTTTTAATAAGATGTAAAACACGTCAAAATAGATTTGTCCACCAGAAATCACCTATATAAAAATCGAAAAATAAAGAAGTTTCAGAACTCCCTGAAAAAAAAAATGGTTCCATGACAGTCCCGGTATATTTACAAATACTGTTATTATCATCATTATACAATACAATCTTTATTTGTTTTCAGAAAATAATAATTTTATAGACAAGTCAGTTTTCTAAGCCTACTTAGAGTGGCTGTAATTATAAAATATAAATATATATAATGATTGTTATATAATCAATAAAAGCTTAGTTGAATTTACATTATTAAATAGATGTTAGTAATAATTTACAAGTAAACACAGTTTAAAATGCAGTTGAGCGAAGAAATGAGATGAGGTAATATAGAATAGAATAGAATAGAATTTATTGAGTACCAATAACAGCAGATTATTACAGACAATTATAATAATTTTGTGTGTGGTACATGTCAAAATTGCAGGGAATATTTTCCATTAAGAAATCAGTTAAAAAAAAAAAAAGAAAAATGTTTTAGAATATATAAGATATGGCGATGCGCACCGGGGCGACTTTAATTGAGCAGTCTGAATCATGGTGCATTTGCTTTACATCCGAGGAAAACCCGATAAAACCACGGAACCATGCCATATTCTAAAAAACATTTCTTACTGGTCCCCAAATAAGGAGAAACAATAATAATAAAGGAAATATACAGAAAAACAACTAAGTAAATGTCATTTGATTTATATCTTCCAATCTATAGGGCTCTGCAGAAACTAATAGTTTTTTAATTACTTTCTTAAAACTAAAAAAAGTTTTAATTTCCTTCATGTTGTTCGACAATAAATTATAAAATTCTAGGCACTTATAGAGACAGCCTTTTTCTATGAGAGAGGTTGTATGGGGAGGGTAACAAAACATGTATTTATTTCTAGTTCTATAGGTATTTACATTAACATAATTATTGAACAAGTGCTTGTTTTTATAGACAAAATTTAGACATTCAAAAACATACAATGCGGGTAATGTTAAAAGATTTAAGTTTCTAAAATGCCCTCTACAAGAGTCTCCAATTTTCAGACCACATAATATTCTTATTGCTCTCTTTTGTAAAATGAATACCTCTTGATAATGTGAACCCCCCCAAAATAATATTCCATAGCTCATTGAGGAATAGAAATGACCAAAGTATGCTGTTAGTAGAGCATAGCTATCAGTAACTTTTTTTAGTTCTCTGAGAGAATAACAAGATCTACTCAGTTTACCACATAGCAGTTGTACATGATTTATCCAATTCATATGTTGATCAATGGTGATTCCAAGGAACTTTGTGCTAGCATTATATGTTATTTCTGTATCATTTATGAGGACATGTGAGGGAAAATCATTGGTATTTCGACTATGTCTAAACAAAATAGCATTAGTTTTTTTTTGTGTTTAATAAAAGGGTGTTGTCTTCAAACCAGTGAGCAATGTTATTTGTAATATCAATAGTTTTTTCACATAAATCCTCGTATTGCTTTTCTGCTATTAGTATATTTGTATCGTCAGCATAGTTTGTTAATAAGATTTGAGGTCATTTACCAAGTTTGGCATATCATTGACATACAAAATGAATAGGGATTGGACCGAGTACACTGCCCTGGGGTACTCCTAAGTTTATTGTTGCATCATCTGAAAAGTGCTCAGTGTGACCATTTTGTATAACAACTTTTGTGTTCTGTCAGTAAGATATGATTCAACCATTTATTTGCTTGTCCACAATACCAATTTTTTCCATTTTACTCAAAAGTAGCTCATGATTCACACAGTCGAAGGCTTTCGATAGGCCCAAAAAAAATACCATGTACTATCAAACCCTGGTCTAAAAACTGAGTACTTTTTCAATAAAAGAAAGATAGCTGTTGTGGTAGATTTACCTGCCTGGAAACCGTGTTGACAACTAGCAATTACATTGTTCATACTTAAGAAGGGATAATTCGTCTGCACATTACAATTTCGAATAATTTGGAAAAACTAGATAGCATGCTTATGGGACGATGGTTTTCAATTAGGTGGGGTCACCTTTTTAAAAGGGGTTTAACGATTGCAGCTTTCAGCCTAGAGGGGAAATACACCAAGACTCAATGATTCATTAATTATGTAAGTGATAGGCTCTATTATGAATTTCCCAATTTTTTTTAGAAGAACATTACTTATATTATCCTCACCTGAAGAGTACTTGTTTTTCATGCAGGATATGATCTCTAAAACTTCTTCTTGTGTGACTTCTGACAAATAAATGGAATTTGGAATTTCTCTTATATTGCTTTGATGTACATGACTATTTTTTGGGCCATCTCCAACCAATTGAGATGCCACTGTCGTGAAAAACTGATTGAAAAGATTGCTAGCCTGTTCTGGTGATGTTACCAATTCATCATTTTGATTTTTTATGCCGTTGAAACTTGATTTGGATTTTTTTTTTTTTTTTTTGTAGTTGTAGATAAAGTTAGAAAATGAAATATTTTAATTTTGTTTTGAATTTTATTAGTAGTAAGTTTCGGAATTGAGATGGCAAGATGTTATAGAGATTTTGGTTGTTCTCCTAATCCTTCTTTGTGAAGCGATTATTCTGTCCTTATATCTAGTTTGTAATCATGTACCTCTTCGTGTGTTGTGTAGGATTCAATGTTTTTTTTAACGTGTAACAGTTTGTGGAATATGATTAGGGCATATATGGTCATTATCCCTAGTGCCTGGAATTGTGGTCTGCAGCTAGAATTCCTGTTTGATTCGAATATACATGTGATGACTTTTGTAGAATGATAACTTTTGTTAAGTGTACTTGCACATGCATTTTCTCCCACTTCATTCACAGAAAATGCATAAGGATTTTCTACTACCCAAACAAGTATTATGAAAATTATTCACTTCATTTCATGCCTGGTTATTGTTACGATGATTTGGAAGCCAATGGCAATATACAACTCTTGCGAGACGATCTTTCAATCAATAATGTTATGACAAAAATTGTTCCTGTCATATCGTCTTAACTGAGGGTAAAACGATTGGTACAGACTAATTTGAACACCACTTGAAAGTATGTCTCTAAGTTGATTACTATTGTAAATGTGCAATTTTTCTATATCTACATTATTCTGCGATTTTCTTATAGGTGATATTTGGTGAAACCACTTGTATTGACAAGTTCTACATCCTGATAAAAAAAAACACTATATATATATATATATATATATATATATATATATATATATATATATATACAGGGTTACTGGAAACATGTCACGATCCCTTTAAGGGGTGGTAGTAGAGGTCACTAGCTATTGAATCACCCTTGGGTAGATGGGGCAAAAGTTGACCAATTTCAAAATATTTCTTATTTTCTGTTTTTTTCTTAGAAAAAGAGATTATGCAACTTTAAAAATAAAAAAATTATTATTTTTTGGTGGTCCTAGTTGGGTAACACCCTAATACGTCATAATAAATAAAAAAGGGTAGCAATCTGTGAATGATGAGTTAGAAACTCTTAATAGATTAAATTTTTTTATAATTTTCCATGACAAAATGCATTTTTTTTGCAAAAAATCATTATGCAACTTTACCGGCGCAACTTTTTGGAAACCTCTACGCAACTTTTTGGAAACCTCTAGCTATCTAACGAGGTAGAATATTTTTACATACTTTAAAAAATGGCTGAGTAAATGGACTAAATCGTGAATAAGTGAAAAATCGTAATTTTCAAAACTTTGTCTTCAAAGTGTGATCTCCTATTTCTAATGCAGGCCGCATTCTTGTCCTTAATTGACGACGAACTCCTTGACGAGTAGTATTAGGGGGACCACCAAGAAATAATAATAAATAATTTTTTTTTCATAATTAAAGTTGCATAACCTCTTTTTCTAATAAAAAACAGAAAATAAGAAATATTTTGAAATTGGACAACTTTTGCCCGTCTATCCAAGGGTGATTCGATAGCTAGTGACCTCTACTACCACCCCTTAAAGGGATCGTGACATGTTTCCAGTAACCCTGTATATATATATATATATATATATATATATATATATATATACAGGGTGTTCTCATAAGTGAGTTTTTTTTTATCAAGATGTAGAACTTGTCAATATAAGTGGTTTAACCAAATATCACCTATAAGAAAGTCACAGAATAAAGTGGATATTGTCAATTGAAAATTATGGAAAATTATAGAAAATAGATATAATCCTTGCCATTGCTAGTTTTGAATTGAATCAGTGTAAGCTGTTAGTCATCATAACAATGAAATATTTACAAAACTTATTTTGGCAATTTTTTTAACATGTCTCGACTGTAATAGGACCAATTTTAGTGACTCAATAAATGGTGATAACTCTGAATAGTCTTTGTAATGCCAAGTTTTGCATCTTCGTTATTTTGAGATTTTTATGTAGGTGATTTTTTGTAAAAATATTTTGACGAGTTCTACAAAAAGATGCCTCACCTTTGAGAACATCCTGTATATCATATTATTTTTGGGAAATACCATTGCAATTGCCCAAATTTCTGGGTTATACCCAGAGCAGATATTAATATAACATTCACAGAGTATGGCTAACGGGTGATCTTTTTCATTTTACAGCTTCAGTTGTTCCTTCGATAGGTTTGTTGGGTGTCGCATATGTTGGCTGTGATCGACTAGCAGTTCAATTACTATTAGCTATAACTGGTGCATTTGGTGGTGCTGTCTATGCTGGAAATCAGATGAATCACATAGCTTTAAGTCCAAAGTATGCAGGAACAATGTATGGAATAACGAATGCTGCTGCCAATACATGTGGGTTTTTAGCACCATATGTGATTGGATTGCTTATAGAAGGAAGGGTGAGTTGATCAAAATATCTCATTATAGACCACGGTAAGAATAAAATGACGATCTCACATTAACATTCTACACAAGAAATTATTGGGAGAATGAGATGAAACGTTTATTTCTTAAAATAAATAAAGATCAATCAGACATTATGTCTAATGTAGATGGGATAATGACAAATTACATGAAGAAAATGCAGACACATTTCGTCCTGTGGAGTGAATGTATTGTATTTTATTGTTGGAGTTGTCATTTATAAATATTCTGATTTTATTGGAAAGTTGATTCAATGGGTGCCAAGCAATGTTCAGATATTCCTAATCAATTGTCATAATGTCTTGTCTTTCTACATATTACCGAATGTGAACTCTGTTCCTTTAATTTTCACCTTCGCTTAGAAAATATACAAATTGATGCTTAACACATTCGCTTTCTGGGTGACATAGATGAGTTGTTTTGGTGCCATCTACTTTTTTCATTTAAAAACTCGTATATGCGCAAACGCCTCTCAGGCGGGCCTCGCCGTGGCGAGCACTGTCAAGTGCCCGCCGCAGGGGAAATCCTAGCAGTGAATGTGTTAAACCTTTCACTGCGGGAAGGAGTAAAGTTGAAAATTAAAACGGTGCCCATACTGCGCGAGTCAAATGTATTCAAATGTGTTGTTTGGGGGTTTACTGCGGAAATCAAGTAAGTATATTAAACTACTAATATAGACAACTGGTTATACAAAGATTTGTTTAGTAGGTTCGCTTCCTGAATTTCATGAACTAAAAAGGTGTCCACTGTGCGATAATTAACTATATTTATGCGTTGTTGACTGTGCTCCTCACTTCAGTTTCTGTTTTTTATTCTGTGGTTGACAACTTTGTCATGTTATATGAGTGAGTGTATACAGAAACCTGTCGAGGTCAACAAGTAATAGGGGAGGAACTTGTCGTCGCAAGATCGAGAACGAGATAAAATCCAATCCAGTTCTAGCAATGCTATAAGATACAATGATCCCCCTATACAACTTTAATAAACCTTATGAGATTATCTTCCTGGGAAAAGATGAATGGGAGACGAAAGAACGAGAACTCACAAGGATCTACATTGGTACACAGACGGCTCCAAAACAGAAGGCAAAGTTGGGGCCGGAGTACATGGAGTACAGCCAGAATTTAACTTTAGCGTAAACCTGGGACAATATTCCAGGTAGAGGTCCATGCAATTGAACTCTCTCTGCAAGAAATACTGAACAGCACAGTTAAGGTGCTTCAAAACGTAGGCAGGGATAACAGAATAACTCTGCTATTGGTCCCTGGACACAAAGGCTTTGGAGGAAAGGAGAAAGTTGACCTTCTGGCAAAAGAAGACACTATGAAGGAATTCATAGGACCAGAGCCCTTCTTCGAAATATAAAAAAGCATAGCCAAAGAAGTGTTCTCAGACTGAACCGAGCAGATAAAACGCGAGTACTGGTATGAACTCTAACTTAATTAGGATTGAGCCACAATAGATCTGACAAAATATTCATGAACGTACAGCAATTTCCACTCATACCTCCGAATTCCTTTCATCTGTGACATTTTATAACAATTGGCAATACTATACGCGTCCTGCAGTTAGCTGCGGTTGCAGAAAGCAAAAATAATAGCAAACATGTAATTGTGACAATAAAGTAATGATTACAGTGCTTCCTGCAGCAACAGTGACAGTACTCCTAATACAAATGGCAGCTACAGCAAGAGGATTAAAGTGGTCGTTATTTCAAATATGTATTGATGTTATTGCTAGTGGTGCAAGTTCTTCTTGGATCTTACCGTTTGCTTTTGCCCAGTTTAGTTAGTAATTTTGAACTAATTTGGTAGTTAAAGGCTTTCACCAGTCTGCTCTGTAGCTCTCACAACCTCACCTCTAACAGTGAAGTTGCAGTTTCAAGATTCAGAGCTTTTTCCAAAAGTCGTCTATTTTATTAAAACTTGATAATTTGTTGGGTCAGTTTGTAGGTCTTACTTATATTTATAAATAATAAGATCGATTTTTTTCAATATTTCAAGAAAAAACAGATATTCTTCTAAAGAAATTATTCCAAACCTGAGTTTCTAAGAACTTGTTTTTATATTTTGTTTGCAATGAATATTTATCCTATGGGTTATATTTCATAGGATTCTGGTGACTCAATAAATAAAAATATTTTGAAATATGTTTTTCAATCTCAACCTTCCCTTTATAGATATTTCAGGCAATTGTCGAAAGCCTCCATCAAGTCTTGTTAATAGTGTTGTTATATTAACAAATTCGGTATGAATTTATTAAAAGTAGAAATTGTAAATATCGTAATAGATATTTATCAAAATTGTACTATATTAAAAATATATATATATATATATATATATATATCCCATTCTCTCCATTCTCTGATAAGTTAAGTTGATGAGTTTTTGGTGCCGTGTTTTGTTGCAAAATTGCTAGTTTACAAACCTCAATAATATTTAAGATTGGTATCAAAATGCTGACAAAGTTATAAGCTACAAATTGAAGTTAAGTTTCACCAAAAAAAACAGTAAATTACGCAAATAATTACAAAAATAAGAACATACAATCCCAACAATCATAGCAGCACAGCAAAAAAGCAATCAGATAAGAAGGAAGAAAAAGCACATAAACACCTGTGAACAAGCTCAATATAAAGAACCCTCCCAGTGGCGTACTACCTAAAAATGATAACAGGTTTTGAAAATGGAGAAACTGGAATGTGCAAGATGTAAAATAAAGCATACAACGAAGGACCCAAAGAACCCTATCTTTCCATGCGACTTATGCAGAACTTATATATGTGGTGAGTGCTCAGATTTATCAGCCTCAGAAATAAAATGTATAGTTCTACAGAGGCATATACTAAAATATCATTGTGAACACTGCAGAAAATGGAATATCAATGATCTCTTTGAAAACACAATAAAGGATAAAGAAGAGATAATAGAAAATAAAAATACAATTATTGAAATACTACAGGGACAAAAGAAAAACAGAAAATGAATATGATACAAAATAATATCCCAAAAGTTATTATTCAGCCAAAAATGTACAAACATCCGTAGATACAAAAATAGATATTGATAAATCTATTAATCCTGCGGAACTGAAAATAAGCATTGAAAATATAAAGACAACAAATAATGGTGGATTGTTCATTAAATGTCAATCAAGACAACAAGTAGATCTGTTGATGAAATCAGCACAAGAAAAATTACAAAATAAGTATGATATATCCATATCAAAAATGAGAAAACCAAGAATAAAGATTACAAATTTCAATAAAGACATGACAATGGAAGAAATCGACAAATCTCTGCATGATCAGAACAACATCAATGGAGACATTAAAATCACTTATATAAAAAAAAAACAAAAAAGGAGACAAAATACTTTACTGTGAATGCTCCTTGGCATCATTCAAGAACCTAATTGGGAGAGGAAAAGTTTACATTGGATGGGAGCGTTACCCTGTCTATGAGGATTTGGAAGTACTTCGGTGTTATAAATGCCAAGAGTTTCATCACAGACAACAAGAGTGCGGAATGAAGTGGTTTGTCCCAATTGTAGTGAAAATCACACCCAAAATAATTGTAACAAACAGCAAAATGCTGCCAAAATTGTAAAAGCTAATGATAAATATAAAAAATTATAACACGGAACACTCATCAAGCGATTCGAACTGTCCATCATTAAAATATTTCATAGATATATTAAAAAGTAAAACAAATTACCAAAATGACGAATGATCCTATTGTTAACATTCTTGACAGTTTGGAAAGTGAAATGGTGATCCATGGGACATTAAAAATGTCGACTTTGTAATTGAAACAATGAAAGACACAAAAAACAAAAAAAGTTTAATTAACATCCTACATATTAATATTAGGAGCATTAGGAAAAATCTTGAGGAGATGCAATTATTTTTAGAAACATATCACTTGGAACATATTGACATAATCGTACTGAGTGAATGTTGGAATATTGAATCAGTCGATAATTTCAATATGATAGGCTTCACCACACTATACAATAATAGTAAAAATAACCAGAATGATGGAATCATAATTTATGTGAAAGCCAACCTAAATTTCTCTTTTGATAACAACATTTTTCATCATTGTAAAATCTCCATTAGTCAAATTCGTTGCACAATAAATAATATCAAAATATCCATACATGCCTGCTACAGAGCACCATCCACTAATGCAGATCTTTTTGTAAATGAACTTGAAAATTATTTGCAAAACATTCCACAAAGCCAAATAGATATATTTGTTGGAGACATTAATATTTATATACTGGATAAAAAAGACCTTGTTTCGAATAATTACTTTGCTCTGATGTCATCGTTGGGCTTCAAATCATATATTAACACATATACGAGGGTAACACCTACAACTGCATCTTGTATTGACCATATCTTTATGAAAGAAAATCTACAATATACCAACCTAAAATATAAGTCATTCGCCATAAATGCAGATGTTATGGATCACTATCCTGTATATCTAGGATTGCACTATGACTGTTTATCTGATCCAAACATAAAAAAAACTAAAGTTATTGAAATTCTGGATGCTAATAAATTTTTAAATCTAATAAAACTGCAAGACTGGGTATAATACATGAATATAATAACCAAATATAAGCATTCAACATTTTCTGATATATTTATTGAAATATATAATCATGCCATAAATAAAAAACAAGTACCTATCAAATGCTCTAAAAAAATGAAACCTTGGATTTCACAAGCCATTATCAATTCTATAAAACACAGGGACAAAATGAAGTTTAAAGCGATCAAGAGTAAAAATGAATTACTATTGAATGAATATAAATCATACCGAAATCAACTCAACAAAATAATACATGCAGCAAAAAATAACTATTACAAACAATCAGTCAACGAAAATAAAAATGATATCAGAAAACTATTTAAAGTAGTCTCGGAATTAAGCAATACCGACAGCAGCAAAAATAATAATACAATAGAAATTCATGATAGGAATGATGTAAGATTTAATAATGATGTTGACATGGCTAACTATTGCAACAAATATTTCAATGAAATTGGTTTAAAATGGCTAGTAAGATCAAAAGATCTGCTAATGACTACAAAAATAGGTACCAACTATTTCTGAATCTATGTTCCTCTATCCAGCTACTGAAACGAAATAATCCAACACATTAACTCGCTAAAAAATAACTCTTCCCCAGGAATAGATGGGATTACTTCTAAAACATTAAAACTTATACATTAGTATATTATATCCCCACTCTTATATATAATCAACTTAATATTTGAAGCGGGCATAGTCCCAGACAAATTTAAAACTTCAATAATAACCCCAATCTATAAAATGGTAATGTGACAGATATCTCTAATTACAGACCCATTAGCATAATAAGTAATTTTTCCAAAATTTTCGAAAATGCTTAAAGATTAGACTCCATGATCATCTAAATAAGCATAAAATATTACATAAAAATCAATTTGGATTTAGGGAAAGTAAAAGTACCTCTGGCAATGTATGAAGTTGTTAACTCAATAAAAGACAGCTTGGAAAGAAATAAAAAATGTATTGCAGTCTTCTTAGATTTAGCAAAGGCTTTTGACACGGTCCCACATAATAGACTCCTCGAGGTATTGGAAAATTACGAATCCGTGGAACCGTGTCAGAAATTTTCAAGAACTACCTCAGTAATAGAAAACATACTGTAAAATGAGAGACTCAGTAAGTGAACCTTTAAATCGCAACTAGGCATCCCCAGGGCACTGTATTGGGGCGGTACTCTTTATCACATACATTAATTCACTACTAAGCCTTAATATAAGTAAATCTACAATCTCATATGCAGATGACACTGTATTGATCTTCGAAGATGACTCTTGGGATGGTGTAAAAGTAAAAGCGGCAGAAGTACAAAATGTTAAAGAGTGGCTGGATTTTAATAAACTCTCACTTAATAAAAAAAACAAAATAGTAGCATTTTCAATCACAAATTATAATAGACCTAATTACAATAATCTCAAAATTGAGAACTCTACTGATCTCATAACAGAATGTGACAATATCAAGTATTTAATTGTTACCATCGATAAACATCTTAAATGGGATCTACATATCGTTGAATTAGTGAAAAAAGTCCGTAGACTCATATACAAAATGTACCATATCCGTAAAATCCTAAATAAAGAACAACTGATTATTGTATATAGATCACTAGTAGAATCCCTTATAAGATATGGCATATTAGTATGGGGCGGATCATATGAGAATACCCTTCATCCACTAAATGTAGTCCAAAATTACATACTAAAAGTTATGTTCAAAAGAGGTAAGCTCTTTTCAACCAGTTTATTATATAATGAAAACATTTTAAATGTCAGATATCTTTATTTCATAACAATTTCAACATTCTACTACAAAAATAGTCAATATCTACAACAAATATCTCATTCTTATAACACACGAGCAAAACATAATGAACAAATAGCAATTCCAATGTTCAAAAGATTAGTAAAAGTTTTGTGAATTATTTGGCACAAAAGTTTTAATATACTCCCTCTAGAAATAAGAACATCTAGCACTGTGAGACTATTCAATAAGAATTGTAAAAATATATTTGTACAAACTACAATAAGTTTGAAGCTTTGTTATGAAAGCAATTTGTAAGCTTGAGAGATACTCAACAAATTTTAGGTTAAGTATTTTTGTTACCGATTATCATTTACACATTAGAATATATTATAATTATAAAACCAAACAAACACTTATAACCAGATACTCGACCTATATGTTAAATTACAATATTTAGTTGATCGTTACTTGCACATACAAGTGTTATACACTTAGGTGCAAAAAAATAAAATAAATGCAACTTATTATTTCCATAGTTTTTAAACATATGTTGTAACTGTATATTATGTGAGCAATAAATAAATAAAAAAAAATATATATATATATATATATATATATTATATCTTTTTTTTATTATTGGTATTAAATTAAGAGTAATCAACTGATTCAGTAAAACAAGGGATAAACAAACATTTATTTATTGACAAAAACAACTAAAAATGCATAGTAAGAGATGAAGTTGCCATGAAATCAATTTTAAAATTAAATAAAAATAGTATTCTTATCAAACATAAACATTATGCAAAAGGCTAGTCGTCCAATACAATTTTCGACTGGATGCCATTGGCCTCACAGCTTCCAAATATGTGCGTCACATTGCCTCTAATATAGCACCATGAGGACTGCAAACTTCACTGTTTCCGGCCATACAAGTTCAGGGAGCAGTACAAATGTTTCCATCCTTTGCAATTATGTACCAAACATCTGAAGGTTTTTAATTTGCCTTTTGTGAATGCTTGACCTGAAAAAAAGTTATGTTGATTAGAAAGAACTATTATGAAAGTTGAGAAGTAATATTCTGAAATATCAAATCAATGTCTCTTATAATAAACAAATGTGACAATAAACATAATAGATCAGATCAGAAGTTATAAATTGCCTCTTATGAATTATCATTCCTTTATAATAATCACTTCGATGATTTGCTACTGTACATGCAGCCTAGGAAAAGACATATACTAGACTATTAAAAAAAAATGCTTGACTGATGAGGTGCAAATACCCCGAAACCGGTCTACAGGTGGTCAGTTTGGGTGAAGTGGTTAATATTTATCCATTTCGCAACAAACATTTGCAAAGTACCTTGTAGGATTTTGCAAGTTTATCCATCGGATGTAATTCAACGTCCGTCGAGGCATTAGCCAGGGAAGTAGTTGTTTTTTTATGGATATGCGACCAGCGTATACTTATTGTATAGGTATTTGTAGTCAGCTGTCTTGAGGAATAAGACATTTTTAATGAAATAATTGCTGGCTATCTATATTTTGTTATAGACTTATATCTCTTATTGCAATATACTAAACTAACTGAAATATATAAATGATTCTGAATCTTTGATCTCACCTTCTCAACGAAGCCAGATTCAAAATATGGGGCTTCATTTGCATTTGATAATGAAAGCTATGAGTAAAAACCAAATACGAAATAATATCCATATTCGTAACAGGAGGAGCACCAACAATTTAACAATTCAGTTCAGAAATATTCAGTGTTAAATGATCTGAATCACTGATTAATCTCAACTTCATTTTATACCTGTAACAAATACATTGATAAAAATGTAAACAGAAGATGGGGATGTATTTTCAAGCACATCGTGCTCCATCGCCTCTGCTTTTCAACAATAGTGTCTTCAGGTAATCACTCTCCATCTAAATATTTATTAATTAACAACACAAAAGCTCCGAAAATAACACTTTCACTAGCCAAAAGTGCACACTGACAATGATGTTCTTATGGCGATTATCAGTTTGTGTGCCAAAAACCGTATATTGGGTAACGTGGTTTGGATTGCCTAATTTCTAATCAATTATTCTTTCTTTTCAAAAATGAAAAAAAAAAACACAGACAATGCAAAACTTTTTTTACCATTAATGTTCACTTTAGCTCCTAATGCAACTCCTACTTACATTTCAAACTAACAAATGTAAGTTCATTGGGAATTTGGCATTTAAATATCTGTACATTTCAAAAAATATAACATAGAGGCGTACCTGCAGCTTTCTGGGACTTATTTGATAAGAAAATTGTGATTATATTGAAATCATTCATTCAATAAAACTATAAGTATAATGTAGAATTGTAAGAATTGCAATGTAAGTAGATGAGCTGTTCTTAATTCTAGCACTGTGGTCACTCCACCAAATAATTAATATTACCCTAATACTTCAGGATCTCTTGATAATGCTTCACAACTATCAATTAATTTCCAGAATGACATATATTGTTGAAATTCACTTTGGAGGGTTAAAAGTGAAGACAATTTTTTTTTATCCTAGATGTAAAACAAACTAAAAGGTGTGAAATCTACTGTCTTTCAAATGTTAGTTCAAAATGAATCTATCTATATAATAAAAATGAAGCTTGAATCTTTGTAAGCAGAAAACGTGAGAACGGCTGGACCGATTTGTAATTTTTTTTAAATGTTCGTAATAGCCCAAGGATGCTGGTTGATACGGAAAATTAGGAAGTTGCTCGGAAATTAGAAAATTCGGCGAAGAAAAAGACTATCGAGTCATTTATTACCAAAAAAGAAATAGCTCAGCTGTTTCACTGTCACCTACCAAGCAGAAGGTCACAGGAACAAATCCCGGTCAATTTTTTTTTACTTTATAAAAACAACGGCTGGACCGATTTGTCTAATTGTTTTTTTAAATGTTCGTAATACTCCGAATAAGGTTTTTAGGGAAAGAAATGATTTTTAGAAAAGATATTGGAAATTTGTTTGTCCTAGAAAAGTTTTCAGGAATATATAATAAAAACGAATGTCTGTTTGTGTTGGTAAGCTCATAACTTGAGAATGGCTGGACCGATTTGCCAATTATTTTTCGGAAAAACGGGAAAACGGAATAACTTAAAAATGGGATAACTAGAAAATAAAGGAAAAAAGAAATACTACGCGGACGAGAGTTTTCAGGAAAAAAAAAAGAAGGGAATATAGAAATGTGGACAGGATAACATCTGTCGGGTCAGCTAGTTTCCAATATAATTTAAGAAATTGATGGTTTTCTGTCATAAATCAAAAGTTGTGCATACGCAATGGTTTTTGAGCACTTGTAAGACTGCTTATCTGGATTTCACTATGTTCACATTGGGTCTGTCTTATGGAGTGTAATCAATTTTAGTAGTTGATGAATATATGGCTTATACCCGCAGATTTTCCCACATAAATTATTTTTTAATAATTTTTTTATACAAAATTTCATTCTATTATTTACAATTTCTTTATTCTTTCATTTTTCAAATTTAAAACAATAATCAATGGTAGCAAGCAGTAACTGCAAATAAATACCAATAAACTAAAACAAACCAAAACTCGTTGTATCTGAATAATAACAAAGTTCCCTATTTCTCACTGCCATAATTTAATGTCACCAGTCATAAATTGATTATGAATATACTCTATAGTTTTATCAATAGGTTGAGCGCCAAGGATATTTCATTAAAATATTTCCCTGGGCCAATATATTATTTTATCGTTTAGTATTAATTACATCTATTTTCTATGATTTTCAAATTTTTTTCCCACAATAAAAAAAAAATAGGTTTATTGTCCAAACAGGGTCAGCCCCAATTACAGGACAGCAATACATAATAGTTACAGTTTGTGGTTGTGAGCAATATATAATAGTTACAATTTGTGGTTATGAGCTATAGCTAGATTAGGAATTTATAAAGAACAATAAAGAAAAATTAAAAAAAAAACTAGAAAGAGAGAATAATGTGTAAGGGTGAATTATATTATGTACTTATCTAAGAAATAACAATATAAATACAAATGGTTCTAGTGTACTTCACTCACTTTTTTTGTTATATAGAATTTGCTTAATTTTTGTTTTGAAAGTATTTATAGGTTGGTGGAATAAATCGGTTTCATCGCCAAATTCGTTAAATTTGTTGCACATTGCATATATCGGTGATTTGGCAAAAACATTCATTCATGACATGTATGAAGGTAGAAAAAATTTGTATTTCTGCTATTTATACAGGGTACGTGGAAATTTAACTGTGATAATAGCTCAGGAGAGTCTATTAAAAAAAAAAATGAGGCGGACACCGGTGACTGCTCTGGTTGTGCGAACTGAGAGCGGACACTGGGGTCCGACATGGTCCTCCGGAGATGTTCGAAACGAGCATATGCGATATTTGCCGAAGTGACCGACGATCTATTATACTTGTCTAGACAGGATTATGACCCATTTAGTGCATCTTGTACCTCGATCACGGAGTATATACAGTTTTGTTTCCCAACTTAATATTTCAATAAAGACGTTACTATTTTTTACCTGATATACGCGTTTAACTTGAAAGGCCACAGCAGACATGTTACGATGTTAAATTACATAAAAGCGTGTCCTCTCGGCCGGGTAAAAATGATAAAGATTTAAAAGTCAAGCGGACACCGGTGTGCTCCATGGCCCAAGAGGCTGATCACACATCGGACACCGGTGTCCACCCTGGCGCTCAACCTGTTTAAATGTAAATTTACCCTATAGTCCATTTCTTCAAGAAAATAATTGAGAAAAAACAAAATAATCTTTAAATCAAGAAATAGATTCAAGTAACACTAAATGTCCCAAATACATAAATCATATAGAATACTTGAAAAAATAAAGATATACCATTTGACATGAAATATGAATGATTTTAATCAATTTGTTGTGATTTTAGGAAACCTTAGGACAGTGGAGGATGGTTTTCTATTTAGCAGCAGGTATAAATATAGGTGCAAATTTGTTCTATATTACATTCGCAAGTGCTCGAGAACAACCCTGGTCGAGATCTCAAAGAGCCAGTACAGTCAACTGACAGGTGCTATATTTAGCAATGCTTGTCGACGCCTAGCAAATTTTGTAAGATATATATAGGTTAATTATATAAGTAAAATCCATATTATACCAATTGTTTGGTATGTTTTATAAAAATATGTGATCTTAGATTTTATTTATTTTACACTTATGATTAATCATTCGTATTTTGAATTGTTTTAATTTTTGAATATGTACAATAGACAAGGATACATGAAAATTATCACTACAATCCTATTTTTAAATGTAAAACTCATGTTTAAATGAGCTTAGAAAATATTTTTATATTAAGATTTTAACTACAGATTAATTCAATTCTGAAATCCTCCAAATTTCAAAGATAATGACAATGGTGCTCTCTATGATGTACGTAGCCAAGCAATCAGTAGGTGTGAAACGTTGCAATGTTACCAATTTAAGTTCATGATTTGATAGAAAATAGTAATATGCCCCTTACCGCTCTTTATCAAAGACACAAGCAGTAAATTTTGTTTACACTGTCAAAACATTTATCATTTTATCAGTATTACAAAATGTAACTTTGCTCCGAGGAAACATTGTTTATATTTGATTTTGTCGGTTATAGCTGTTCCAAATATTGAATAGTACAAACTATACAATTCTTCTTGGCGGGATATTTCAAGTCAGAGTCAAATGGTCTCTCCAACGCCGTACGGTGTGCTCGGTGCTTGATAGGTTCTAACTTGATATCATTTCTCAGAATATATTGTGCTTTGGGTAGTACAGTAGTCGCCTTTTAATCAGGCGAGAAGGTTGGATGCGCACAACACCGATTTGACATGGTTAACGACCACTCCGCTGTAGAAAGTGGCGTGTATGTTAGTTTGATTTGTGATCTGGTGCGATAAACTGATAATGGCAAATAAATCCAAATAACATACAGGTCTATGGTCATAACAACGAACCAATAGAATCAACCAGGTCTAATGACAGCTTGCACCGACTTTCACCAGGATAAATGAATATTACTGTAGGTTTACTGTCACCTTTCCTGTCAGGCCTCTTTTGTTCTTTTCGACCCCGACGCTATTAGAGCCCTCGAGGGCTAGGGGTATCTCCTTTCTCTCTACATAGGTACAGGGGAGGCAGCTCTGTGCCTACTCTCCTTCCAGCCATGTCTTAATCCAGTGGACCACGCCGGGACACGGAGGTAGGATGGGGCTACCGCGTCCCCCAACCCTAAGGTATAGCACCATCGTGCCGATTAGGTGATAAAGTGTGTCCCAAGCGATGCCTGCTAGACCAGGCAACCCGTCGGGGAAGATGCCTTACCACTGCATGCGGAGCTCGTAGGACGAAATATGGAAGAAGAATCTAACGACTGTTCTTGCTGTTCTGGTACTATTTAATCTCATGTGAAGATGGACTGCAGAAGCAGTCCGCGTCCCTGCTAAGAAATGTCAAATGACTGATATAGCAGTCCGTGTTAATTTTCTTTTCAGCTTGTGGAAAGTTATAATCCCAAAAAAGTATCAAGAATGAGTATTCCTACACAAAAAATAAGCTTCAAGCATACTCACAAAACTTAATTTCCAAGATAAACTTATAACGCTGTTTACCCTTACTAATTTTCATCCAATAGTCAGATTTTTTAAGAAGCTGTAAGGGAATAGTCAGCATCAAATATTTTGGCAACGTTGCAATATTGTTGAAACTGTTTAGTTGCTTGCTCGGGAGAGTACATCACACCAGTTCATAATAGTTTTTAAAGAGCATTTGAATGGAATGTTTAATAACCTTTTAGAGCATATGAAATTATGAAAAAAGGGATACTGTCGACAGGATATTCAGAAGCTGCGGGATTCAATAAACATATTTTTGAGATTTTGTGTCCTCGCAGATTAGAGCTAAAATTTCGAAATGGTGCTTTGAGATGAGTTGTTGAATAGAACTTGCATTATATTTATGAATATGAGTATTAAAATAACTGATTTGTGTAATAACATTTTGAGTTTTGTGCATCATACAAAATATAAGTTGTGAGTTTTTAAATTACTATTTGGTGCAATAACATTCCACGGAAAATAATGCATCTTTAAATTGTCCTTGATTGTGATATCCTACCAAATCTATCTATGTGTGTGTGTGTGTGTGAGGAATTTTCGTTCCATCAAATCAAACAAGTATATTTGCAACTTTACCTCTGAAAATAATCCAGTGTTTGTTAAAACTTGGAAAGTTTCAATACCCAAATGGAAACCTGACAGGCGATAAGCATTGAATTAATTTCAGTACATGTTTTGTATTTGCTTTTCTGACTATTGAAACTTGAAAAACTTTCATCCATTTAAGTTTTGGTAGGATGCTCAATTCGACATTTTATCATTCATTAGTGTCAAAATTAAATCGTTTTTAATTTTTATACTAATTTCAAAAGCATATTTTTTTATACTGAATTATGACTGTGCCGATTCTCACATATGCACAAATGTAGGCGGGTTATATGGATTTATCCATAGTTATATCCATCTAGTAATGAAGGCTCACTAGTTTCTATGTTCCTATTAGTGATACATTATATTATTCAGTTACGTGACTTGTTTTCATTAAACTTAAATTCATTTCATTTTTGGAGTGGACATTCCAAACACTTTTAGAGTTCATATATCGAAACAAATAATGGAATATTGTTGGGGATTCAAATATCTAGTGCCTCTCAAGTCAATGAAGTTATCATATGTATTTTTTTTATATAATTTTAGAAATGGATACATATGTATTATGAATTAGATTTTGTTTTCTATGTACAGAGTGAGTCAGAAGTACTTTGACAAACTTCAGGAGGTGATTCCTCACAATATTCTAATATGAATTGTCCAAATAAATATATGTCCGGAAACGCTTCGTTTCCAAGATACAAAGTGTTAAAGTTTTATTTTCGTTTTTTTTAAATAACTTTTGAAATACCGACCTTAATTAAACGAAAATTGGCATTGAGAGGTTTTTTGAGGTGTCGAATTCGAATCTGATGTTATTGTTCCTCTTACTCGTAGGGGGCGCCACCTACACGTCTTTCTTTTTTGAAGATTCATAACTTTTTTTAGTGTACTAGCACATTTTTCAGTAAAAAAATCAATTCCTCTATCATATCTACGTAAAAAAGCTACCCCTGTTACAAGTCGCTATAAGCAACCGTGTTGAAGTATAAAGTTGGCAACATTGCATTATTTCTATATATTCATGTTCTGTGCCTAAAAATAAGGTGATAAATATATGTTAGATGTCAAGAAGAAAAAGGTATAAAAAAGAAAACCAAGCATTGTGAAAGTGAAGTTAAATAAAACTATTACAAAGAAAACGACTACTCATTCAAAACAGAAGAAACTAAGTTTCAACAGACCGTTTTCTAGATATTTGGACTTGAAAATTTCAAGTCAATTATTTGATAATCGATGCGTGTTGAAGTTATTACCATTATTTTGCATTTTTCACAAGAATGCTTAGGAAATAAATTTGACGTTTAAGTAAGTAGTTTTGGTTTTTTGTAGGGGGCGCCATCTATTCTATTTATTTTTACTCGTTTGAAATAGTTATTTTTGTATCAAGGGTGCAAAATCTGTATTTGTTTTAATAAAATTTGCAAGAAATAACATTTTATTTCAAGAAATTTTGAATATGTAGAATAAAATAAAAGAAATTAAATTGTATTCAAATAAATTGTTCAAAGTGTCCACCTTCAGAAGATACAGGCATTCAGTCTTCTAGTCATTGAATCTAGTACCCCGATAATTATTGGGTTGTTTCACGAGCTACTATTGGGTTTCTTAGATCTTCCTCGCTTGCTACTGGAGTTTTATAAACAAGTGACTTCAAATGTCCCCAAAATAAAAATCTTGCGGGTTAAGATCTGGGGACCTGGTGCCCACGCTGGTTAGGTTCTTCTACACCCCTACCGATCCATCGATTTGGATAGACAGTGTTAAGGAATTTCCCCTCTGGCTACACAGCTAAATGGGCGGAGCCCCATCATGCATAAATCACATGGGGATACTGAATTTCTAATGGTACATTCTGAAGTAGTCCCGCAATTCATTTTATAAAAGTCTCTGTAAGTTCGCCATTCAGTCGAAGGGAAGAAAGAAAGGACCTATCAAGTAATTATCAATTATTGCGGCCCATACATTTACAGAAAAATTGATACTGATAATGTCTTTCACTAACTGCGTGTGGATTTTCCAGAGCACAAACATGGTTGTTATGAAAGTTTGTGATAGCATTTCGGGAGAAGTTTGCCTTGTCCGTGAAGAGTACATATCTTAAAAATTGAGGATTTCCAGCCAATTTGCTCAAAAACCACTGACACATAGTAATGCGTTGGGGAAGGTCGCATGGCAAAAAAGAGCTCGTACCCTTGGAATATGGTATGGATAAAATTGTTGATCGTGGATAATTCTCCAAACTGTGGACTGAGTAGAATTGAGAGCTTCAGCAATTATTCTTGTACTTGTTTCTGCATTCTCCTCGAGAGAGTTCAAAACAGCTTCTTCCAATTCTGGGGTTTGGATTGCTCATGGTCTTTCAATAATGTCACAGCTGCCCTCTTAAAGCTACCTGTTTCTGCCAAACGACGGTGGAGACTGGTAAATGTTGGAGCTGAAGGCACTACTCGATTAGGAAATCGCTCCTGGTAATTACGTCTTGCTTCGCGCGCATTGCCATCCGCAAGGCCATAAACAAAATGCATATCGGCTAAATGAGCATTATTGTTTAAATAATCCATTTTCTCAAAATTAGTGTTTTAAAACTTATAGAAACTTTAACAAAACGTTTAACTGTCACATAATATGTGACAGACCAAAACTACTTACTTAAACGTCAAATTCATTTCCTAAGCATTCCTGTGAAAAATGCAAAATAATGGTAATAACCTCAACATGCATCGATTATCAAATAATCGACTTGAAATTTTCAAGTCCAAATATCTAGAAAACGGTTGCTTATAGCTACTTGTAACAAGGGTAGCTTTTTACGTAGATATGATAAAGGAATTGATTTTTTATTACTGAAAAAAGAAAAAGGCGTATAGGTGGCGCCCCCTACGAGTAAGAGTAACATCAGGTTCGAATTCGACACCTCAAAAAACCTCTCATAACCAATTTTCTTTTAATTAAGGTCAGTATTTCGAAAGTCATTTAAAAAAACGAAAATAAAACTTTAACACTCTGTATATTTGAAACGAAGCGTTTCCGGGCATATATTTATTTGGACAATTCATCACCTCCTGAAGTTTGTCAAAGTACTTATTTATCTCATTCTGATGGTCAAGGTGTACTTTTACTTTGGAATGACCATAGGAGAGAGTACTGTTAACGTTAAAAAAACTTAATTTGAGATTTGGCTAGGAATCCATTCTAGACCGGTAATGAAGCCAAAAAAATAAAAAGCTCTGTATGTGTGTGTCCGTCCATCAATCAAACCATCACCAAAGCTGCCTATCTTACTGTCATTATCTATTGACTTTTTTTTCACAAAATTTTGTAATATTTTGGTGGTTTAATCTCTGCATATCAACATTACAAGAATGTTTTCATGGCTTTCTTTTTTCAAGTCTTTTATATGATTATTAGTTGTTGGTGTTTGAATAGAACTACATGACTTTTTGAGTACAAAGTACATTTTTTCAATTATACTCAAGTGCAATGTACTTACCGCTAAAATGTACTTAAAGACATTAATTTCCTGGTACTCTAAACAAATGCATTCCAAGTGCTCTCAGCTGGTACATTTTCTCTTAATAATTATCAATATACAGAGTGGGCCATTGAAAACGAAACATCGGCTCTGTAGGTCGGCAGAACCGAATTATATAAAAACGCTCGGACACGTCAACTACATTTTTGAGGGGGACATCGTTTGCGATGAAATTCACCCGAAATACATTCCATCGGAGCTGTGACCGCCACCCCTAAATTTTTAAATGGCAACATATGGCAAGTGATACCTCATTTGAAAGGTATTTTTCTTCTTAATATCAAACAACAAAAATAAAATTAATTATATCGATTCGTTTTCGAGATATAGGAACTTGAAGTTGGGAAATCACTTTTTATTCACTCAATCAATAAAAACAATATCTGATAAAGCAACTGTCGCAATAATTATTATTGTCAATGAACTAAATACAATAGTACAAGTTCTGTTCAAAACGAGACCTCACATTTCGTAGCATTTCCGGCGTTATTCGACGGCATTCTTCAATAATTCTCCTTCAGAATCTTCCAGAGATTCTGGTTGGTTGCAAATATTTTGTTTTTCAGACCCCCACAGGAAAAAAGTCGAGTGGGGTTTGGTTAAATCCCGGGGATCTGGCTGGCCTTATAGAGCTTCTTCCAATCCAACTTCCAGGAAACATTCTATCCAAAACGCCCTAACAGGCTGTGCATAATGTGGTCTTGTTGAAATATCAAGTGGTCTTCATGGTAACGATCGCCATTTTCAATGATGTCTACTAATTGTGGATAAACAAATTAATTCAATAATTCCAAATAAGTTTCTCCTGTCAGGTTACTGTCGAAAATACTGGTCAATCAAACGGTCCAAAAAATACCGGCCCAGACATTTGAGTTTTGGGGAGTTTGAGTATGGACTTCGTGGAAAACATGTGGATTGGCATCTGACCAATAACGACAATTATGACGATTCACAGTCGAATTCAAAAAGAATGTAGACTCATCAGAAAAGCAGATGTTGAAAAGGAAATTCTCATCAGCATCTAGTCTCGTAGTCATAATTTCACAAAATTCCTGTCGCCTATCAAAATCATCTTCATTCAATTTCAAGATTCGGCGGATACTGGTTCTACTGATATTGGTAACACTAGCCAATTTCCTTGTGCTCAATGTTGGGTCTGCATGAACTTGTCCTAAAAGTGCAACTTCAACAGCTTCATTTCTCAACGGAAATTCACGTTCTGGGTCTCGTTTCTTGTTGGCTACTGATCCAGTTTGGCGAAATTTTTGCACTAATTCTAGAACATATTTTTTAGCAACAAGTTTATCTGGATGCGTTTCATTGAACAAATTAGCTGTACGGTTACCGCACTCTTCAATCTCTAAAAAAATTGTTATTATTTCCGCGATTGTATACACCATTATTGCAGAAAGATATTCAGCAGCTTTAGTCAAGTAATTCACTCTAATGTCGTTCAATCAAAGATCAGTTTGACACTGATAGACGTCCACAATTGCGATTTGGCGAAAAAAATTATCTCATACATGTTTTTGTTGTGTCAAATTCGAGAAAACGTCTTTTTATCGATTCTTAAGAACCTTACATTTTTTTCGATCAAGTAAATGAGGATGAAATAAAATTTTAAAACGGAATTGCATGTTATTTGTTGGTAAACAGTTAGATCATTTAATTCCTTGACAATGATAATTATCTTTAAACAGTTGCATTGTTAGATGTTATTTTTATTGATTGAGTGAATGAAAAGTGATTTCCCAACTTCAAGTTCCTATATCTCGAAAACGAATCGATAGAATTAATTTATTTTTGTTGTTTGATATTAAGAAAGAAAATACCATTCAAATAAGGTATTACTTGCCATATGTTGCCATTTAAAAATTTAGGGGTGGCAGTCACAGCTCCGAGGGATGGAATATATTTCGGGTGAATTTCATCGCGAACGATGTCCCCCTCAAAAATGTAGTTGACGTGACCAAGCGTTTTTATATAATTCGGTTCTGCCGACCTACAGAGCCGCTGTTTCGTTTTCAATGGCCCACTCTGTATAATACAATTCTCAGCCTGATACATATGTGATGTTTTTCATCGTGAAGACTAACATTTATTTCTGATAGTGTATGAGTATTTTCCTTGCCTCAATTTCAACCAATACAGTTACCTGTCCGAATAATTCCATGGCAATTCACTGTAGTCTGTGTCCGCCTCACGACCATTCATGAAAGGCATTCATTTAAACAATTATTGATCTCAAGTGTACTTGAAAAGAAAATTGAACTTTAAAAGTAATTTTCCCCTTGGAAGAGTGCTTTGTACTTGGAACAGTCCTTGTGTTTGAATGAATATTTGTATTTGCAAAAAAACTTGACCCCAAAAATATCCGTTAAACCTTAATGAAAAAGTGCTTTAAGTACAAAGTACAATTTGCAAGTTTAATTACAAGTATACATTTTGTATGGAAAAAAGTACTCAAATAAGTATAAATGGAAAGGATTTATTGGAGTATTCGGAGTACTTTTGTTCATGTACTCCCCAGCTCTGCGTTCGAATGATCTAGGTGAAGTTACAGTAATAATGTATGCAATAAATGATCCTGAACAACTCTCAGAATGAAAAACTCTCTCTTCCATATTCAAACTTCTACTCATACATACAAGACAATAATGACAAGTGAGTGAGAGTATGTATTCAGATTCATTTCGCGGCTGAAGTGTACTTTATTTAATGACCCATTTTACCTATTTGTTATAATATACCATTTAAAATGGATACTCCAGATCATTATGGAAATTCATGTTGCTTGAACTGAATACAGCCAGTTAAGCAAACACGTTTATTAATTTTTCTATTTTATTAGTTTAAAAGAAATCCCAATTACAATAAGATATAAAACCAGAGAAAGAAATATCAAAACATACAAAAATAAAATATATTGCATATACACAAACAATGAGTAGCAAACGATTCATTTCAGTTTCATCACATTTATAGAACTACTGAAGATATTTACTTTTTGAAATTTACCATCTATGTTTTGCATTTTTGAAGTACCCAGGTCACGTTGTAGCTCAAATAGAGAATATAAGAATTGTCAGCTCTATATTTTGAACATGTTGTTAATAGTATATCCAATTCAGGGAGGAATTGAAAAACAATATATTCAATTCAGGGAGGAATGGATTTAATATAAATATCTAGAGGTAGGGTTTCATCTTGTTAATTACCTGCAGAGAAAAATTGACAGAGCTTCAACCTCATCGGTCAGTCATCTTTAATTTAATTTTATTGGTTGTTTGAGAAAAGAGTGAAATTTTCCTAAAAACACCATTGAATTTGTTGTAGGACAAGCCATCTCTTGGTACTCATACCTATTTTTTCTAATGATATTACCCCCTTCTCTAGAAAAGAAAAATGTTCTGTATTCAATATTGAGAAAAAAAGTTTTTTCTGAAAATTGAAAATTCTCTGATAAAAATTAATCTATATTTTGTAATATCTACCAGAAAACAACTACTTTCCCGCATGAAGCACACGCTGGACGTTGAACTACACCTGATAGATATTGTAAAAGAAAAAACATGAAAGTGAAAATTTGCATTTTTTTTTCAGATAGTTATTTGATTTTCTATTCCAGTCTTAATTTATATTTTCAAACGCCTTTTCTGACAAAAAGTAGCAAACATGCTATAACTTAAATGATCCATAAACAAGTAAATTAGTACTGTTTGGTTTTTTTCACAAATAGGTGATGTTATTGTTTTCCAATGATCAACTGTATCATATAAGCTTTCAGCACTTTTTTACACACAACGATTTTTGTCAGGAGTATAAATAATTCAGTAAGAATCCAATAAGAAGTGTCACCCAGATTCAGCAAAATAACCGAAGTTATAAAATCAATTTTTTGAAGAAGTATTGAGAATTTTCCCAACACAGATTTGATTCAAATCAAACATGGGGAATGTATATCATTAATGTTGAGAAAAGGTATGTTTTTTCCAGACCAAGGGAGGAAATTTGAGGAATACTAGTGGTATCAATTGTTTTTTATTTCTTGATCAAATTCATTAAATTTCTTGAATTTAACAATACTTGCTATACCCCTGGACCAACAAAAAGATTGCAAGCAAGCTGAAACTAAAACGATCATTACTCCAAAAAATATGTCTTACAAAAATATTTATGACTTTTTATTAGCATCAACATAATGAATCAGGAAGCGTTCTATGAAAAAAATCTAGTGAAGATTTGTTCATTCTAAAATACTGGGAACTTGGTCTAACTTACCTAACACGGACACTCAAGAACCAAAAGTCTCTCGGAACTGGTTTTAAAATGTAATTTCAAATATTTTCCTGGCCTCAAAGTGTAAAAATTTTTCAAGGCATTTGAGGTTATCATAGGGTAACTTTCTACCTTTGAACAAAAGGTATCTGGGATATATCTATTATAATAGCCTATTTTCCTGATCCTTCAAATATTCGTTGTTACTATTTTTTGCGGGATTTAATTTCGTTTCATAAGTATAAGAGATCGAAAAAAGAAGTCTCATTGAACATCTACTATGTTTATTTTTGACTTATTTTTTGGGTCATTGAGCAAGTCTATTTTATCTTTTCATGGAAGAATGTGAAAAATTTCAAGCAATATAATGCAGAACTGTTGAAAAATGATTGGGATATCTTGAAAAATGACAGAGTTATAAGATCTCAAAATTGCGTACAAAATATTTTCATGATTCAATGCTGTGGGATCTCAGGAATGCATAGAGCGCTTGTTTTGAGTGTGATAATTATGAGCAAAACTAAATAAACGATATGGGTTTCCATACTCTCTCACTCTCCTTGCCATTGGTGGCTTCGCATATAAGTAACACTTTATATTTTAAAGAAATTTTTCAGTTTGAGAATTGCTCACGATCACAATTAATTCCATTACCTTCTATCAAATTTGAACTTTCCCAAGAACTTATTCAATCGTATAAACCTTAACAACTAATAATCATTTGACATTTTTGAAATGCCATTCAAAAAGAAAACCCTACCTGATGAGTGCTTTCTAGCTACAAAGTCAACATCAGTGCTTGCTTGCTAGGTAAAACAATATTTTCCCAATAGGACGAATCAAAATTGATTACAGAACAGTGTGTTCGATTTTTTATGAAAAAATTTCATTTTAAATTTAGTTCTATTTTTACATTTATTATTATACATTTTAACCTTTCAAATATTGTAAATGTCAACTTTTTCAACGCCTCAAGTTTTGCATTTTAAAATGCTGTCAAAAGGATATGTCTAATTCAAATTATTGTTTGTTATAATGACCTCTTTCTATATATCAGGAAACATCTACAATCATAAGTTTATTTATAGATCATTCTAAATCTGCTTGTCCTAAATAAATAAATAAAATAAAATTGTATGGTTTTCTCCTGTTTAATCTGACGAGCAAGTGACCATGTTGTGCGAAAGCGCTCTGTAATAAATTAACTATTGCACAAAATACAAAATTTGAAAAAACTATTGGTTATATTAATAAATAGAGAGATTCAATAAATAATACACAATTTTTTTAATGTAAAAAATACAATTCTAGATAATGTTTCTAATCATCTTGGTATGAATTTTGAGTAAGATTGGCCTAAGATGTGTTTGTAAAGATGAATTGGATGTAATTATGAGGGAATATTTCATACCATATGCAAAATTTATTCAGTTCATTTTCAAATATTATTTCTCCGAAAAAAAACGGGTAGGATGAATGAAAGTAACATTGACATACTTGAAATATTTGATATATCAAATGAATTAAATTTTACTCATACCCAAAAATAACCCTTATGTCAAATTCCAGATATCCAGTGTTTTAACTTTGAGATGTATTTTATTATTCACGGCGGAACTTTTCCCCTTTGTAAAATTTACCCAGGTTATATATGTGAAAAATTGAAATATAATGTATATTATAATGCTGCTTTTTTATTTTGGGAAAATAGTACACAAAATTTGGGGGCTTTGAACGACCTACGGTATCATCCATACCCTTAAATAACTCTTTTGCTGAATTGTTTCCCAGGCATTCATTTCCTAAGGGGGGCTACTTCGTAAACGTCGTACAAGTTAGACAATATACAGTAAAAAACCTAAGTGGGAACCGTTTAATTCGATTTTTCTATTCATTCCACTTCACATGGCACTTATCTTTCACTATATGCTAGACGGGCTTGCCACTCCTACTGAGAAGGAATCTTTTATTTAGAAACCTATCGAGGTGGGAGATTTTCGGAGTGTTTCTTTCTGTCACTAGGTACCGCCAGTTAAAGTTTATCTTTTCCGTACCTATAGGTGTTAAAGCTCGATGATGGTTTGTTTACGTTGTGTCTCACTTCAGCCAGAGTTCTTTGGACCTTTGGCTGGTTGACTACTCGTACTGATGAGGGCCAGAAGCCTGAAACCGGTATGCGGATTGTTAGGTGAACACGATATAAATTAAACATAATCGAGCTTATCAGAAAGAAACATTTGCATTCAATGTCCATTGATATTATATGGAAGTATGCATGGATTTTCAGGTGAATATCATTCAACGTTCTGCGTGGTATTTGCCAGGAAAGTAGTTGTTTTTCACCTGAGATCTACCATTTTCTGGTTCAATTTTATATTGAATCCTTTATGTGAAGAAAACCGTTTAATTCGATTTTTCTATTCATTCCACTTCACATGGCACTTATCTTTCACTATATGCTAGACGGGCTTGCCACTCCTACTGAGAAGGAATCTTTTATTTAGAAACCTATCGAGGTGGGAGATTTTCGGAGTGTTTCTTTCTGTCACTAGGTACCGCCAGTTAAAGTTTATCTTTCCGGCTGCACTATAGGTGTTACAAGCTCGATGATGGTTTGTTTATGTTGTGTCTCACTTCAGCCAGAGTTCTTTGGACCTTTGGCTGGTTGACTACTCCGTACTGATGAGGGCCAAAGAAGCCTGAAACCGGTATGCGGATTGTTAGGTGAACACGACATAAATTAAACATAATCGAGCTTATCAGAAAGAAACATTTGCATTCAATGTCCATTGATATTATATGGAAGTATGCATGGATTTTCAGGTGAATATCATTCAACGTTCTGCGTGGTATTTGCCAGGAAAGTAGTTGTTTTTCACCTGAGATCTACCATTTTCTGGTTCAATTTTATATTGAATCCTTTATGTGAAGAAAACCGTTTAATTCGATTTTTCAATTTTTCTGGGAAGAACACGTTGAACGTTTTCTAAAAAAATGTACACTTCTCAATATATTTAATAAAAATAATTCAAATGTCGCATTTTAACCTTCACCCAGACTCAGTGATAGAATCCTTCGCACATTTTTTGGCTACAAGTGCATTGCTCTTTTGAAATATTGATGTTTCATTTTTCATGGTAGAGGTATTTACTCCCTAAGATTGATTTGATAGTAAGATCCCAAAGTTATATTCTTAAAAAATTATATATTTGAAGAAAAATTCCCCATTTTTGAGATTTTAATCTTATAACAATAAATTCTAGACCTATTTCATTATTACCAAGTCTGGCGACTATAATTGGAACATTAATTAAAAAAAAGGATTCTTAACAAAAGTTCTTTCAACAAAGGACCAATAAGCCGAAATTCCGAAAGGGAATGAAGACAACTTCTCGCCTTCTTGGTTGTTGATGTTTCTTTCAGGGCACTGGAGAGGATGCAATTTCGAGTGTACTGCAGGATCGGAAGAGAACTCTTCAGGGTTATGAGCAATGAGCAAACGATAAGGGTCATCCAGATGGGCCTCCAGCATTGTAAGGATGCCACGGCAGTACTTGCGTTGCTATGACGACTTCGAAATGGCCCTTAGAAGATCAACTGAGTGGGTACATCTAAGGCTAAAGGATTCGGGGATTCCCGCATTACCAAGGGGTGTCCATAAAGGATTTTCTCCACCTTCCCCAAAAAAGTATATATATGTTTCTTCGTAGATTTTCGCGGGTATAATGTGTTGAGATAGTTTCTCGGGTGTCTGTCCTCAAAAGGTCCGATTTCTCGACGTTTCGGCAAATTCACATTTGCCTTTAGGTGATGTCTAATTCATTCGATTGTTTCGAACTCGACTGATGTTTTCGTGTGGTGCTCCTCAATTTATAATGGTGATTGCGCATGATCGATTTCCTTCGTTTGCGCACGATCAGTTTCCTTCGTTCGCGCCCTATTGCATGTAGAGCCGGAAGACAGATCGCCACCGGTGTTGCTCAATTGTGCACGATCGGTCTCCTCCTATCATGTTCTGCTTTATATGGAGCCAGAAAAGGTCGCTATTAGACGCGCCGTTGCCAGGTCGCCATGGGTATTGATTTTTCTTCAAATCCAAGAAATTCTTGAAAGACAATCCTAATTTGATTCTGACACAATCAGACAAAGATCAATATCTCAACCTATCCAATATGACATCATAATCAACAGTAGCTCATATGTAGAACTGAAAGACCCTACCTCAGCAATTCAGAGAAAACGCAATGAATTAATTACAGTCATGTATAAAACAAACCAATAAATAAAGTTATGAAAAAAAAACTCACTATAATGGTATTCCTCCAAAATTATATTCTTTACCCAAAATTCATAAGCCCACCCTTTCAGTCAGACCTATTGTGGCTTCTATAGGAGCCCGTACTGAAAAAATAGCCTATTTTTTGACAGAAATTTCAAGACTATTTTGAAGTCACTAATAAATTTAATAATTCAACACTTCCAGACAATTATGTTCTGGCAGGTTTAGATGTCGTCTCCCTTTTTAGCAATGTCTATTTGGATGCTTGTATTAGAGAAATACACAAAAATTGGGATCTTATTAGTAAATATTGTTGCATTAACGAAGAGACATTTTTGGAATTGTTGACTTTCCTTTTTGATAATACACATTTTTCTTTCAATAATAAAATTTCTAAACAAACCTTTGGTACCCCAATAGGGGGCCTCCATTTCACCCATTTTAGCAGCGTACGTCATGGATGATTTGTTAGACAATGTTATTCCAGTTTTATCTTTCAATCTTAACTACATAAAAAATATGTTGATGATATTTAGCATTACCGGAATGGTGTGGATGAGATTCTGAATACCTTCAATAACTACGATCCTCATATCCAGTTCACAATTGAAACTGAGAACACTACTAATTCCGTACCATTTCTTGATACCAAGCTTATATGGACAACAGAAAACAAGCTACTGGTAGATTGGTATAGGAAACCATGCAGCTCAGGCAGATGCCTGAATTAGAACTCGTATCACAAACAGTCTATGAAAGAGAACTTGGTAAAACAAATGAAATTAAGAGTACTGAAAATCTTGCTTCCTAAATTTCATAAACATAATTTAAACATTCTCTTTAACCTTTTCTTAGAAAATTCAAATACAAAAATGTTACTCAATAACATTCTATATAATACTTCATCTAACTTAGAAGTACTAGCCTCAAACTGTAATAACTCGAACATTGTCTCAAAAACTAACACTACCCCTATTAAACCTTCTTTCACTTCATTGCCATATATAAGAGAGATCACTTCTAAACTCTCCTGATTATTTCACAACCCTGAAAAATTTAAAGTATAGTTATTCTAATCCCAATTGGAACGGCAATAAAAATAAGAGCACTACGAGGAGTGTTCATATGCATTGCCCAGCAAATGGGAAATTTATATACTACCAGTGTTTTTAATTTCAAAGCGTTCCTGGTACAATCATAAAAAAGTTCAGTCGTGTGGAAGAGAATTCCTTCTCGAAACTTTTTATGTTGGTCCAATTGGGATTAGAAATACTATATATACAGTTCTAACAATCAGATCAAGTTAAAGATAGAACTCCATTACTTTCAATGTCGAATGTAATTTATAGTATTCCTTGTCATGGTTGTAATAAACAACATATATTGGTCAAACACAAAGATCATTATCGAACAGAATAATTTATCGTAAAAGTGACTGCAGATTGCATCCTGAAAGATGTGCTCTGGCAGAACATCTGAATAAATTTGACCACCAGATGAATTACGATTCAGTGAAGGTGCTAGCGACAGAGACATACATCAAAGAGAACATTCTTTGAAATGTCTTTCATTTCCCAAAAAAACAATTGCATTAATAAAAAAAGATATTAACGATTTGAGTGAGATCTACTCTTATTTATTGTCTTTAGATATCAATCAAAATTGACAACAATGCAATATCAAATAATAGTTCTTTTTAACATTATCGCCACGTGGTAACATCAGTTGGTACTAATTTCCAAGCGACACCCGTCAGGTGTCGTTGGCTTAAATATCATTGCGGGAATTATTCCTAACCTGTCAATTTCACTTTTCACACCACATAAAGTACACATTTATATTTATATAATTTTACACAATGTTATAGTGGTTGTATTTGTTGTATATTATTATTATTAAATATATATCGGACATTTCCAAATTAGGTGAAGTGGCCTGATCTATTAGATTTATATCAATAGAAAATTGTCGTCATTGAGATTTTTGTATGCGAGTCAATTCTGTAAAAGCAATAAAGTTCAGAAAAACTAACGAGTTATATTGTAACAATTTGGCGACGAAGGATATTGTGGAAATTAATAGTCTCATCGGATCAGTGGAGCCATTTGATTCGAAAAATGGAAATTTCGAATCATACTTGGAACGTGTGGAACAGCTATTCCTAGTCAATTCAATCAAGGAAGATAATGTGAAAGTAGGACTTTTTATCACAGTGATAGGTGCAGAAAGTATAGTATTTTACGTGCACTAGTAGCTCCAGAATCACCCAAAGACAAATAATTCAAAGAGATTACAAAAATTCTGAAGGATCAGTTTTTTCCCAAGAAATCGGAAATCATGGAACGTTTCAAATTAAATAACGTCAAGCTAGAACAAGGAGATACAATAAGTAGTTTTATAGTGAAATTGAAGAAAATGTCAGAGTCTTGCAATTTTGGGTCTTTTCTCAAAGATGCCCTACGTGATCGCTTAGTATCAGGATTAATCCAAGCAAAACTGCTTAGTGAAAGTAAGTTGACATTTGAAAAAGCATGTAAGATAGCATGTAGTCTTGAAGTGGCAGAAAAACATAGTAAAGACATGAAACCAAGTTTAAACGTTGGCAAAATGTCAATGTTCGTAGTTGGCCTGAAGCTGGGACGAAACAATTCCACGGCAGGAAATGTTTTCGTTGTGAAAGACTTCATGATTCGCAAATGTGTTTGGCAAGAGATTGGAAATGTTTCTATTACGGGAAAATTGGACATACATCGAAGATGTGTAAGAAAACTACTAGGGTTCGTATGGTTCAAAGCTCAGAAGACCACCAAACAGAAGTCGGAAAATCCGAAGAGAATGTATATGAAATGAATTCGTTAGATGTTAATAGTATCAGATCAGCACCACTAGTAGTGAATTTGAATATCGAAGGCAAAAATTTGCAGATGGAAGCAGATACAGGTGCCAGTATTTGTTTGATTCCTGAATCACTTTTCACCAAAGAATTCAGTCATTTATCATTAATCCCAATAAAAAAATCAGGTGAAAACTGTTTCTGGAGAAAACATTTCAATACTGGGGGAGATTTCAGTGCAGGTTCATTTGGGGAATAGACACGTGAAACTCCCAATGTGTGTTGCTAGAACTTCTCACGAATTCTCTCCATTATTAGGAAGATCGGGGTTAGATAAGATATATACAGGTTGGAGAAATAATTTGCATTGTTCCTCTTCTCCTGAAACCATTCTAAATGAATTCAATAAGTAGTAACGATGAGAATATATTGATTTAAAATCAGAGTTTCTGAATGTATTTTGAGAGGATAGAAGTCAGCATATAACAGGATTCACAGCTAACTTAGTGGTGTTAAAAAAAAGACGGGGGTCATTCGTATTTGTGTAGACTTTAAGAAAACGTTGAACCCTATTTCACGTACTGACCACTATCCATTACCAGATCTTAATGAAATGCTTCAAATTGCATCTGGTACGACTGTTTTCACAATAATAGACCTTAGTAATGCATATCTTCAGCTTCAAGTGTCGGAGGCTTTACAAAAATTGTTGACAATTAATACCCACCAGGGCTTATATAGTTACAATAGATTACCGTACGGCGTATCAAGTGCTCCTGCCATATTTCAGTTTACAATGGAGGAAATACTTAAAGGTATACCCCATGTTGGAGTTATTGATGATGTTATTATTGGCGGAGTTGATGAGATGAATGTTTCAATAGGGTACGAGAAATCATGAGTCGTTTGAGTAAATATAAAATACGTGTTAATCAAGGAAAATGTACATTTTTCAATAGTAACGTGGAATTTCTGGGTCATTCACTAGAACCTCACAAAATAAGACCACTCAAGTCAAAAGTGGAAGCAATAAGGGATGCTCCATCACAAAAAAATCTCACAGAACTTCGCGCATACTTAGGACTTCTTAATTTTTATTCCAACTTTCACTTGCATCCACTTCAAAGATTCTTAAAAAAAGATACTCCTTTTGAGTGGGACGATTCATGCGAGAAAGCTTTTAATAAAAGTAAAAGTCTTTTGATTAATAGTACTGCATTCGTTCATTACAATCCATCTAAGGAAATTGTCATAACTGCTGACTTGTTCCAGTACGGGCTTGGTGCGGTATTAAGTCGTATAATTGATGGAGAAGAACGCCCTGTGTTATTTGCATCGTGTAAGTACCTTATCAGAAACTGAAAAAAGTATGCACAAGTACAAAAGAAGGCCTTGGCTATAATATTTACAGTAAAAAAATTCATAAATTCATTTTTGGACGCAAATTTATTTTACAAACGGATCATTTAGGGTCGAAGTCAGGATTACTGATTCATGTTCATAATAGGTTACAAAGATATTCGATTATATTATTAGCATATGATTACGAATTAAGGTATAAAATAGGAAAGGATATACCTCATGCAGACGGTTTATATAGATTGCCAATTTTAGTTGATATTCATAATGAGATTCACTTGATCACAGATGAAATATTTGAAAATCATCCAGATGAAGTTCACTCTTTTTCATGTGTTAACAATTTGCCATTATTACCGGAAGAAGTGGCTAAAGAAACCAAACGAGTAAAGTTCTAGAGCTCACCAAAACAAGATGGCCAAATCATATCAATAATGAAGATTTAAAACCATTTTTCCGAAAAAGAATTGAATTAGGAGTAGAACATGATTGTGTAACATGGGGTAACAGGGTAGTAATTCCTGAGTCATTACAAGAAGCAGTTATGGATATGTTACATGACCAACATCATGGAAATGTTTGCATGAAAATGCGTGCCAGGGATAATATTTGGTGGCCTGGTTTGAATGAACAAATAGAAGAAAACGTCGTTCAATGTGTGACTTGTCAAATATACACTTAAAAAAACAAAGAAGTCTCCTTGGAATAAATCTCCAAAAAATTGACATAGATTTTTTTAATATATATATATAGAGCGTACGTATTTTTTACTTCTTGTTTACTGTACCAGAAAATGGCTGGATGTATATATTATGAAAAACGGAACAGATGCAGAGAAAACAATTGAAAAATTACAAAATTCAATAACTATTTTCGGGTTGCCTGAAACTATTGTATCTGATAATGGACCACCATTCAATAGTCAAGAATATAACAGTTCTGTAGGTGAAATGGTATTCAAGTATTATAGTCACCACATTATCATCCTACTTTGAATGGTCTAGCCAGATCGCTATTACTATATTTCATCTTCGATGGATATCCCCGAAGGATATCTTTGGAATATCTCTCAAGGAATCTTTCAGATAGCTTTTGAAAATCCCTGAAGGATGAAGTATATCTTTGAAAGATATCTTATGGACATCTCTGGAGGATATCTTATGGATATCCTTGAAGGATATTCTATGGATGTACAGGTTGTTCCACTTTGGACATCCATCGGATGTCCATAAGATATCTTTTGGATATAATTGGATGTCCATAGTACATCCATAAAATTCATGAAGGATGTCCAATGGATATCCATTGGATGTCCATGTGTTATCTGGGTATTGTCATGTGTTATCTGGGTATGAATTATATATATATATATATATATATATATGAAGTCCGAAAAAAATTTTGGGTTCAGGTTTGTCATTCTGAACCAAAGCATGATATTCTAACAAAGTTATACTCAGTACGTAAAACATGGCAATGTTGACCATTTCTGTGAGTTCATCAAGTTATTTATATTAATGAAATAGGGAATTTTTAGAATAAGAAAAATTGGAAGAACAAGAAATGATTTAATATATTTATTTTATTGGACTTAACTTACACTCAATCTAAACATAACAATTTGGTGAAAAATAAAATTGAATGAAAAATGTTTTCATTCATAGATGTCTTCTTTGTCTCCAACATATCGAACGATATCTGCAGGTTTGAGTAATTTTTCAGCATCCGCATCTGGTATTTCGAAACCAAATTCATCTTCTATCGCCATTATAACTTCTACATGGTCTAATGAATCCAAACCAAGATCATTGATGAAATGTGAGTTCAATGTAAGCTGAAAAAAATAGTTATTTAAATGTATATATCATACATTGGTAAACAGAGACTGTTACCACAATATAGCAGCACATCTAGGTTAAATGGGTTTGTTCGAGGCAATCGAGATAAATGTAGACAATAAAAGTTAATAATAATGACCAATTTGTATACCAGAATTTTGTATTAGAGTATCTTTCATGAATTAAAATTATTTCTGATTTTAAAAGAATTAAAACAATTAAAAAACAAACAATTGTTATCTAAAACATTAATCTTCCGATCTGTTAACTAGAATATATTTTTTCACAACTTCAATAACCAAAAAGGAATGCATAACAAGAAGCAAACATTTCCGAAAAATGTAAATGTAGACAGCAACAAGAATATATAAGATGATATGCCGGCCACTTTGAGAATATGCTCATATAATACTCTCAAGCTGCCGAAGACCAGCATTGAACAACCTTAAAGTAGCAGAAACATCAACCCTGCGATGCATCACAAAAATTCGTCATCCTTAAACTCTCTCCACAACCCTGCAAACATTCTCTTATATTAAATAAGTGGAGTAAAACCAATCTAAGACTTGCTGAACTCACACGAAGATTCTCTGAGAAAGAAACTAACCGTAATATTCTCAACGAACTCTGCAAGGAACGCTCAGAAAGGCATCCGTCAAAATACAAATATCCAGAAAAGACAATATGGGAAATAATATCAGAGACAGAATATTGTTTTTTTTATTCATGTACCTATTACAAATGCACATTCTTATATGTACTATTGTTTAACACATATTTATGTAAAATTATTGTTCAATATTCACTATTGTTCACTATTACCAATAAATAATGTTTATTATTGTTTATTTTGAAGAAAGAATACATATGAAAAATATTGACAGCGTTGATAATTTATGTTTTTGGAAGGGATTTGTGGATTCTAAAAAACTTTAGTCACATTGCATCTCTTAAGGTGATTTTATAACTGCAATAATAATTTGAAGAAAAAATGGATTACTCGTGAACTGTTTTGCATTTCAAAATAAATGAAGTATGGCTTCCCATGTATTTATTTAACTGTTATTTCAGCTACCCTCCTCATTATTTTCTTCCTAAACAAAGAAATATTTTCTTAAAAAAATTCAATGTTCTATTCTCACATATTTGGCAGGCGTTAGAAAACCACCCTGTGAAACAGCAGTTTCCCCTTGAACTACCTGATAACTAAATTAATATGTAATAATTTATTACACAAGAAATATGCAAATCTTAAATGATTTGAATAACTGTAAAAGATGTTTAAAAATTAGGTTTTGCGATTGATACAATAATGATAAGTGCAGTGTTTGGAATGTTATCTATTCATATACAATTACATTTCCTCAATGATTTACTGACTTATGATCAACGCCCAGACCAAACCGCCGAACCTAAAGAGCTGAAATTTCAACAACAGCGTATTCCTATGATGACATAGGTAACCACTAAGAAAGGTTTTTTTGATATTCCATCCCTAAAGGGGTGAGAAGGGGGTGAAAGTTGGAAATTCCCATTTTGAAATTGAGTCATGAAATTGGTATTTAGGCTTTTATTTTCAAATAAAGAAACATGTATTTCAGGGTATTTAAAAATTCCACCCTTACGGGGTTGAAAGTTTGTATAGGAGTAGCACGAGTTTTTGAGTTGGGGTTATAAAAATTGGTGTTTTTAGAAATGTAACCCCCAAATGGGTGAGACAGGGGGGGTGAATGTTTTTTTGGGGGTTCCATTAGTTTTTAAGTTAGGGTCCTAAAAATTGGTATTTGAGGTCTCTATTACAAATAAAGAAATGTGTTTCAGTGTTTTTAGAAATTCCACCCCCAAGGGGTGAAAAATGACGGGTGAAAAATTGTATGGGAGGTTCCATTAGTTTTCAAGTTAGAGTCAATTGGTGTTTTGGCGCTTACAAATAAATGGATCGTATTTAACCTTATTTGAAAATTCCATCCCTGAGGGAATGGAAAGGGGTTGGTGAATCTGTAATAGTCGTCACAAAACATTACTTTCACTGTCAAATCAATTATGCCACCCAAACGGGAAACAGGCATAATCTAAATGGAACAACACAAAGAAAAACATAAGAAAAATACAAATTCTACACAGACGAAGTTGCAGGTACCAGCTAGTCAGTTATAAACCACAAAAAAAAAATATCAACAAATTAAACGGAGATTCAAAGATATGTAAATGGACTTTTTTCATCTTATTCAAATAGTTTTCTTATGAGGTTTCCAACTTCAGCGGCACACACTTTTCTTTCAACGTTAGTTAATTTTAATGAAATATAATATGAATTTGATCAATTAATATGGTACACAAATATTCTCAAACAACACACATAGGTATTGATGATTTCAATATAACCCAAATATGAAAATGTGCCACTATATATTTTTGAAGCAAAATTACCTTCTCAGGAGTAATTTTATCGTACAGATTTAATACTAACAGAACTCTATCTGTGATAAGCTTTAAAGTCAGTGGTGGCTTAGAACTGTAACTTCGCTCATGTGGCAAAACGAGTCTCTGAAATAAAAAATATTGTTTAATATAGATACCTTATCTGCAGTTACTTTATCGTACGATGCACAAACTTTCAATACTCTATCTTTAATTTCTTCTTCAGTGGGTTTGGCTCGTATAACTTCTGGGGAATAAAACCTTATCTAAGGATAAAAAGAATTTGTTACCTACTATACCGAAAAGTTAGGTTAAAAGTTATGTAATGTAAAATGCGATTAGAAAACCATTCTTAACTGAGTAATTTGATTCACAAGATATTTGAAAACTGCCCTGGAGGAAAATTTCACGACTGTTACCTGAGGAAACGCCAAACTATTGGATTTATTTGAAGAAGTTCCTTGTGGTAGGTTGAGTTTATTCACAATAGTTGGAAGTGATCTGGTTGAGAATAATCTGAGATAAGAGGTACTTCTTGCTAGAACACGGACATTTTTCACAATCCCAGCCATTTTATCCAATTTTCTATAATTTCAGAGGTATTAATATATTGATAAAAATTCAATAAATTTCTTACTTTGACGTTGAACTGAGAACAGTGAGAACCATAGAGAAAATAAAAATTAAGAGAGTTGTCAAATCTGCAGTAAAAGTTGGCACCACGTTTAGACAGTGGCGACATATCTCGCAACTGGCCGAACTAAATACAGTTGGTAAAACCGATTGAGATAAGGCGGGTTTTTCAAATGTGTTACTTTTATATGATTGATATGGTATATAATTTATGAGTGATCGATTTGCCATTCTTGTATTCCATATGAATGGTTGTATCATATGAAATACAGGAATGGCAAATCGATCACTAATAAAATATATACAGTAATCGATTCGTAGAATCTGTTAGTTCGTTCGTGGTTAAAATAAAGTTTCAAAGTAAATCTTTATTTCATGATATCAAGAACAAAATTATAAAACAAGAATAATAAGTTGAACACTATGAAATACATTTTATTTTATCTAGGACAAGGTACAACTACAGACAAAACAATAATATAACTCTGAAAAACAGCAAAATTAAAAATATTCTTCAGTCTTATCATCAAATCAACCAAAATAAAAACAAATTACATTTACAACAAACCTTCAATAATTTTGTTCATTTATTAGCACAAAGGAGAACAAGTAGGTATACTTAACAAATACTCCAGTTTGATGATAATCTTCGTACTTCCTCAAATGGTGATAGGAAATGGAAACTGATGGACGGAAATGAGTATCAGTATGTGAAAAAATTTCTGCAACTGATGGATGGAAATAAGTACCAGTTTGTGAAAAGCAGCTTATATTTTACCTTGTGAAAGAATATTTCGAGGAATTTCAGCGTCAACTCGAATAACAAAACATTCCATTTTCGACGTTGGGTTCATAATTCAAGTCCATAGTATAATTTCTATAATTAATTTTTCGATGACAACAGTAGAATTAATCTGAAATTATTAGGTGGTTTGTCATTTTCTGACAAATGTCGAAATGGGAAAATTATCATGTCAGTCGTCTGTTGATTGCGGGCAGCGCCTCCATGCGCGACTGGCCGTACCAAAAACTTGGTGGTCAAGAACGCCAATGTTTCAAACAGTCTCTTTATTTTTAATTTGTCTATGGTGAGAACTCAAGAATCTAAGAGCAGACGCCATATATGTATTAAGTACCACTACCAATATTGATAATAAAGACAGCAAATGTGAAGCCAAAAAAATGAAGCATGACCATCGCTCGGACTCTTTCTAATCGGCAACGCTGAAATGACGCGCATTCGCAAACATGGAGGCGTGACATGTATTGGTTGATGTTTGGTTGCCATAACTACGTGCTGCTAATATGACAAGAAAATACAAATATAACCCGACTTCATTTTCATTGCATCGCTCTTATGGCCAGTTATCAACATTCGTAGTTAATAAATATATGGCAGACGCAGACACAAAAAAGAAAAATAAAGGTCCCGATCAGCTCTAACCATTATTTATTAACTACGAATATTGATAACTGGCCATAAGAGAAATGCAATGAAAGTGAAGCCGGATTGTACAGTGCCCGTCACAAAGTTGGCTCCATATGGGAAAACAATTTGTTATTGAAATTTCTGAAAAACTCTAATGGCGGTTCGTTTCTGCATGTCGGACAACTAAAAAAACCGTTGCGAATTATATCACGTGACCTAAGATTTGGCGGGAATCTAAAAAAAAGTTGTCTGTGGTGCCGAAAAATAAGTCAAATTGACAAGATATCGAAAAAATTTATTGAGAAAATGTGTTTGGAATCCAACGAGGACCCCATGTACCAATTACCATTGTATTCCTCTACCCTTACTAAGAAACATTATACATTCTTGTTTTATCTGAAAATAGCTTTAATAACCTAAATCACATAAGTTTGGGTCAAAACTAATAAAATATTTGTGGAATACAAATTTCGCGGGAGATTAATGATGAAAACACGATTTAGTCATGCCCTGTATAATGATGCACATGAGCTTATTGAATATTCTCAACCCGTAAATAAAATTTAAACCAACTAATATTTGTAATTAAAGCTTAATAATACATTATTCATCCTAATTGAATTTAGTATGAAAATCATGTCTTATCTAGAAAAAGACTATGTGACTAAACTCACCAGAGAAGAAGCGGAAGTAGAAGGACCTCGAACCTGGTACCTTCCGCATTTTGTAGTTAAGAACCCAAATAAAATCAGGTTGGTTTTTGATGCTGTGGCCAAGTCGAATGGTCTCAGTCTAAGTGATGTGTTGTTGCCTGGAGCTGATCTTTCACAATCATTGGTCGTGATTTTATGGAAATTCAGACAAAGGAGATTTGGATTCTGCGGAGATGTGAGAAAAATGTTTCACCAGGTTCGGATCCGAGAACAAGATAACTCCTCACAACGGTTTCTTTGGAGAGATCTAGATTACACTCGCGATCCTGACACATATGTAATGAATGTGATGACTTTTGGAGGTACCTGCTCGCCAGTTTGCGCACAATTTGTGAAGAATTACAACACAGAGAAATTCTCGCAAAATCCCGAGATCCAAAAGGCAATTATTGAAAAGTTTTATGTAGATGACTATCTTGACTCGATTGATACAGAAGAAGATGTCATCAACATGATTGCAGAAGAATGTAGGATTCAAAAAATTGCAGGATTTGATGTTGTGAACTGGATGAGCAATTCTAGTAAAGTGCAAGAATATTTGAAGAAGGACATGCTCTTGGCTACATCGAAAAACATAGATGAGAACCCCCTCCACCGTGTACTAGGACTATGGTGGAATGTTCAAGAGGATAACTTTTCATTTCGCCTCAGCAACCTTGGAAAACTGAGAGCAGAACCGCCAACGAAGAGAGGTGTCTTGAGATCCGTGATGTCTTTATTTGATCCTTTAGGGTTCATAGCATGCTTCACCATAAAGGGTAAAATACTCATGCAAGATATTTGGAGATCGGGAGTCGACTGGGATGCAGAGCTTCCTGAAAAGTTGAGAAACACTTACAGGATGTAGTTAGAAAACTTGTCAAAACTAACCGATCTGAGGATTCCAAGATGTTACAGTTTGAAAATTCCAACTGCTAGGAGAATTGAGATACATACATTCTCAGACAGCAGTGAGAAAGCATTTGCGGCTGTATCGTATCTCAGAGTAATTGGAGTAACCGAAATTAAGTGTCTTTCATCACAGCAAGAACGAGAGTGTCCCCGCTGAATCCTCTATCGATCCCAAGATTGGAGTTACAAGGTGCTGTGACGGCCAGTAGAATTGCAGAATCTATTAAACAAGAACTCGAGTAACCATCAATCAGACCTATTTTTGGACCGATTCACGATTCGTTGTTGGATGGGTAAGAGGTGATGGAAGAAAATAGTTTGTATTTTCTACCATTGTTGCTCATAGAATCGGGGAGATTCAAGAAGGAACAAGATGCGAAGATTGGAGATGGGTTCCTTCTGAAGTCAACCCAGCAGATGAAGCCACGAGGAATGAAATGAAATGCTATAAGAATATATCATCTGATGAAGGTACCCAAGAAATGGTTATCTCAAACAAATGGTTTAATGGTCCTGAATTTTTTAAATCAACAGAAGAATATTGGCCCATAGAAATAAGCAATAATTATAATTGTGACTCTGAAATGAAAAAAGAATATATGTCATGCGAGGTATGCCTGGAGGTCAAGAGAAATGAAAATGTCTTACCAGATATAAAGGAGTTTTCGAAATGGTTGAGATTAATAAGGACAACTGGTTGGTGTTTGAGATTCATCAACAATTTGAAAACGAAAAATGATAATGACAATAAAAGGGCAGTTAAAAGTGGAAGAGTTGAAGGAGGCTGAAATTATTTGGATAAAACAGTCACAATACGAATGTTTTGGTGAAGAAATTCGTCAAATGGAAAAAAGAAAGGAGCTGAGAAAAGGAAAACAAATTTTTTTCACTTTCTCCAGAGATGAAAAATGATATTTTGGTTTTGGGAGGTAGGACAAACTTGTCCCCAAATTTGGATGAAGACACTAAACAGCAGATAATTTTATCTCCGAAGCATCCTCACACCAAACTGCTGATTCGACATTTCCATGAATTATTTCGTCATAAAGGAATAGAAACGACACTGAATGGATGAGATAAAAATTCTGGATTATCAATGGACGAGGAGCTGTCAAGTCGGTGCTTAGCCAATGCAATAAATGCAAAAAAGAAAGGAGCAAGCCTACACCCCCAATCATGGACCAATTACCCGAAATAAGATTGAGAAAAGGAGTTCGGCCTTTCGTGAACACAGGTATGGATTTCTTTGGACCTATTCTGGTAAAAATCGGAAGAATTAAGACATGAGAAGAGGGGGGGGGGGTATTGTTCACGTGCTTAGCTGTGAGAGCCATTCATCTGGAAATTTCTAACACACTGAACACGGACTCTGCGATTATAGCTATCATGAGAATGTCGGCTAGAAGAGGAAAACCAGATACAATTTATTGTGATAATGGAACGAACTTCAGAGGAGCGTCCAAAGAATTACGCAATATGATTCAAGATCTGGATACGTCATCCATCGAAAAGTCTATGTCTTCTAAGAATATAGATTTCAGGTTCATTCCTCCTGCTTCGGCATATATGGGCGGGGCTTGGGAAAGGCTCATAGGATCTGTTAAAAGAGTCATTGGTAATGTTCTCCATCAGCAACCCCTGAAGGAAGGAGTTTTGCAGTCTCTATTTGCAGAAGCAGAGCTCTTAGTTAATGCTAGACCTCTGACAAGATTATCAAATGATCCCAATGATCTCGAAGCACTTACGCCGAATCATTTTCTGCTTGGTTCATCGAATGGAGAAGGCCCCCCATTTCCTGCAAATCCAGATGAAAACTCTAAGAAGAGGATGGAAGTTATCGAAACAACTTTTAGATTCTTTTTGGAGACATTGGGTGGAAGAATATTTACCGACATTCACCCGAAGAAACAAATGGACCAGAGATCGGAAACCAATTCGACTGGATGATGTCGTTTTGGTTGATGACACTGCCCCTAGATATCAATGGAAATTGGGAAAAATAACTAATGTTTATCCTGGACCGGACCAAAAAATTCGAGTCGTGGATGTCAAGACGTCTACGGGAGAATATCGACGACCAGTCACAAAATTTTGTTAATTGGAGCTAGAAGAAAACTAATTCTCCTAGCAAGGGGAAGAAATGTCGGATCTTTATACTCGTATAATATATTATGTTTATTGATTAATGACCCTGTATTTGTATTTTGTTGGTGAATGTTAATGTCAAAGAAAAAGTCAAGTTGGAAATATAATTTTGACGGAAAGAGAAAAGTTTTATTGAAATTTACGACTGTTCAGCACAGAACTAAACACTCGCCACTATGATTATTTTTCATGACCATATATCACAATGACCGGACAAAATAGAAAATACCCGATTTGACATCCTACACGAAATCAGCAGTAGGGCCAACCACCAACGTGATATTCAGTAATGCCAATGCTGCAATTTCATCACAGAGGTCGCAGCGGTGCGGCGCGTAATGCCACATACTGTGTCAAAACGACATCGGCGCGATTATCGCAAATCTTTAACGGTTAATTTTTGGCTAAATTCAAAACATCCATAATAAATATGCGTATGTTCAGCCAAAGCGGCAAAACTGATATCATTCCAATTATTTACCGATATCGGTGTGCCGCTGCTGACATCTTACCGCAGTTAACAGCAACGGCCTGTCTATTTACCGCTCATTCATGTTTGCAGGGTTGAGAGCTTGTTTGATTAAGGTTATGACATTATTTGTGATTGTGATCTGTTAAGTTAATACCAATAAATAATGGCTTCGAAAATATGGAGCTATCTATTATAAATGAATACTTCCAGTAATATTCATAATTCATCTCCTGAATGGATTTGCTACACCATGCCATCCACATTTTAAATTTTTTTTTTGTTGGCATTAAATAGAAATTGAATCACTTGAGTGTCTGTGATTGTAGCCAGGCGCAAAACAATACATCATTTTGAGTTTCTTTCTCCTCCATCAGAGCACACTGCATCATTATGTATGTGTGTATGCCTCATTTATGTTGATAACATTGAATTTCCCGCCAAACTTTGCTTCCACCACTCAATAACTAAATGAAGCTAAGATAAACTTCCATCGAAATTGCCCATCAATTATTTTGACAGTTCTGACAACCATTCAAATTTTGTCATTTTGTGTCATATGAAACAATTTCACCCAATCATGTCAACATTACACTGATAATTGCATTCAGTGCAATTATCAATCACTATGACAACTTCATTCCAAATAAATTTCAAAATGTCACGTTTTGCCAATGCGAATGTTCAAAGTATAAATGCGCTAATCAAAGAAAAAATTCCCAGAAATACAACCTACAGTCACAAATATATTTGTGAAATATTTATGGAATTTTGCTGCGAACGAGAATATGAATTAAATGAACATAGAAGCTTAGAAGAATTGGCGTTGATACTAAAAGATTGGGCGGTCAATATGAGAAAGAAAGACGGGACCGAATTTAAAGAAGGAACAGTGAAGACTATGATGACTATAATATTATGAGTAGCCCGTTTAACAACATAGTATTTAAACCAGCCCGAGATGCCCGCGATGCAATCAGGAAGAAACTACAAGCAGAGCTATGTAAACGTAAGTCCAGTTCAGTTTCGTTAAATTTGTCTGAAGTTAACAAAATAATATTGCTATGGGATGAAAATACTCCTGAAGGTCTTATGCGTGAATTTAACCATACTGCTGCTGTAGAATTAGCGTGGCGAGGAGGAGCGGCAGTTGCTTGTCTGGTGGATTTTTTTCAAATCGAGGAAAATAACGATGACTCTCCAACAAATCGCATTGAATACAATCCGGTGTTCAGTAAAACGTGCCAAGGTGGTTCTAAAAGCTGTACAAGTAGTAAATGGTTGGTTTCCAATAGTGAAAGACAAAGCTGCCCTGTACGTCTTTTTCATAAACTGATATCAAAACGAGGCGACAATATTACCTCACCACGACTGTTCTTAAAACCAAATCGACACTGGAAAAATGAAACTGACAAATGGTACGATGATGTACCTGTTGGAAGAAATACAATAAATGGATTGACTAAATCTGCTGCTGAGGCAATTGGCTTGAATGTAAAGGACAAAAAGGTAAACCACTCGAATAGATCAACTGCTGTTAGCGAATTGGCAAAAAGTGGTGTAGAACAACAATTGCTGAAAATTACTGGTCATAGCAATCAAAATTCTATAAAATCATACTTAAATCTCGATCAAGAACACCACAACAAGATCATAAATATTATGCGTGGTAATAGATCTTCTATAGTAGAGAACAGCAACGAATCTAATGTTAAGTCAAATTTTAATAATTGTACTTTCACTAACTGTACTTTTAATAAATAAATAAATGTTTCATTGCGTTGAGTTATAAATTTTTTTGTCAAAAAAATTTCCGCCGAATATTCCTCGGACATTGACAAATGCCTCATAATTTTATCACAAAATTTCTCAAGCTCGTTGCTTGGTAACAGCCCTCAGTCTTCGGCTTCGGGCTGTAACTAAGATGTCTAAAAACCCTGGTGTATTCACTGATTCGATTTTGTTTAGAATTTTTGGGGAAAACAAATGAAAAACGTTAAATTCTGCTTAGAACTTCATTAGTAGATGGTGCGGTTAAGGAATGTTTGTTGTTTGTGTCACGCAAAATGTCAAACTTCAAACCTATGAAATTTGTTTATTCTGTCAACATTTCTTCATGCAAAAAAATGTGAATTGATCGTTTACAAAGATTATAGTGCTACGAACAAGATCCCGCTCAGAACAGTTGGCGCGAAAATGAGATGAAATCCTCGAAACTTAGTACAATAGTGATTTTCCTCGAACTTAACCATACAAACCGGGTTAGCAATAAGTTAACCTGTCAATATTCCTCGAAGTGTATTCCAAACTATGACGTAAGAGTTAACCAACCACACAAACCATTTCACTGAGATAGTTTGACAGAGTAGTTATCTTGTTGGAGGTTAGGTTTTTTGTTTGTTCATATGGAATGATAAGGATAAAGGTCCTATCTCAGTGTAAAAGTATATTAAAAATATATAATGGATTCATACAAAGTATGTGAATGGGAGATTATATCAGATTATGTTCATCATCTTCCAGCATTTGCATAATCCAGATATTGATAAAATGTATTCCCGATGAATTGATGGCCACTAAAGAAGGATGTGGTGAAATCTGAATATCTTCTATAAATTCCAGTACTAATAAATTTGCCACATTCATTTTCATTGTGTTTTCAAGAACTCGAAGTACACATAAGTAAAGAAAAGATAACAAAATATTAATCATCGCCGTAATGAAAATTGTCAACCCTTAACCACAGAATATAGGACTCCTATATTCTCAATATTCTGTGCCTCAACAACAAAAAACAAATCTGTCAACCTTCACAAGTTAAGCCGAAGTCTACCGTGACGTCATACAATAGTTAACCTGGTTTGCGTGGTTAAGTTCGAAGAAAAATGACTATTGTTTACATCTGTCTGTCAAAAATCAGATTTTTCTTGAGGTCTACCTGGCGATTTTTTCAAAGTGATTTCTTCTCAAATGGCCTTTTTCGGATCATGGAAACTTCCACGAAGGAATGAGAAAAGGTAGGAGAGTGGACTGATGTCTCTAGATGATGAATTAACTTGAAAATTGAGGGGAATGGAAAATATCCCCGATGACATTGTTCCATTAAATTTTCCGATAGAAACTATTACCAAGCCATTCACTGCCCATCTCTGCCGGACTATTACCTCTCTAACAACCTTCTGACATGAACAAAATCAGACAGTTCATTGTAGATATCATAAAATCTGTTGATGAAGTTGAGAAATCGATTAATCCTGGTGTGCGACAGTCTAGGCTGCTTCAAGCTATCTTAGAATGACTTCGCCGGAAAAGGTGAGCCCTACTAACAAAGATGAGGGGAACAAAAAATAGTCTAAATGCTTTTCTTTTATTTTTCAGTATCACCCGCATGAGATAATCGGAGGAGGGCGATCTAAAACAAGCAGTCGTTCGGAAGAACAAGGACCACTCCCAAGATCGATGAGGCTAATGACTATGATTAGGATGATTATCACTTTTTAATAAATACATGAATTTCAAAAGTAAGCGTGGACTTTTCATTCTATGAAGATATATTGATTTTGGCTAGTGAATTCCGAACTGTCCCAGAGGGTCCCATAGTTCTTTGGAAGAAAATATCCACTATATTTAGAATTTTCCAATACTTTTAGTCAGAAGACTGTCATCTCATGGGAAAATTTTTACACAAAATATATATAATATAAAAAATAATTATAAAAGTAATAATAAAATTATTTGACTTGCTAGTTACTAGATACATTACAATGACAAGTTGAAAAAAATTATTCCAATGGGCAAAGGTTCAGAGAAGATTCAAATTAATTTATACATATACGAGTCATTCTACTAGTAGTGGAATAATATTAGATTTTAGCTTCAGAAAGTTAGGAGACTGCGGGAACTTTTCACTGTACATTAGTGATAATGTACGGAACAACATATAAAAAGTTACCAACCGTAAAGTATGTGCTTAATTAATTATTTAACAAATAAGTTGCCAAATTACATTGTATATTGAATATTAAAAAATAATGAATAAATAATGGTGGCACTCGCAAAAATGGAAAAATTTACATCAAAAAGGTAGATAATTTTTTTTTTAAATAAAAACTAAGCTGCAGAATGTTTTCGCTAACGTGCGAAAAAAATGTGAGGCGGCGACTCTGAAGTGCAGCGCTGGAGGAGCACGTCGCCACGAGCGCTCTACACTAAATTTGTTATAACTTTTGAACTACTTGATTGAATTAAGATAACACAAATTTTACTGGAAGAAGAAAAATGCAGCTAACGAGAAGTCAAAAGGGAAAAAAATGTATAGGAATAGTACGTAAATGAAATTACGTCATACGTCATACTTTTTTTTTTATTTTCAAGATAAACATCTGAAATTTTCACAGATTACTCTCAACATGACAAATAAAAAAAAAACAATTAAAAAAAAAATATTTCGAAAACAACAGAGCTCAAAATATTGAATAATTTAAAAAAATTTGAATTTTGAAGCCATGCTTCAAAAACTCTAGTTTTAAATGTGATATTGAAACTTTTATATATGGGATATAAAGAAATTTGTTGAGTGGAGGCTACATTTTTCAACATGAAACAAAAATACCTCTCATGAATACCTTGGTTAATTTCGAAAATGGTCCAATAGTCTCAAAATGGCAGCTGTTGAAAATCTTCGCAATATTTCATTTCCATACCCAATATCGGCAAACTATAAGTCGTTTGATAGAGCTTCACTATCTCACAAATTTTACCCGATTTTTTTTTCTCTTAGATGTACACATAAATAACAAATAGGTAGCTGTAAATTATCATTCATGAAATCTACCTTTACGACTGGCGACGACATCGTTTTTTCAATGTCATATTTTGGTTCAGCGACCTCAAAAACCCCTATAGCATCAATTTGGGTAAAATTTTCATAAAAAAATTGTTTTTCATTGTTTAAACAATTAATAAACAAGCAGTGCACGAATATAAGTTTATAAGCAAGCAATTTCTAAGTAATATCAAAAGGTTTTAGGAAAATCCATGGAGTCCTCCAGGATTCCAAAATAATGCATGATTTTAAGCTATTTTTACTCCGCTATATGAAGGTAATTTGAGTTCTTGCGATAAGATAGTCGTGTTGTCTGCCAAAATAGTGAACACCTCTTAATTTGTCAAAAAGCTGAGAGGTTCTTTCACTCAAATAGGATTTGAACCGATTGAAGCTTCGTCCTCTGAAGCTGTAGAGATGAAGCTTACGTAACAGTCAAAAGCTTTAAATATGTCGCAAAAAACACTTCCTTCAGACTAGAATATAGATTTTTCAGAAAGCGAAAGAGATGGCATCTCTCGTACTGTTATTGGTTTGAAAGCTCAATTAAGTAATTGTATGTAATTTGCAGCACTTCATGAAATCATTATCCGCTCCATCATAAGATTTTTATCACAAGCAAAAGGGAAGAAAACATAAGTAACAACTCGGTGGAGCTGTATCAATAGAAAATTAATCATACAAAATAAATTGGTATGGTTCATAATTAGAATTATTTTGGAACCCTCTCGAAAATTCTATATAACACTCAGGGTTATTATATATATATATATATATATATATATATATATATATATATATATATATATATATATATATAATACTGACAATATATAATAACACTGACATAAGTACGTGGAATAGTTTGTTCTAAAATATGTTACATCGATCGATCAACCTCAAAATATTTCACAACGAATTGACATAACCTTAAAGGCGACAAAAGCACAATCACAGAACGGATCAGAGACACAAATCACAAAAACACCCTGTGTGGTATGTAATTGCAGTTTACTGAATTATGACAAGAAACGACGTCGGCGCCATCTGAAACTCTAGATAACTCCCTTTATCAAGTGGGCTGGTGTCCCCCAGTTTGTCCCAATATTTTACAGGTATAAGTGAATACACCATGTTTTTAGACATCTTAGCTGTAACCAAGTAGCTTTCGATTGTCATAAAATTATCTCGTGTATTTATCAATGTCCTAGGAATATTACTACTGAAAATATACAATTTTATTGTAAACTTTAGATTATAGCTTGTTGAACCCATTTCAACAGAAATGAATCTTAAGAAATTCGCCAAAGCATTTCAAAACAGGCGAGAAATTCACGTAATTTTTAGACCCATAAGAAATGCATGAGGAATTCAGTGGTCGGATCCACGGATGGCTCGTAATTCAAAATTCCCGTGTAACCTCACTAATATTATCTATTGAAGAGTGAAGTCGGGTTATATCGTTATATATGTCTTGTTATATTGGCAGCGCCGTAGTTAGAGCAACCCATAGAAAAACTTTTAATTTGTCTATGGAGCAACCAATATATGTCACGCCTTCATTTTCGCAGTTGCGCATCAATTGGACATTGTCAATGAGAGAGAGACCGAGCGATCGTCATGCATAATATGTTTTGGCTTGACATTTGCTGTCTTTATGATCAATATTGGTACTTAATACATATATGGTCTTGACATATATTCAAACTACGAATATTGTAATTGCATGAAGCAATGAATGAAAGTGAAGTCGGGTTAAATATGTCTTTCCTTGTCAATAGGCAGGCTATTGAGTAACCGAACATCAACCAATAAGAATAAGTGCCATGTAAGTGGAATGAATAGAAAAAACGAATTTAAACGGTTTTCTTCACATAAAGGATTCAATATAAAATTGAACCAGAGAAAGGTAGATCTGATGAGGGCCAAGAAGCCTGAAACCGGTATGCGGATTGTTAGGTGAACACGACTTAAATTAAACATAATCGAGCTTATCAGAAAGAAACATTTGCATTCAATGTCCATTGATATTTTATGGAAGTATGCATGGATTTTCAGGTGAATATCATTCAACGTTCTGCGTGGTATTTGCCAGGAAAGTAGTTGTTTTTCACCTGGTTTCTCTGGTTCAATTTTATATTGAATCCTTTATGTGAAGAAAACCGTTTAAATTCGATTTTTCTATTCATTCCACTTCACATGGCACTTATCTCTCACTATATGCTAGACGGGCTTGCCACTCCTACTGAGAAGGAATCTTTCATTTAGAAACCTATCGAGGTGGGAGATTTTCGGAGTGTTTCTTTCTGTCACTAGGTACCGCCAGTTAAAGTTTATCTTTTCCGGCGTACCTATAGGTGTTACAAGATCGATGATGGTTTGTTTACGTTGTGTCTCACTTCAGCCAGAGTTCTTTGGACTTTTGGCTGGTTGACTACTCCGTACTGATGAGGGCCAAGAAGCCTGAAACCGGTATGCGGATTGTTAGGTGAACACGACTTAAATTAAACATAATCGAGCTTATCAGAAAGAAACATTTGCATTCAATGTCCATTGATATTTTATGGAAGTATGCATGGATTTTCAGGTGAATATCATTCAACGTTCTGCGTGGTATTTGCCAGGAAAGTAGTTGTTTTTCACCTGAGATCTACCTTTCTCTGGTTCAATTTTATATTGAATCCTTTATGTGAAGAAAACCGTTTAAATTCGATTTTTCTAATCAACCAATAACTTTCACGCCTTCATTTTCGCGCTTGCGCATCAATTAGATGTTGTCAATCGAGACCTTTATTCTTCTTTTTTGTATCTGCGTCTGCCATATATTTATCAACCACGAATATTGATAACTGGCCATAAGAGCGATGCAATGAAAATGAAGTCGGGTTATATATGTCTTTCCTTGTCATATTAGCAGCGCGTAGTTATGGCAAGCGAACATCAACCAATACATGTCACGCTTCCATTTTTGCGCATGCGCATCAAGTCAACGTTGCCGATTAAAGAGTCCGAGCGATGGTCATGCTTCATTTGTTGTGGCTCCACATTTGCTGTCTTTATTATCAATATTGGTACTTAATACATACATGAATGGAATCATATATTTATCAACTACTGGAATGTCCTTGCTAAGCGATTATCTACCAAAGAGAGTGAACGTTATCTGAGTAGGAGAGTCTATTCCCCATAAGACAATGATGGCAGTAATAGAAAGAGATGAAAGATCATTTGTGAGTCATAGTGACGTATATGGACATGTCATGGCCACAATTCTCTCTGGACAGTGGCGGACTACCGCACTCCTCACTCTGGTTTCTGAGAGTTACAGGCTCTCGAATGTATATTGGACCACTCTGTATGTTACGTGGGCCACCAGTACTCATATCCATGTACGTCACATGCTACATGATTCCGATTGGCTAGAGCTTATTAGAACCTTCTATTCAGATAACGTTTAAGCTGGATTTATAGTTGGACGGACTGTAAACGTAGACGCACTGCAAAAAGATCAACTATAGATTTTATGTACTCTTGTTTATAAATGAACGTAAACGCATGACGTAACGTAAGTGAAACGGACTGGAACGGAAGAGTTGGCCAACTTTCATCTTTTACACTACGTTTCTTGCGTCCGGCCAATCAAAATAAAGAATTATGTGTTATTTTTTTTACAAGACGTAATTATTCATTAAATACTGGAACAGTCATTCACATATACTTAAAAAATTGATCTGGATCAGCATTCTCCATCTTTAAAAAAATATTGTAGGTATTCTCTACTTTACGGTTTATGGGTCTTGTTTTGTAACGTCTTAGTCGCATAATTATTGTTCTTCGAGTTTGTCGACACTTTTCCAATGCTACTACAACAGTCCCACGGCACCAAGAAGCATACCTTCATGTATTTCATAATCCATTGTGACACAGAAAACGAAGCATAGATAAATATTTAGAATATAATACAAATCCAAACCAACACATGCGGTTTATGATTCGTATAATGTGTAGGTTATGTTGAATATCACTATCACTTCTACCCATGCGCAAAAATTCCGTTCCGTCGATTTATAAATTCAATAATATTTTACAGTCCGTTTGTTACGTATACAGTGCGTCTACGTTACAGTCCGTCTAACTATAAATCCAGCTTTACTCTCTTTGATTATCTACTTCTTTTTATGAGTTTTTCGATTGTACCAATCACTAGAAAATTAAGTTCCCTAGTTATAGTTGTATAGTTCACCATTCACGGTATCATATTTTCCATCGAGTGTGGTGTGTATTTATTTGTGGTTCATCACAGGGCCGACATAAGTTGAAATTTGTTAAATATTTGGTGTACCGAAATGGCCGAAGAAGATGGTCCTAATTTGCAAAAACTTCGTGGTTTCAGATATCAGAAAAAACCTCTGCTTTCACAAACAGATTCCAGTGATAGTCCCAATTCTCGTGAGTCGAATCTATATGGAAATATTTCATTTTGAATAATTTTTCCAATTTTCCAGCCGGAGGAGTCAGAAAAAGAATAATTCTCATTCCATCAGATAGTGATTCGAACTGGAAACACAAGAGAAACCCACTTCACAGATTATTATAGTCAACAAGAACAACATTATAAAACAAGAAAAACCTCAAGCTGTGGGAGCAGTAGAAGCAGCGGACAATACTAAATCTGAAACGGATACATTACCTTCTAAAAGCATAGTTGCAAACCATAGTTCGTACAACAGTAAATACAATGGATTCAGCCAAAGAGCAATGAAAGATCCTTCTATATTAGAAAAAGAAAAGCAGATGAAATTTCTCTTGGAAATATTTCCAAACTTGGAAGCAATGGTATTATAACGTTTTTCCAACAAATGTCATTTTAACACTCCTTATGTTTCAGAAAATACATGACTGCTTATCTAAGCATAATTTTGATACAGATGCTGCAGCTGCTGAACTATCCACTTCTTATGATAAACAATCAGAATTTACAGCTTACAATGAATGGAAACAAGACTATGACCGCAAATTAGAGGAATCCAAAAAAAAGTTGCAATTGACACCTAGCGTGTTGTTTGACCGAACCCAGAGTTTCAAAAGACAAGCCAGTGATGAACCTACAAAAAAGAAAAAAGGTTGGTGCAAATGTATTTTGGAATTTTTCTCCTAAAAACGAAGTTATCTACAGGGTGACCCAGGGGTGCCTTCAAGCTCCATAACTTTTTTTCCTATCCAAGCTATTGACTTGATTTTTTTTAAACGATAGGTCCGTTAATGAGGCACATTCTTTCCCAAAATAAGATACACAACTAAGGTAATTTTTTTTTAAATGGCAATTTTTGGATTCACCACTAAATTGTCGATATAACGCATCCGGGTTTCTCAAACTTATCTGCAATAGTTTTTGACTTATAGATATAAATTCTTAATTGTAGTCACTGACTAATTACATTTTGAGATAACAATGTAGCCTCAGGGGCATTACAATATATAGAATAATCAAACGTATAATGTTAAATAATAAATATGTGTTACCTAAATGTTATGTCAATTGAGGCGGTGAGAAGCCAAGGGGTACAAGTGACTTAAAAAATAAACTGAGTGCGGTTGGTTATTGATAGTTAATACATTATGAAAAGTTGGTGGCAAAGGAATACAAGCGAATATTTTCAAAGTGCTGAGATCTAGCGGCCACAGAAGCATTATATGAACGGAGAGTTGTAAATTCATCAAAATGATTTAACTTTGAATTGCGTTTTCACAAAATGATGGAATTGTCACTTGTCACCCTTGGCTTCTCAACGCATCAATTCATGTGTCAAAATAGCCTCGTGCATAGACCCACAAAAAATTCATAACTTCAGAACCATTCAGATAACTCAACCAACTTTTTTCCAGTCAAAACCTTAAGCTTTAGCCCATCTTTTGAGATCAGGCGAACTATGAGTCGATGTTCCATCGCCTACTACGATTATTTGAGAATGACAAATTGCAAATGGCAATAACTCGACTTTTCCAAATGCAACTCTCTATATTTTGTCGAAAAAAAAGGGAATTGGGTAGGCCGTTGTCATAAAATGTGAAACATCCATACAATTCTCAAAAAATAAAGATCGGTGTTCCACAAGGTACAATCCTGGGACCAATCCTTTTCATAACATATATAAACTCCCTACTTAACACAAATATTGAAGGTAAAATACTATCTTACACAGATGATACAGCTGTCATATTCACGAGAGAAAACTGGGAAGAAGTCGAAAAACGTGTAAAAGAAGGTATGAAGAAGATGAAAAACTGGCTACAAACGTTCAAACTATCATTGAACATAACTAAAACAAATTACATAGCTTTCTCATTAACAAATGCTAACAGACCTACGTATAATAAAATATTAGTAGAAGAAAACACAAATTTTGAAATAACATCAGTATCAAAAACAAAGTATCTAGGTGTGATAATTGATCAAAATCTTAAATGGACAGACCACATAAACTATCTAACTAATAAAATTCGGAAATTGATTAGAAAGTTCTACATTTTACGAGAGTTTTTGAGCACTAAATTGTTAATAACTGTCTATAAAACATTGATAGAGTCATTTATTAGGTATGGTATAATAGTGTGGGGTGGAACATACAAAAACAACACAAAACCATTACAGGTAATACAAAATTACATCTTGAAAATAATTTTCAACAAAAACAGATTATATGCTACCAGTCTATTATACAACGAGAGTATCTGTGATATGAGTTGCCTATATATCCATTTATCATGTTCTTATTTTTATAAATCACAGAATTTAAAAAAATTCATTGATCATCAGTATTCTACCAGATCGAACACCAAAAAACTATTGAAAATTCCACAATGCAATACAACCCTTAACCTGAAATTCATTGACTCCTAAATTTTATAATCTGTTGCCCATAAATATTAGAAATATAAACAAATTGAACATTTTTAAGAAACAATGTAAAACATACATTGTCACCAACCTCGAAACATTCAGAAATATCCTCTAATACCTCTCAACAAGCAGTAATAAAATATTTAAAATTTTTATTTATATTGGCTATAAATTTTATATTTTAATCACATATTTATGTTATGGTAAATTAAGTTTATGATTGCAATTCAATTAACTAACTATATGCCCCGTATGCAATCTTAAGGCACATACAGGTGAGAGAGAGAGAGAGAATATACTTTATTGTCATAAGAGTAATCTTGTGGACAAAGTTTCACTAATCTATAACCAGCCTATATCTAAGAACAAAATGTATTTAAAATAATCAATTTTCACTTAATACATGAAGTCAGCTTGTATATATAAAAACATATAAGTCGTACAAAATACTGGTAAAAATAAACCCATAAAGGTAATTGATATAAATATAAAAATAAATAAAATATATAAGTCACATTGAAATATACCCCAAATAAAATGTAAAATCACAGTATTGATTGGTTTTTTAAAAATTATCATTATAAAATTCTTGTATATTTAAATATGGTCTATCACTTAAAAACATTTCACAGCCTTCCTGAAGCATTGTAAAGATTTTATTTCTGTTACATTCTTTGGCAAATGGTTGAACATTTTACAACCATTATAGACAATGGAATCCTTTATGACTGATGTCATTGGTATTGGCAACTTAATGTTGTTGGATTGCCTTGTCACATAATGGGTTGGTGAGGATTGTTGTAACACCTTGGTGCATACAATAGATTGTATAAATGTATATGTCAGAAAATTATTAGATTATACTAGAAACAATACTAATGGACCGAACATTGTAAACATGGTAATCATGTAGTTGTTGTGAATTGTTAACTGAAATGGTTAATTGTAATTATAAATTGTAAATTGTATTGAATCTATGCAATGGGTTCAATAAATAAATAAATAAAATAAAGAATTCTGAAAAGAATATGTTTCTTTACAAGAACAGGAAAAGATGATCAACTGGAAACAATTTAAAATTTTTGAGAAAAGGCTTCTTATAAATGCTCAAATATGTCATCATCATGTCCCACACAAGCTGATAGTCTTCTAGTAAATGAGCCCTGAACTCTAGCAAGCATTGCTCCATCAGTTAAACGGATGGCTTCCGTGATCCTCTTTTTCATATCATATGCAGTTGTTGGACGATCTCTGAAAACCCTTTCCTTCACCTATCCCTAAGAAAGAAATCTATAGGAGTAAGGTCTGGGGATTGGGGGCCAAGGAATAGTACCTCCTCTGCCTAGGCAACAATTAGGATAGGATGGATCTAAAAATCATTGCTCTATCCTATATTTATGCACTGCAGCACCATCATGTTGCAACCACTTGACCCTTCTGGTAGTCAAATCCACTTCTAACTTTCTGGGAAGATATTGGTGAAGAAAATGTAAATACCTTTCACCATTCAGCACATTGTCGAAAAAGTAGGGTCCAATAATTTGATTTGTAGTTATTCTTCCCCAAACATTAAGCGACCATAGCTTTTGGTGATCAACAGTCTTCAACCAGTGAGGATTTTTGATTGCATAATAATGCATATTATGTCTGTTGACCGACCTGTTATTCTTAAATGTTGCTTCATCAGAAAACAGAGTATTATTATAATCCTTGTCAATCATGCATTCATTTGAATACAAAACGCAACTCTATTTGCAAAATCATTACCATACAATATTTGATGATCAAATGATAAGGGTGGAACTTATGTTTCAATATTATTCTGTTCTCACTACTTTGTGAAATATTCGTTTCCGCTGCTATTTTCCTAGTGCTTAAGAGAAGATTTTCCTGTAGAATCAATAAAACCTCCAAATTGACCTGACCACCAGCAATAGGGAACACACATGATCTTATTTTTCCTTTGCATCAATTCATTTTGTGAAAATATAGGCAAGATCACAAACTCACAAATTTGCTTCATATGTGCTTGAAGTTGAAATTAGTGATAAAATATTATGTATGCATAGTTTTTCCTAGAAGATATTGTGTAATATTTGAATAAACGCTGCTTTAAAACCTTCAAATTCAGTGAGACATTCAAACACCGCGTTATTGCCGCTTCTTTTGACGTTATAAGTCCATTGATTTGGCATTTTCCCGAGTTGCCAGTGTCACTATTTTGCGGAACTTCTGAGGAAATGTTATTCTGTTTCATCCTATGAATAAAACAGAACTTGTGTTAGCATGTGTTATTGAAATGAAGTCTTCTTATGTGATAGCTGTTCTTGATTTAGTTATTCTTGAATAATATGTATGTATACCGAGTGCTATGTCATTATTTTTTGGCCTGCTAATATTGTAAAGAAATATTATGAATAGCTCTTGGTAAAGCTGTAATTCCTGGTAGGATTGGTGAGTTGCCAGTGTTGTCACTATTTTGAGGAACTTCTGAGGAAATGTTATTGTTTATCCTATGAATGAAACGAATTGTGTAAGCATGTGTTTATGAAATGATTTGATAGCTGTTCTTGATTTAGTCATTCTTGAATAATATATATGTATACCGAGTACTATGTCATTATTTTTTCAGCTGCTCACATTGTAAAAAAAATATTATGAATAACCTTGGCAACTCTGTAATTATCTTACACTCTCGGCGATAGATCTGAACTTGTTACGTCACATCCTGGTGCGGTTTCTGCAGTGTTCAAAAACTACCTACTTTGAAAAAAAAAAATATAAAAAAAATCTGTTCTGGACATTGTGATATTTTTTACAGAAATTAGTGATCTTGCCTATTTCTCATATCCAAATTTTTTTTTTGAAATTTTCAATTTTGAAGGTGCTTCCCTAATTCAAACCCAATTTGACCTTCAATTGAATAACTTCCCCCAAACACTAGCGGCAATTTTGGTTATTTCAGGAATATTGATACACAATAACATTTCTTACAACCCAAACATGAATCAACCTCACTTTTGATGTAATGTTTTAATAATGTTTGAAAATACTATGATAATGAATAGATCAGTACAATATCTAAATGAAGGCAGACGAAATTATAGTTGACAGTTCGGAGCAACTAGTGGTAAGAGTTTGAACTGTGTGAAGTAACAATGCATAAGTCCATCAGAGGCGCTAGAGTATGTTTTTGAATGTGATGGAAAAATTGGCTTTTAGTTTTAATTACGAAAAACATTAAACATCTTTTAATGTCTAAGTTTGTTGCTGAGCTTTCTAGGTGGTCATCTTTATCTGCAAATCAAAATATTTTTGAAAAGGGCCACACATGTTCCCTTTTTTGGTATTAGACCCCAGGGACAAACTGATCTCTTTTAACTTTTGAAATGAAGACTCCCGTGGAGTTCTTGCTTCTGGATATTTTTTTATGGTAAATTCTGCTTGATAATAAAGGATTTCTCTCAGCTTCGCCAATACAGTAGATCATATTCACTAATTCTTCCCAAAGTGGAATTTATTATTAACAAGCAGACGTGTACAATTATTGAAAGTACATGGATGTGTCAAATTTTATGACAGCGCCAAACTTTACAAAGTGGATCCCACAAACCTTTTATCAACAAAAAGATTTTGAAAAATGCCATGCAATGATGAAATACAATATAGGGTATTGCATTGGAAAACAAGTTATTGCCATTTGTTATTTGTCATTTAAAAAAATTGTAGGCAATGGAACATTGACTCCGTTATGTAACCTAGATCAACTCGAAAAGTTGTGAGTTATTGACGTTCTGATGATCTAGGTTATAATGCTTGACACATAAATTGACATAAGTCAAAAACGATTGCAGATAAGTCTTGGAAACCTGGGTGCGTTATATCGACAATTTAGTGGCAAATACAAAAATGGGAGGTTGCTGTTTAAAAAAAACAGAACTTAGCTGTCTATTTTATTTTGGGACATCCTGTATATAAACAGAATAATTCTTAGAATGTGCCTCATTGTTGGATCTATCTTTAAAAAAAATCGAGTTGATAGCTTGTATAGCAAAATAAGTTGTGGAGCTAGCAAGCATGCTTGGGTCACCCTTTATAATCTATCGGTGACTGATTCCTAAAACACGGTCTAAGTTATAAACTATTGGTGTTACACACTGAAATGTTTTTTAAATTCATCTACCACAGCAGTACGTTGTTGAAGTGCTTACGTTATGAAATCCTGCTAGTTATTGAAATTATTATTATTTGAAAACCTGACTTACGATTACATCTAAGACAGGAAACAGGATGATGGCCTCTTATCAAAAAATATCCGTTTCTTACATAGAATCTGAAAAGATCTTTCGTTTCAAATTATGGTTTCCTATTTCTGTGATTCCTTTTGAACAGATAACTACCACATGAACAGCTTGTCAAGGTATTCAAGTGGTTGAGTCATTCAAACCCAATTGAGCTGACACTATAACGACTTGACCAGAAATAAAACGAACATCAATAGCTCTTCTTACTGTCCCCGAGATTAATTTATGGTGTAGTGTTGACATTTTATTGAACCTTGTATAAAAGTAAAGAATGTATTTTTTTAATATATTTAAAAGTAATTAATTTTCTTGTCTTTTCGTACATGACAGCTATAGTGTAGCAATATAATTTTCTTGAAATTAAGTTTTTTTAGATTAATTTAAGTAAAGAAAAAAATGTTATGAAAAAAAACACTTTTTTTTGCAACAGAATAGTATGAACAAATTCTCCTTATGCATATTATAATTAAAATGTGACCTGCAGTGAAATACATTTCATTTGTAATTCTTGAAGATGATAAATGGCAATGCTATATTGCTATTTGAAGAAGAGGAATTCTAGGAACTTTTTATGACAAAAATTATTCATACAAAATTCCAACAAAAAAGTTTCATGCATATTTTTATCAGGTACATATTTTTCAAGTAATGAATGTTTAATGATGGCCTAAGTTGTGTGATCTTGAAACACTCCAAATAGTTTTTGGGTTCAGCAAAAGGTGTTAAACCCATTGAATTTAAGTTGATAATTTGGCGATGAAATATTGTTCAATCATTGTAATCAAAAGTTCAATATCTCAAAAATATACACACTTCAACAATGCAATCTTTTTAAATGTGGTTTGTAAAGTCAAAAGACGCTATTTAGAGTATTCAACACATTGTCCATAAACTGCATGAAACCCTTCCTCTCCTCAAGGATTTCACATTTGCCTTGTCGATTCTGTTTCACAAATGATTTCAAGACACATTTATTTACTCAAAATTAATCTTACGAAAGCAAATGCAATGTTTTATCCTTGCTGCCTCACCCTGTACTTGACAACTCCAAATCAATGTTGACCTTCAGAATAACAATAAAATTACATTTGAAATTATTAATTAACCAATCACAGGCCAATTAGCTTAATTAGTAACGTGGCAAAAATATTTGAGAAATGTATAAAAGAAAAACTAATAGATAGAACTAAATATCAGTATGGCTTTTCAGAGGGTGTTAGCTCAAGCGACGCAATCTATGAATTTATAACACACATCGCAAATGAGATGAATAACAATAGTAAATGTATAAGTATATTCTTAGACTTAGCAAAGGCCTTCGATACAGTACCACATCAGAAGCTCCTAAGTGTTCTTGAACAAAACGGGGTGAGGGGTACCGTATTGAAGATCTTTGAAAGTTATCTTACACAAAGAGAGCTGAGGGTAAAAATAAGGGATAAAGTTAGTAACCCTGAAATTGTAAATATTGGCATTCCACAAGGGACAGTCCTGGGACCCATACTGTTTAATCTATATATTAAAACCCTAACTGAAATTGACATTTAGGGCAAAGTCATATCATATGCGGATGATACTGTACTCACCTTCAGTGATAGGGATTGGGAAAGTGTGAAAAATCGGGCTATAACAGGAATTAAACATGTCAAGAATTGGTTAGATACTCATAAATTGTCACTTAATGTGAATAAAACAAACCATATCTCCTTTTCCAAAACACCATTACACCCAGTACAATTACATATACCTTACTATTATCTATTAGTTTATATAGATTCGGCCGGGACCTTGCCATTCGGTTGTTATAACCGATCTGTCGTTATAAACGATGTTGTTATATTCGGTTTTTACTGTATATGCATGACAAAAATATGTATAGAAACTTTTTAGTAGAAATTTTTATCAAATTCAGTGTAATATGGTCACATTTTTTACTTGCCGGCCTAGTGGTCAAGTAATGTAACCGTGTGAAAAAAAAACGAGATATTGACGGAAGATGGTCTCATCGCCCGGTGAAATACCACCATATCGACTTTGTGTGCTGTGAAATGGATTCCATGTTTCAGTGTTCGGTCGATACTTTCCGGTCTCCCTCTTTCCTTTTCCCCGATTCCTCCTTTATTTTCAGCTAATAGTAATAATGATGAAGTCTCCTAGAGTAAAACACTCCGGAAGTAAAATACCTCTCCATTCCGGATTTCCGGGCGAGAGGTACTCGAGGAACTCAACATTAAAGATTAATTTTGCAACATCCGTGGACTCAACAAGAACATCAATGGCGTCCACCATCACCTACAGACGAAAAACCGGATATTCTGGCTCTAACAGAAACCACAAGTAAACTCGTCCACCAACAAGGTCCATATGCTTTGTCCTGGTTACGAACTCCATTCCGATTCAGGTTCAAGGTGGAGTCTGCCTTTACGCAAGGCTAACCTTTCATGCCAGCGTGAAGAGGTTTGGAACGAAAGACTTTGATGTGATGTGGTTTAAGCTATCTGATACCAAAGTGACTAAGTTCCTCTGCTGCCTTTACCTATCACCTAATGAACCTTCATATAACAACCCTTTGAGTTTTGTCACTCAAACTGGACTACATTCAGGAGAACCATCCAACAGCTGAAACCATAATCATGGGGACTTTAATGTACATAATGCTGCCTGGCTCAAATTCTCTAACAAAACAGATGATAGGTCGCAAGCTGAGGCCTTGCCATCACTCATGGTCTAGAACAACTGGTCGAATACCAACCGCATCCCTGATGTCAACAACCAGTCTGCCAATACACTAGATCTTTTCCTCACCACCAATCCTGACCAGTATAGAATAGAAGTTTGTCCTCCGGAAACTCTGATCACACCCTCATCTCCACAATATGCTCTTTCCATTTACCATCGAGCAGCACAATACCACCCCGTCTCATGTGGCATTACAATTTGGCCGACTGGGAAGGTCTTAGTATGTTTTTCTCAGCGTTTCCATGGAGAGAGTTTGTTTCTCTTCAGTAGATCCAACACGATGTGCTGAGACAATTTCTGAAATCATCATGTTGGGGATGCAAAACATACCGAATACGAAAGAAGAACATCATCCGATAAGACCTGGTTTAACAGAAACTGCTCTAGAGCTGTGGCTTCCAAACAGGCAGCATACCATCGATGGCAAAAAAAATCCGGGACCTGAGACCAGAGCAGCATATGTTGAGGCTAGAGGCATATGCAAAGAGACAATAGAATGTTGAAAGATGCTCATAATGCCAAAATAAGATCAAAACTTGTTGAATGTCCCAACGGATCCCGTTCATTTTGGTCTTTAGCCAAAGCTGTGGGAAGAAACTTCACTTCCAGCTCTTTTCCTCCCTAACCAAAGAAGATGGAACACTAGCAACGACTGCCCAGGAAAAGCCAATATCTTTGCGCATCTATTTGCTGGAAATTCCACTCTGGATTCTTGGAAAACAACCCCGAACATTACACCTATTGACAGTCACATGCCCAGATCACCTTTGCCAACGTACTATCAGAAAGATTTTGCTGGGTCTCAACACCAACAAAGCCTGTGGATCTGACGGAATCCGCCGATTGTTCTCAAGAAATGTGCCCCGAACTAACACCTGTTCTTTGCAAGTTGTTCAACCACTCTTACAATTTGGGAGTATTTCCGTCAATTGGAAAATTGCAAGAGTACAGCCAGTCCCTAAAAAGGAAAAAAGACCCTTCCTAGCAACTACAGACCTATCGCACTGCTATCTATTATTTCAAAGGTCATGGAAAAAGCCATCAACATCGAGCTCATGAAATATCTGGAAGACTCAGGAATTATCAATGATAGGCAATATGGCTTCCGCCATCAGAGATCAACTGGTGACCTGCTGCATACGTCTCACATATATGGCAGCTATCTATTGAAAAGTATGGAGAAACTTTAGCTGTGGTATTGATATCTCCAAGGCGTTCGATCGAGTTTGGCACCAGGGACTCCTCGCCAAGCTTCCATCTTATGGCTTCCCCCCTCAGCTGTGTTCTCTGCTTGCTAGTTTTCTCTCAAACAGGCTCTCCATGTAGTGGTGATGGAGTTTCATCTGACACTCTACTCTAAATGCTGGTGTTCGAAGGATCCATTCTACACCAACACTATTTTTACTTCACATCAACGACCTGTTGAAAGCAACTTCATGTCCTGTACACAGCTTTGCCGATGATAGTACCCTCCATACGCTTTCCTTCAGGGCCCCTATATCAGCCCGTGAAACCAAAATGAGCAGGAAGAAATGTTAACAATATAAATATGGACCTAGCAACAATTCTCGAATGGGGATCAATAACTTGGTAGAATTCAATGCAAACAAAACACAAGCATGTCTTTCTCTAGAAAACCCGATCTCACTGTGCCTAACATAACTTTGTCAGGAGTAACCATACCACTGAAGTCATCCATATACGATGCTTGGTATTACTATCAGCAATAACCTTTCCTGGGAAAATCCGTGAGGTCCATTGCCAAAAGTGCATCCAAAACTTGGTTTTTGTTTAGTACCAAGAGTTATTTCACCTCCAGTCAGCTGCTTATGATCTATAAGGCACAGATCCGACCTGTACTGGAATACTGTTCCCATATTTGTATTGGGGCACCTAAACATATCCTGATGCTATTGGATTCTGTCCAAAAAAGGGCAATTCGTCTCCGGTGATGCCTAAACACAAACTCGCTCACTTGTCTGGAACACCGTAGAAAAGTTGGCGATTTGTCTCTATTTTATAGATATTTTCATGAGTGCTCTTCTGAAATATCAACAATCGTTCCTCCTTTGGCAGTCTCTTGAGATTAACCCGTCAAGTTCAGTCTTCACACCCATTGTGGTCACTTTGGAGACCTGCAGACATCACTTTCCAAAGACTCATTCATCCAACGAACTGCGAGGCTTTGGAACTCATTGCCTAGGGAGGTGTTCCCCGAGGCATACAACCTCCAGAAATTTAAAAAGAACACCAACTCCTACCTTCTTTCCCTTGGTTCCCACGATGTTCTCTGAACATTACAGGATATCCCTTTTCGTGGGAACCAGAACATATAAAAAAAAAAAAATATCCGTTTTGAGGTCCCCTGAGACGATTTAGACCATTTCCAGAGTGAAGTCTGTCTGTCTGTAATCTTCCACGATAACTGCCGAACCGTTTGACCAATCAAGCTGTAATTTGGTATGAAGATACAGTTTCTGCTCCGAATGCCATTAGTTTTTGGCTGTCATCTGTCAAACGGAAGTTTTACTATTAAAAAATGACAGAAACTTAGCTTACGGAATTGACTTTGCAATATGTCATTTGAAAGCCCTTGAAAAACTGTATGCAGAACAGTCAACATTATTTCTCCAACTGACATCTGTAAAAATTAAAAAATGTGAAAGTTCAAAATTTTGCCATTCATGTTGAAAAGGGAAACATTCTCAATTGAATATTGATAGAAAGACGATGGAAGATAGAAAGATAGTTTATCTTTCGGTCGCAGATGATTCCACATCTGATTTTATGAACATCCTGTTTATATTTTCAACAAATCAATTTGCCATTCAATTATTTAAAATCTATCCGATGGATCAGAACTAAATTCGGCAGGGAGCAACACAAGAAAAATAATAATTTAGGTGCTAAGCTAATTTACTATTGATATTTTCCATTAGATTATATTAGATTATTAAGTCACTTTGAATATTCCATAAATGTACTATATCTATACTACTGTTAAAATTTGTTGTATTGAAACTTGTAAATAAATTTAAACTGGCCAGTTAAAAAACATTTAATATGTGGAATTTTAAACAGATTGTTTGAGAAATGTAACAAGATAATTTGAGGAGTTCTTATTCAAAACAAAAAGCAAAGCAATCAAAAAGAGAAGTATGCACATTATTATAAAATTTGTTTAAGTGGCATGCTAAGGAAGATACATATTTAAACTTTTGGGGGAGATCATTTCTATTGATATCGTTTTAATTTTCTACAAGTTGTTGTTTTCAAAATTGTACCATTGCAAATCCTGCATCATGTAAACATTTAATTTAAAAAAAATCGACACACCTACCTTACAGCCCAAGCTCTAAGCTTTGTAGATGAAGTCATTACACAGTTTCAAAGCAAAATTCAAAAACAAACGTCAATCATTGCAGAAATTTGATTTGAGAAATGACCCATAGTATGATTACAGATATACTGATCGTTTCGCTCAAAATATCTTTTTTTGTGTTCAAATTGAACACATTGCTTTTCAATTTACTATTCACCGAAGTGAAAATGGAATAACTTATGTCACACATCTTACAAAAATTATATATATATATATATATATATAAAATGGAAGGAATTTAATGGACATAGCCCTCAGAGAAAAGTGTTAACCGTAGACACGTGTTTCGGGCTCTCGGCCCTCATCAGTATGGTGGAGAAGTGCAAGGATGAACAACTGATGAGGGCCGAGAGCCCGAAACACGTGTCTACGGTTAACACTTTTCTCTAAGGGCTATATCCATTAAATTCCTTCCATTTTGTTTTTAACAGTCCCCTCGATATTCCTCTCTTTTATATATATATATATATATATATATATATATATATATATATAAAGAGGAAAGAGAGTTTTATTTCAACTTCAAGGGAGCCCACCATCCGCCTACAGCTGTTTCATGGTTTCCCAATCATCAGGACGGTTCGTGGTCTTCCTCGAACTTGAAACAAACCTCTCAGAATGCTAATACCTACCGGCAAGGATAAACAATGTGGAATGCACAAAATTGGATGCGACATCTATAATGTGCGGAGTGAAACTCAACCTAATGCACTAATAACAAAACTCTCTTTCTTCTTTTGTTATTTGTTTGCGTTGCTCTAAACGCACTAGAAGCTTGACTTTTGGTGTTGTGGATTGGCCTATACTGACAATTGGTGGTGACCTATCGATGTTGCACAAAATTTCGTGCCTTCGAATTCCACAGCATTAGGTTGAGTTTCACATTATAGATGTCGCATCCATATATATTCTTATGGTATTTGCCTTCAAAAAGTTTCTTGTATATTTTTTTTCAGGGAAGCAAAGAAATGTAATAATAGTTTGTACAATGTGATAGTGTGCATTGTAGAATAAACTGAATAGGTGTTTCATTTAGGAATTCTCAGTCCTAAAATGTGCTTTATTATTTTGCAAAATTTTGTTTTCAATCGAAAATATTGATGCTGCCGGAAGTTGTATGAGTCATCAACATTACTTAACTCTTTTTGAAATGAGAGATAAACTAGTTCAGATTTATATTTTTTCTATGAATGTAACTAAAATTTATTCTTAGCAAAAACATGGACTTTTCTTGATAAAATATCTACATTTTATTAAGACTATTGTTTTCCATTTTTGGGGTTTTTGTCCACCTGGAAGTAAAAAATTTAATTGTCTGTTCTAAGAAGGGCAAATTACTAAATTTGCCCTGATACGTTACTGCGTTTTTGGTATTCGGGATAAAAATAAACTAAGAAAATTTGTCAGTAAGTAGGTTAAAAAATTAATTGCCTAAAATATCTCACAACAAAACTTATATTGGAAATTCTGAATAAAAAATATAAAAAATTTACTTATTTTGATTCGTTTTGGGAATCATTTCTGTTCCCTTTCTCAAATCCTTGTTATTGAAAAATTATTTCAATTTCAAATCTTAATTGAAGTTGAAAAAGGAAACATCTGATTTTATGAACATCCTGTTCATATTTTCAAACAAATTAATTGAAGTTGTTAGTAATATCTTGACAATTGCTTGTCAAAATAGATAATACACATTTTTTAGTTCCAGGAAGAGAGAAAACCCAAAATATAGAATACAATATTCCTCTACCACCCCAAAAAATATTCAGACGTTTTTTCTTTAACACTGCATGAGTTCTGTTTTACTATTTTATCATTTCAGTTTTGCACATGGGCGACCAATTTCTCAGTTGAGTTGATGTATACACTTTGTTTTAGCAAAAAGGAGAAAATCATACGATAGCGATGACAGTACAGGAAATCATAGTTATAAAGATAAACGAGTATTTGATAGGTAAGAAATTAATAATATCATAAGAAATATCTTTTATATTCAGATCACCAGGCATATTTTTAGGTGATCTTTAGTCATCTTGAAAATAGTAACAGAGTTGGTTGAATACATTATTGATATGGTAGAATATTTTTTTATTTTTGCCTTTTTACAAATTATAAAAAGAATTGAATGGCTTGTTTTCCTCCTTTCAATACCATGTTTCGTTCTTTGAAGGCCACCCGCACACTATTTTTTAACACAGACCTACCTCATGAGAGTTGTTCAGGATCACTACTTATTTAATTTATTATTACTAGGTTGAATTTCAACTTCCCGGAGAATCTATTTGATGATTCAAAAGCCATCAACTAATTTTCGATGAGGTTTATGCTGATGAACAGGCACAAACGTATACAATTTTTTAACAATTACACTAGTCAATCAATATACTTTGTCCAAGAAAAAAATAAACTTATTGAAAAAGCATGCTAGACCTAGGATATGATACAAAAATGTCAGTGTGTCTCTTAATCTAAAAATAGAAAAAAATTATCCAAAATTTATATAATTTTACAATTACAAAGTTATAAAATATTTATCACAGTAATATCACTAAAGAAATCATAACTAGAGAAATTAAGAATCCTCATAGAACTCCTGTAAGTTGTAAGATTTAAGCAAAAGTAATTTTTTGACTTTTTCTGATATATATGGTGCCTGGAGAGTGGGGAGCAATTGTTGTATATTTTTTTACTCTCATCATCAATGAATTTTTCATCAGTTCTAATCTGGGACTGTGAATGTTTTATTACAGAAGCTGAGTACTGATAATGTTTGTTTTGTGCTTGTGCTCCAGGCATGAGGTTTCAAGTATAAAGATAGACGTCAATGTGAGAATTTTATGTTTCATAAATAACGGTTTACAATGGTCGGTCAATTTTGCTCTATCTGTATATTCATAATTTTATTTCAGTTTAATTAATAACTTTCGAACTGCCTTCTTCAACAAATTGATGTTTCAGTGATGAAGATTCCGATGTGGAAATTAGTGATGAGTTAACCGGTGATAAAAAAAGAGTATTAGAATTTTTCCAAACTGCCACAGTTAGTGAGCTACAACTAATGAACTCTTGTTCTAAGAAAAAAGCTGAAAATATAATAGAATCTCGGCCATTTACAGGATGGGTTGACTTAGTAAGTAAAAAAGTGACTTTTGAACTTCCAGAGAATAAAAATGCTTCATATAATCTAACCATTTTGAAGTAATTTGTATTTTGATGTGTCAGCTTTCAATTCCCTGTCTTTCAATGCCATCAAAATTCAACAGCAAATTGTTTTTTTAAATTTTAGGTTGAAAAATTACAGACTAACAAATTGAGTACAGATTTATTGAATGCTGCTCAACAAGTGCTCACTACTCGAAATAACATTAGACATTTGATGAAAAAATGTACAAATTTAGCCCAACAATTGGAAAGAGCAGTGGCAGCAGGTGCAGGAGTTAAAGAACAACCTAGAAGCCTATCATCAGCGTAAGTATCGACTGCATTCAATAAAAATATGTTTTATTGCGAAATCTTATAAACATACTTACTAGTGTTCCATACAAAATTATAAAACAAAGAACTAATAAAATGGAATAAATTAAAATAGTCAACTAAAATATAAAGTTCCTCCTAGGTATAATGAATGAAATGGATAAATAAAAACAAATTAAAATCATGAGATTGAGTAGAATATTTATTATGAAAATGAAAAACACTCTTGTAGTAAAAACGATGAATTGCCTTTATTCCGAATAAAGCACTTTTCTCAAGCTTACTTTGTGTTATAAAACTATTATTTAAATTATATAATAAAATTTAAACATTTTGAATGATTAACCCGGAACAACATTCTATATGGGTGCTAATTAATGCTTTCAACTGATAAGGATAGCCCTAATATTAGTTCAATAAAAACTGAAAAATAGGCACGGACTTCATTTTTCTCAGTTACCTTTGGCATATTATGTCGATAAGAAATTGTCGTTTTGTCATATCGTTTAAGTGTGGTTTTTTTGAAGTATTCATGAAAAATTAAAAAGTACCAAATTATATGTTTATAGCTTTTTGTTGCATGATCTAGCACAATATTTTTGAATAAAGTTGACAAATATTTATGATCGGGGCAATATAAGACATAATTTTATTTGTATTTTTGTATAATTTGCTATAATTATACAAAAATTTATGGAACAGTCCATTAAACACCACTTTTACATTACGAATCAGTAATATGCAAGGTCTATGTTTACCTATTCAAAATATTTTGCTTCATTGTTAATATTACTTTAAATCAAATAAACATATTTATTTCTAATTATATCTTTCTTTATATAATTTTATTTAAATGTTTTCAATTTAAAGATGAAACAAAACAAAAAAGATTTCGATACTGAGTATTGCAATATTTCGTTTTCAGTTTGAAGCTGACCGGCTATCAAATGGTAGGCTTGAACTGGTTGGTGGTCTTATATTCTCAAGGAGTAAACGGTATTTTGGCTGATGAAATGGGCCTTGGGAAAACTGTTCAAATAATATCGTTCCTGGCCCATTTAAAAGAAATTGGAGCTGCATCAAGCACTCATCTTGTCATTGTGCCTTCCTCAACTTTAGGTGAGTATTAAAATTTACAAATTGTGTAGTGTTGAATTCACTTGGGCGGTTGCTACTACCACTACTACTTTTTTTTTCAATTTCCGATGGGGGATTTGTTATCAGATACACTTTTAAATATCAGACTCCCTGTGCAAATTCTTCAACTTTTCAACTGATTTTTCCTGAAATTAGTGTCTTCATTTATGCAGTGTGGTCATAAGGTAAGGAATGGATCTAATTTCTTCAAAATCAATAATTTTACCGGGACTTCATTCATGTTATAAATAGTCACTGAGGCAGAATTTTTCTCCATATTTGCTATATATTTCAAATACACTATTATTTTATCAGGGTAGCACTACCCTATACATGAATAATTACTCTATCTATGTTTTTTCATTTTTAAACAATCTATAAAAAAATAGGTGAATTTTCTGAAGAAGTAATGTAATTAGACAAGCAATAAACCACCACTGCCAAAGAACTTGTTTGCAAGTAACATCTAATTTGATAAATTTGTTATTAAGCAAGGGTAACTGTTATGTATTAAAATAATATAGGGAAGAGGAGTGGTAACGAAACACCTCTTGCTTAGAATTAGGTTTTATTTTCCACTTTCTATTAATAACTGAGGCTCGAATTATCATTGATTCACAGCAATGGTCTCTATATAAAAAGAGATCCCTTTTTTATACCTGAACCTAAAGAAGCAGAACTCGCCCGTATTATTTCTCACTACTACAGGTTCTATGCTCTCAATACCGATCGTGATTTTTTCCACTGTTGTATTCGTTGGTTTGTCCTTTCGTTTCTCCCTGTACATGTACATTGTCATATGAAGGATTTTGTTCAAATCAATCATGGCACAAGAGAAATTACATCCTTTTTCAATTCTGAAACTTCGGTCGAGTCCTTTTGCACACCTTTTTTTTATCTGGTCAGTGTGCCTTTTTCAAGTTGAATAGCTGATATACTCGGTGTCATTGCCACGCGTTGTTTGTAGTAATATTGAGATGGCTGAAAAATACAGTTTACTTTCAGTGGAACACTTATTCAACTTCTGAAAGCTGAACAGTATTTTGTGTACAAAAAATTGTGAGATTTGTTATTCTAATAATAATACTAATAAAAGTATTTTATTGATCATATCTATTAATACAATCAATTGGCCATTGACCAGGGTCCTTTTTTTTGTTGGAGACAAAAAGTTTAATTGAAGCACTGGTTACGGCTATGTTTCTGCCATTTCTTGTAGCAGAGTTAGTAGGGGTTTCTCAGGATACTTATTTCAAGATATGATGCCCACCTTGTGCTAAGAAGAAGAAGAAGAAATAAACTTGAGTGCGTAATATTATGATTAGAATTGCATTCAAGAGTAAACTGTTTTTTTTTCTTCAATTTATTATTGATTCAATTTATTCCGCCAGATTTTTTTTTGGTGTAGTTATCTTGTTACTATGACAATGTCAAATTTGTTGTACTAGATATATCTAAAGAGGTAGCAAAGGACTAGGCACAGATTTAAGGGGGTTTCTAGGCTGAAATTTTAGTATGTTATACCTAAGGTATATTAGATTAATTCTATGCGACCACGATAGCAATTTCATTAGTTGATACAGGGTGTAATAGAAACTTTATATTTCTTGTCATGTAATAAGCGATTTTAATATAATAACTTGTAATGCGATTATCAAGATCATAATGCAAAATTTCTACCCCATAAAAATTTAAACCCCCCCTTTGGGGTAGTTTGTACTTGTGATTTTTCTAATAACTAAACTGACTGGGGATTTCCAGCTGAGATATTCCATTGAAACGCTGAAATGTAGCTTGCACAAAACATATTTTTGTGTTACCATAAAAAAATTCAAATCAGTCCCCTTATGGAGGTAGTTTATACTTGGGTTTTGTTTTTGACCGGAGGTATCCAACGAATATATTTTATTAAAAAGCTGGAATATGATGGCACAAAACATATTATTCGTGCCACTATAGGGAAAATTCACATCAGCTACCTTGTAAGGGTAGTTTACATTGCGATTTTTCGAAAAAATGCTGACTGGAAACATATTAGAAAATGAACCTTATAATAAACAATTCAGTCTCATGATTAATATACTTTATAAATATAATAAAAATAGAATTCCAATGTATGCATCCAATTAAATAATTTAGCAGAATCCGCATAAAAAATAAAATATATATAGAATTGATCGGTATAATTTCAATCTTATAATATTCGCAAAAAAATATATGTATATAAAGAAAATATGCCCTTATGTTCGCGATCAATACGAGCTTTATATTGAAACTAGATGCGAAAAAGTATACATCAAATATAAACAAGAGAAGGGTGCCTACAGAAAGTATCTCTCAGAATATAAAAGATCAATAAATGAATGATGTATAACTCTAAAAATAAGTCCAAAACAATTTGGAACATTTTTAAAAACATAAATGATACAAAAATCACAAACAACGGCTGCATGAAAATCAAAACTGAAAACAATGATATAATATCTGATCCCAAAGAGATTGCCACCAACTTTAACAACCATTTTACACTTCAAACATGCAATAACAATACTAAAGGCCCAGAGGTAATTCACAACAATAGTACAATATTTTTAGACCCAGTTACCTATACAGAAATATTTAACATTCTGAATGATATTGATTTCATACCCCCTTCATTTAAAAAAAAAAAGCGGCGGCGTATATTTGTGATCCTCTAGTGGATGTTATAAACGAGTGTCTGGTATTTTTCCAGATGAGTTGAAAATAGCACGTGTAATACCGATCCACAAAAAAGGATCGAAAACAGATTTAAATAACTACAGGCCCGTGTCTATTTTGCCTTCACCTTCAAAGGTTTTTGAAAGAGTAATTTACAAGCGACTAATCACATTCATAAATCTAAATAACATACTTGCTCCACAACAATATGGGCTTAGGAAAGGAACTCGCAATTCATAATGCAATTACAGAAATCATGGAGAATATTGATGCAAACAAAAGAGTAGGGATTGTATTTTGATCTTTCAAAGGCCTTCGACTTGGTAAATCATACTATATTATCAGACAAACTAGAACAATATGGAATCAGAGGAAAGGCACATGATCTTATTAAATCATATCTGTCTGGAAGATACCAAATAGTAGATATCTCACAAAAAATATATCAGTTCAGTATGATAGAAATCCTGTAACTCAAGGGGACCCACAAGGGTCTATCTTAGGACCAGTTCTTTTTCTATTATATGTCAATGACCTTCCACACTCACTGATTCAAACTAGGATATCCCTTCTTTCTACAGAATGCAGGACAAAACTTCAGATAATGACTCGAAAATATGCCCTATTGTTTATTATGGTAAAGCTTGAATTCAAAAGTTTACACCAATAAATTAAATTAGACAAGCAAAATTTTGTGAATTAATTGAAAATATTTAAATTTGATAATAAATGGCCTGTGTTGAAAAAATACATTTGTTCCATATTTTATGCCCGTACAGTATAAAATCTTATGTATTTCCCAGAAAATTTTATCAATCTCTTGCCCTATTTAGGCAATAATTAGAATGTTTTCAGTGAACAGAAAACTAAATACTTGTGTAAAGAAACATTTGATTTTGTCCTTGAAAATTCTAGCTACAAAAAACCTTGATATATTTCAATTTGTAAAAATGTAACTGTTAATAAATATTAGAAACTTATTTTCTAATATCATCAGTGCAGGTGTGTCAACTCTCATTAACCCTTTCGATCCAAGCGCCGTACGTATACGCATTACTGTTTTGCGCCTAGCGCCATATATTTTCAAAGTAATGTTTCTTGAAAGCCGAGTGCTATACAAATCTGAAGCTGAAATATAAATAAGTAATATGCATCTGCAAAACTTCACTGCGACGCTGACCTCGCCTTTCTCGGTTATAAGAAAATAGGTGGTAAAGAGCGCATGAACTGAGAAGATGACAGGCTCACATCGGACTCCCATCTGATCTGTTCTTTCTATACGTATTTCTTTGAAATGCAGGTTATTCTGTTTGGTGTGATTATTCTAAGTAGATTTGGTTAGTTCGAGAATAGGTCTATAAGAGAGGGTACGTAACTATGGCCGATTCAAAACGAATTTTGACTGCGAAAGAACTTGATTATGGAGGGTCAGGAAGACGATTTACTTGTTTATTCAAGTAGAGAGAGTGATAAGGATATTGATGAATCAGAGAATGATTATTTCATTTCGAGGAAAGAGGGTAATGGCGAAAATTATGATGTTGCTAAACATTTAGAATCATCCTGACCTGCAGTCAAAAGACGATTGTTCCAAAAATAAAAAACGGAGTGATACCTAGCAGATACCACTATGAAACATGTAATGTCGGCCTATGTGTTGCTCCGTGCTTCGAAATATATCATACCAAGAAATTAGAAATTATAATAATATTATGGATAATTCCTTTTTATTTTATTATTTTCTTCCTGAAGTACGAGTGCCTTATAGGTCTTAGTACCCAAAATACAAGCACCGTATGATAGAAGTCTGTGATAGTATAACTGACCCCTTAACATCTCTTATTAACTTATGCATTGTGAATGATGAATTTCCAACTATTCTGAAACTCAGTAAAATTATCACTGTACATAAAAGTGGAGACAAATCTGACATTGACAACTATAGACCCATCAGTCTCCTCAGTATATTTTCAAAAATACTTGAGAGACTGATATATAACAGACTCATCAATTTCTTAGTCAAACACAATATATTAGTCGAATCCCAACATGGATTCAGGGCAGAGAGATCCACCGAAACTGCAACCACTCTATTCGCAGACTATATAAAGCAGTTGATGATAAGAAATATGTTTCGGGAATTTTCTTCGACCTGTCGAAAGCATTCAACTCTATTGATAAAGACTTTGTGGCCTATAAGTTGTATAATATTGGTATTAGAGGGAATGTATTGGAACTGATCAAATCATTTTTATGCAACAGGAAAATATTTGTGAACCTGAATGGGGTAGAATCAGATGAATTTTCGACGAATACTGGGGTGGCGCAAGGCTCAATTCTTGGTCCACTAATCTTCCTTCTCTTTCTCAATGATCTCCAATGAACATCAGTAAACGTTCCCACTTGATTAATTTTGCTGACGATACAACTTTAGGAATAGCCGAGCCTACCATGGGAGACATATCTGAGGCTATTGAACAAGCAATTCAAGAAATGACAACATATTGCAACTCAAACAAACTTATGTTAAATCCCCATAAAACCAAAATCATATTTTTTTACAAAAATATGGAGTTACGTAATTAATTTATTCAGATCCATCATTTAACAAAGTTTTTTGGTGTGACAATTGACGAATCACTTTCATGGCCTAAACACATCGAACTAACATCTAATAAACTTAGTCATACTTTGCCATCAATCAACTAAAATATGAGCTCCATGAAAGTATCTTGATTCAAGTATACTATGCACTTGTCTACTTAACCTTATCATACTTTGGGGAAATTAAACTGAGATAAATAGGATATTCATAACCCAAAAGCGTATTATCAGATGTTATGTTTAATTTGAAACCACGCGATTCATGCAGAGAGACATTCATAAATAAGAAAATACTGACCGTTTGCTGCATTTTTATACTCAAGTGTTGCTGACCACGATCCACAAAACAACCACTTTTGAAAAATCTCCAACTTATGCTAGCAGCAAAATGTACAACACGCTTCCTGTCTTCATCAAAAGTTGCATTGCTTTCAATAGGTTCAAAACAAACCTCAAACATCTGTTATATTCAAAAGCTTACTATACATTACAAGAGTACTTTGATGATTTCCACATATTGGAACCTATTAATAAGAATTAGTTGGTAGCCATAGTCTACTTTCTCATCTCTTGAATGTTTTTTTTTATATATGGGTATACATATTATATTTAGGGTCATGTATTCTTGTAGCAGTGAGTTGACATACGTATCTTGTGCTATATTTTATTTTATTTATTTATTCATTTCATGTATATATCGTATCCTATTTTTTTATATAACTACGTATTAAATTTATCATAATTCTTGACTTATCCGATACCATGTACCTGGTTTTTTATGGATCAATAAAGTACTATTCTATCTTGGCACTGCTAGCCGTTGATAGTCATGTACATGTGAGCTCTTCCGATAAACAGTGAAAAATAGTGGTTAAAAAATACAATTAATAGTTAGAATTTGTATTGACATATTCCTGAAGTGAAACTGAAAAAAGTGAGTGAAGTTTCGACTGTGATTATGTGAAATTGAACAATAAACGAAGCAAAAACCGGAAATAACAATAACACACGAGAGGCACAAGAAAAGGTATATATAAACAAAAAAAATACAGAAAGATCAAAAGGAAAAACAAGCAATTACTCATATACCACCGAAACAATAAAGAAATAGTACGGGAGAAGTCTTAAAATATGAATGAGATCTCGAATAATGATTTACTGTCTAAGCTAGAAGTACTCATAAATAATAAAACTACAGAATTAAAATATGAAATACAAAGCATTCGAGATAGCCTAAATGGAAAATTGAAAAAATTGGAAGTAAAATGCAATAAACTAGAACACAAAATTGTCGAAATAGAACGCTTTAACAAAAGGAATAATATTGTCATTTTTGGGATAGAAGCAAACAAAGATAATGTACTCGAAGTTACTACTGGAAAGCTGAATGAAATATTTAACTGCAGCCTATCTGAGAAAGACGTGAACATATATACCTCATCGGGTAGAGTTTATCTCCTACTTACAAAAGTTGAAAATTTTTCAAAACCTAAAGAAATTACGGTGTACCGGTATTTCCGTATCTCATGATTTAGGACCTGAAGATCAAACAGCTGAAGAGTGCCAGAGTAAATAATTATCAAGCACATATAAAGAATCATAAATTATATGTTAATGGTACTCCATACACTCCAAAAGAATTAGAGGGCGGCGACAAAGAATAAATAGTATTCTCATAAACTTAATATAGCAAGAACATTAACTAACATCGTATTACTTCATCACCAAAATTCTTTATTTTCCAGTAGTAGTCTAAGTAATTATATTTTCCAATTAAAATACTACCCTTTGTTCACGCATAAATGCCAAATAATCTCATGTTAAACTCCCGGACTAATAACTAATATTTATTCAAATGGATACATGTATCGATAAAAACTAGGAACATTTCGAAAGTAAGCAAATGAGTAGGTATTAAATTCCATGTATTGTTTAATATTTCTTGATAGTTTCATATTATATCTATATAAGTGAGCGTTCTGAAATGAATCCATATATTAGAGATTTCAAAGTAGAAAAAATACGAAATTTTGTGCTAGAAAATGCAGACCAAGCAAAACAAGTACTAAAAGAAAATAGTTCTCATTGCAACTTCAAAATAATACATAATAATATTCGAAGCATAGCTAAAAACCTAGATGAATTCATATTTCTGGAGGAACTAGACTCCTCAATAGACTGCATAGTACTCACCGAAACTAGAATTATAGACGACATCGGAGTGTATAATATTGAAGGCTATACAACTCTCTATAACTTTGGCAAACTCAATCAGAATGATGGAGTAGTAGTTTTCATTAAATCGAATTTATACCACTCTCACCAAGAAATTGAAATAAATGGTACAAATCTACTCCAATTGACAGTAACTATTGGCAAAGAAGTTATTATTATTAATGCAATTTATAATATATAATTTAGCAATAAACACTACCACTAGACCACAGTCAGGTACATGCATAGACCATATTTTCATTAAGTCGAAGAAAGGAAACCTAGAATCAATTATTCCATTGACTATAGAAACTTGTATTACCGATCATTACACAATACATACATACATATACAGCTATTGTAGTAAATCATGGAGTTCCTCAGGGTAGTATCTTGGGCCCTCTATTGTTTTTAATGTATATTAATGATATGGAAAAATATGTTGAATGTGACTACATCCAAATATTTGCAGATGATACTCTGATATCAGTAAATGATGGAAATTTAGATAGAGCAGTGATCAAAATAAATAATGTGCTAAAAAATATGGATAAATATTTAAAAATGAATAAATTGAAATTAAATATAAGTAAAAGTAAGGCAATGATAATTACTACACGTCATAAATATAAACAAATAAATAGTAGTAACATTAATATAGAAATAAACAATGAAAAAATTGAAATTGTAAAGGAATTCAAATATCTGGGATTTATGTTGGATAATCACCTATTATTTAGTAGCCACTTTGAATATATCAAAAAGAAAATCTTGAAAAAACTGTATTTCTTTTCTAGAGTGTCCCAAAACTTAAGTCTAAATTCCAGAATAATTGTGAACAAGACTATCACTCAACCTCATTTTGAATATTGCCCTACATTACTTTGCTACTTTGATTTAAATAAAATATCCCAATTACAAAAGTTACAAAATAGAGCAATGAGAGTAGTATTGCGATGTAGTAAGTCAACTCCTATATCACTGATGCTAGAAACTTTACAGTTATTTACTGTGGAGCGAAGACTGACCTACTTAACTATGATCTATATCTATAAAATGATACATGAACTGACTCCAACATACTTGGGTAAGTTTATTATAACTGTCAACCAAATCCATACATACAATACTAGAGGCCAGAATCATTTATATGTAAACAGGCAGAGTACCTCATATAATGTAAAAAGTTTATTTTTTAAAGGATTTATTCAGTACAATAGTTTACCACAAAATGTAAAAGAGTCAAAAAGTATTGCAGAATTCAAACATAATTTGATTTTGTATTATAGATAAGAAAATACTTTACCAAACAATTATTTTATACTGTATTTTATTTTTATATATATTTATACTCACATTTATTAGATATATTTATACTTACATTTATGATACTTTGTATGTATTGTAAGATAGATATGTCAACTATATTATTTTTTGTAAATTAGGATTGTCCTACCTAAAAAAAAAAAAAAATAAATAAATGAAAAATACTAGTGCAAATGATATTCAACAATAAGTACGCAAAAGAAAGCACAACCAACTCAAAATTTTATAAACAAATAAATGAAAAAAAAATTTATACAAACCATTATAATTACTGATTGGAAATGTTTCTTTGAAATAAATTATTTGGAAAGATCGGTTACTGAATTTGTTATACTAGTCCAAACTGCAATAGATAGATCCTCGAAATTCATAAAAGTTGAAAACAAAGATATAAAGAAGAAACCATGGGTTACTGGGTCATTACTAAAATCCATTAATAAAAAAAATGCAATGTATGCCAGGTTGAAGGAAAATCCACAAAATGAAATTTCAAAAAATGAATATAATACCTACAAAAAATTACTTGAGAAAGCAATAAAAGACACAAAAATAAAACACTACAAAAACAAGATAGAACAGGAAGGGGCAGATTCAAAACAGTTATGGCAAGTAGTAAATGAATTAACCAAAGCAAGACAACATGCAGAAATATCATTGATACAGACCAAAGATGGAAATATAACTTGCGATCCAATCATAATCTCTGAAAAATTCAACTTTCATACTTTAGCAATGTAGGTGCAAATCTAGCAAAAAATACTAAGCAGTATAGAAATTATACGGAAACTAAAATCAAATCAGATCATACCATATTCCTCTTTCCCACTGATGCCTATGAAATACAAGAAACCATTTCACAGTTAAAAAATAAAAAATCACCAGGACCTGATGGCTTGAAAGCAGAAACACTGAAACTCATATCAAGTTACATAGCCAAACCTCTCAGTTGTATTATCAATAAATCTTTGTCAAGTGGTCACTTTCCTTCTGCTTTCAAAATGTCAACTGTGGTACCTATTCACAAAAGTGGTGCAAAAACAGAAGTGGTGCAAAAACAGAAGTGTCAAATTATCGACCTATAACACTTATATCAAATTTGGGTGAAATTATTGAAAAATTATAAAAAAAAGACTAAATTCCTTTCTGAAGAAACACAAATTGTTGTCAGAAGCGCAGTATGGATTCACAAAAAAAAAGTCCACCAACGATGCGATAAAAGAACTCATGAGCAAAATATATAATTCTATAGATAAAAAAAACCGGCCATTGGAATTTTTCTAGACTTAGCAAAGGCATTCGATACCGTAGACCACAATATACTTTTATCAAGCGTTGACGATCTGGGAGTAAAGGGTAAAGCACACGACCTTTTCAACTCATACTTAACTGACAGGAAACAACAAACAAAAATACAAAACATACTTAGCAAAAAAGAAATTATATCATGTGGTGTACCCCAAGGAACGGTACTGGGACCCTTGCTCTTCAATATTTATTTGAATAATTTATTCTCCATACGAACACAAGGCAGCATCATAAGTTTTGCAGATGATACGGTAATATTTTATGAAAGTAACACTTGGGATGACTTAAAAAATCAAATAGAAACTGATTTTGGTAACATAAAAAAATGGTTCGATAATAGACTCCTATCAATGAATCTCAAAAAAACTCTCTACTTGCCGTTCTGTAGCTTATCTACAAGCCTCCCAGCATTTGACAAAATATCACTAGAAGATGACCTCGAAATCTTACCATCAAAAAGCGCTAAATACTTGGGTATTATGATAGACAGCCACCTCAGATGGGGCATACATATAAACTATTTATTAAAAAAATTACGTAGTGTTCTATATAGAATCAAACAAATCTCAAATATACTCAACTTCAAACAAAAACAAAATCTTTATCAGAGTTTAGTTGAATTGCATCTAGACTATGGTATTATAGGATGGAGTGGAGTATCCAAAACATACCTGAAACATACTAAAAAAATAAAGCTAAAGAAACGTCTATGTAAAAAATAAAAAAAAAATCCCGAATATTTGAAAAAAAAGTAAACCAAAAAACTTACAAAGCGAGTTATAAAATCAATAAAAAAATAAAAAATACAAAAGATCCAAAATACTTTTGGGACTTTATGAAAAATAAAAGAAGTAACTCATCTATATCGAGTAGATTTATTTATAATAATGAAATCTTAGAATCAGATAAAGATATCTCCAATGCCTATGCACAATACTTCAAGTCAGTATATAGTGAAAGTTCACTCATCTCTAGGGAAACCGAACATAAAGATTATGGTCTTACTAACCTACAAATTAAAAACATTGAAATATCTGATATTTTAGAGGCCATTCAATCATTGAAACCCAAGCGGCAATGGGGTAGATGGAATACCAGCCTACTTTTCAAAGCATTAGCTGACCTATTATCATCACCACTACAAATTATTTTCAATAGATCATTGGAGTCTAATGTGTTTCCTGAAAGATTCAAAGTGGACATATAATTGCAATTCATAAATCTGGCAAAACCAATGAAATATCAAACTATAGGCCCATCACTATTTTACCATCACCCTCAAAAATATTTGAGAAAACAATGCATAAAAAAATAAATTGTCACATATCTTCAGTGCTCTTAGAGGAACAACATGGGTTCATAAATAAAAAATCAACCACAACAAACCTTTGCGTCTTTAGCGAGTATGTCTCCAAAGAAATATCCAACTATCAAATTGATACCATTTACACGGACCTAGCAAAAGCATTTGATAGGGTAAATCACAATGTTTTGCTGAATAAGTTAACATCATTTTCATTCGATGAAAAATTAGTCGCATTTATAAAATCGTATCTGACAAATCGTCCTAACTTTGTTAAATATAATAACTGTCAGTCCGAGAGTTTTACTAGTACCTCGGGTGTACCCTAGGCTCGATACTGGGACCGTTGCTTTTGTCATGTTCATTAATGATATCAATGACTATCTTGAAGGTACAAAATTTCTTCTATATGCAGATGACTTGAAAGTGTTTCTCAAAATAACATCAGTAGAAGACACAAAAAAGTTCCAAGACATAATTGATGCAATCTGTAGGTACTGCGATGATAATGACCTATCACTAAATGAGTCAAAATGTAAAATAGTATCATACACTAGAAAAAAAATAGAAATAGTCGGAAACTATACCATCAATGATGTCGAGCTGGAATCTCTAGAGTTTTTACTAAAACATTGTCGTTCAATGAACATATTAGCAGAATTAGCTTTGAGTGCTACAGAAAACTCGGCTTCATCTTGAGATCAAGCCATTATTTTAAATACCAAACATCTATAATTCTATTTAATTCCTATGTTAGATCTAAGTTAGAGTACTGCTGTATTATTTAAAACCCTGAGACCATAACATATTCCGATATGCTTGAAAAAATTCAAAAAAAATTTCTAAGATCCATGCACTTATAAATATGGCATATACCCATTGCGTATATCCTACGAAAACCAAAGAAGAGATTTTGAAATTATGACTTTGAGCGAACGACGTGAAAGGACCCAGATTCTTTTCGTCTTTGATATCTTACACAACTTGATCAATGTACCTGATATACTGATGAACATTCACTTCAACGTACCAGACATAAGACTGAGAATCAGAAATAGCCCCTTCAAAATTCACAATTTAAGCGCCCCCATTAACAACTGCTTAGTCAGTGTTAACAACATCTTGAGAACAGGAGAAATTGATTTCCTTAATATCTCTAAGACCTCACTACTCTCCCATTTGAGATACAACCAGGATAGTATAAGTGCCTTGTGATGTATGTACATTAATTTTCAATATTTTAATAGTTTTAATATTGTTTATATATATATGTTTGTATCTGTATAATTGTTATAGTTCGCTTCTGTATGTTTGTAATTTTCCAACTGATACATGTTATTAGACATAGTCTGTTTGTAATCAGTATAAATAAATAAATAAATAAATAAAAAAGACTATATCAAAGAGTTACCAACCACATACGTAAAATCAAGAATAGAAAACTGAAAAAAATTAAGAATATATATAGTAATAGTAATTAATATTATTTAGAGTACTATTTTTACTATTTTAATATATTTTGATTATGTTCATATTTAGGTACTATTTATATATATATATATATATATATATATATATATATATATATATATAAATTGTAATTTTTATCATCTATCCTGTGAATAAATTATTATTATATTATTATTATTATTCTATGTATCCACGTAGCACAATTTCCTACGTACACGGGAATTGTCATTGAAAAGAATACTGCGTATCAAAAGGGTTAATATTATATTGTTTTTATAACTGACAGCTTTGCTTTCATATATTTTGATTTTCAAATTCTCATTCATTAATTTTGTTTATAGATAATTGGAAAAACGAGTTTGCTCGCTGGTGTCCTGAGCTGCGGATTTTTATGTACTATGGAAGTACAGATGAAAGACGACAATTTCGTTTTGATCTGGCAAAAGGAATGCTGGCCGATTTCGATGTCATCCTCACAACGTAAATATTCTTAAAAACAAATTCATTATATTCCAGAGCAAGTCATTCCTCATATTTTAATCCATCCATTTCAGGTGTCTAAAATAAATTGTAATTTGATATCTAAAACACATAAAAATATTCATGTTATTGATATCTTTGGCATAATAAGTGAAGCTAATAAAAGCGTGTTGAAAAATTGATCAAAAACCTATTTTGGTTAATTATCGAATAATATAAGTACTGCAATTCTATTCAGCTAGAAATTAATTCATAAGAGATTCCAAGGAGTTCCAGATTGAATTCCAAGTAATTCTTTAATCGCATTTTGTGAAATTGTAATTCTGGTCAGATATTTTCATGGAATCAATGAAATCCTAATATTTATAAGGGGCTGTTCAAGTATTACGTAAGCAGAATTTTATTAATTTTTAATCCCCCCTTCCCCTTGCATGGAAAGTAAGCAATTTTCTTACCCCCCTCCTATGCTTACGTAAGCATTGGTATAATTGTTACAAAATCTGATCAGGTTTCTATATTATTATCTATCATACTCATTAAGTCTCTGACAATGAAATGAGCAATTTATAAACTACAAAGAAATTTAATGCCCTTTTCTTTTGCCATTTCGTAATAATACCCTAAAAATATTTATCCTAAAAGCGCGGGCGCAGCAAGTTAACAACAAACAAAAGGCTAACTTACCTTGGAATAAATAATAGTTTAAAAAAACTAAAAAACACGCTTTTTATAGAAAACTAAACTGAAAAATAAATAAATAATAGTTTAAAAAAACTCAAAAACACGCTTTTATAGAAAACCAAATAAAAAAATAGAAAATAAATTTGAATTAAGAATAGTGTAAAAAAATGTAATAAATATAAATGAATAATAATGTAAATAAGAAAAAAAAAATTATTTAAAAAAAAGCGTGGGGTGCTTTTTAAGATTTAGATTAACTTATTTTGTGAAACATAAATATAGAAAATTATGATCTGATCCGGACTTGTCAAAATTGCAACAAAGAAAACGTGAATCAAGTTCATTTTCTACAGTTACCTACTTTGTAAAAATTCTGACAAAATTTCCCCTGAAGATGGTTGTTTGACCGAAAATCATATCTTTTTTTTTTTTTTTTTTTATATCTTTGGGACTGGTTAGAATTAAAATAGCCCTCTATGAACCCTCACAAGTGACGTATGCAATAAAAAATTATTATTGAATATGGCGAAGATTTGGAAAAAGTCAACATTTGACAATAAATTTCAATTAACCTTTATTTTGGCTAATTATATTATGTTTATTCCTCGACAGATATACCATGGTCGGCAACAGTCCTGAGGAAAGGAAAATGTTCAGAGTTACACGAATGCATTACGTCATATTTGATGAAGCCCATATGCTAAAAAATATGAATACTCAGCGCTATGAAAACTTGATCAGGATAAATGTGAGTACTTTTTCAGAATCAAGTTGGATACTAAATGATTGTGAAACGAATAAAACTGTGGCCCCAGATATTTTCAAAGTTTTCAAGCAAGTTTTGTTCCAAGCTCTTATCACAACACTTTCATCCTATGACCTGCCTTCCCAGCATCTGACTTTCCGGTTTCCTTGCAAATAAACTGCACTGTTCCCTCTTCACATCAATGACCTAACATCAATTCATGTCACGTAGCACCCTCCATACAAATTTCCTGGAATAAATATGCTATATGTATGATCTCAAGTAGAACAAAAATGTGCAATCTTCAGTATATATGCATGGGGTGAATATCAGCAATATAGGCTGGTTAACATGTCAAAAATCATGAAAAATAGAGTTAAGGGTAAAAAGTGGTTGGGTCATTTGATCACTAGACAAATATGCAAAAAATTCGGAGTGAACAATTTCAAAAGTTATAAACAAATTTTTTGAAAAATGGGGTTCAGTTTTTTTAAGATAATTTGGAAATTGAAATGGATATCCTAAATTTGTAAAAGGATTATTACAGCGGAAGAATTCCCGAACCTCTCAGTTCAATAATTTATAGGTGTAATTTGATATTGAAAATAGAGCCCCGCGCCGCGAGTTTGACGGTTGGTTCTTTTATGTTTATTTTTTATGAGTCGTGTGATTGTTCAAATACTAGTACTAAAATTATGTCGCTTCGAGGAGACCATCTACTCAATAAGATTATATTATTAAATTTCTAAAATTGTTAATATCCATTACTTAATTATAAATAATTTAAGCATTCAGAAATCGGAAAGAAAAATAGTTACATATTTTTCCAAATTTGATTCAAAAGAATGTTTTCTTTCAGAACCAATGCTATTGCTATTGAAAAACATTATTAATAATTTGTTGAGCCATTTCTTAAAAAAAAAACTATGAACAAATGGGTTAGTTGCACATTATTATAATTCGGTGTTTTATAGGTTTGGAGAAATAATGATTTATTGGGAAAAAAATGTTGATAATTTTTTTGTTTTTTACATTTTTTTTACATTAATCATTTGTTCATTGTTTATTGAATAAACAATTTGTTAACATTCATATATACCGGGTGAACAGGATATCGGGCCACCCCTGTAACTTCTGCATTCGTAAACGGATTTTTCTGAAATTTGGTACAGTTATATAAGCAACCATTTCGGATTTGACACTATAACCCAATATGGGGATTTCGGTTTTCTGCAAATGCCAGCAACTTTGTTTTTCAATGGAACACCCTGTATATTTTACAATTCAAGTTCAACAGGTGAACAAGTCCAAACCTTAATCAAATGTCATTTTTTGGAAACAATTGAATTAAATTGTTTTTATTTTACCTGTGAAAAATGAGATTTGTCAGTATTCACATGAGTCGCACATAACAGAGAAACATATTTTTTGTGAAAAATTATTTTTTGGTCACTTATTGATTAATCAATCCAGTCACATCACACTTTTGATCAATTTTTTTTTTCAAATGGAACCCCTATGGGCCTTCAGGAAAAAAATTACATATCATTTTTGAATTTCGGTGCAGTAACAAATTGTATATATTCAAAAATCTACAGTTTGAATAATTTTTCAACATAGTAAGGCTGTGGGAAACAAAATTTGACCTTAACATGTTCATTTTTAAATGTATACAATTTGTTACTGCACCGAAATACAAAAAATTATATTTCATTTTTTTCCTGAATGTATGTTCTAGAGAGACATGTAGGTGGCCCATAGGGGTTCCATTTGAAAAGAAATAATTTTTGATCAAAATGTGATGTGACTGAATTGATTCATCAATAAGCGACACAAAAAATAATTTTTCAGAAAAAAATATGTGTCTCTGTTATGTGCGACTCATTGTGAATAGCCTTGAATAAATCTCATTTATCCACGAGGTAAAATAAAAAAACAATTTCAATTCCAATTGTTTCAAAAAAATTACATTTGACATAAGGTTTGGACTTGTTTTGACCTGTTGAACTTGAATATGTAAAAATATACAGGGTGTTCCATTTGAAAAAACAAAGTTGCTGGCATTTCCAGAAAAACCGCCATATTGGATTGTAATGTGATCAAAGCTGAAATGGTTGCTTATATAACTGTACCAAATTTCAAAAAAATCCTTTCACGAATGCAGAAGTTTCAGGGGTGGCCCAATATCCTGTGTCACCCGGTAGATATATTATATTTTTTACATTCTAAAAAAACAAATCCCACCATACCTAACTTGAAAAAAAATTAAAATTATAAAAAAAACATTTTTAAAGACAAGCTTTTATACAAATGCACTAAAAAGGAAAAAATAATTTCTTTCATTGTTTTTTAAGATTACCTATTTTGTATCCGTGACAAGCTTTTGAATCTGTTACAGAATAAGCTAGATCAAACAATGAAATAAATTATTTTTTCCTTTTTAGTGCATTTGTATAAATATTTTTTTTTGTAATTTTTATTTTTAACTTTTTAGTTTTGTTTTTATTAACAAGTAATAAAAGATAGTTTTTAATTATTTTTTTTTTCGTTTATCTTATTTTTTTGTATTTTGATGTCAAATAACTAGTTTAGTAATTTCTATCTAATTTATTTTAGAAGTTTACCAAAAAAATCATAATCTCCAACCCCGAAAACCCCTAGATACCAATTTTGAATATAATCGGACCATAATCACAAAAATTGTCCGCCATATTAGAGCCGCCATTTTTTTTTTTTTTCCTAACAAAAATTTCATAATGCATTGTCACCGGGAATTATGTACACCTGCCAAATTTCAAATCAATCGGACAATTAGAAGTGGGTCAAATTAACTTGGCAAAATTTTATTACATACAGACAGACACCGGGACAGGTAAAACTAAATAAAAGGTTGTAAAATTTATTACTCAAAAAAATTTTTTTTATGTTCAAGTATACATGAATGGTTTCGTTGATTTTATTAGAATTCAAAGAAGATATAATATATCTTATATGAATTATAACAAATTTGTTCTATTGCATTTTTTCTCAAAGAAAATATCCCTTTAAATCAAATTTGAGAAAAACTAACTATAACTTAATTATTGATTATAATGGACACCAAAATTTAGAATCGAAATATATTCTTATTAGTATGAATTTAAAAGGTCTCAAGCAGCGATATATTTTAGTCATTATTTAAACAATTACAGGACTCTGATTAAAAACGATTACATCAAATTAATGTATCATTTTTTTGATGTGAATAATATCACAATAAAAAAAAATACCTTTAAAAAAAGATTTTTATGTATGATGTACAGGTGTGCAAAAAAAAGTCGTACAGCAGTTATAGGCTATTGTGAGTCAGGCTTGTCAATCTTAATTAAACTTCTTATCGACTTTGACAAGTAGTGTCAAAATTAAAACTATTTTTGTCAAATTTGTACGTGTACTACTTTTTTATGAAATCTGGAACATCATAGGCAGGTTTACACCATACAAACCTTGTACGACTTTTTTATGCACACAACTGTACAGAACCGTCGCACCCAATACTTGGAACTCTATTTTCAACATTAAATTACATACATAAATGAGAGATAGTTCCAGGAGTCGGAGCTTCATTATTGGAAATTTCTTCCTCCGTAAGAATTTTTTTTTTCAAATGTTCGCTATCTATTCTATTTTTCGAATTATCTGCAAAATACTGCACCTTCTTTTTCTTTTTTTTATTAATTATAACTTTTGAAATTGTGTTCCTGTTAATATAATTTTTTGGCACATTTGTCAGAAGTTATCCTGAATCGAATGAGCCTTCAACCATTTTTTTCCATTAACTCTGTTTTTATGTTTTTCAAGATATTAATTAGCCTAAATATTATTTCATGGCACAATAATGTTGGAACCATCTTGGCTTCCTCATCTCTTCCGTGGATTATTTCATGTCTCAACTCATGACTTATAGTATAAAGCTTAGATTCATTTTGTCCTGGAACACTGTGTGGTGCCCAAGAACACTCTTAGACTTCTCTTCTCTCTCAATGCTTCTTTGACAAGTCACTAACAATTTCAGATCATCAACAATGCAGAAGTGTGGACGATTTTTTTTCCAAATTCGCATTCCTTAATCCATTTCGAACACACTCAACAGACTCGGTCATCCTACTGTTTCCAAATATCGCTTCATAAGGAATAATTCTGTATGGCAAAAATGTTGAATTGATTGCCTGAGGAATATTTTTCTCCCCAGAACAACATCAAAACATTCAAGAAAAATGTACATCCTTACCTTGTTTCTCTTCCATAAACCAATATACTCTGTTAAAGTATATAATTAATATTAATTTTTTCTGGTCTCCTACTCAACATCCTTTCAGCCATCTTGATTTTTTCCATGTTTTTTTTCATCCTTCTTCCCTCTTGATCTTGTATTGAGAACTTTAAATGCCAACTCCTTCCACGTTTCCATGGCATTCGGAAAGGTAATAATTTAAAAAAAAATATATTTCCACAGTTTTCTTCAACATTTTGTTTCTCGGATTTTATTGAGTTTATTTTTTTAAGGCTAAACATAGAATTCTGTTGACTGGAACTCCATTGCAAAACAATTTACTAGAATTAATGTCTCTCTTGATCTTTGTGATGCCCAAAATCTTCGCAGAGAAAACAGAGGATTTGAAGAGCCTTTTCCAGAAAAATTCTGTAAGTAATAAGGAAGTTGGTATCTTACAAAAGATCGGCTTTTTTTTTTAATTCAATGAATATATTGCAATGGGAATGTCCCACAGTGATTTGGGAAGATTCCATTGAATTTCAATGTTTTTTTATATTATTTTCAAACTTTTAGAAAGAGATAGAGGTTTTGTAAACCTACAGCTTGAGTCGACAAAATGGTGATGTGTATGGTATTTCCAATGTCAGTTGAATAAGTTCATCTTCAATTTGATTTGTTCAAAATCATACATAATAATGCCGAATAATGAAGGAAAACGGAAAGATAAATAAATATGATCCCCTGTATAAAGTATATAGTAAACCAAATTGAGTGGAAACCATTAGCCGTGTAACTTCGCTGACAGCTTGTTGCATAAATTACCATAAATCAGCACACATTATTTTTATTGCATTTGGGGATGTAACTATTAGTAGAACAGTAGTGTGGTGTGTGTCTAGGCAGAGGTAAACTCGGCCGCTTTAGATATTTTTATCCTTGCGGTCAAAATATATAGCTGTATAGTTAATCTCGACCTGGTAATCCAAGCATATAATTTGAGGCGATTAGCACACGTTTCTTAAGCGGTCGATATTACTTCAATAATTGAAGATTTTGTTGAATAAAATCACAAATGCATATGACATAAAAAATGTATTAAATATAACCCAAAAAACAGTACACCAATTCTTAAAATTATACAAAAATATTATTTAATAGTACATAGTAGAACTATAATAATGCGAAGTTAACTTAACAAATTCTAAAGTTAACACTTTCTCATTATTGAAATCATTAATTTTCTTTCGAAGGTATACTTGCCTTTTCCAAGGGTTCGAATTAGGTACAATTGGCTTGTGAATACATTGCAACTTTACATATACAGTCAAAACCGGATATAACGACTAAATGGCAAGGTCTCGGCCGAATCCCGATATAAGTACCTATGTAAACATAAGATAAAGCAACGGACCGTCATCGGAATTCATCGGCTATAATGACCAACCGTCTTACTTTTTCACTAAAACCATTTCACCTTGAACATTTTGTTGTGATTTCATGTCGCAAAAAAAGAGAAAAGTGTTTAATATTGAAGAAAAATCTGACATCATAAGGCGATATATAAATTAAATTGGAATAAAAAAATGTATATTCCTTATAACAACTATCAGATATAGCGTCCTTAGTTATACAGTTCCTTCAATGTCGTTATATCCGGTTTCGACTGTATTTCATTTTGAAAATTAATTAGGAAATCAATGAAAACAAATACAGAAGGATGGGAAAGTTTCGCAGATATGCGAATGGAATGATTCGCATGCATTGGTCGTGCGTGCGGCGCTTGCTGTTTTTGATGCCCATAAATGGGGTGAAAAAACAGCATCCTTGAATATGTAAGTGTTGATCAAATAATCAGCAAACTAAGTAACTTCATCATTCTCTAGTTCAATAGCAGATAATGTAAAAACATACACACCACCAACATCTTATGGTTCTAGAAACAACAATCCAAAATATCAATCAATCAAAATATACTTTATTGCCTGAAAAATTATATATTATTGAAGGAAAAAAAAAATGGGAATAAAACAATAATAACAGTAATCTTTATATTTGCTCACTGATACAAAAAAGTCAAGTTAATTGATCTTGATAGAATTCTTCCAGAGTATAATAGGCCTTCACAACCAAGAGCTTTTTTACTTCTTTTCTGAACATGATTATACTTTGTATTTCTTTTAATCTGGTAGGAATGATACTAAACAATTTTTTGCTCTTATAGAGATGGGAAGTGGAATATTGTGGAATAAACGTGTATTATAAACTATATCTATATTTCTAATATGAAGTCCCGTCAGTGTTAAAATTGTATGTTCTAAAAATAGTGGTCGGCATGAATCCATGGTATTTGGCTTTGCATAAACATCTAATGGCCCTTTTTTGTAGGGTGAATCCACCTCAAATAGATTGTGTGAACACATACCCCAGAAGTAAATGCCATACCGTAGGTGTGATTCCACTAATGAAAAGTAAACTTTTCTAGCATTAGTAAAATCTAAATCATTGGTAATGATACGTACAGCGTATCAACCTTATGCTAACCGTTAGCACAAGTTATTGATATGGCTTTTGAATCTTAATTTTTTATCAATATATAGTATTAAAAAATTTATAAATATTGAAAATTCAGGTAACATTTTAGATTCCAAGTTAAAATTTCATGCACTATGTTATGAGAAAATTATAAGAAAAAGTTGTATTTATAACCAAAATATACAAGAATCTGTCAATGCACACAAAATTGTCGCTTTACAATGCCATTACACTTCTTCATTTATAGTTCTGTTCAACCTTATTGTTTCATTTATCACAATATAAAACAAGCCAGATGGAAAAAATTCAAAACAGGAGCTATAAGACTGATTTTAAAATGTAATCGTTATACATCTGTTGAATCAATGTTGAGTGTCCTAAATATGCTGTATGGTTGTCTGTCAAACAAAAAAGTATGTTTAATGTACATTTGTTTATATTTAAACTGAAAGGCTTCATTGAGCTTAATTAATAAACTACCTGTGATAACTGTTATAACTTAAACCAGTTCAAAATCTTTTGAGAAAAATTGTTTATAACTAAATGTTAGCGTGTTCAGATGCGGATGCAGAGGGGGGGCAATGGGTGCAATTGCCCCCCCCCGACCCATGACCAAAGCAATTTTTTTAACCAATTTCAATTTTTTTAAATCCTCATTAGGACATCACCATATTTTTTAGAGTTGTTATTAACGCATCACTACTATAATAAAAAAAAAAGCTTATGTGCATAGAATCCACGCCACCACAAATTATGTGTTTTGTTTTTTATACATTTTGTTCCTCTCGCGCACTTGAGAATACAAACAAGACAACAGAGAGTTTAGTTTGTTGCCAGCCAACAGTCAACCAACACGCTGATTCTTTTGTGATTTTGTCGAGTGTTGTCGTTGCATGTATCCCATTCATGGCTATGAGACAAGGTCGAAAAATGAATTCCATATTGAAAAATCAAATTCAAAGAACTGTATGAATTCTCTATTTTTTAAAGGCCTGGATGAATTCAATAATCTACCAAAAAATGTGAAAGGATCACAGAATTTGAGAAGCTTCAAGTCTTTTTTTGCTGGAACAAATTGTAAATGCTGAACTTTAAGTTTTAAATCTTAAATCCAAAAATTTTCAAATTGTAAGTTTTTAACTTACTTTTAATATAGTGTTATTGTAATGAAATATATGTTTCTACTGTTTACCTACTGTTTGTATATTAGGCTTGCCTATTTCAATAATACTTACTCACATTGACTATGACAGAAAACCGTCTTCTCAGTTTTGCCCTTACGCACATCCATAGGCATATTTCTATTGATACCAAGAAAGGTATTACAAGATTTGCAAAGACGCCGGCCAAAGAATAGATTGGAGTTTGATATTTAAGTTAAGAATAACTATTATAATATATCGAGCTACTTGCATTACTTCATTTTTTTTAATGTCTACATTCATGCATTTTTAACTGACGAAAAAAAAAAGGAGGTTCTTTAGTCGACGCTATATTTTTTTATGTATGACCACGCATAACTTTTTACAGAGTAGTCTGATTTTGATGATTCTTTTTTTATGGTCCCATTTGGATTTGAAAAAAAAATTCGTTCCTAAGAAGGGTAGGAAAATGGGGGATGTTGTTTGTTCACCCACTGAATTTCTACTTCTTAACCGATTCTACCTCATAACTTTGTACTGGGTTATCCGATTTAGATGATTCTTTTTTTATTGTATATGGTATGCTCCAAAGTGGGTCCCATTTGAATTTGAAAAAAATTACACCCGTCAAGGTAGAAAAATAGGGGATGATTTATTGATTTTACACCTCTGAACCGATTCTGTTGAAACTTGGCACACATATGTAGTTCTGATGACACTACAACATGAAGGAGGCCAAGAGTTAATCTGATGATGGAGACGGAAGACAGTCGAGGGATCTCCTCAACGGTTCACAGCAGCTACCTCTTGTTTGGGGTAGCTGACTAATTGACTCACTGATTGTCTGATATACGATCAACGCCCAAACCAAACCGCTGGAACTGAGAGCTCAAATTTTGACACCATAATTTTTTTATATTCCATCCCTAAAGGGTGAAAAGGTGGGTGAGAAGGGGGGGTGAAAGGAAAGTAGAGTTGGTTTTGAAATTAGAGTAATGGCCTCTTCTTCACAAATAAAGATAAATGTGTTTCAGGGTTTTCGAAAATTCAACCCTAAAGGGGTGAAATGAGGGTTGAAAGTCTGTATAGTTAGTTTCAAAGTTAGGCTCATGAAAATTGGTATTTGGGGGCCTTTGTTACAAAAAAAAATACGTGTTTTGGTTTTTTGGAAATTCAACCCCCTAAAGGGTTAAAATGGGGGTTAAATTGGGAATTGAAGTTATATGTCTTTGAAGATGTTTTGTCAAATTTAACTTATGTCAAACTACCCCTGAGAAACCACCCTCAACTTCAATTATTCAAATGGCACCCTTTACATTTTTCTTTTAACTTGTGAAGTGCAATCAATTCTAAGTGCAATGATGTACCACACTTGATATTTTAACAGACGTCAAAATAAGAAAATTCCAACAACAATTAACAAAATTCTATAATTATGAATTTATTGAAAACAAAAACTATAAAAGGTGCTCAAAATGTCTACCATTATTATTCATTCATGCTTCAAAGCTCCTTATTCGTTCCCTCGTACAAGATTTCCTAACCATTTCCACTGTTACTGTGTTGCAGGCGTGTACAATCTTATCTTGTAAGTCGTTCAAGTCAATTGTCTAGTTTCATGCACTATTTTCAAATAACCCCACAAAAAAAAACTAATGGCGTCAGATCTGGCGAACGTGCAGGCCACTGAATGGGATCTCCGTTTCCTATCCATCGATCTGGAAATTTTTTATCGAGATATTTGGTTATTATGTGGTGATGAGGTGGAGCACCATCTTGTTGTCACCACATGAGTTGTCTTTCTTGTTGGGGAATATCATGTAGCAGCCCCTGAAGTTCATTTTGCATGAATTCTAAATATCTATCTGCCCAGTCAGTATGTGTTGATGAAAATAAGGGCCTTGCGACCTACCAAATTTCCAAAGGGTCAAACTAATCACTTTCAACAGGTGGGTATTGCGGTTACACTATAGTGGAGATGGGAATGGTTCAAACACAAGTAGTTATTTTAATATGATATTAAATGGGCGCCAGATAGATTTATGTCCCAATACCCAAAAGGTCCCACACAACAATTAACAATCTATCAGTTATTATTGAAATTATTGAAAAAAATAAAAATAAGATCGAATCCCAATAACTAATTTAATGAATCAGAGGACTGCAAAGATTACATAGGCTAACGGATATTCCACACTGTCAGATTGACACATAATCACATATAACTTCAACTAATTCAACAAAAACACCAACCACCATGTTACTGAGAACAGCAGAAATTAAATAGGGGAGCGCAAAGATGTGTAACCTAATGGACGACGCGTGAGCTCAGGCACAGGCAACGGTCAAAGAAGAGACCAGACCAATGGGAAAACACTCCGCCAGGTCTACGAAGAAACTCCGACAGATATAAGAAGAATCTCCACACACCGCCAGTCACAAAAGAATCTACACACACTGCCAGACACAATACAAGAAGGAAACACTCCGTCAGGTCTAAGAACACACCGCCAGGTCTGAGAAGAAAATAACCTTCTGTAAAAAAAGTCCATATATAATATTACCAATAATCGATAACACTCCCAAGAGTATTTAAACGTTACCACGATATGGATTCACCAATTAAACGAATACTTTTGAGACACCCTGTTTTATCTCAATATGGATAAGACACCCTGTATATCTCAATATGGGTGAGACATCCTGTATATTTCAATATGGATAAGACACCCCGTCTATCTCACAATGGGTGAGACACCCTGTATATCTCAATATGGTGAGACACCCCGGGCCCCGTATATCTCTCAATGGGTGAGACACCATGTATACCCCAAAATAATAATATAAGAAATACCCTATAGGTATCAACATGTACAATATCTACCATACTTGTAATGGTTCACCCTGTATGTCTCATAATGGATGAAACACTCAGTAAACACAAAATAATTATCAAAATATTAATGTAAGAAATACTCAGTATGCATCACCATGTACAATAAATACCGCAAATGTGATGGTTCACCCTGTATGTCCCATACTCTGATAAATGAAATGACGTATAACTGACATGACTGTCATGCCTCGCCCTGCTCGGTTCAACCTGTATGTCCCATACTCTGCTAAATGAAATGACGTATAACTGACATGACTGTCATGCCTCGCCCTACTCTGGAAATATCTCAAATTTAATGGAGCACACCATATGTCCCATCCTCAACAATAATTCAATCATAACACAAATGAGATTGATTTTCCAAAAGCTACAAAATCAGGCTTACCCTAGTCCAAGGGGTCTCATCAATAACCTTCCAATGTCACCAAACTGTCAACGGTGTTTTCCAATTTCCACAATCTAGCAAATAACAGAAAAAAACATTTCAGAATGGCATTTGTGAACGATCAATAGTATTAAGAGCACGGGGACCAGCTCAAAATAAAAAACATACCTTTTGGGCCGTGTAGAACAATAATGAGTCTCTTGAAATTTGAAGCGCACATAAAAAAACTGAGTAAAACATTAGCATCAGGCTGTTATGCTGTTTGAGTCATTACCAATGAACTTGGCCTCAATTCAGGCAGAATAGCGTACTTCTCACTGGTTGAATCTCACATAAGATATGGCATCTCCTTCTGGGGTTCCTGCTCTAACCAGTTGATGAACTCAATATTTGTACTTCAAAAGAGAGCATTGAGGTACTTTTGTAAACTTATTTTAACGCTAACTTGTATATTTATTCTTGAAACAGTGTGCTTAATACATAAAACAAAATCAAAAGAGCCAAATAATAGACCCTGTTATATTACCCGTCAACACAATAATATTAGTATGCCCATACCAACATCATCTTTGACAAAAAATTGCCTTATATTCGAGAGTAGGAAGATTTATAACCACCTACCTGGCATTCTCAAGAATACAGTAAATCTCGCACCATTTAGTAATTCAATTAAGAATATCCTTCTCAAAAAGGCATATTACAACCTTCAGGAATTCTATAGTGACAACCTTAGTTAGATCATTATGTATGACTAGCACTGTACACCCATTTATTTATTTTATTATATTGTAATTCCTCTGACTACTAAATGTAGTTTATATATCGTATAAATGTAATTTTTAATTGTTGAGTATTGTTAAATTTTAACGTGTAGTATGACAATCAACTAATAACATTTTACCATGTTTTGGAAGTGTTATTAGTTGTGTTTGTATATGTAATGTATATATTTGTATTTATGAGTAAGTAATTTTTAATTGTTGAGTATTGTTAAAATTTTGGAAGTGTTATTAGTTGTGTTTGTATATATTTGTATGTATTTATGAGTAAGTATTTTTAATTATTAATTATTAATAATTGTTTATGTCCCTTCCACAAAGCTTTGTCAACAAGAAACTATCTTAGACAATAAAGTATATTTTGATTTGATTTGTTCCTCCAAAGTGTTTTGAATTGAAGCGGTACCAACAATGTAATCCAATCGATTCAATCAATAAAAATGGGCCGATATACTGAATATTCCCTTTCGGTCACCGAAATTTTCGCAAAAATATCAGTTTTCTATCGAAAAAACCCCCAGACTCACGGTATTTATTTTCTCCTATGCGACCGATTCTCGACTGTCCTGCACCCTTTCGAATTCAACTTAGTACGTTGATCTCTACCAGATGTCGTTCTCGAATACACAATCCGAAACTAATATTTCTAAAGAAACCCATTGTACTTGCTAAACTGTGAAATCTACCCAGGCTAAGTTCCAAATTGGCGTACCAATTCATGCATCCTACGCAAAACGAACAGACACTAACTTTACTCTAGACAAAACTACAGGATAACCTACCGACATTGTCCTACTAACAAACTTTTAAGATCACTCAACAAATATATCATCACTGACAGATCAGATCGGCATTGCCGAAATATACAAAGTGACGAGATAAATGGGAGGAGTTATAAAATTAAAAAGAATTTTGTCGAGAAACGCATTTAGAACCAAGATCGAATTTACAACGTATCAGCCTATCAAATGTCCATTGAACAACGCACACCATACATTCACACCCCACATGGTTTGGAAATTTGTTTCTCTCACCCAATGAGGATTCTCACGTGACCAATAATGCATGTTGTGCCGTTCACCCATTATTCTGAAATCTTGATTCGTCACTCCACATGATCCGATCCAACAAATTTTGATTATCTTCAATCAACACTTGCATACTTGCAATAAAATTTTGTGTCTTTTAAAAATCATCGGGTTGAAGCTTCTGGTGCATGTGTATTTTGTAAGGATGATAACTATGTGTTTTTATAATTCTGTGCACTGACGACTTACTTATTCCAACTTCCTCAGCTAGTCCTTGAGTAGAAATGTACGGGTAAGCCATGGATTTTCTTGATTGGAGGTACAAACCGATTAAAATACACGTGCAAAAACAACTGTCAAAAAACGAAGAAAATAAAAACAACAGAAAAAAAAACTGTCTAACACATTGACAGTTTTTATCACTCGATTCGAATAAAGTATAGTGTGACCCCAAAATTATACAATAAATTATTCATTACCAAATGCTGATAACTTTGAATTTTCAAATTTTGTGAGTTTGACGTCTGTTAAAATATCAACATGGTTGAAGTTAGAATTGTTCGCACTTCACAAATCAAAAGAAAAATGTATAGGGCGCCATTTGAATAATTGAAGTTGGGGGTGGTTTCTCAGGGATAGTTTGGCATAAGTTGAATTTGACAAAACATCTTCAAAGACAGATAGGTTTGAAATATATATATATATATATATATATATATATATATATATATATTGATTCGAATAATATATAGACATGTCAAGCATATCAACAACAGTGCAAAGCCTATTTAGTTAAAGATCAGAAAACATAGAGAACTCATATCATTGGTTTGCATCCTAATAAATCACTGTTTCATGTCTACAAGGGTGCTTGAAAGTCCTGTTATTGTGAATTTGTAAGAATTACTCCTTTCCATAAGTGAATATTTTCAGAAAAAAGACCAAGATGACAACATGCCCACCTTTCGAAAAGGAACAAGTTGAGCAAGCAAAAAGAATCATGAAACCTTTTGTGCTTCGTAGATTGAAGGTTGATGTACTACAAGATTTACCAAAAAAAACTGATTATATAGTGAATGTGCCAATGGCATCCGCACAAAAGGAGCATTACGAACAACTTGTTGCATCTTATAAGAACATTGATGAGGTTTGTTTTATCTAAAGATGCAAACACATTTTTAATGGAAAATGGCTTCCTATAAATTTAGCGTTTTTTTTTTTTGGTAAATAATTTCAATAAGATTTCGACCCACTTCCACAATTAATATAAAAGAAATATATCTTTTGAAGTTCACATCTTACAACTACAAATGTGTTAATTGTTTGCCAACTCTAGCATTTTTAATTTTTTTAATTAACTATGTGACAACCCAATTAACAAAAATAACAATTTCATAAAATATATACCCAAAAAATACATAAGGAAGTAAAATAATATTTCAGTGATGAAAATATATAAAAAGTGAAAAAAATAAATAGGGCCGTATTATACACTGATATCTTTCAAAATCCTAATCACACTTGGGTTCATACTTAAAATACTTACACCTAGCAAAAACAGAACTTTTGAAATAAAATCATGAGCATTTTTAAATTGTCCATAAAATTTATTTAGAAATTTTCGGGATTTCATCATTGACTCCGAGTTGAGGGAGATGACCTTAAATACCAACTATAATAAACACTCAACATTAATTTTCTCCTGCAATACCTCTGATTTTGTTTGCCAAAGATATTTAGGAAACGCCCTGTAAATGTGAATTGTACTTTTTATGGGCATTCACACAAAGCAGTAGTTTTAAAAATGAGTCATAACATGTAATAGGTTCAGCCAGCACCCATGACTATAGAACTAGCAATAAAATCCAGTTAGTACACTATTGTTCAGGACGTTGATATCTACAGTAACCAATAACGAATTGCTTTGAGCATGCCTTGTAGTGAAACATCGCATGAATGTCGAAAAATTCAACAAATTGAACAGGAAGCCATTTTCCCATTCTCTCTTTTATTTGTCATTATATTGATTTTCTTATTGATATTCATCGATAGAATGGCCAAAATTCATACACTGGTATGAGTATAATGTCAGATCTGAGGAAACTGTGTAACCATCCTTTGCTAATGAGGTTTCACTATCATCTGGGCCAACTGCAAGACATGGCCAAGTTGCTTGCCACTGACCCCGGGTACAAAGATACTGTTGTGCAGTATATCGTAGATGACTTGACCTGGATGTCTGACTTTGAGCTTCACACTTTGACAAAAAATTATAGGGTAAGCACTTTTGTGGACACATCATGAATTTGTTAGTCTAATTAACTTGTGTTTTAGTGTTTGAATAAGTTCGCGCTTCCTGATGATTTTATGTTAGCCTCAGGAAAATTTGAGCAATTCGACAAGATGCTGCCTGATTTAAAAAAAAATGGGCATAGAGTGTTAATTTTTAGTCAGTACGTTATTATGTTGAATATAGTAGAAGAATATTTGAGGATTAGGGAGCACAAGTTTTTGAGATTGGATGGTAGTACGGCAGTTAATATCAGGTAAGAGATTTTCCACTGGAATAATGACATAATCATGTCACAGATCTACCAAACAAAATATTTGGAATAAAGTTGTTTCTAAAAATGATACCTTGAATGTTATGTGGAAAACAAATGTTCATGCCAATTTATACAATTTAGACTAAGTCTTTTTTGTAATTACAGTATGTAGCAATGAATTATTCTATACCCATTTATACATCTGTAGGTCTTGTAATATATGAAGAAAAAATTAAACTTTTACCTATTTCAGTATGCTTCAAAATGTTCAATAATTGTTGAAGTTTTTACATCTAGTTGTTCTCAGAATTTAATAAAAATTAAGCAAACTTTGGTTTAATTCAGAAATTTCAAAATTAATCAAAAAATAGATAATAATAAAAAAAAATCCTAGCATAGAATTTTTTCATAATAAATATAACCAATTCCATAAACACTAAGAGAAGCAAAATATAATATTATAACAATGAATTTCTGAATTCTACATCAAAATCCATGTGGAAAACTATACCGGGTGACACAGGATATCAGGCCACCCCTGTAACTTCTGCATTCGTGACCGGATTTTTCTGAAATTTGGTACAGTTATATAAGCAACCATTTCGGATTTGATCACATTACAATCCAATATGGCGGATTTCCGGTTTTTCTGGAAATGCCAGTAACTTTGTTTTTTCTAATGGAACACCCTGTATATTTTTACATATTCAAGTTCAACAGGTCAAAACAAGTCCAAACCTTATGTCAAATGTCATTTTTTTAAAACAATTGAAATTAAAATTGTTTTTTTATTTTACCTCGTGGATAAATGAGATTTGGTCAAAGCTATTCACAATGAGTCGCAAATAACAGAAAAACTCAATTTTTTCTGAAAAATTATTTTTTGTGTCACTTACTGGTTAATCAATTCAGTCACATCACATTTTGATCAAACATTATTTTTTTTCAAACGGAACCCCTATGGGCCACCTACCTGTCTCTCTAGGACATACATTAAGGAAAAAAATTACATATAATTTTTGTATTTCGGTGCAGTAACAAATTGCATAAATTCAAAAATCTACAACTAGTTCATGAGTTTCCTTGCAGTTCGAATAATTTTTCAACTTAGTAAGCTGTGGAAAACAACATTTCTGAATCTTGTCAACTAATTGTGTAAGTTATACTTATAAGCACGATAATGGTGTTTTTTTTTAATTCTTCTAGCGTTTTCTCGACTTACATTGCATTGGTATTCCAATTCCAGCGTAGAAGCGGTTGGATCAAAATCAACATAAGCAAAACGTTCATTTCTGCCTCCTCACTTACGATCATCTTCTCCATTGTTGGGTTCTTTTCTGTGTGGGTATCGTTCAGCGTATAACTGACAAGCCGCGACACTGTTTTAAAGAGATTCTCCGTAAATTAATAACATATCAACCTGTTAACTTCTTGTGAACCTATAATTTTGATTTTACATTTCTACTAAACTAAAGTTAACTAATTTTCGAGCGAAACACAATTAGTTGACAAGATTCAGAAATGTTGTTTTCCACAGCTTACTAAGTTGAAAAATTATTCGAACTGCAAGGAAACTCATGAACTGGTTGTAGATTTTTGAATGTATACAATTTGTTACTGCACCGAAACACAAAAATGATATGTATTTTTTTCCTTAAAGAATGTTATAGAGAGACAGGTAGGTGGCCCATAGAGATCAAAATGTGATGTGACCGAATTGATTCATCAATAAATGACACACAAAATAATTTTTCTGAAAAAATTAAGTTTTTTTGTTATTTGCGACTCATTGTGAATAGCTCCGACCAAATCTCATTTATCCACGAGGTAAAATAAAAAAACAATTTTAATTTCAATTGTTTTAAAAAAATGTCATTTGACATAAAGCCTTGGACATGTTTTGACCTTTTGAACTTGAATATGTAAAAATATACAGGGTGTTCCATTTGAAAAAACAAAGTTGCTGGAATTTCCAGACAAACCGGAAGTCCGTCATATTGGATTGTAATGTGATCAAATCCGAAATGGTTGCTTATATAACTGTACCAAATTTCAGAAAAATCCGTTCACGAATGCAGAAGTTACAGGGGTGGCCCGATATCCTGTGTCACCCGGTATATCAAGTATTACATAATGGCCGAAATGATAAGAAATGTAATGCAAAATATAATAACCAAGGGCACAGACATATCGAGGATCCAACAAAAATATGTGATTATTATTTTATTGTTTTAATGTTGGACCTTAGAACCCGACTACTATAGAAGAAATACAATTTTAAATCTTGTTAGCAAAAAGGCGATTGGTTTTGATAATATCAGTGTCAAAATTGTAAAAATGGTTGCAACAGGATTATCTTCTTGTTTTAGTGAATTATTCAATAAATCATTTGGAACTGATATTGTTCCTGTTGACATAAAAATCACTAAGATCACATGCCTTTAAAAGGGAAAAAAGAGGATTTCAAGTAATTATCTACATATATCGATCGGTCTTAGCAATTTTATTTAAAATTATTGAAAAATAATGAATCATAGACAAAAATTTCCAATGTGGACTATTATCACTACACATATCAAAAGCATTTGACACAGTTTAAGATATTCAATGTAGGTAGTTATAAGAGATTGCATCTATAAATGGATTGAAAATTATTTGTCTAGCAGAAAACAATGCTTGTATGGAAAATGAAAAGAGTTCATTGAGAAATATAACGTGTGGTGTACCACAGGGTTCCATTCTTGAACCTATTTTATTCCTAATATATATAAATTTAATTTTAGATCTAGATTTGCATGGTGGATATAAATTAGTTCATTTTTAAATAAATAAAATAAAAAAAATTATATCTATAATCTCATTTTGTTTCAACAATCATGAACTACCCCAAACATTGAAAAAATTGTCATTTGTTTAAATAAAAAAAATATTATTCACCATAAAAAAAATGCCAGTTTTTAATGGAAAAAATATTGAATATCTTAAAAAAATCTCCCGTGATTGGTGTTTTGTTTCGTATTCGAAATATCTGAAAATGATATATTTTAATTTAATCTATCCAAAATTACAGTAGTATCAGTATTTGGAACTTACTTCCCATTTATATCATCCAAAAGATCTACCGGATATCAGCTTCATATATAAATTAAAAATATGTCTATTCATTCTGCCTTCAATAATAAAGAACATTCATCTTTAAAATTTCATACGATTGATACACTCCATAATTACCAAACTTGGCAATCCGAAAGTCACCACAAATAAATATGAACTTACGGAAAAAAACTATTTTATATATTGACGTTACAATTTATAGCAACCTACCCACTAATTAAAAAAAAAAAGTCTTAAAATCGATTGAAAACCCATTTAAAGAAACATTTGCTAAACTAATATTTTGTTCTTTAATTTAATAATTCATGTAATAAAAAATAGTTCATTTATAATTAAACAAATGGTTTAGAAAGAAAAACTAAAGGTGTGATTGGGTGCCCTCTTGCTCATAGAAGAGGACGAATGCTTCTCCACTTATAAGGGATTTTGGGAATATCGGTGATACTCTGTCTTTAATTAAATTCTGATGCAATCAATTTAAAATTGATTTTATTTTCAATTGATTAAGATCCCTATTACATACCCATTGTATTTTGGGGTCAATAAAGATTATTATTATTAAAAAACACTTCTTGCAAATATTTGTTTAGAATCTTTACGATAAAATAAGTATTGTTTTATTGCAACTTGTCTAGTATTGTAGACATGAGGAACAAGAGTTTTCATTTCTTGATGTTTGTACATCCTGAGCAACATTTTGCTGTTCAACATTTTTATATATATATATATATATATATATATATATATATATATATATATATATTCAACTAATGCCTTGCAAACCATCAACCGAAATTTGTTGTTTATATTTTCTGGCAGTTCAGAGAGTTTATACATATGTTTGTTTTCTCAATCTGTTACATTAGTAATACGGTTTCATTTGGAATTCATATATATGGTGATTTCAAGGTATTTAGTGCCATCAAATTATTCTACTTCAGGGCTGGTATGATGAAATCCTCCATTATAGCATGTTACTGGATGTTAAAAAATATATTCAAGACAGTTAAAAATTAATTAAAAATTATCTTCTCAGAACAATTGTTTATTTAAATTTTTTTTTTTCAAATTTTTTAAATTGCATTCAAGTGTCATATATACTTATATTCTTATTATAAACATATGAATTTTTCACAGTACCCCGAATATTGCTTCGAATGCTTTCTAATGTTAATGGTTCCATGATAAAAATAATAAATTTACTTCGCTTGTTGAAAAGATCAAAATTCAAAAATATGTTTTCACAATTACAAGAAAAACGTGAGTGTATAAGTAAAATGAAGGAAAAGAACTACATAAAAAAGAACAAAAACCAATTTAAAAAGGCATAAAACCTTACCAGATATTTTCAGAAATGTTATACAATTTTAGGCAGGACTTGATAAATGAATTCACAGAGGATAAGAGTTACTTCATTTTTCTGTTATCAACAAGAGCTGGAGGATTGGGAATAAACTTAACTTCTGCTGACACTGTGATAATTCACGATATCGATTTCAATCCTTATAATGACAAACAAGCTGAGGATAGATGTCATCGAATGGGACAAAGCAAACCTGTTACAGTTTATCGATACATCTCGCAGGGATCGATTGAAGAAGGAATGTTGGAAATGAATAAGGAGAAACTCAAATTGGAACGAGAACTAACCACAGAGGGTGAGTTCAGCTTTGTGGATTCATATTAGTGAATTATTTAATTTCTTTTGTTTTCCAGAAACTGATAATCCTGATGTGAAAAGTGTGGTTAGATTGCTCTCATCTGCCCTGGGGATTGACTCGAGTAAAGCTACGAATCTTATATCACCACCAAAGAAAAAATCTTGAATGTTGTGTAGTTGTTGACATTTCTTTTTACATTTTTATTGGACTAAATCATGTTATGTTAATTTTGCAAATCTGTTGTATTGGACTATTTATTCGATCTTTTATTCCATTTTAGGCACTCAGTGAGACCAACACTTTTTTTAGCTACTTTAATTTCCGATTCTATTTTGAATAAAAGTATTTTTTCAAATTTTGGTTGGAGATTACTTTTTTGACTTACATGAAGGAGAAGAACCAGAAAAAACTGAGCAAAATACAACTTCCATTGGATGTAACGCCTCCTACTTTATATTTAACTGGGCTGGTGGCCAATGCAGTGAGGTGATATTATAGTGCACCTTGAGAGCTCAACTAAATCCTGGTGTAGGACTCAAATGAGATGAGATTAGGCCCTCAGACTTTTTGGGATCATATGTCAAGCAGATTACACATATAAAGTTGAGGTCCCCTACCAAGGCCAATTACAAATGTAAAATTATCGCAATTTAATCATTAGTTGTTTTTATTCCCTTTTGTAATAAATACGCCTTGAATCTGAAATTTTCTACCATAGTCAGTAGGTTGTCCAAAAGAATCAAGAAATATGGTAAATAAATAAAATGACCAAAATGACGATATTCTCGTGATTCGGCCTCACGGACATCAAAAACATTTGGCGCAATCATAATGGAGATCCATCAGAAGTGTGAGTACCGGACAAAGACATCAATTGAGTTCGAATCAACCATAACCTGAATATGGCAAATGTGATTTACCCAAATGTGAAATTGGACCTTTTGAGGACCAATACCACAAAACCCGAAAAAGAAGTTCAACGCATAATAAAATTGAACATTTATTTATAAAATAAATCTCCAATTGTATTTATTCATGTGTTTGAAGCTTCTTGATAATGAATTAACAAAAAAAATAATTATTACTGCCACAAGAGAGAGAAAGAAATATACTTTATTGTCCGAAGAAATAAATTCTTACGGGCAAAGCACTCATGGGTAAAGCAAGGGTACTGGGTGGATATGTTCATTGATATAGATGAAAAATCGGTTAAAAGTAAAAAGCATCAGAATAAAATTCTTCCAAGCTATAAGGTCGATCAAATAACATCAAATGCACAGTGTTTTTGGAAGTATCAGTGCGGTTTGTATCTCCTAAATAATCTGGTAAGTGATTGAACATCTTGCAACCATTGTAAATTAATGAATCCTTCCCTAAAGAAGAGTTTAGCCTTGGTAAGCTATTGTGTTGCGAATTGAGAGAGATTATTAAGAATACTGTTTTAAGGATAAAAATTGTAATAACAGTGTGTAATTTATGGGGCACAATATTTTACTTTAGATTAATATCTAACTGCCCGTTTTTGTAGTACCAATGTGTTTTGTATGGGTTCGTTATTGCATTACTTCCCAAAAGTCAAAGTCAAAAATAGCTTTATTGTTTGAAAATATAAATTTTGTAACAAAGCATGACAAAAGAACTTAAATAAAAACGCAATTAAAAGATTTTACCACATAGTTTTTGTTCAAATTTATACATTTTTCTAGCAGAGCAGTCAATAGAACATATAAATAAAAACCTATAATTAAAAACCTAATTAACCCAGATATGCCTGAATTTTTTTTAAGTCTTGTTATATTTTTATGTCAAAGTCAGCTCAGTGTGTCAACATTGTTGGGAAAAATAAAAAAAACAAATCAGAATTTTTATTTTTCTCAGAAAACAGTGTCCTTTCAGAAGGACGGTAGGCATACAAGTGAAACTCGATTTGAAACATTTATTTTTATTTAACGCGAAAAACATCCACTAAAATGAAATATACATAGGAAACTAACTCAACTGGATTATAACTCATCATTCTTTGACATGGTATGACTTGAAACAAGCTACATGTAGTGCAACATTGCATTTCTCACATTTCGTAGAAACTTTCTTATGGCACATTCGACATCTGGTTTGCTTTTCCTGTGGTATGATCAAATGATCCATACGATCATATCGAGAATCTGCATTTTCAAGTTGTGAGGATTTTGATCTAGCAAACTTTCTTTGGTTTCCTTCTAGAATTGATAGAACAATTCTTCTACGAAAAGTTAGGTGATCAAGTTTACCTCTCTGCATTCTTCCATGCATTTTGTTCTGCGAGATCCAACATATGAAATATCAAAGGCACGTACCATTTCTTGCCACGAAATGCTACTCGATACAGACTTATATTTTGATCTGATCGATCAACACCTCCCATATTTCGATTATAGAGAAAAATATTGTGAGGTTGTTGTACCTGAATTTTTTTCTTCTCTTTCAGAGAATATCTATTTACTGTATGCGTAGGATGGACAGGTACGGCCTTCTTCATTGGATCTATAATCGAAATATCCTCTTTTCTTTTTTTTTATTTCAGTTGAACTGATATTTGGGCATTTCGAAGTGCGATTATCCCTGATGGTACCTGTTATATGAATATTTCTCTTTTTCAGCTCTATACCTAATGGAACATTTGTAAAAAAATTATCACAAAATATGTGGTACGGTTGTTTTTCCATAGAAGTGATAACGTCGGCGTACTGAAGAATAACTGATGGTCCTAAACCTAGATCTCTATATTTTGGATCAATTTCACTTTTAGCACCCTGATAGGGTTCAATCCAAACAACATAACCCTCGTTGGTAGTACCTGTCCATAATTTGTAGCCTTAACGAATGGGCTTGCCTCTTATGAATTGCTTGCAGCCATGATGCCCAAAATAGGGCACCATGGCTTCGTCAACACTGTGATTTTCCGTAGAGGAGCATATTCTTGAAGCGATGTATTCATTGTTTGAATCAGGCTCTGATTTTGCAAATCTGTCGCTCTGATCTAAATTTGCGTTATCACAGCAATGTAAGTTGCTGAAAATATATTAAACGATCTCGATAGTGCATTTGAGACTAAATCATTATGAGAATCGACAGAATTTTCCCAGAACATTCGACGGCTGGTACCGCACGGACCCACTCAACAAAATATTTCAAAAAGTTTTCATTTCCTTTTTGTTATGTTACCAACTTTGTTTTTTGCTAGTAGCATACAGATTTGAATATGTCACGAACATTTCAATTACGTCGTCACTCCAAAAAAATGAAAATAATTCACTAGGTGAATTGTTATTCAGAACATTTTGTTGGCATGGAAACTGAACTTCTTCTGGAATCAAATCTTTAGCAACCCACTTGTAAGATTTCTTTTTCACTTCAATCTTCCTTTTCTTCATTCGACCTCTCAACTCCATCAATGGAATGTTATCTTCGCTATCTGTGCCATCAAGATTATTGTCGTTCACCAAAATTCTCTTGGGAATATTAGTTCGATTTGTAACTTTTGAATCGCCATAAAAAATTTCAGCTTCTGCTCGGAGCTGTGATCCTGGAAGATTATTTATATTTACATAATCTTCATCGCCTGAGTCTTTATCCGTAACAGGCTCGCAAGCATTCGTTGGAGGAAGCATTGTTAGTGCTAGTCCATTGTGGCCATCGTCATCACTGTCTTCGAGAGATTGCAACAGTTCGTGCAGAGTGAGGCCTCTATAAAAAAAAAACATTTGCCTACTGTCCTTTTAAAAGAACACTGACATATATTGCCTTTATGAACTCAAAATACGAGTATCCCAATATTTTATATCATTATTCGATGAATGATGAGTTATTTTAACGAAATATAACAAAATGAGCTTGTTTCTATGAATGAAGTAAATCAAAATACTCACCCAACCAACTGCAAGTCGAGTGGTGTGTCCATCATAAATTATATGACTCGTTCAAACTCGAAGTAACATGTTAACTGACAACTGCGCGAGTAATATTCCAAATAGTACATCAGAATATTGAATGCGATTGGCGCCATCTATGAAAACTCATCCAAACTCAAGCAAAATGCATTACAGAACTCTTGTTTGTGCATGTCCTTATAGAAGGACAGTAGGCATATTTGGGTAAGACACAATACTATATATGTATATATAATCTATAAAAACAACAAGAAAATAAATTTTAGAGAGAAGAAGATGGCTGTTCTACAAGTAGTTTTTTTGTTGCCCTCCTGAACCTACAATAGGCTATAGGTTCATTTAATTGGTTCTGGCAAGTGGTTAAACATTTTTAAACCATTATAAATAAAATAATTCTTAACAAGAGTTGATGTTGGAACTGGCAATCTTATGTTGTTATCCTGCCGTGTGTTATAGACATGAACTCTAGTAGGGAATGAACTTTTATATTTATATATGATGCAGACTGTTTCAAGAATAAAAAGAGCTGGAAGGGTCAATATTTTATTCTTAACAAAAAGGGGTTTACATGATTGTCTGTAGTTTGCTCTGCATAGATATCTGAGTGCTCTCTTCTGCAAAACAAATATCATGTTGAAATGATATCGACTACATGCTCCCCAGAAAGGTATACCATATACAAGGTGAGATTCTACAAGCGAAAAATACACGGGTCTAGCTGCTACTGTACCTAGCTCACTTACAATAACTCTTACAGCATAGGCACCCTTTGAAATTATTTTTCCAAGGCCACAACGTGATCATCCCAATTCTGTCTACTTTCAATTTGTATTCCCAAGAATTTGTTGCACTGTTTGGATTCAATGGTATGGTCATTTACAATAATGTCCCGCTGTCCGCCTTTGAAGGTAAAGTGTGCGTTTTATTAAAATTGAATGTGGCTTTATTGGCTGCACACCATTCTGTAACCACTGCGAGGTCTTTAGACATGTTATGGTGTAGGTTATCACGGTGTCTGTCCGACCAGCTTATTGTTGCGTCATCAGCGAATAGTGTAAATATACCAGTAATCGGTAGGGGGGTAATGTCATTTATAAACAAGAGGAACAGTATTGGTCCCAGAACTGAGTCTTGAGGTACACCTGTTTTAATGACTCCACGATCTGAATACTGGTTACCTTACTTCACAATTTGATGCCTGTCAGCTAGGTACGTAGAAAACCACTTCTGAGTATTACCTCTAATTCCATAACAATGAAGCTTTTTCAACAAGATGTCATGAATCAGAATCGAACGCCTTGGAGAAGTCGCAGAATACGGCTCCTGCCATGTCTCCCTCATTTAAGCTATGGTATATCCTTTCCAAGAAGGAGAAGATTGCATCTTGTGTACCTCGTTTTGCTTGAAATCCATATTGGTTGGAATTTAGTATATTATGGCGACTAAGAAAAGACATCAGCCGCTTTTTCACTAATTTTAGAAAAAGTAGATAGTAGTGATATAGGGCGAAAATTTGCCTGGATCAACAGTATCTCCACCTTTGTGAATAGGTATGACTAGTGCTGTTTTTAGACACTCAGGAAATATTCCTGATTCAAACGATGCATTTATTAAGTGAACTAGTACATTTAATGCGTTATCTGGGATATAGTCGACTAGCTTGACTGGGATGTCATCCAGCCCAGAGCTATTTTTGTTCTTGATTTCCGATAGTATTTCTTTTAATTCAGTAATATCTGTAGGATTCATAAAGAAGGACTGGGTTACATTCATATTCTTTAAATAATCAATTGGATCCTTAGTCGATTTAATTTTGTCTGTTAATTTAGTTGCTATGGAGCCATAAAAACTATTGAGAGTGTTCAGAGTCCAGTTTAGATTCGTGGGTACCCTTTTCCTTTCCTCTGAGTTCATTGACAATATTCCAGCTCTCCTTACCTTTATCTCTGGCTCTGTTCATCCATTTCTCATATAACATTGATTTTGCAATTTTTTTGAGTTTGTTGTATAAGTTGCGGTATTTATTAACAAATAATTCGAATCTATCATCTCTAATATATTTTTGTATGTATAATAATGACCTTAGATTTTTACCAGAAGTTTTTAGGCCTTTAGTTATCCAGGATTTTATTTTTTTGGATTTAATTTTTTTTATAGGAAATGCAGAGTTATGTAGATTTTGTATTTTGAGATGAAAGTCGTAAAATTCATTCATGTTCACCCACGATGAGTTCAGACATAGCTGGTGAAATTTAATATAATTGTGCTCAGAATATATTCTACTATATTTGGGTACGGCGCTATTTTCAATTCCCGTAACAGAAACATATTCCTTCGTGATCTGATATGTTCGGTGATACCACCGAGCAACTAACATTTTGTTGATCCATATTTGTGCAAAAATAATCTATTATTGATCTTGATTCTTTATTTATATGAGTATATGAGTTCACATGCATTACTAGGTTGGATATATTAAAGATATTAGTAAGTGCCTGACAAGATTTACTATTTTGATCCTCATAATTAACATTTAGATCACCTGCTATCAAATATGGCAGTTTGTTGGTAGCAGTGAGAGTAGTTCCAATTTTTTCAGGAACATTTCAATATTAGTGACAGGTGTAAATTCGTTATTATTTGTTCGATACACACAAATAATATATAGTTTCAAATTACTATTGAATATTAAGTTGAATTCAAATATTTGTTCTTCAAGTAAGTAATCATATTTATCTATATTAAGAAATGAAAATTTACATTCAGTTACATTTTTTATACATATTAGTGTACCTCCGTGTTCTTATTAGCTCTGTCATACCTAGATATAATTGTATAGTTGAATAAATGAATTAGTTCGTCTTTGTAAAGCCATGTCTCTGTGATTAAAATTATGTCAGGGAAATTCAAACTTTCTAGATATATATACAAGTCATCACATTTATGTCTCATTGATTGAAAATTTAACACGAATATACTTATAGTGGTCTGATTTCCATTGTCAACATCAATGCTTTTGTGGGGTGGTTGTATTTTTCCAGCCTTAACACTATTTATGGTCTCAATCAAATCTGTATTAGACAAGTTTCTTTTAGCCTCGAAAAAATGTTACAACTTCGGCACGCTGCAATGTTTTCATGACAATATTATTAGTGTTCTTGGGATACAATATAAAATCTTTTGCAATACTAACTATACAGAATCTGCTTGCTTTCATCTTTGGGTCAACTTCGTATTTTATGGATACATTTTTCATTAATTTTATATATTTGTTTATGGCCCTTTTCAAACTATTAATTATCATGCAATCCAAGGGTGCATCTTGTTCTGATATGATCAGTAAATTAGTGAATTTCCCTATTGGTAATAAGTTCTTCAATGCCATCTTAAGAGTCCTATTGTTACTAATATTTCTTGTATTGAACATGGTTATAACAAAATCATCATGCCCATAACTTAGGAAATATATTATTCATAAGATCTGAAAGTTCCATTCTATCGTTTATATATTCTTCTATTCGAAATTCACTATTCATTAAATTACCTAAAACTGTAGAAAAGTTTTGGGCATATTCGTCACCTAATATAAAAATATTTTTTTTAGCGTTATTCCATGTGTTTACACAATCTTTCATCTGTGATCTTGATTCATCTTCATTAGCTTCAACTTCATTTCCTTCACTCAACGTTATCTGCTGAGTAAAATCGTCATTCAACTGTTCCTTCTTTGATGATGAATTACTCTCATATTCCAATTCACGCATGTTTCCCTCAATGAATTCCAAGTCCATTTCATTCTGCTTTTTCGATTTTTGGAATTCATCATCTTTATTGATTATCTCTTCTAAGAATCCTCCACTTAATTTTCTTCCATTTTCGTTAGATATTTTTTCCTTTTTACACTGGTGGCATCTGTTGATTCTCTTTTTTATTTCGATATTCTGCTTGGATACCTTTCCAGATTTTTTACCCATTTGCAATTTTTTCTTCATTTTATTTTTTCCACTAATCCTCTTTTGTATATCCTTTGGCTCCTCAGTGTCTACGCCACTGTTGAACGGAGGATCCGTCATTGTGGACTGGTGATTCATCATATGAGTGTATGTTTGTAGTAGTAGTAGTAGTAGTAATTTTTTTTTTAGCCTTTCGCTATACATTCCAACAATACATATATAATATGTCACTACACAATTATAATATTACATTAATATGTTCACTTCTGATAAAATCCTTGACATGATTCTTAAACATATTCAGTGGACTCATCTTCAGTTCGTTTCCTAGTTTATTATATTCCACCACACCTTTGTAGAATACTGAACGCTGTGTCTGTGTTTTCTTTGCTTGCTTCACAACAAAATTATCTTTACCTCTAGTATCATAGTCATGAACAGTTTTGAATTTTACTAATATATTTTTTAAATATTGAGGACATGTGTTTATGTTGATCTTGTGGATGAATACCATAACATTGTACTTTATGAATGATTTGACATCCAACCAGTTCAGGGTGTGTAACATAGATTGAACCGAAGTTCTATAATCACACCGTAATATAACTCTAATGGCTCTATTTTGCATTTTCTGCAATCTCTGTATTTCACTCTGACTTGCCATGTATACAATTGTGGGGCAATAATTGAAATGAGGTAGAATAATTGTGTTATAAATCAACTTCCTAGAATACAATGTCAAATATTTACTCACCCTACGCAAAACACCATTTTTTTTAGCTATTTTACCACAAGTATAATCTATGTGTTTATCGAACTTCAGTTTACAATCAACTATTACCCCCAGATATTTAATTTCATCCACAAGTTCAATTTCTTCATTATAAATTTCAAAATTCAAATTGTTTTCTTCGAATTGTGTGCAGACATTGCCGTTTGCTATCAGCATTGCTTTCGTTTTTTTGACATTCAATTTCAATTTATTTACCTCTAACCAATCCTTCAAATTCTCTAAATCCTCATTCATATTATTTACAAGAGTGTCCAGTTGTTTTCCTTCCATATAAATAATTGTATCATCAGCAAACAAATGATATTTAGAATTTTGAAATATATGCTGAATGTCATTTATATATAATATAAATAATAATGGTCCCAGTATGCTACCTTGCGGTCCTCCCAAGTTAATACCTAATTCATTTGACTCTGTATCTCCTATTTTAACTTTTTGTCTTCTATTATTCAGATAGTCTTTTATCCATTTATATACATTGCCAGTAATACCATATGCCTCTAATTTGCCAAGTAATTTTATTCTGTCATTAGTTTCAAATGCTCTTTTCAGGTCTACAAATATAACTCCTATTATTTTACTCGCATCTTTCCCTTCGTTCCATTCATTTAAAACATATTGTAGTGCTGTTTCACAACTATATTCCTCCCTGAATCCTGACTGATATTCACTTAGTATTTTGTTTTTAATTATGTATTGTTTAAGTTGAACATATACAGCTTTTTCAAGGATTTTTTCAATAGCGGTAAAGTATTTATTGGTCGCATATCTTCAGCATTACTGCTGTTTGCAATTTTTTAATAGGAATTATATTTGAGACTTTGAGTTTGTCAGGAAAAATTCCCTGTTCTAATGAACTATTAATCAGATTTAGTAAAGGATCTGCTATGTTTGTAAAATGATTTTTGAACACAAATGCCCCAATTTCATCGGGACTATTTTTATTCGATAATGTATTGACGATTGTTTCCAATTCGATTTTGGTTAATAGTTTGAATTCAGTAAATTTATTATTGTTGTTATTATTAGACAAATTGAAATTGGTTACATTATTTTGTATGATATAATGCTGTTTAATGTTTTCCACATTTCCTTAGAATCACCCTTACACATGTCAACTTTCTGGTTATAATAAGCATTTTTTTCTATTCTTAGTATACTCACAACTCTATTCCTTTTATCTTTATAATATTCCCAGTCAACCAGATCTCTAGTGAATTTAAATCTTCTAAAACTTATGTCTCTATCTTGAATTGCTTGACGAATATTATCATTGAACCATTCTTTTTTGCACCCCCCTACTGTGATTTCCTTTTTAGGCATAAATTCATTTATTATAGTTTGCAGTTGGTTAGTTAGATTGTTACCTCTAACATTCACGTCTTTTTCTCTATAATTGTATTCCACTTTCAATAACCTATCATTAAATTCTGAAATGTTTGTTAGTCTGCTTCTAATGGTAACTTTTTTTAAAGTGCAATTATCTTGGATGTTTATTTGAATAACTCTATGATTGGAGAAAGTGCATTCATCTAGTACAGAAGTATATATATCAGGCAAATTTGTGAAAACTAAATCGATCATACTGCTTCCATTCCTCCAAAAGTGTGTATTTGTTTTGACAATTTGCCCTAAGCCATTATCTTTAGTACATTGTTTCAATCTCCTGCTGTGACTATTTTCTGCATTCCAGTCTATATTGAAATCCCCTAGCATTATAAAATTACAATTACATAGATTCAATATTAAATATTCCTCAAGCAGTTCACCTAAGTAATCTAAAAAAACAATATGTGATTCATTTGGTGAATGATAAATTCCCATTAGTGTGTAACTATTATTAGCAATCTTGACTTGAACCATGAAACACCACATATTCTTTTCAATAATATAAGTCCCAAATTTGTTATAGGTTACATCCATTCTTACATAAAAAATTACCCCTCCTGTGTGTCTGCTTTGTGAATCGAGCCTTAATAACATATAGTTCTCAATAAACAACTCATTATTTTCTATATCATCAGTTACATGAGTCTCAGTTAGGCATACAACAGCAGGTCGATTTTTACCAATATAATATTTTATTTCATCATAGTGACACACTAGGCTTTGACTATTTATTAAGAATATGTCTGAACTCAAATATTTTAATTGTTATTGCCTACTATCCCCAGTTACATCTTCTCTTTTTTGATCCTTCCATTCATGATAGTCTGTTCTTTCTTGAACTTCAATTACGATTCTTCTATAGGCTGCACATTCTCTGTTGTATGCTGGATGATCATAATTTATATTGGGAATCTTTAATATCTCTGATGCATATTTACAATTTACACAAGTATGTTGATTTGCAGTACAGACATCTGATTTATGTTTTCCTGAACATTTTGGACATATATCACATGTATTTTTGCAATATTTTCCAAACCAATTTGATGCATATTTACAATTTACACAAGTATGTTGATTTGCAGTAACCTCTTTTCTTGACAATAGCATATGTCTCTGGATCTAACTGCATTATAACATTGATCATCCCTTTTCTGTTTTTAAATATATTTACTATCTTCAGCTCCCTTTTTTCTATCTCTTTGTGTGTCCATGGTTTTTACCGAGACCACTTCTTTACCTTTATCAGCTGCTTCTTTCTTTAATTCCTTTATTTTAAAATCCATTTCTTCAACGAGTTTTTTCTGCTCTTCTAGAAGTGAGTTCATTTCTTTTTCGGAATCTAATGCTTGCTGTATTGCTATTTGATTATCCTCCTTCAATTTTTGGATGTATTTATCTTTAAAAAATCCATCATTTGTAAGTTTGTCTATTGTTCTTTCCAATAGGCTGGTTTCTTCTTCGTGTTCACTCGTGAAACTATCCTCCTGGCAGCAGATTATCTTGTTATCTCTGACAAATTTAACTTTTTTTTTTAAATGTTGCTGCAGACAACTTTTGTGAAACACGCTGGAACATCTTGTGCACACATAATGCACAAAAGGTTTAGTTTTACATCATTTGTAATTCATTTTCAAGAGCGGATTTAAAACACGACCACACAACAAGGCAATGGTTCAAGAAGAAAATGGAATACCGTATTTCAAATGAGACTCTATCAAGGCATAAAAAGCTGTTTTTTCTACTGACTTTTCAAGTTCTTTTGTCACTTGTCTCTACAACAAAACGTCCAGAAACTATTTTCGTACTCAAATTACTGACATCTTCAAATTTCAATTTTGTGTCGATAAAAACAACCAAAAATTTGGTGTTGGTGAGGCTCTGGATATAACCAATATCTAATAATAGCTTTATGGTCCAACACCATTTACACATAGTATCAGCAAATAACAAAAAAAAATTAACAAAAAATTAAACCGACGAAAAAAGAAACTGAAAAGCAAAAAATAACCCTTCAGAGTCTTAATAACTGATGTGAGTAACTAATTTTGAGTCGGCGCCAAACAAACTAGCAATTGAATTAGGTAAAGCATAAAATGATGGCAGCAGGATGCGTGGTGGCATTTTTAAAATTCTTTAAAAAATTTTTAATGATCTTCATTGATTGGCGCCGACTCAAAATTAGTTACTCACATTAGTTTAGGAGCTTAGTTATTAAGGCTCGGAACGGTTATTTTTTGCTTTTCAGTTTCTTTTTTTGTCGGTTTAATTTTTTGTTGAAAAGTTCTTATTTAAATTTTTTTTTGTGGAAAAAATCAACCAATTACTACCTAATCAATTATCCATTATGTTGTAGTGTTATCAGAACTATATATGTGTGCCAAGTTTGAAGAGAATCGGTTCACACGTTAAAAATCAATAATTCCCTACTTTTCTACCCTTAGGGGTGTATTATTCTTTTTCAAATATGACCAACTTCGAGGTATACCCTATACAATAAAAAAAGAATCATCTAAATCGGATAACCCAGTAGAAAGTTATGCCTGATAGAATTGGTTCACGGGCCAAAATTCCAGAGGGTGAATATTCTCCATTTTGCTACCCTTAGGGGTGGAATTTTCGAAGTACACCCTATCCAATGAAAAAGAATCAGCGAAATCGGACAACTCTGTGAAAAGTTATGCTTGATCATACATAAAAAAAAATATACGCGTCGATTAGAGAACCTCCTCCTTACTTTCGTCAGTTAAAAAAGGAAAACATAACATTATTGAATAATTTAGTCACGAAAGAGAGAAAAAACAAAAACGTGCAAGAAATAATATAGAACAATGAATATGAAGAAATTTTATAAGTAGAATATGAAGACATTTTATAAGTAGAATAGAATATTGATTCATCCTTTGTGTTCATATACATGAAATAGGACATGTCAATTGAAAGTGTCAAAATAAATCTGAATAGTAAATTATACTATAACATACATATAAATATCTAGAAGAAAAAATCATTAGAAGATAGTAGAGTTAAAAAAAGATATTCAAGAAAGTTCAAAAATGAATTGAAAATTATCTTCTCAGAACAATTGTTTATTAAAATTTTTTTTTTTCAACTTATATCCTTATAATCATATGAGTTTTTCACAGTACCACGAATATTGCTTCGAATGCTTTCTAATGTTAATGGTTCTATGATAATAATATACTTATTTTGCTTGTTGAAAAGTTCAAAATAAATACAAACATATGTTTTCACAATTACAAGAAAAACGTGAGTGTATAAGTTAAATGAACACAATTTACAGAAAAATTAAGGCACATGGTATAAGCAAATAACAAAAAGGAAAACATAACATTATTGAATAATTTAGTCACAAAAGAGAAAAAAGAAATAATATTTAACAATGAATATGAAGATATTTTACAAGTCGAATAGAATCCTTCATCCTTTGTGTTCATATATATGAAATTGGGCATGTCAATTAAAAGTGTCAAAATAAATCTGAATAATAAATTATAGTATAACATACATAGAAGAAAAAAACAAAATGAAACATTAGTATATAGTAGAATTTCACGTGGAATGGCAAAGATAGAACATTTACATACAGAAAATCATTAGTTAAAAAATAAACTCCCAGTTCACTCATAACTAAGATATTCAGTGGTGGGTAAAGACTATGCAATGCCAAGAATTCTCGTAACTTTCTTTTTGAATAGGTTGTACGCTTGTATATATTTAAGCTCGGGTGGGTAGATTATTGTATAATTTTGTTCCTGCCAGCGAGGGAGTCTTTTCATATAAGCTAGTCGAATGTTTCTGAATCCATATTTTATCACCATACCTTGTGGGGTAATCACCATTTCTGGTTAAGGAAATCATATTTCTTTTAATATATCACTAACAGCTATGAATATATATACAGAGTGAAAAATTGCGTCTATGAAAAATACATGAAAGGATAAATTGTGGCATATCAGACAAATTATTAAATTAAAGAAAAAATACATTTTCAAGCGGGATTCGAACCCACGATCTCTAAATCTCTAGTCAGATGCTCTAACCAACTGAGCTATTGAAGACATAGGTACGCCCGCATATTTGTGAATCGCTTTTTCCCACAATTGAATGTTACTGTTAGGAAGGTAGAAAAGATCTCGAGTACTTATCAGTGGCCATCAAAATCAATGAACCTTTCACCCTAACATCACTATCGACGTGACAGTTTCAATCGAGGTTCAGGAAGGTGATCTCCAACCACTGATAAGATTTTGTCAAATATATAATATAAAGTGGAAAATTGCTCTGTGAAAAATACATGAAAGGAAAAGTTGTGGCATATCAGACAAATTATTAAATTAAACATAGAAACATTTCAAACGCTAATTTTTAAACAATAAACAACGGAACACTAGATATAAATGAAAATCACAATAAATGTTCGAAATGTCCACCTCCTGCTTGTATGCACGTATCCAATCTTCTTCTCATTGATTCGTGCACACCTGGAGTATTTTTAATCGTTCTACTAGAGTCAATTATTCAATTACTTAATTCTTCTTCAGTTTGGATAGGTGTCTGGTAAATTAAGGATTTTAGATGTCCCCACAGGAAAAAATCCAAACTGTTGAGTCTGTGATGTTGTTTGGGCTTCCCGAAATTGAAGACAACAGCGATGCAGACAAGAAGGTTGGTAAAGAAGTTATAAACTCTCTCCAACCTAGTATTCCCCAAAACAGCATCATATTATTCAGAGTAGGGCGTCTTGCCAATAACAACGCCAAACCCAGGCCAATGAAAGTTATTTTACAATCCTCAGAAATAGCTATGTCAGTTATCCAAAAGGCAAAAGAAATCAAGAAAGTTGACCGTTTCAGAAATCAAAACAATACTGAATGAAGCACAGCAAACGGTGAAACCAACCTGAGAATAAATCGATATCCGGCGAGCCGAAAATAGTAAAAAACCAATAGTGCCGTCTAAACAGGATCTGTCTTACCTCCAATGCTACTATCAGAACGTCAGGGGTCTAAACACCAAAACTCACGAATTTATCAAATCCACATCTGCTTCCGAGTACCACATTATCGCCATCACTGAAACCTGGGTGCAATCAAACATTCTTAGTTCCGAGCTATTTCCTGATAACTATGTGGTGTTTCGAAGTGACAGAAATCTCGCAGCATGCTCAGTCTCAAGAGGTGGTGGTGTGTTATTGGGTGTTAGTTCAGACTGTGAAGCTGCTGAAATAGACTTATCCGAATTTCGTGTGAACTTTGTTACCATTGACATTGTGGGATGTAAGGTATTATTTAAGCATAAGGTCCTCTTCGTGTTTGTCATCTATATTCCTCCAAACGCAAATACTAACCACATACAAAATCTCTTTACTACACTTGAATCCCTTGAATATCTGTACGGTAGCAATTTACTGATCCTAGGCGATTTCAATCAACCTAACTATGTAAATCTTGATGCAAACATAAACAACACCACTTTAGCTACAATCGATCAGCTCAAAAGCTTCTATGACCTTAAACAATTCAACTTGGTGCACAACCACTCAGGACGTTTACTAGATTTAATTTTTTCCAATCTTGAATGTAGCACCCATCATGATTTTCTACCCTTCGTACCAGAAGATGAATACCACCCAGCCCTTCAAGCAACCTTATCATTCCCAAAACAAAGTTTGGCAATACCATACAACAAAAACATCACAAACTACAATTTTCGCAAAGCTAACTTTCCTGAACTATATTCAGCTTTCCTCTACACCGACTGGTCATGTCTGAACCAATATTCTAATGTAAATCTAGCAGTAGCAAAGTTTTACTCAATTATTTACTCTGTACTTGATCTATGGGTTCCTACTCAAACCAACTTCAATAGTAAATACCCCCCTTGGTTTAACAGTGATGTAATTCGTGAAATAAAACAAAAACATAAAGTTTTCAAAAAACTGAAAAAAACTCAATCGGAACTTGACAAACAGCATTTCAAGGAACTCAGAAAATCTGTCAAATCAAAAATATCTATCGCATATGAAGAATACCGACGAGCAGCAGAAAATTCAATCAAAACTGACCCATCCAATCTATGGTCATATATCCAAAACAAAAAGGATCCTCTAGAATTCCAGGCATTGTATACCATAACGACAACAATACAGTAATCCATCCAGCATTGTCAATATATTTGCTGAATTTTTCGAAAGTGTTTACACCTATCTCGAATACAACAAACAATTTATCTAATCTGTCGACTAATTACCCTACTATTACTATAAAATCCTTTTCGAAACAGAGGTACTTAATTCCTTGAAAAACTAAAACCCAAACGAACGTCAGGATCTGATTCGATACTGAGTTTCCTGGTCAAAGACTGTGCACAAATTTTTGCTAAACCTCTTCAGACAATTTTCAACCTTGCCCTGAAATCTGGATGCTTCCCAGATGAGTGGAAAACTGCCAAAATTTGCCCAATATTCAAATCTGGAGCAATAAACAATGTTGAAAACTACAGACCAATAACACTTCTCTCCAATTTTGCAAAGGGCTTTGAGATATGTCTCTACAATTCACTATTTCCAAACCTAAAAAATATCATCACAAATGACCAACATGGATTCATGAGCAAACGATCAACGGTCACCAATCTGATGTGTTTCACTCAGGCGTGCAGTTCTGCACTTGACAATCATTCTCAATTGGACACAATCTATACCGACTTCTCAAAGGCCTTCGACAAACTAGATCACCAGATACTTCTGAACAAACTAAACTTCCTTGGCTTTGACACACAACTAATTAAAATTTTTCAATCTTATCTCCAAAACCGCACACTCTTTGTTGAATTTAGAGGACACACATCCTATCAATTCATCGCCTCAAGCGGCGCCCCACAAGGAAGCAACTTAGCCCCCCTCTTATTCTCGTTATTTATAAATGATATTGGTAAAAATATCACCAGCAACTTGCTGCTATTTGCAGATGACTTGAAAATATTTCGTAGAATTCAATCACTAAACGACTATACAATCTTACAGGACGACATTCATGAACTTCTCCATTGGTGCACCGAAAACAAACTACCACTAAATGTCCAAAAATGCAAATACACTACTTATTCTCTGAGAAATGCAATCATTGATTTTCAATACTCCCTTAGCAACACTCCATTAGAGCACAAAGCACAAAATAAGGACCTCGGTGTTGAATTTGACCCGAAACTCAACTTTTCCCAACACTATAATAACACAACCTCCTCTGCAAAGAGGATGACCGGTCTAATATTTCGTACATGTAGAGATTTTCAAAACAAAGAATGCCTCACCACCCTATACAATGCATATCTAAAATCAAGACTGGATTACTGCTCTCTGATATGGTCACCACTCTACAAATGTCATATCGATCAGCTCGAGTCAGTACAGAGGCTTTTTATGAAGTATGTGTCATTCAAGACAGACGGTGTCTACCCTCCACAAGGTTTCAACAACAATATGTTATTGAATAAATTTTCACTCCTGTCACTAGAAAACTGTAGAACATACTATGCCTGCTTGTTCATTTACAAACTCGTACATAACTTAATAGACTGCCCCGAACTGTTAACACAATTGAACTTTCATGTTCCACGAATCAACAGCAGGTACGAAACTTGCTTCTACTTAAAAAAAAACAACACAAATATTCTCGTTAAATCTCCTCTGCACTCAATGTGCAAAAAAAACAAATGAAGTCTGCACAAACATCGATATTTACAACGAATCAATAAGTTCCTTTAAAAACAAAGTAAAACAAATATTGTATAGCAAACAATCACTTCCATATCCCCAATAAACAATTTCGAGCTTATTCTATCGTTCCCACACATGTAATTTGTACCATTTAGTTTTAGTTTATATATTTAGCTTAGTTATTTCTAAATGAAACTTGCTTCATATTTTCAACTGTTTTGTAATTGGGTTCTTCCTGTTTAGACAATAAATGTTTTTTTTTTTAGTGACCTAGGAAGCCATGGTTGAATGAATGAGCTTTATTTAGTAGGAATATCCTAATACACATAATTAATAACATAATATATCTGTAGTACAGTAAGTGAACATACAACTAAAAGAAAATAAATGATTTTATAAGTAATCCTTAAACCTAATAATCATTGATATTAATAATAATCAATTACGAATGAAAATAATTTTATTTGGATAATTTTACGATCTGATGTGGGCAATAATTTGTTTTTTGAATTTGTGGACAGTATTGGATTGTCTCACATAATCAGGTAATTTGTTATAGATAGATAGATAATTTTATTTTTTTTTAAAAATAAGAGTTATTCACATTCCGTAACAAAAAAACGTCACAAAACAGAACAGAAAGTTATTAAATTAATTAAATATATATTTATATATATAAAATATATATATATAAAACATACATATGTATATAAAACACAACAATGAATATGAGTTAAAATAACACTAGTTGTCAGCGAGCGAATCACTTAGTGATTCGCTAAACTCGTTTATCTTGTAGGGAACCATGTTGATAAGATTTTTCCTAATTTTCTTTTTGAAAGATTCTAGTGGTAGTTCCTCGTTTCACGAGAGAGCAAATTGAAAAGAGGAATACCTATAGATTTACTTTTTTCCAATCTCTTCCTACTAGGCACGATGTTATGTCTGTTGCGGGTGTGGAAGGTGTGAACATTAGAGTGTGTCGTAAAAGTAAGTATATTTTTTTTAACGTGTATCAAATTTTCATAGATGATTTGAGCAAACAGTGCCATAATGCCGAATTTTTGAAAGAGTGGTTTGCAGTGTTCATCATAGTTAACCCTTGCAATGCTAGGACAGCAGCTTTTTGTAATAAGAAAACTCTCTGTAAATTTGTGAAACTTGCCTTTCCCCAACTCAGTAATCCATAGCTCATTACCGAGTGGAACATCGCATAGTATGATGTTAGGGCTGCTTCTTGGCTAACAGTTAATGCTATGCGCCGAATGATGATCACAGATCTTGCCAACCTTCCACACACGTGACTAATATGTGTGTTCCAAGAAAGGGGTGGATCAAGATGTATTCCTAGAAATTTAACTGATTTCGTGTTGGAACAAGTATGGTGGTTTGAAAATAAACATATCTCTGTTTTAGCCTCATTCAAAAAAAGTTCATTGTCATTGAACCACGCTTTGGCATGAGCAGTAGTATGTGCTGAAATTTCATCAATATCTGCACTTTGTTCAACTTGAAGAGAAAAGGACGTGTCATCGGCATATAAGATCGTCATTAAGTTACGTTTGATTGACATATGTGAGGGTAGATCATTTGCATAAATTAAAAACAGGAAAGGGCCCAGTATGGATCCTTGTGGTACCCCTCTCTTGATTGGGCGTTCATGGCTTATGTTGTTATTATTATAAACCCTCTGTGTTCTATTTTTGAGGTATGATTCAATAATGTTTCTAGATACCCCTCGTAATCCATACCATTCTAACTTCTCCAGGAGTTTTTCGTGACATACACAATCAAAAGCCTTTGATAGATCAGTGAAGATGGTTAAACACATTTTTTTGTTTTCAAAAGCGTCAAGAATGTTATTAGCTAACCTATTAACAGCATCTATTGTGCTTTTCCCGCTTCTAAATCCATATTGATGACCATCAAATAAATTTAGTTTCTCCATATAATTACTGAACTGTATGAGGATTGCTTTTTCTATTACTTTAGATATTGTAGGTAGGATGTGTATTTGTCCTTAGTTTTCTGGCATTTCCTCACCATCTTTTTTGTGAATAGCAAGAACTTTGGCCAGCTTGAACACGGAAGGAAATATTCCGTCAGAGAGACACGTATTGACAACGTGAGTCAAAGGTTTGATAATATATGATAAACACTCTTTCAACAATTTGGTACTGATGCCATATGTGTCTTGGGTTGTTTTGGTCTTCAGACTGTTGACAATTGAACGAATTTCCTCTTCGCTGAAGGATCGCATAAAAAAAGAATTTGAATTTGGGGATTTATTGATATTATGCTGAATTGGAAGATTTCCGTGTGCAGAAATATCCTTAACGATGTTATCTGCATGGTTGGTGAAGTATTCGTTAAAGATATCTACGTCAATTTCAGGTTGAGCTCTTGGGTTGGAATTACCTCTTTCAATATTTATGATTTCCCAAACTGTTTTATTTTTGTTGTCGGACAGTGAAATTTGAGTTGAGTAATATGTTCTTTTTGATTCTGTCAAAGCTTGGTTATATTTTTGTTTTATCAAGTCGTATTGTACTTTATTGAAGTCACTTGGATTTTTCAATTTCAGGTGTTCTCCAGTAGCTGATCTGGTTTGTCTTTTTTAAAGGTTTCGTTTTAATTGTAAGAAAACAGTGTCCAAAGTGGTTCATGAATGTCTCATGGAATGAAAGTGCTTTTTTTTCGGAAGATATTTGATTGTACATGTCACTTCATGATTCCTCTTTAAGGAAAGATTTGAACTTATATTGATTATTATTCGAAAAGTTTAATTTATTATTGAGAGGCATCAGTTGATCTTTCTTTGAACTTTGTATTACATATTTCAATATTTGAGGGTCATGGTCCGATAGTGGTGCACTGAGGACTTCTGCATATGAGTGCTCAATGTTTGTAAATATATTATCTGGGCTGGTTTCGGATTTTACCGTTTTTCTAGTAGCTGTATGAACTTTTTGGTGCATATTAAATTGCTTGAATAGATCAAGAACCATATTGGATTTACTGTCTGGTTTCAGAAAGTTTAGCTTATAATCTCCGCATATCACAACATTTGCTTTGCTATAATATTTGTCCATGTAAGATAGTGCTTTAGTCATTATGAATAGAAACCTGGCAAAATCTGAATTACCACAGGGTGATCGGTAAACACTCATTACTAATAGGTTTATATTTTTTATATATATTGCAGCAAGTTCACAATGAAACTCCTCTGATAATTGTTTTATGTTACTGATTTCTTTGGCATTGTATTGGTTATTCAAATATATACATGTGCCCCCATGAATATGGTTTGGTCTGCAGAAGATAGAGGCCAATTTGAAATTAGTAATATTATAACAGGAGGATTCGCTCACAGACAACCAGTGCTCAGTGAAACAGAGTACGCTTAAATTGTTAAAACTATTTACAAAATTGTCTACTTGTAGAATTTTAGTACGGATACATTGGGTATTCAGGTGTAAAACAGCAATGTCAGGATTATCTCTTGAGTCATATTTCTTTTGTTGGCCTAATCTATTTCTATTTGTGATAGACAATCGTCTAAAAAATTTGTTGGTGCCCTAGTACCCTCTCGGGGATCCGTGTTCAGAGTATTCTTATAGTTTTTCTGTTTATGTGTTGCCAATTGATGAACACTATTATCGAAATTTTTATCAGTAGTAACGTCTTTAATTGGTATTGTGTTTATATGTATTACATTTTTGTTATGTTTTTGTCCGTGTGTAATTTCATTCGATATCTTAGTGGCTATTTGGTTTTTGGACAGTGTCCATTTGTTACCATTATTTATATTTATTACTACCCCTCTACCTTCCGAATAACTGTCTAGTCGCAAAACGTAATTTTCAAGTACCTGATTTAATTTTGAGATATTGGAAGAGTAACATGACTTGTGTAAAGGAACAGTATTTATTAAAATATTTGTATGTTGACAGTGTTTCAATTTACTATTCAATAACTTAAATGATCGGTATCTGTTTTTGATAATGTCATTTAAACCACCCTGTATGATCACAAAATCATTTGTAGTAAAGTTTTTCGTAAGTTTCACAATATCTGATATGACATCATCCATACAAGCTCCTGGTTTCATTATAGTTTGGACATAAAATTTATTGTCAAGTCAATTTTTTATTAATTTACCCAAGTAACGTCCACCTTCATCACACAGTACCAATATCTTGTTTGCCATGTTTATTTCTTTGTCTGCATTGCTCCGCCTTGGTTCAACATCATCTTTTTTTGCTTTCGTAGTTATGACTTCCTTACCACTTCTCCCGATCTTCTTTGTTTCATCTCTTAAGTTCTTTATTTCTTGGCAATAGATCTCATTTTCCTTTTCTAGTGTTTTTATGGTTTCTACCATACTTCTACTGATGCCACTCAGTTCCAGTACCTCTCTTTCAAAATTTTTGAGTTTTTCATTGCTTTGTTGCAGATTCTCTCTAAGTAATTTGTTTGTGTTGTCCATGACGATAATATTTTCATTCAACTGTGCTATGGTTTCCCTTTGTTCTTCTAACATCATATCCCTTTTTTCCGCAACTTGCTCACTTGTTTTTATATTTCCCCAATCTAGAATATCTACGCTACTGGAGTCTATGGACGTGGCTGTGTGAGTCATAAGTGTATTAATTGTTTGTGTGCTACCTGTTCTTGTGGGAACGCTTTTTTGTTGGGGTTCTTTTTGTAGTATCTTTATCTTATCTTCCATTTCTTGTGTTAGACTTTTTTGGCTTTCCAAGAGATTGTTCATTTCAATTTCCATATCTAATGCTCGTTGTAGGTACCTATTTTTTTCTTCTTTCAGCTTCTCCATGTAATTGTTTTTTTCTTTTCCATCTTGAAGTAATTCGCTTATTGTTTTCTCCAACAAGTTCGTCTCTTCTTCTTGGTAGCTTGTTGAATTTTTTTCACAACATATTATTTTATTGTCTTTCACAAACACAACTTTTTTCTTATAGCTTGTTAACAAACAGCTCTTATGAAAAACACTACAGCATTCCGTGTACAAAAGGTTTGTTTTTACAACATTTGTAGTTGATTGCCAGAGAGCACTTAGCACGTGTGCCTTCTGCCATGGCCAAATACAATATAATTATACTCATCTAAGCCTTTATAAAATATAGATTTCATTGTATTAGACATGTTGTATTTAGGTAGGTGCAATTGTTGACTAGTGCTTCCCCTTGTCTGATAAAAATGAACTTGAGACTTGTATACAATAAATTCACTAAAATATCCTGGAGAGAGGTTATTCAAGATTTTGAAAATAAATATCATTGATGTCTGATATAGTCTTTGGGATACTGATAACCATTGCAAGGTGTCTAACATGAATGAAATGTTGGTATATCTATTACACTTCAGAATGATTCGCATTCCTCGATTTTGTAGTATTTGCAGCCGGGCAATTTTATTAGAATCAAAAGTAAATAATATACTTTCACAATAATCAAAATGAGGCTGAAGTGGTTGAGGCCCTCCCCGACTGATCCAACGGTTGCCGAAAGTTTGATCTAAAACTTCTCGCGCTTGGATGCTAAAATGTGCCGGGGCACCGTTATGCATAAACTATATTTCATTTCGTAGTCTAAGCGGCACATCTTCCAGTAAAATAGGCAAATCTTCAAGAAAATGACGATATCTCTCTCCGTTTAATCTTCCCGGAATAAAGAATGGTCTTATAAAATAATCTCCAAGGATTCCTGTCCACACGTTAAGAAAGAACTGTTCTTGGAAATGTGACAACTGTATCGCAGGGGGGTTTTCCTCTGACCACAAATGATTGTTGTGAAAATTGCGTATAGCTTTACGTGATAAATTTGCTTCGTCGGTAAACAGGATTTGATTTTCAAATAAAGGATTTTGAATAAGGCATTGGAGAAACCAACGACAGAAGTTGATACGTAACGGAAAGTCACGAGGGAGTAGTGCCTGAACTCTTTGAATATGGTAGGGATATAACAAATTATCAATTAAAATTTTCCATACCAGAACATGAGAAATGTTTAACGTCAGCGCTATTTTTCTGGAGCTTGTTTCCGGGTGTTCTCCTACCAGATTAAGAACTGCTTCCTCGGTTTCTGGGGTTCTTACTCAGATGACTAGCTTTCTCAAAACTTCCTGTTTCCCTTAACCGAGCGTGAATTCTTGAAAACGTTTTTGAAGTAGGAGTTGTGCGGTTCGGATAACGCTCCTGATACAAACGTCTAGCCTCATATGCATTTCCGTTAGCAAGTCCGTATGTAAAATGTATGTCAGCATACTCTGCAATGGTAAAGTTTACAATTTTTTAACAAATAATCACAATAATAATAAAAAAAACTATTTAACTATGCGTCAAGATATTATTTTTGACATGACAAAAAAAAACTTGGAATAAACTTACTAGCCTACTTGATACTTTTATTTCCAAAGAGTTCGCGAATCAATGAGAAGAAGATGGATCATCGATTAATTTAAATCAAAATATCTTTTTCACTTAAAAATGATAGAGGAATCGATTTTTCTTCTAGAAAATGTGATACATACATGCACGACAAAGTTGTGACTCCCCAAAAGAGACAAAGACCTGTAGGCGGCGCCCCCTACAATTAAGGGCCAAACTAAGATCAAATTTGAATTTCTCATATTAAAAAATCCCCAAATACCAAATTTTCGTTCAAATATATTATTTTAAAAATTATTTATGAATATCCAAAATAAAAATAAATTTTCAACACCTTGTATATCAAAAATGAAGGCCTTGCGGACCTATGCTTATATGAACTTTTCACCTTATAAATAACTGTAAAATATCGGACACTTATTACATAACACCCTGTATATACCCTACCAAAGAAACTTGGCGGGTCGTAAATGAGTTTCGTGGACAGAATAACATCAAATAAAATACAACACCGGACTCCAATACTCTTAATTAATTTTATTACTCCAATTCTGAAAAACGAATAACCGAAAATAAATATGCTGCTGCTGATCCTTTGCTTCACCTACAAGGAACTTGTATAGCTGACACGTTTATCTTCCACGAGACAAATCTAAATGAGCTTATGGATACAATTAAACATATGGAAAACAAAACATCCAGCGGAATTGACGATATCTCTATAAAAATCTTACCGATTTTCGTTTTAGAATTGTTGGTCTACCTCATAAATAATTCCTTTGCCAAGGGAATATATCCTTCCTTTCTGAAAACCAGCATTGTGATTCTTTATAAGGGTGGTGACACATCTGACCCATCAAATGTTAGACCTATCTCACTTATTCCAACCCTTGGAAAAATTATAGATAAACTGGTTAAAACTAGAATGATGGAATTTCTGACTCTTCATAAAATTTTAAATGTTCATCAGTTAGGCTTTCAAACTAATAAAAGTACAGTAGTACACTTTCTGAAAAATGTATATTCCAGTCTGACCTTGAAGGAAGTGAGCGCTGAAGCGTTTTGTGATCTGTCTAAAGCTTTTGACTGTGTCAATCATGAAATACTGTTGCGTAAGCTTCATCTCTACGGCTTCAGAGGACAAAGCTTCAATTGGTTCCAGTCCTATCTAAGTAAAAGAACCCAAATTGTTAAAACTAGTGATATTCTCTCAGATATTGGGCAAATTGAGCATGGTGTACCACAGGGTTCCGTTCTTGGGCCTATCCTGTTCCTGTTGTATTTCAATGATCCCGTTAATTTAAAAATAGAAGGTGTGTTTACGGTTTTTGAAGATGACACTGCACTACACTACCTTATGGCATGACAAGAATTCAATTGACCTTCACACTAAAATAGCTCGTGATATCTTGACTGTGAAAGAATGGTGTAACTCAAATATGCTTTCATTCAATATAACCAAAACGAACATATTGTCATTCCATTGTAGATACCAGACATTCCTTTAGGGAATAAGGTAATCTCATCCTATACCTCAAATAAGTTTTTAGGTATTCATACTGTCAGTGATCTCAACTTTCAAAACCATGTTGTTTTGCTTAGTATAAGGCTGCCTTCGGAATGCTATGCTCTGCGTGTAGTATTGAATGAACTGGGTATGGCAACTGCAAAAATAGTATACCATGCCCTATTCGAGTCACATGCCAGGTATGGCATAGCTTTTTGGGGTACTTGCAATACTCAACATTTTAAATGATCTTCACTCTGCAAAAGCGTGCTGTGCGATATCTTTGCAAAGTTGGGCCTAGAGTCTCTTGCAAAGAACTTTTCAAAGAACAGAAAATCCTTACACTTCCTTCGCTTTTCATTCTCAAAACTGCATGTTTAATACATAAAAACAAATCATTTTATGACATAATTAATAGATCCACCCGCCAAAATAACAACTTGAGACTTCCCATTCCCTCTTTAAATTTAATTAAAAAATATCTGGAAATTCATGATGGGAATGATGTAAGATTTAATAATGATGTTGACATGGCTAACTATTGCAACAAATATTTCAATGAAATTGGTTTAAAAATGGCTAGTAAGATCAAAAGATCTGCTAATGACTACAAAAATAGGTACCCAACTATTTCTGAATCTATGTTCCTCTATCCAGCTACTGAAAACGAAATAATCCAACACATTAACTCGCTAAAAAATAACTCTTCTCCAGGAATAGATGGGATTACTTCTAAAACATTAAAACTTATACATTCGTATATTATATCCCCACTCTTATATATAATCAACTTAATATTTGAAACGGGCATAGTCCCAAAAAAGTTTAAAACTTCAATAATAACCCCAATCTATAAAAATGGTAATGTGTCAGATATCTCTAATTACAGACCCATTAGCATAATAAGTAATTTTTCCAAAATTTTCGAAAAATGCTTAAAGATTAGACTCCATGATCATCTAAATAATCATAAAATATTACATAAAAATCAATTTGGATTTAGGGAAAGTAAAAGTACCTCTGACGCAATGTATGAAGTTGTTAACTCAATAAAAGACAGCTTGGAAAGAAATAAAAAATGTATTGCAGTCTTCTTAGATTTAGCAAAGGCTTTTGACACGGTGCCACATAATAGACTCCTCGAGGTATTGGAAAATTACGGGATCCGTGGAACCGTGTCAGAAATTTTCAAGAACTACCTCAGTAATAGAAAACATACTGTAAAAATTAGAGACTCAGTAAGTGAACCTTTAAATACGCAACTAGGCATCCCCCAGGGCACTGTATTGGGGCCGGTACTCTTTATCACATACATAAATTCACTACTAAGCCTTAATATAAGTAAATCTACAATCTCATATGCAGATGACACTGTATTGATCTTCGAAGACGACTCTTGGGATGGTGTAAAAGTAAAAGCGGCAGAAGGTGTACAAAATGTTAAAGAATGGCTGGATTTTAATAAACTCTCACTTAATACAAAAAAAACAAAATACGTAGCATTTTTAATCACAAATTATAATAGACCTAATTACAATAATCTCAAAATTGAGAACTCTACTGATCTCATAACAGAATGTGACAATATCAAGTATTTAGGTGTTACCACCGATAAACATCTTAAATGGGATCTACATATCGTTGAATTAGTGAAAAAAGTCCGTAGACTCATATACAAAATGTACCATATCCGTAAAATCCTAAATAAAGAACAACTGATTATTGTATATAGATCACTAGTAGAATCCCTTATAAGATATGGCATATTAGTATGGGGCGGATCATATGAGAACACCCTTCATCCACTAAATGTAGTCCAAAATTACATACTAAAAGTTATGTTCAAAAGAGGTAAGCTCTTTTCAACCAGTTTATTATATAATGAAAACATTTTAAATGTCAGATATCTTTATTTCATAACAATTTCAACATTCTACTACAAAAATAGTCAATATCTACAACAAATATCTCATTATTATAATACACGAGCAAAACATAATGAACAAATAGCAATTCCAATGTTCAAAAAAGATTCCTCGCAAAGATTTGTGAATTATTTGGCACCAAGAGTTTTTAATATACTCCCTCTAGAAATAAGAACATCTAGCACTGTGAGACTATTCAATAATAATTGTAAAAAATATATTTGTACAAACTACAATAAGTTTGAAGCTTTGTTATGAAAGCAATTTGTAAGCTTGAGAGATACTTAATAAATTTTAGGTTAATTATTTATGTTACCGATTATCATTTACACATTAGAATATATTATAATTATAAAACCAAACAAACACTTATAACCAGATCTTCGACCTATATGTTGAATCACAATATTCTAGTTGATCGATACTTGCACATACAAGTGTTATACACTTAGGTGCAAAAGAAAAAATTAAATGCAACTTATTTTTCCAAGTTTTTAAAATATTTGTAACTGTATATTATTGAGCAAAAAATGTAAAATATAATAGTTTTGGAAATAAAAAAAAAAAAAAAAAAAAAATACCGTTTTATTATATAACAATCTCCCAGATTCAATCAAATCCATTGATTCGATTACTTAAATCAGGAAATCGTTAAAACAACTGCTAAATGAGAGGGCTTTTTATGAATTAAAGGAATTTCTAGATGAAAAGATAAGCAATTCTTGATATATGTGTGTCCACATGTATGTATTTGTCATTAATTCTTATCTTCTCCGTACTACATTTGCCCCTTGTAATGATTTTTCATCAACTTGTGATCGTAATTATAATGTGAATATTTTATTTTTGAACTCTTTTGCTTATTTTATTCGTCTTACTTTCATTTTATATTACCGTGACTGTGATCCTGTATATTAGTTACTTTCTTTTACAATTGTAACGGGATTAAATAAATCGGCGTATTTCTATCCAACGTACTGATTTATTACTTTTTATACAACTTTTGTAACTGTTTCTTTGACTTCTGTCAGTAAATTATCTATTAAAAATTCGCCTATCTTTTGGTTTTCATTGCTATGTAAAAATGATGAAAAAACATATAACAAGTGGCTCAAAATTATATAAAAGTATCCAACATTCTCCCCCTTCGTAATGGGATCCCCATTACTCTTTCTTGATATCAAGGAGGCATATTTTTGCTACAGGTCTCCTATATGTTCCCATTTTCGTCTTGACGTCTACTGTCCTCACGTTCCTGTCGGCGCCAGGAAAAACTGCTGAGATCACACCTTTCAGCCAACAGTTCCTTGGTAGATCTGCATCGACGATTATGACTACATCACCAACTTGAAGATTACGGGACTGTTTGTCGTACCATTTCGTTCGATTCACTAACGTTGGAAGATACTCTTTGATCCATCTTCTCCAGAATTGATCAGCTAAGCCTTGGGCGATTCTCCACTGTTTTCTGGTAACCATATCCTTTTCTGACATCATACACGGAACTGGTGCGGCACTAGACGAACCTATCAGAAAATGGTTCGGGGTGAGGGCTTCTTCGTCGGCGGGATCTAAAGAAACATGAATTAATGGTCTGCTATTGACAATATTTTCAGCTTCAATGAGTAAAGTTAATAGAACTTCTTCTCTGGGAGACTGTTCCTTGAGTGTGACACGGAGGGCTGTTTTAACGGACTTCACCAGCCTTTCCCAACATCCCCCCATATGTGGAGCCTGAGGACTTTGGAAAATCCATTCGATGCCTTTTGTAGTCATCTCTTCCACCATTTTTTTCTGGTCTATCTGAAACAAAGCATCTTTCATTTCTCTCGCTGCACCCCTCAGATTGGAGCCATTGTCAGAATGGATGCGTTGCGGACATCCTCTCCTTCCAATCATTCTTCTAATGGCTAAAATTGCAGAGTCGGTCGTTAGAGAACTGGCCAACTCCAAGTGTACTGCCCTGGTACTAAGACATGTAAAAAGCACTCCATAGCGCTTTTCGTGACTCCTACGGACTGTTACTGTCATTGGACCAAAGTAGTCCATTCCTGTGAAAGTAAAAGGCCTGACAAAACTACTTACTCTGCATCCAGGTAGTGGGGACATTTCTGGGACTATTGGTTTTACTCTCATATTCTTACACCATTGACATGTGTTCCAAGTACTTCTGACGGCTGCTCTGGCACAAAGAACCCAAAATTTTTGTCTCACCTCGTTTAACACAAGCTCCTGTCCATGATGACCTGCTTTATTATGATTAAACATCAAAAGTAATCGTGTAAAATAATTTTTGGGGTCAATGATAATGGGATATTTCACACCATCATCAATATCTACTGATAACTTGAGTCTTCCATCGATTCTCAAAATTCCTTCGGAATCTAAAACAGGAGATAACTTATATAACCGACTGTTTCTATGAATCGGAACATTTTTCTTTAAACAATTGATTTCTTCCTGAAAATTCTGATTTTGTGTATGTTTCACCCATATTTTTTCCGCTATGTCTATTTCTGCAGGAAGCAATCCAGAGCGAAAAGACATTTCATGTTTCAAGATTTTCGGTACTCGTAATATCCATGCTGTTGTCCTCAAGAGTCTCGTATAAGAAGAAAAACGAGTTATATCTGGAAGATAATTGTAAGTTTCATCATTCGATGAAATTATAACAGCCACATATTCTTTTTTTATTTCCGATATATATTCTTTTTTTGTTTCCAGAATTTTCTTATTTTCTTCTTTTCTATTTCTGAACCAAAGTTCTTTGGCTTCCTTCAAGAAACTTGGTCCACTGATCCACCGAGATGTCGAGGTCCATTCACAATTGATATTTTGACGTGTAGCTTCATCTGCCACATTTTCATCTGTTGGTATCCAATTCCACTCTGAGGATTTCGTCGTCTCCAAGATTTCACTGACTCTGTGACCAACAAATGGTTTGAATTTCCTTGCATCTGATCTCAGCCAACTCAAAACTGTACTAGAGTCTGTCCAATAAAAAGACTCATGAATTTCAAAATTATGATTCTCTCGAATCGTTTTTGCTAAACGGCTGCCTAAAACTGCTGCTTGTAGTTCCAGTCTTGGGATAGATATAACTTTCAAAGGACTCACTCTGGACTTTGCCATCACAAAGTTAACTTCCACAGAGTGTTCATTACTTATCCGTAAATATGCAACTGTGGCAAAAGCTTTTGAACTGGCATCACAGAATACATGTAATTGTACATTTTTTGATGCATTTGTCAATCCATACCATCTGAAGATTTTAAAAGATGTTATTTTTTTTATTTCATTCAACCATCTGATCCATTTCTCATTTGTAATATCATCTAACTTCTCATCCCATTCTAAACCCATTCTCCAAATGTCTTGTAGTAAAATTTTAGCTTTTATCGAAAAATTACACAAGAACCCAAGAGGATCAAAAAGAGACATAACAATTTTTAGTACTCCTCTTTTGGTGCTCTTGCTTCTTCCTACTAATAAATCAGATATTTCTGCCGTTACCTCCAATTTGAACAAGAAATTGTCGTCATTCGGATTCCAGTATAAACCTAGAGTTCGCTCGATGGGGAGTTCTTTCTCCAAATCCAAGTCTTTGATTTCTCCGGCTCTCAATTCAATTGGGATTTCCTTCAAAACATCTTTAGAGTTGCTTGTCCAATTCCTGATATGAAATCCACCTCTTCTGTGTACTTTTATGACATCCGATATTATTTCCAGAGCTTCATCCAACGAATCCACACTATCCAAATAATCATCAACATAATGTTGCTCAACGATTACTTGGGCTGCTTTAGGGAACTCTTGTTCAAATTCTTTTGCATTTTTTCTCATGATGTATGTAGAGGAAGTGGGAGATGATACCGCTCCGAAAATCATAACGTTCATCCGGTATTCTTCAAGTCTACCTTCTTCACCCCACCAGAAGAATCTTTGAGCATTCCGGTCTTCCTCTCTAATGTGGATCTGATGAAACATTTCCTGAATGTCTCCGGTGAACGCTATCTTTTTCTGACGAAATTTGAAAAGCACTCCTAATAAAGAATTCAGTAAATCAGGCCCTTTCAATAAGTTATCATTCAGACATATTCCATTCACTCTCGCAGCGGCATCAAAAACGAATCTGACTTTGCCTGGTTTCTTTGGATTGGTAACCCCAAAATGAGGGAGGTACCAACTGTTTTCGTTTAGAATTTTATCATTGGGAATCTTTTCTGCATAACCCTTTGTTAAATAATCATCTAATTTTTTCAAATAACTTTGTGCGAATTCATGATCTTTCGATATTTTTCTCTCTATGGATTTCATACGACTTACCGCAAGTGCTCTTGATTCGACAAATTTTACCTCATCTTTCCAAAGAAGTCCTATTTCCCATTTTCCATTCTCCATCCTTCTCGATGTTTCTTCCATAATTCTTACAGCCCTCATCTCTTCTTTGGACATTTTTTCCTCGTAGATTTTCACTCCAAGGTTATCTAGTTTGAATGACTGTTTGACTAATTCATGTAGATCGTCAACTTCGTGGCTTGTGTGGAGGATAAATGAATTATCACATCTTCCGTGGAAGAAAGACTGCTTCACCAAATCATGAAGATCGTCAGCTTGGTGGCTCATATGGAAAATAAAATCATTATCAACTCGTCCCCGAAAACAGGCAATGTTACCATGAATGATCCAACCTAACTTAGTACGAGATAAAACAGGACTATTTTTTCCTCCTTCCCTGATTTCACGTGCAATAATCAAATCAATATTGTCTTGACCAATAAGCAATTGAGGTTTAGCATTTGACATCGATGAAACATTTACCGAAGATAAATATTTCCATTTTTTACCCAAATTTTTTGAATTTATTGTCTGAGAAGGTAGATTCAGATTACTTACTGTCCTAGCGTTATTTATCCAATGATTTTCGGTTTCATTTTCTCCTCGAATTTCAAAATGTATCCTCTGGGAATTATATTCTTTGTTATAACAGAGTTTGTCCATCGTAAAGTCAACGGTTCTCTTGGTCCTGTAGCACCTAACTTCTCTGCTAGTTTCATATCGACTAAAGTGATAGTTGACGCCTCATCAAACAGTGCAAAGGTATGAATCTCACCTTTAGGTCCGTTTATCACTACAGGAGCCACTCTCAGTAAAACCTTATTCTCTTCTTCCTTCATATGATGGTGTACCACTTCAACTTCCGAGATATCAGCTCTAGTTTCATTCGGCAAATCTGTGTGAAGTAATTTATTATGAAACTTGTTGCAGTTATTTACATTGCACACTTTTTTCTTACGGCAATATCTAGCCTGATGACGGGAACCTAAACAGGTAAAACACACTTTATTTTGTGTCACCCATTCCCATCTTTGATTCATATCTAACTGTTGGAAAAAAGTGCATTTGTCGATTTTATGGTTAGTTTTCTTACAAAATGAGCAATACAATTCACATTTTTCTTGTTTACCTTCGGTTGTCACACATAAATATTTTTTTTTTATCCCCTTCATCTGGAGACACAATTCATTCATATAGAACTGTTGGAAAAAAGAGAACCAATTTGCAAAATCAGAAATAGTGACCACCCTGTGAATCTTATTCCATGCATTCAGTTGTTTACCCCATTCGAATTTTAAATTTGATGTCAACTTTGACACGATTTCATTCAATAATTGTGGATTTGACAGATACTGTTGATTTTTCAAACTCGTTACTGTAATGGCTAAATTTTTTATGGAATATGAAAAATCTATGATTGTTTCTGGTTTGTCGTCTTTCAAAGGTGCAAATCTCCGTACAGTTGCTATCAAATCTTGAATAATATATTCGGATTTTCCAAATCTACTTTCAAGAGTTTTTATGATTTCTTCTACTCCAAAGGTAAAGTACAATAAAGCTTGAACAGTTTCTCTAGCCCTACCTTTTAGACACTTTTGTAGTCTTGCTATGTTTTCTCTATCGCTGAATCCACACATTTCTGTTGTTTCTCTGAAGGCTCGCAAAAAATGTAACCATTCCGTCGGATCCCCAGAAAAGGTTGGAAGTTCCTTACTTATGGATTGTCTTGCTAAAAATTTCGATAGTTCTTCATCTTCTCTAAATGATTTTTTCTCAACGAAACCCTCTTTTTCATAATCAATATTTGTCCCTGTCCCACTACCTGAAGCAATTTCATGATCAGCACCTTTGCCAGACCTAAAACTTAAAACAGTAATGTCATCATTGGAATTTTTGACTTCATTTATCCATTTTTGTATATCTTCCCTTTTTCGGTTTGAGTTGTCATTCCTGGAACTTTCTTCAGCTCGACTACCATATTCCTCCTCCAATTCCACCTTCTTCAGTTGCGCTTCTTTCAAAATCAAACGTCTTTCTAATTCTATTATACGTTTTTCGGCTTCCAAATCGATTTCAAGTTGACTTCTCCTCATGGTATTCCTTGACATTTTGGAAGAAACTTCTGTAGTTCCGGTTTTCATTCTCCTTTCATATGATTTCAGACTATTCATTGGAACATGAACATCGACAGTTGTGATTCCATTGATTGATTCGTTGCAGAGTCTTTCACTTGTGGATGAAAGGGTTGTTTCTATCCCATTTTCCGGTAGATCACCATTTTTCTTTTCTTCTCCATATCTTTCAGGAGGTATACCTCTATTCTTCCTTTCGCTCCTTCTTACGGACATTATTTCCACGGACTTTCCAATTTATACTCGAAGGACCATATATTATTTACTTTCTTTTACAATTGTAACGGGATTAAATAAATCGGCGTATTTCTATCCAACGTACTGATTTATTACTTTTTATACAACTTTTGTAACTGTTTCTTTGACTTCTGTCAGTAAATTATCTATTAAAAATTCGCCTATCTTTTGGTTTTCATTGCTATGTAAAAATGATGAAAAAACATATAACAAGTGGCTCAAAATTATATAAAAGTATCCAACACTGTATTACTAAAGTTTTTCTTTTTTCTAAATCTAGTCTCAAGTGAAGGATACTATAATTTTTAATGCTTTTGTACTTAAATTATTGCAAGTGTTTTTTTTTAACTTTCATCCATTTATCATGTGTGACTAGTATTAAGCTATTTAACACTTTGTCAATGAGATTCATTTTCTTCGGACAATAAAGTATATTTTGATTTGATTTGATACACACATGGGACAGTTAATAATGAATATTGCTTGAAGTATGATTTACATGAGTCCGTTCTTTTCAAGTTGAATAAAAGTCTAATAACTCTTTTCTGGGCTACTATTACTCTATTTCAGTGGCCACCCTAACAGGTTCATTAATTTTATATTTACAGTATGTACAAATCTCATTATAGTTAAACAAGACATAGATGGGAGATTTAAGTAAAATATTGATTCGAGTAGCTCTTGTTCTAAATATATTGTGACCCAGTGTGAAAAACTGGTATACCAAACTTGAATTGAGCAAGTACGTAAAAATAGTCATACTCGCATAAATCATTGATAAAAATAAAAAACTCAAAGGTCCTAACTTTGACCCTTGTGGAACTCTTGATGTAATGTTTGTATTCGAGTTAAATATGTTATGATACAAATGTTTGCGCCCTAGTAAGTATGATTGAAGAAATTGAATTGAGTATTGATTGAAACCATGAATTGCCAATTTTTTTAGCAACACATTATGACCACCGTCTAGTCTAGTGTTTTAGTTATATGTAATGGTAAATAGATTTGTAACTGTTGAGCATTTGTTGATGAAACCAGGCTGATGGCTGATGTTCTGATAGTTGGTACCTAACTAATGGATAAAATCTATAATATAAAACACTTTCAAGAAGTTGCATGAAAATGGTGATTGGCCGATAGATTTTATTACGATCGCCATTCCTAAACACAGAGCAGACTTTGCCAACCTTCCATAAATTTGGAAATTATTTTTGAGAAAGGTACAGTTTAAAAATAATAGAGCTTTTGTGAGAATACTTGCACTCTTTAACAAGGAAAGAGGGTAAACTATCTTCTTCTACTGTCATTTTATCATTCAACCCTTTAACCTTCTTCGTGAGTTGGGAAGAGCTAATATTTGCGTTGCTATAAGATCTCAAATACCTAGTCAAAACAATATTATCAGATGTTGAGAACACTTTCGAAAAATAAAGCAAAACTATTAATATCACCAGATTCACTAAAGACTGTCACCTTAAATCAACTCTGGAATTCTAGAAGTTTTATTTTTGTAGTAAACATAAGCTCAAAATCTTCTGTTGCCTGAACATCTTCAAAATAATAATCAAAGGCTATTTCGATTATGTTTTTTACATGTGAGTGAAGTCTTCAAAATTCTTCAACATCACAATTGTTTTTCCTGTATTTTTTTTATTAGCTTAATACTGTTAATTATGCCCACAACCATCTATGACTAACATTACAATATACTGGTATATGTTTATAGAATATACTAGTTAATTGGTAACTTATTCCACAACATAGTTTGCATCCTGTGTACCAGTGGCGCGCACCCGTGGGGGGGGACATGGGGTTGCAGCGCTGGAAAATTGGTCAGTGACGGTTGTAATAATTGGAAAAAAATCTGTTGAGGCTTTTAATCATCACTCTGTTACAGACCATCAAAAAAAATCTGTTTTACCAATTAATACTTTTAAATGTGTTTTGGAAAATAAAATGCTGCCAATTGCAAAGCAGCTTGATAAAGCCAAGGCCGATGAATGTTTGAAAAATAAAGCAGTTATTTTTTGTGGAAAACAAGGAATTTCCTGAAGAGGTCACAGAGATTTTGGTCCATTTGATACTCAACAGAGGCCAACTGAAAATTTTAGGGCATTGTTACGTCAAAGAATAGAAGCTGGAGATGAGGTTTTAAGTACGCACTTTCTAAATTGTAAAAAAATGCTACATACATTAGTTGGAATATCCAAAATCAAATAATTAATGAATGCTCTGATTTCTTACAAGAATTGTTGGTGGCAAAAGTAAACCAAGCAGAATATTTTTTGGCAAACGAAACTACTGACATTTCGACTGTAGAACAATTTTAGATATGTTGATCAGGAGAATTTCAAGATTTGTGATTTTTTTTTCATGTTTCAACCACCTGCATCAATTACGGGTGAAGATCTTTCGACGGAGCAGGAGCAATGAGTGGAAAGTTTATAGGTACACAAACTAGAGTCTTAAACTTCTTTCCAAAAGCTTTATACGTTCACTGAATGTCCCACTCATTAAATCTGGATATTTCGGCTTCATGCGATATGCAGGATATACGAAACTGTTTGGGGGTTATTGAAAAAATTTATGTATTTTTCAAAACCCCTCAGAGACAAGTTTTAAAGAAAAATATTGACAAGATTTGTCCTGTTCAAAAAAATCGGGATTAAAAAAAGTATGTCCAACAAGATAGCTTGAAAGTCATGATGCTGTTTCGGTATTTACAGAACGAATACACGCAATTTTTGCTAGCTTAGAAGACATCCTTGTAGGTCAACAAAGATACCTTATCCAGTGCAAGAACCCTTTTACTCTCAATATCAAATGCAAGATTTATAATTATATATATATATAACTCTTTATTAGCACACCATTTGCTCTTTACATGAATATAATACACTTATGAATACGAATAAAACTAAAATTAAACATACCATACAATACTCCATCAGTTAAAAGAAGATTACACAATAAAATATTCATTTAAATACTATTAGTATTAAAAGTTCATACAAGCTAGTAGGTTGTGATTTCTGTCTCAAGCAACATATTAAAAATACCTACTACCAATTACAAGTCATTAACAATAATACAACATATTAAAAATTATCACAAGAATTTCTAGTTTAAAATTGTTCTAATACATATTCACTACATTGTTTTTTGAATTGGTTCAAGGAGGTGATGTTTTTGATCTCAATTGGTAAACTATTGAAAAGTATTAGACCCCTAATGAATATTGTGTCACACACTGTGTTTTCAGTTTTTACATAAAAATCATTTACTGTTCGAGCTCTAGTGTTATGAGTGTGCACATTACTTATATACTTTAATTCGTCACTGAGGTATGTCGGTAACATATCGTGTTTGAGCTTGAACACAAATATCAACATATTATAGTGTATTCTTTGTTTTACCGACATTAACGATAATATCTCTAGCATGTTCTTAATTGAAGTACGTCTGTTACACATGAGTATAGCTCTCATGGCTCGATTTTGAGTTTTTTGAATAGTACTCAACTGGTCACTATTGAGAAAAAATAAAAGGGTTCCACAGTAATCAAGATGAGGTGCTATTATTGATTTGTAAATAGTCAACTTGGAAAACAATGAAACTTTACCATTAAGCCTGTACAAAAATGAACTTTTTTGCGACCTTCCTTTTATATAATCACAGTGCGCTTTCATATTCAATTCTTCATCTATCATTACTCCTAGGTACTTGATTGTTTTCACCTTCTCAATATTACTGTCATTAATCAACAAGGTCATTTTAAAATCCTTATCCTTCAACCTTTTAAGTTTGCTTCTGTTTCCTATCAACATACATTTGGTCTTTTCAAGATTCAACATTAGTCCATTATCACACAACCATGTGGAAATATGTTTTAAGTCCTCATTTAAAGAGGATTCTATTTCCTCTGGTTCACCAGCGAAGTAAATCAATGTATCATCAGCGAATAATTTTAGTTGGCATTTTTTCACTTGATTTATAATATCATTTATAAACAAGCTAAATAATATTGGCCCCAAAACGGAACCTTGAGGAACTCCATAATGATTTTCTAATTCATGTGAAAATTCATTGTTATACTTCACCTTCTGTGTTCTATGACGTAAATAACTAATGAACCAGTTTAATACATTGCCCGTTATACCATACCGATTTAGTTTTAATAACAATAAATCTATGTTAACAGTTTCAAACACACGCTTAAAGTCCAAAAAAACAACTCCTATTACATGGTTTTTGCTGATACTTGTTTTCCACTGGGTTATTAAAAATTGTAGTGATGTCTCACATGAGTGCGATTGTCGAAATCCTGATTGTTGTTTGATGATTATATCGTTGCTTCCAATAAATTTGAGCAGCTGCTCTTTGACCACGGTTTCCAATAGTTTTTCATATATAGGAAGGGTATTTATGGGTCGAAATTCGCTACAGTTTGTAGTATTGGTCACTTTTTGAATTGGTATAACTGTTGATAGTTTCCAGGCACCTGAAAAAGTACCAGTCCTTAACGATGTGTTAATAACATCCAAGAAGTAGTTTCCAACTGCCTGAAAAGCTATCCTAACTATACGAAGATCAATTCCATTACTATCAGGACTATTTTTCTTCATTAACTCCAGCATTTTTTTCAAATCTATTATATTGACCATTTCAAATTTATCAAATCTAGCATGTACTGGTTGGATATGAAATATAACATTATTGAAATCGTTAAGTGAACAATTTTTTGTATGCTATGGACAAAGAAGTCATTGAAAGACTTTGCTATATTAATGTCTTTTTCAATCACAACACCATCAAAATTGATACTTGCCGGACTATCTTGTTTTTTTCCTTTCAGTAGTTCTTTCAATGATTTCCACATGGCCTTATTATCATATTTATTTTCATCAATTACTTTTTCATAATTTTTCTTTTTTCTGTTCTTATCACATTGTTCACAATGTTTCGAATTTTCTTATATTCTACCCAGTCATGATCCAATCTGGTTTGTTTTGCTATTTTGTATAGGATATCTCTTTCTTTGATTTTTTTTATAGCTTCCTCAGAAAACCAAACATTTAATTTGAAATTGTTGAATATTTTATATTCTTTGAAGGGTGCATATATATTCAGGTTATTGACAATGATATCCACTAATGACATTGACATATAATCTACGTCAACGGTGGATGAATTCCATTCCATATCTAACAAACCCATCTGGAATTGCAATTCATCAAATTGCTTATAGTTTCTTTTAATAGTCACTGAATTTTTACATTTAAGACTTGTATTATCTTTGTTCTTTAATGTAATCAACAAGTTAGAATGATCAGATACACTTGGGAAATCTGTAATTTCATGGTCAACGTTATTATCATTACTTAACAGGTAATCTATAAGTGTAGCTGAATCATTTGTTCGCCTTGTGTTTTGTTTTATTAATTGACTTAATCCTAATGATTGTGTTAATTTTATAATTTTTCTGCTGTATGTAGAATCTAAATTGAGGTTAATATTAAAATCCCCAACAATAATGACAGTTGACTTATCAGATACCAAGTCTTCAATAATTTCTTCTAAGTATTCTATAAACTGTGCATGCGAAGAGTTTGGAAAATGATATAGAACACATATAGTAATCCAGTTTTCTACTAATTTCACTTTGATTCCTAATATCCATAGATTCATATTATATGATCTATTGAGAAGTTGTCTATATTGCAACCCCTTCTTTATGTAAATTGCCACTCCCCCAGTATGTCTACTATTTGAATTAGCTAAAATTAAGTTATAACTGTCAATGTTGATTTCATGTCCATCAATTTCATTGGTTATATGAGTTTCAGATAAACAAATGAGCCATGGGTTATACCGATGAACACAGTACACTACGTTATCTAAATTTTTCAATAAACTCTGACAGTTAACATAGAATATATGTGTGACAGAATTAACATCAAAATCTAACCCCTTATTCAAAGTTGTTTCTACTGTTTGTTTCTCTGGGTCCTTGTTGGGTCTAAAAAATTTTGTTTACTATCACTCACTGTGGGCTCATTGCGTATTGGTCTATCCTTGATGATCTGTGTTGTCCTGTGGGTTGTTTCTTTCATTCTTCGTTGAGATTTTCGATTTGTTTGCGAGATCAGTTGCAATGTTCTTTTCACTAAGTGTTTACAAATATGCCATTTTCCATTATCATTCAAAGTGAAACCGTCTGAACAATAGTTTGATTTTCTCAGTATACTGTTGCACTCTATGATGTTTGATGTACTTAATTTTTGCTTGTGTAGTTCTTTGTACATAGCGAGATTGTCTTCATATATTGCAAAATTCAACTTTTCCTTCATATCAAGTTGGTAGGGCTCTGTGATAATCAGTGGATTTGTGTTGTTCAGTTTGAGGATGAAGTCATTCACGAGCTTCTTGTTTCCAATATTAGGCCACAAAATTACAGCATTATTTTTGGTTAAGTTACTTGAGTATTCTATGGTTGTCAGCAATTCCTTATTGCTGGCGTTAGGTTTTATTACTGACTGGATTTGAAAATTGTTGTTTAGGAGTTGTACTAGATTTTTAGCTAGTTGTCTACCATGTCCATTGGCTATAATGAAAATTTTATGATTTGTATGTAGTGTGCACTCAGGATTATGTGTACGCTTCGTTTTAATGGGTAGAAATGGGTTTTTAGAGGGGGTATTGGTTTTGCAAATGTTATCAAGTGATTTTTGTAACTCGTCACTCATGTTATTGAGTTCTTCGGAGTACTTATTGTTTTGATCAATAAGTCTCACCATTTCCATTTCAAACTGTTTATTAATAAATTCGTAGATATTCAAGTTGTGTTTCAGTTCAGTTATTTCTTTGTTTAGAGTAGTACATAAGTCATTAGATATTTCGCTTTTCATCTGTATATTTTCCCTTAGTTGGCTACTGCTTGGTGGGATTTTCTTTTTCTTTATTTTTGATTCTGTAACATATTTTCCTGATTCTTGTTGCATGATTTCATCTGGCAATGCTGTTGGTTCATTATCCTCAGTCTGTGTAGATATGCTATTCATCGCTTTCATTTCACTTGATTTTTTTCATGATTTTGTTCGTTTGTTTGTTTTAAGAACTTTGTTGGGTTTTTCTGCCAACAATTTACCTTGCAGTTCTTTTATGGTGTTCTCTAAGTCATGGATTGCTTTTTGATGGTCCTCGATTTTAATTTCATAATCTGTTTCCATTTTCAGTGCTTCGAAAATGTTTTTTTTTTTAAGTTATATATAAAATCATCTTTCTGCTCATTCTCCTTTCTCAGTTCATCAATTAATTCTATATAAGTGTTTTGTTTGGCCTGTATGTTGATTTTTTTTTTAGTTATACTGTTAAACTGAGCCAATTTCTACAAAGTGTAAACACAGATATTGCTAAAGCATTGGTTATATCGAATCTATAACAAAAAGCATATCGAACCTAAGACAAAACTCTGAAACCGAATTGAAATCAATTTTTCAAAAAAAATATGAGATAAATATGAAAGGTCCGAGAATTACAAAAACACAAATTTATAGATATAACGTAGAGTCATCAAGTCCTGAACAGTATTACTGTATTTCAATTTTTATACTTTTTGCTGAATATTTGTTAGCTCAATTAGAATCTAGATTTTTAAAACAGATATTTTATCATCATTTACATGTACATTTCCGAAAGGGGTTAATAATAAAACTGAAAATGTAGAATATTTTATGAATCTTTGTAAATTTTATGAAAGTGACATTTACGAAAATAGGGGTTTTTAACCGACGAAACCAAAAAGGAGGAGGTTCTCTAGTCGACGCGTATATTTTTTTTTTATGTATGATCACGCATAACTTTTTACTGAGAAGTCCGATTCCGATAATTCTTTTTTCAGTAGATAGGGTGTACTTCGAAGTTGGTCCCATTTGAATTTAAAAGATGAAATCCAGCCCTAAGGGTAGCAAAATGAAGGATATTGATCACTCACCCTCTGAATTCTGGTCCGTTAACAGATTCTATCAGCTATAACTTTGTACTGGGAGCTTCGATTTGGATGATCCTTCTTTTATCAGATAGGGTATACCTCATAGTTGATCATATTTGGATTTCGAATGGAATTATCCACCCTTACGGGTAGAAAAATAGGGGATAATAGATTTTTCACTTGTGAACATTGGCACACATATGTAGTTGACAATGACAGATCGCTAGTGTCATTATCACAATCAATATATTCTATGAGGGTGGAATGATATACAAAGTAATGAAAGAAACTAACCAGAACAACAAAAATAATTTATATTACAACAAATAGTAAAAGTAGATAATCATATTATTTAACTGGTAATAGTTGAAGTAAGGTGAGTAAGTAAGTATTTTGGAAGTAATAAAAAAAAATTAATTAGTAGATTTCCAAAAAATTGAAAAAAAAAACATTTTAACAAAAAATTAAACCGACGAAATTCGGAACTGAAAAGTAAAAAATAAAATAAACCTTCTTATCTCAAAATAAGCTTCTAAACTAAAAGTAACTAATTTTGAGTCGGCGCCAAACAAACAACCAAAGATCATTAAATTACTTCAAAAAAATTATCAGAATGCCACCGCGCAATTCGATGCCATCATTTTACGCCTTACCTAATTCATTTGCTTGTTTGTTTGGCGCCGACTCAAAATTAGTTACATTAGTTTAGGAGCTTAGTTATTGAGACTAAGAAGGTTTATTTTATTTTTTACTCTTCAGTTCCGTATTTCGTCGGTTTAACTTTTTGTTAAAAAGTTTTTGTAACCGAAAATTTGTTACAATCTGAGTATATGCTGTGGAGTGATGAATATAAAATAAGGCAGTAAGAAATATCAAAGTCCAATTGACTTACTAGCATATATTAACAAACAAATATATCCAAATATTTATTTGTTAGTTAAAATATTTTGTACCATACCTGTGACAACAACGGAGCGGAGTTTCTCGACTCTGAGACGTTTATATAATGTTTATATTTAAGGAGTAAATTTCTTACATGAATGTTACATGATAATTAAGCGGATTTTGTACTATAATAGGTACATATATGTTATGTTTTATATTATGTTTATATTTTATAAATAAATTATTTTGTTTCTTACATAAATGTTACGTGTTGATTTAACCCCCCCACACCGAAATTTAATCCTGGGTGCGCCCTTGCTGTATACCCTGTGAGAATGTGTAATCAGTTTCAATCAAATGAAATGATATAAATTATGAAAGTTCGCTTTTCCCAAATTATAAACTGTTATTATTATCAATAGAAAACTGCCATTGTGTTTTAAAAGTATTGCAAAAGAAATAATTAGTGCAGGGTGATTGAAATCTTGGTTTACCAATGGTGTGTTTGGACAGATTCATATGGTTTCATCTAACCATGTTTCCGTGATTAGTATAATATCAAATTCATGATCACTAATTGATGGATAAAAATCAACTTTTGTGTTTAAACCGACCTTTTGATAATAGCAGACAAGATTGAGGGTTTATGTGCTCCGGCTAATACTGTTGGATTCTATTTGTTTAAAGATGCTACTATTTTGGGGATTCCATTGATAAATTAAATTCAAAAATTGTAATCACCTTAATTTTGTTCAGCAATTTCAATCTTCAATTGTTTATAGAAAGCAAAGTTTCTTTGTACGATCTTGAGAAATTGTTTATATGAACTAGTCTTTATTGTTTTCTTTTTTTTTTTGCACATGCACATCTGTAACTTAGATCACTTTCTAATACACATAGTTTTTTCTTGCATCCTTTTTTCTATTCCTTACAGTTATATTAACTAAAACTTTTTAACAAAAAATTAAACCGACGAAATACGGAACTGAAAAGTAAAAAATAAAATAAACCTTCTTAGTCTCAATAACTAAGCTCCTAAACTAATGTAGGTAACTAATTTTGATTCGGCGCCAAACAAACAAGCAAATGAATTAGGTAAGGCGTAAAATGATGGCATCGAGTTGGGGGCTGACATTCTGATAATTTTTTTGAAGTAATTTAATGATCTTCGTTGATTGTTTGTTTGGCGCCGACTCAAAATTAGTTACTAACATTAGTTTAGGAGCTTAGTTATTGAGACTAAGAAGGTTTATTTTATTTTTTACTTTTCAGTTCCGTATTTCGTCAGTTTAAATTTTTGTTAAAAAGTTTTTATTTTTCAATTTTTTGTGGCTGAAATCTACTAATTACTAACTGCTTGTTTTTTTATTACTTCCAAAATACTTACTTACCCACTTTACTTCAACTATTACCAGTTAAATAATATGATTATCTACTTTTACTATTTGTTGTAATATAAATTATTTTTGTTGTTCTGGTTAGTTTATTTCATTACTTTGTATATCATTCCATCCTCTCATAGAATATATTGATTGTGATAATGACACTAGCGATCTGTCATTGTCAACTACATATGTGTGCCAATGTTCACAAGTGAAAAATCAATTATCCCCTATTTTTCTACCCGTAAGGGTCAATAATTCCATTTTAAATCCAAATATGATCAACTATGAGGTATACCCTATCTGATAAAAGAAGAATCATCCAAATCGAAGATCCCAGTACAAAGTTACAGCTGATAGAATCGGTTAACGGACCAGAATTCAGAGGGTGAGTGATCAGTATCCTTCATTTTGCTACCCTTAGGGGTGGATTTCATCTTTTAAATTCAAATGGGATCAACTTCGAAGTACACCCTATCCACTGAAAAAAGAATTATCGGACGTCTCAGTAAAAAGTTATGCGTGATCATACATAAAAAAATAAAAAATTAAATATACGCGTCGACTAGAGAACCTCTTCATTTTTTGTTTCGTCGGTAAAAAGAGACTTTCCCATAAAATATTTGTCACTTTTCTTCAAGTTGAATCCATCTCTTAATTATTGCCTTTACTCAGTACGTTATTGCATTCCAAGAAAAGAGATTTGAGCGTTATGTAGAGAGTGCAGTTTCTTGAACATATGAACATTGTTTTAAAAAGAGGTTCTTGAAATATCATAAACATCTCAAGTCAATTTCGTCATTTGAATTCAACCAACAAAAATAAAAAAAATAGTTTGGCTGCTCCAAAAAGTGATCCTAACTGAAAGGCAATATTGGAGGGAGGAGTCAGTTTATAGTACAAAGAGAAACACACAAATATTGGATATTTATAAAACTTTGACATTTAAATGCAGCAGAAAGTAAAGAATGCCTATACATGTTTTGTAAACAATCGGAGCTACAAGGAAAGAGAAACAACAGTTGAGAGATCATAAAATAATTTTCTCCAAAGAATTAGCAACTGGAAAGAAAAAAATTAATATCTTAGATCTATAGAAAAAACATGGAAGAAGTAGAAGCAACAACTAATTATATAAGATTGCTGAATATTTATTTATTACTTACATTTGAGACCAGTTACCTGAATCTAATGAAGATTGCCTGAAGTGAGAAAGTAAATGAAAACACAAAATCATTCATCCTCAAATACCTAAGGGTAGTGAGAATATTCTATTTTAAATTCAAAACAGGAAAATATGTATAATGTCGAATTGATACAATACAAAACTGAATGTTCATGAGATGCAATTGAGATAAAACAAGCAAATATCAGAAAATAACTCGAAAATAATATATGTCTATGACGAATCACTCATTTTTATTTATCTCAGTGTGAGTCCTGATTTCACTCGTAGTACAAAACATCCCACACTCACGTGAAACACATTCTGTATGGCTCACGAATGAATCAGTCCTACGAATTTTATTACGAGATTGATCACAGATTTGCTTTGAGGTGGACGGGTAGATTTCTTCTGTAGAACTGTTAGAACATAAACTGTCACTATCATAAAGGGTACTTTCATCATTTTCATTATGAACTATGCTTTCTTCATCAGATGTTTCCAACATAGAAACTGATGAAATGGAATCATCTTCGAATTCTCGTGTTAGATCCGGTGGAATCCAACGAACGGTACGGATTTTTTTGTTTCTTTTTAGAAAATTCTTGTAGTTCAGTGGGCACATCAAGTCATCTTCCAGTTTAGCAAGTCGCTCCTTCTCATTTTCTTCTGAAAGTATTAAATAAATTTAAAAATGCATACCAACTGTGAATGGTACCAAATAAATAATAAGTACATTTTCATATAGAAAAATAAAAACAAACTTGACTGTAATAAAAATGAACCTATGTGCTTTGAAAATAATAGTAATTTGTTGTTGCATGCGGTGTGACATTTGCAGCAGAAATGAAATGGTAAGGAAAGTATTTGAAACTCACCGAATTAATATGATATATTGCAAGATGCAAAAAATAATAGTGATGCTGCCGTTTAAAAGACAATAATTTCAGCAGCAATGTATCAAAAAGTTGAAGGTTATCAAAAAATAATGTTTGATGAGGATCCTTGCTTTGCTGAAACTATCAATGTAGTTATTAAATTATAATAACATCATGATCAGGAAAAAATAGTTCAGAAATCAAATATCCTTATTTTAAAAAGTAAGTATGATGCTCTAATTTTCCTGATACGACTTCATTCAGTAAAGTTATAGATAAATGAATCCATAAAATACAAAAGCATGAAGAGGTAAAATCAAATACAAATAATTTCTTTAAATTAAAATCATGAAGAGGAAATTATTACATTATTTCTTTACTAAAGGAACCATAGGTGGGTCTTGGGGGAGACACTCACTTATATATTTAAAACATTCCTGAAAATATTGTTACGAATCTGAGGTCTATTAAAAATACTGAATTAATTATTGTCCGTTTATTTTCACTTCACAAAAAAACCCAATAATTCACTACGATAGTTAAATGAATCAATCACAATAATTCCCGTCTAAAATACCGTGCAATACAATACTATACTCCAACTGATAAAACTAACTAACTGTCGCTCCCACGTGATGCATTATATAGAGAGCTCATTAGTACTGGAAAGTTCTAGTTTCGAGAGCCTGCGATATGATGTCACCTCGTGTGTGCTATAACTGAAACAGCATGCAGTGGCATACAGAATTAGTTTCCTTACATTATATTCATTAGCCTCAATTTTATATACAGATCCAGCATTGTGCCAAAAGGTTAATAGACAGATTAGATTTGTTGTTTGTGGCTTATGGGCTAGAAGCCTCTTCACTGCGACTTTTTCAAATCTTTTGTGAACGCCTTCATGTTTATTACAGTTCCCTGTCAAGTCCCGTCCGTGTCAATAAACTCCACAGGTGAAACTTATAAGTCTTCCATGTATTTGGGAAGTTGTGGTTTTTCCTCCCCTAACGGTAAACCTAAGTCTTGACAGGCACTGGCACAGTACGTGCATTGAGGTTTCCCCATCTTTCTGGCAAAACATACATATGGTTTCTTCTGCAAGTCCGATGTTGTTCATGTGTTTTTCGAGTCTACAATGCCCTGTTAGGAGACCAACTATGATCCTAGTTGTCCTTCTATTCTGGCTTAGGTTAGGTTCTTTTGGAGTGGGGCGATAACCCCCTCCTTCCACTGCAACCTTCTCAGATCTATTGTGGCTTGATCCTAATTAGATAAGAGTTCACCTTCAAGTCCCACGCTTCTGATGAAGTAGAATCTTGTTGGTTCCAGACCGTTGCATCTGCGCAAGATGTGCTCTGCTGTTTCTTCTACGTCTTGGCAAAAGCGACACTCTGCGCTCTCCACAAGTCCGATTTTTTAAAGATGCTATCGTAGTCTGCAGTGACCTGTCTAGTCCTGTTATGATCCTTAGGTTTTTCCTATTCAGATCTAATAGGGCTGCTGCTCTTCTTTTGGGTTTGGTATAAATGCCTTCAAGTGGACTTGTCCCACTATTTCATACCAGTACTCGCGTTTTTTCCGCTCGGTCCAATCAAAGAACACTTCTTTGGCTATGGCTATGCTCTTTGCTATTCTGAAGAAGGACTCTGGCTTTCTCATTTCCTTCAAAGCCAGGGAACCATAGAAGAGTTATGCTGCTGTCCCTGCCTACGTTTTGAAGGACCTTCATGCAGTTCATAACTAATCTGGATTCTATCCGACTTGATGCCATAGCTTTCAGTGCTTCTTGGCTGTCCGACATGATTTTGATCGATTGATTTTTACTGTTTCTGTTCAGTATTTCTTGCAGGCAGAGTTCGATTGCATGGACTTCTGCCTGGAATATTGTGGCATACTGTCCCAGGTTTGCGCTAAGGTTCAATTCTGGCTGTAGTCCATGTACTCCGGCCCTATTTCACGAGCGAAGGTGGCCAGCCTTCTAACCGATACCATTCTCACTTTCCGGGTTCAGAGCGATGCTCCCGAGGTGCGCTCCCGTATTGCTGCCACTGCTGGGCATTCCGTGAGGATGTGGATGGCTGACTCCTCATCCTCCAAGCACCACCTGCATTCAGTATCATCCGTGATACCTATAATGTTGAGGTGCTTGTTTAGATGGCAGTGCCCTGTGAGGCCCGATCCCTACCACTATTCTTTTCCTTTCTGCTCAGTGTGAGCAGAGTCTTGGCCCTCCAGTAGAGGAGCCTTCGATGTGGAGTTTCGATTGTCTCATGCCAGGAGCTTCTTTCCATACCTCCTGGAATTTTACTTCTAGGATTTTCTTCATGGTTGAGACGCTCTATGATCTAGAAACTCCTAGTATTGGTTCTGGTTCAATCGTTGAGCTTTTTGCACCTTGCCTGGCCAAATGATCGGCCCGTTCGTTTCCGAGCACATCGGTATGACCGGGCACTCACCTTATTGGCGATGGATAGCCTTTGCAGATCGTCAATGCATTTCGACACCAGCAGCGAACTGACTATGTACGATGTGAGGGCCTTGATTGAGCTTGGCTGTCCGTATTGGAATGGAGAACTAAATCCAGTTATCCATATTTTGTTTATATTCTAGTACATCTGTTGTTATTGTATTTATTGATAGTTGAAATAAAAGTTGTTTTACAATACGTCAGAAAAGTAAATTTCTGCTCCTTTTTATCGATATATTCTTGGCTCAATTCATAAGAAATAGTATATTTCATCAGGTTATGGGCCCAGCATGCCCGAGTCAAGAACTGAAGTCGCACAGATAAAAATAAAATATATTTTTGCGAGATACGCATTTCGATCCGTCAAAGAAGAGAAATAATTGTAGCTGTCATATTGAAAACGAAAATGTCGTCAAACAGTTCATTACCTATGATCGAGAAGCTCAGAGGTCGGGAAAACTACGATACATGGAAGTTTTCTATACGAACGTTGTTGGAACACGAAGAACTCTGGGGGTGTATCACCGAGGAAGATAAGGACGATAAAAGGCGAAATCTAAAATAATCCTATCTATCGATCCGATCAACTATGTTCATGTGCAACAAGCAAAGACTGCCAAAGAAGTCTGGGAAAATCTTCAAAGTGCTTTTGAAGATTCCGGTCTCACCCGAAGAGTTGGTCTATTAAGAGCTTTAATCAGTACTAAATTAGAGGATAGTTCATCTGTAGAAGATTATGTTAACAAAATCATTTCTACGGCACACAAATTATCCGGGATTGGCATGAAAATTAGTGACGAATGGATTGGAACACTTTTATTGGCAGGTTTACCGGAAAAATATAAACCTATGATAATGGGACTGGAAAGTTCCGGGATAAAAATCAGTGCAGATGCAATTAAGACCAAGTTAATGCAGGATGTGAAACCTGATATCTCTGAAAATCATTCCATAGCGTTGCTTGGAAGAAATACCAAGAAATTTCATGCAAAAGGAAAGGGTCCAAGATGTTTCTCATGCAACAAATTTGGTCATTTATCTCGTGATTGCAAATTTCCGAAGAAGAAAGATAAATCTAAACGAGAGACAATTTTGTACTCATCATTTGTGGTTGGTCAACTCGATTCTGATGATTGGTTCATAGATTCTGGCGCTTCTTCCCATATGACCAAACGAAGGGAATTACTAGAAAACCCAAGAAAACCAGATTTAACTGAAGTTCAAATAGCAGACAACACACATTTGCCAGTTGAATTTGTTGGCGATGTGAAATTGAATTTATTCAATGGAGAAGGCATAACTGAAGTTACAGTCAAGAATGTCATATATGTACCAAATCTTTGTACAAATTTGCTATCCGTCAGTCAAATGATAAAAAATGGTAACATAGTCAAATTCGATGAAAAAGGCTGCAAAATTTATAATTCCCGTAATTGTTTGATTGCAACATCTACTCTGGTAGGTAATATGTTCAAATTGGATCGTCCTACGCAAGTGAAAAATTTTTCCATGCATAAGAAACCGGATAAGAATTTGTGGCACAGGAGGATGGGGCATATCAACTTTCAAAATCTCAGGAAACTTGAAAAACTTGTGAATGGTGTACATTTTACACCAAGTGATGAAGATCAGTGCACTATTTGTTCCAAAGGAAAACAAACCCGACTGCCTTTCAATCACGTTGGGACACGTTCCACTCGAATGCTTGAGTTAGTTCACTCAGACGTATGTGGACCAATGTCTGTCAATTCTTTAGGAGGTGCCAGATATTTCCTCATATTGGTTGATGATTTCAGTAGGAAAGTGTTCGTTTATATCCTTGAAAACAAAGTAGTTTTTAAGAAAATTCAGGATTCCAAGTTTTTTGCCGAAAACCAAACAGGGTTGAAGATGAAAATACTGCAAACTCACAACTTTAAAAAACAAACTTTAAAAAACTTTCTGCGCAACAGTGGAATTCATCATCAGACTACAGCTCCATATACACCAGAACAAAATGGGGTAGCGGAGCGAATGAATCGTACCATTGTGGAGAAAGCCCGCTGCATGCTTTTTGATGCGGAGTTGAATACCAAATTTTGGGCAGAAGCTGTTTCAACTGCAGTTTATGTAATTAATCGTTCTCCGAGCCGTGTTTTGGAAAATACGACTCCAGAAGAGTTATGGACCTGCAAGAAACCCGATTTAAAACATCTCAGATTGTTTGGCTGCAAAGCAATGGTACACGTTCCTAGACAGAAACGGACAAAATTCGATCCAAAATCTAGAGAATATATAATGCTTGGATATAGTGATCAGTCTAAAGCATATCGTTTGTATGATCCCGAAACGAAAAGAGTGCTAACGAGTAGGGATGTCATATTTTTTGAGAATTGTCAAAACGCTATAAATCTAGAATCGACAGTGGATAAAAATACAATTTTCAACAATATTTTCGAAGTCGAAATGAGTACAGAAGATAAAGAGACGGCGATTTCAGATGTCAGAGATGTGTCATCTGCTGAAAATGATTGTCTTTCCTCCGATTCTGCTGGAAGTAACGAAAATGTAATGGAATCGCATGCTCATCGATACGAGAATATCTTGCCGAGTCCTGTTGTTTCTGGGATTGAACCGTTGCGAAAGTCATCAAGAATACGGAAACCGTTGAACATGGATGATTTTGTTGTATACAGTGCTGAAACTATTTTCGAACTTGATAATCCCATTGATATTGAAGACGCACTGTCCAGAAGTGATGCGAAGTTGTGGAAAGAAGCTATGAAAGAGGAATATGAAGCACTCATTGAAAATGAAACTTGGTTTTTGACAGATCTTCCTCCAAACCGTAAACCAATTAACAATAAATGGGTGTTCAAGACAAAACTAGTTGCCGATGGGAAAATTATACGATACAAGGCCCGACTTGTAATCAAAGGTTGTGCACAGAAGAAGGGAATTGATTATGGGGAAACTTATTCCCCTGTAGTGAGATATAGTTCAATTCGATTTTTGATGGCACTATCAGCGAAATTCGACCTTAAAATTGAACAAATGGATGCAGTTACAGCATTCTTACAAGGAAATTTGAAAGAAGAAATTTACATGCTCCAACCCGAATTTTTTCATGATGGTTCCCACCAAGTATGTCGTCTAAATAAATCTCTCTACGGTTTGAAGCAAGCGAGTAGAATTTGGAACATAAAACTGGATTCTAAGTTGAAAGAATTCGGACTAACCCAGTCATGTGTTGATTCCTGTGTTTATTTCGATACTCATTCAGATAAATTCCTCAGTGTAGCACTTTATGTGGATGATTTGATGATTTTTCACAATGATGACAAAATGAGAGATGATCTGAAAGAAAATTTATTCCGAAACTTCAGAATGAAAGATTTAGGAAAGGCAAGATTTGTACTTGTAATGCAAATTTCACGAGATCCAGCTCAAGGTACAGTTTCAATTGATCAATGTTTCTATCTCAAGACAATTTTGAACCGATTTGGTATGGGTGATTGCAATGCTGTCCCGACACCATTGGATACAAATAAAATATTATCGAAAGATATGAGCCCGAAAAATGAAAAGGAAACTGAAGATATGGAAAATATTCCCTACCAGGAAGCAGTAGGTTCGTTGATGTTTGCTGCACAAGTTACTAGGCCTGATATTTGTTTTGCGGTTTCATCCTTGAGTAGGTTCAATAATAATCCTGGACGAGCACATTGGTTAGCAGTAAAAAGGGTATTCAGATACCTAAAAGGAACCATGAACGTCAAGCTGACATATGCCAAAAATGGAAATTCTGAAATACTCGGATATTGTGATTTTGACTGGGTAAATGATATCAGCAATAGGCGATCGACAACAGGCTACTTGTTTCTGATGCAAGGAGGAGCTATTTCCTGGAATTCAAGAAAGCAACCCACGGTTGCACTTTCCACAACTGAAGCGGAGTATATGTCTTTGACTGCTGCCGTTCAAGAAGGATTGTGGTTGAAAGGATTAGAAAATGGGCTGATTAGAGACACCGGCCAGTGCATCATTATCAACGGTGATAATAAAAGTTCACTGCAATTGGCCCTAACTAATGCTTATCACTCTCGCACAAAACACATTGATGTGAAGCATTATTTTATTCGTGACAAAATATTTGAAGGATGGATCAAGTTGAATTACATAAAAACTGAGTGGATGGTAGCGGATACCTTGACGAAACCCGTGACTTTTACGAAGCATTCATTTTGCACTTCCAATATGGGTTTACGTCAAAATTAGTTCTAGGAGTATTGGAATGGAGAACTAAATCCAGTTATCCATATTTTGTTTATATTCTAGTACATCTGTTGGTATTGTATTTATTGATAGTTGAAATAAAAGTTGTTTTACAATACGTCAGAAAAGTAAATTTCTGCTCCTTTTTATCGATATATTCTTGGCTCAATTCATAAGAAATATTATATTTCATCAGTCTGAGCATATCGTGATTTGCTGGCCGTGGTAGCCTCAGTTGATATTTTCTCTTACATGGGCAAGTATGGCAAAAACTTCTGCCTGAAATACTGAAACAAAATTTCCCAGGGCATAGTAGAGTTCAGCTTTTGGAGATTACCCGTATACCCCGGCGCCGGCTGATTCATCCACCTTGGAGCCATCTGTGTACCAGATGATCCCATTGGTGGGGATCAGGCGGTGCCCCACCTGCTCCCAGGCCTCCCTTTTGGGAATGACTGACAGCGGCCTTTTAGTGAATCGCATGACAGGTGAAGAATTGTCCCCTGGTATCTCAAGGAGTGGACAATCCTTCACTGTTTGATTCCATAATCGAGAATGTCCATACATTCATTCGCTCCACCATTGGTTGAAACTTCTCAAACGAGCGATGGCTTTGCGTGCCTCGTGTTCAATGAAGAGGTGCAATGGAGGCAGTCCTATGAGTGTCTCCAGCGCCTTAGTCAGTGCCATCCTCATTGCATTTGTTGTCGCAAGACAGGCAAGTCTTTGTACCTTGTCTAATTTTTGTATGGGTTTTTGATTCGCCAGATGCTGTACCTTGCCACCATACGATGGCTCCGTACGTAATCATTGGGCGTACGAGTCTTATAGATCCAGTATAGAATCTTGGGGCTGAGCCCACACATACTGCCAAATGCCCTTCTACATGCCCAGAACACGGCTGTGGCTTTCCAAACTTTCTGTTCGATATGCTCGTTCCAGTTTATCTTGTAGTCAAGGATGACTCCAAGGTACTTGACTGAGCTTTTGTATTGCAGGAACCTCCCATTGAGTTGGACGTTTGGGAGGTCCCCTGGTTTGCGTTTCCTGGTGAAAAGAATCAGATCCGCCTTCTCAGGGTTCACACTCAGCCCTACTAAACGACACCATTCATCCACTCTTTGAATAGTGCCCCTCATGAGGCCGGAGCCCTGGTCATCGACCCGGATGACAATGTCATCCGCATAGGCCTGAGTGTATTAACCCATTTTTTTAAATATTTACTAGGAGGCCAACCACCACAAGGCACCATAGCAGAGGGGACAAGACTCCTCCCTGTAGACAGCCCCTCGAGGGTATGGCCTCGCTAGAGCTACTTCTGATAGTTGCTTTAGCTAGACTTTGGGACAGCATGGCATGAATCCATCTTATTATGGTTGGGTTCACGCCCCTTTCTCTTATTGCCTGATATATGGAATCAAATGACGTGTTGTCAAATGCTCCTTCTACGTCGATAAATATACCTAAAGTGGCGCCGCCCCGATCTAACCTCCCCCTCTACCGTATGGACGAGTCGATGGAGGGCAGTCTCCGTGCCATTCTGGTATGCATGCTGGAGGTCGCTGAGCGGATTCAGTTCCAGAACCTCCTCTCTGATATATCTGCCACCAGTCTATCACTTGTCTTTAGAAGAAAAGACGTGAGACTGATGGCTCTGAACGCTTTTGCCTGGGTGTAATCATTTTTACCAGGCTTGGGGATGAAAATGACCTTGGCTGTCCTCCATGCTTTAGGAACGTATCCGTGTGCGAGGCAGCTTTGGAATATCTTCAAAAGATGGGGGATTAGGATATCCTTGCCTTTTTGTAGTAAGGCTGGGAATATACCATCTTCCCCCGGTGATTTGAAAGGTGAAAAGGACTCAATGGCCCAGTCCACTCTTTCGTAAGATACAATTCCGGCAGCCATCCTGTAGTCCACCTTTGTTGTGTGGGTTGTTTTGTCCGTTTGGCTTTATTGAGAAGTTTGCGGACTTTCTTGCGGTGGAACTCTATTTGTGAGTTCCACCATGGAGTTATACCTGCTTTGTCTACCTTTTTTAAGGGATAGCTGGCTTCGTATGATGATAGGATGGCGGAGAATTAAGACAATTTGCAAATGTCTCAATCTCCGCCTCCGATCCGTAACGTGTAGGCATGATCCCCAGCCTTTCCTTCAGTTCCTCCTCATAGAGGTTCCATCGGGTGGCTCTGGGATTCCTATACCTGCTGTCTTTTGCATGCTAGTGAGAAAAGTATGTGTCGGTAATCCGCTAACGTTTCTTCCACCGACACATGCCAGTCGCCGGAAAATAACGTGAGATCGACAATTGTAAGTGGGCACTGATCCTCTGTTGAGGATTTCCAGGTTACTGGAACTCAGGAATTCGAGGAGCACCCTACCTCTTGGGTTCGCGTCGCGGTTTCCCCACAATGTGTGGTGGGAGTTTACGTCGCAACCCAACAGGAGGGGCAGTACCCGCTCCTCACGGTGCTCGATCAGTGAAGCCACCTCTCGTGGAGGGTTCTTCGCTTCGCATGGGAAGTAAGCGGAGCCTACTATGACATCGCGTGTGTTTCCCTTTGTATCTTCGACCACCTTGATCTTCACCGCTACCAGGTCCCTGTGGCAGAAGCCTGGCAGCGGAGTGTCGTCGAAATTTTTTGCGTGAATACATACCCTGGGCCTTGCTTCGGAGGTGCAGTAAAAGAGCGATCCTCCGCCTTGGCCCATACCTCTTATCTTGCCTTGGTAAGCCCACGGTTCTTGGATAAGAGATATATTTATATAGAGTTCACTGAGCCTTCTGCATAGAAGTGCCGTGGAGGCCCTTCCATGCTGGATGTTCGCTTGCAGAAGTCTCAGGGGCTCGGAGGAGCAGGAGGAAGAGACCGCCATTTGGTAGCCTAGTCCTCCTGTCCCTGCCAGAACTTCCAATCCCGTCCTGGCTCCCCGTTTCCTGACTAGACCCTGTCGGAAGACTGTCTTGGTCGACTTGCGTCAGGGTCACGTCGTCCGGGTCGGGCTTCCGTTTCGGGACCCTTCTCCGCTGTGTGACACGTTACCGCTGAGGGTTGTCTTTCGACCCTTCAGCGGGTGTCGACTCATCTTTGACGGAGACTGTCGTCTCCATCGGTTGGTCCTGTGGGCCCTTGGTTGGAGGGTCTACAGCAGAGGAAGGAGGGTCCCAGCTGATCAAAGCCTTGGTTGCGCCAAAGAACAGAGCCCCGTTGGCCCGCCTGATGCTGGCAATAGACTCGGTGTCCATCCCCACCACCAGGCTGAGGCCACGCTTCTCCTCTAGACCCTCCACTGTCGGGGCGACAGGGCATTGAAGATGTCCTGGTTAAGCAGTCTTATTGGGATCCGGATGACCGTTCTTTGCAGTCTGAACCTGTCCGGATGGACCGATATGAGGTTGATGCCTTCTCAGGGGCATTTGCTGCAGTGACCAGCAATTGCCCCCTCTACAGCCGCGTTGAGGCGTACTGTATTTGGGAGGAACTCTGTCAGCTGTTCCTCAGTGAAGGCCACGTTGGATTGGCCCTCCCGTGAGACAACCAGCTGCAGAGCTCGGTTTTCAGATGTTGCCTGCGCATAGCTTCGCGGACCAGTTGCACCCTGTCTCATTTGTTTGGGATCGGGGCGTGGTCGTTTAGCCACACGTAGGGTATCATCGGGTGTGTAGCCGGGTGTTCTTGTCCTCTTGGTTGAAGTCTCAGGAGCCTTTCCCCTCGAGGGCAGAGCCTCCGGCTGTCCAGCCTTGGCTGCGAGGCGTTGGACGGGGGTTTCGATGTTTTCTTTAGCGGAGCCCTTATCGCCATTCCCATCCAGTCGCCCAGTGTTTGGCCCACCGACCCTTTTTTTAGAGCCAGTGGAGATTGATGGTTGGGCGGGCGTAGCTGACGCTGCTGCCCATCTCGCCTTCCTTCTTTGTTTGTCCGACCCGCGGACGTTGATTTTGACCTTCACCTTTTCAAGGGTTCGGGCGAGATATGCCACCGTTGGGGAGGGCAGGCGATCCCCCAATGTGGCTGTGACTATCGACGCAGAGCCGGGTTTGAGTTGTTCCGGTTTCCCCAAATTGGAACTCGTTGGAACGGGAGTAGCGGACCCCATGGTGGACCCTAGATATGAGCCCACCGCTTATAGGGGTATCATTGTATCTCATGGCTTTGCTAGAATCGGATGGATTTTATCTCTTTCTTAATCTGGCGACAACTTCCTCCCCTATTACTCTTTGACCTCGACAGGTTTCTGTTCTGGCTTAATAGATACTCACTGAATTTTTGCGTTGCTTCTTTGATGAACTCTTTCGCCTTTCTCATTCCTGTCGACTTGTTTCACCATTCCTGTGATTTGTTTTTCATCCATGTCTGGATGTTAGTTTTTAGCAGAGTTTTCAGGGCCATTCTCGGGCTAAGGAGTCAGCCCCTTCGTTGCCCTTGTAACCTGAGTGTCCTGAAACCTCTGCAAGAGTAAGGTTTATAGATAACTTGATACATTTGAGTACATTATAAATTTCTTAGAATTGGGAGAATTCTAAAAGAGAATACATTTTCTAGACTTTCCAAAAATAGAAATATTGATAGAAAATTGAAAATAAAATAAATTAATTATCTATCATGAGGTGAGGTGACCTGCCTACCTTAAGTGTAGAAGTAGAAATGAAAAAACTTTTCTACAGTTATTTTCAAAAAGTTGCTTTACCATTAGTAGGGACAATCCAGAAATATCTTCTTTCATACAGCCTCGTCAGACCTGGAATCTCCTTGTATTGTTCATAAAGCACTGGATATTTAGAAATTAACTGCAAGCATTGCATTTGGAGAGTCGATTCCTCAGATACTGAACATATTATTCTCATTGCTGACTGAGCTGCTGTGGAACTGAGCATTGGATATAATATTTGGCCTTTCAAGCCCGAGAAAGCAATACCTAAAAACACATTTGAACAATCATTAGATAATATATTGAATGAAAAACCCATGGTTTGCCTATTTTTAACGAAAACGAAGTGACGAACAAATCTTACGTTTTTCTTTCAATTCAAGCAATCATACAGAAGTAGGCCAATCAATAGAGATGTTTTGCTTTATTGATTCTGTGACAAAAATAGTGCCAGGAAAGCGACTGTGCCATCATACGAAAGACGGTCCGTAGTTATATCTTGCTTATATGTTTCCTACTCACAAGTGGCATTGCTAAATTTGTTATAAGCATTTAAATGCAATTTTTTTTTCTTTTTTTACTTGTAAGAAGAAAACTAATGAAGCAATCTTGATGCCCTCAATGGACAAGTTGGTACCTACCGAGGGCCATTTTGTCATTCGATAGAGAATTTAATTAGCAATTCAACGATATACATTATGTACCACTGTCTTTTTGTTCAAAACTAAAAAATCATCAATCATTGAATTCGTACAATATTTTATACGATGCCTATAAATACCAATGAGTTATCCGTTTAGGTTTGATAAAATGGCTAAAAAAAAATTGAGTTTTTTTTTTGTTAATTGTAAAATGAAAATTTGGCAACAATGTCATATGTATTTTGAGCCGTAGAATCCGAAAAACATCAAACATACAGGGTGTTCTGTTTGAAAAATTGAAGTTGGTGGCTATTCTGGCGCAAACCCGAAGTCAGCCATTTTGTTTTCATATGTTTGTCAATCCGAAATTGCGTCTCATATTTATGTACAAAATTTCAGTTAAATCGGTTGATAAGTGAAGGAGATATAGCCATGGTCCTAGTCCCCTTTGTCACCCGGTATATAATAATAATAATATCGTTTATTATGCATAAAAGTACATTTTATACATAAAAGGAAAAGGGTTAGCCAAAGGCTATCTTCCACCCCTCCCAAAAATTATATAGTGTGTGTAAGAAAATAATGATAAAATAAAAAAGAAAAATACTTATTTACTACCAAAACAATGTTAGAGAAAAAAAGAAAAATCAATAATGAAGAGAGAAAGAAAAAACAAAAACAAAATTATACAATCATAAAGGTGCTATAGCTATTAATATTCTTGTCATTCCATTGGTCAACTTAACGAATACATTACGATATTATACATTGAATCTTATATTAGCACTGAGCAATAAGCAGCTGTGATTTTATTTCTTTCTTGAATTGATTGATGTAAAATGGGTAAAATTTCATTCAGATAACTAGGGGCAATATTTGAAAAACATCCTTCATATTTGAAAGTACGGTGCCTAGGTATGTTGAATGAGTTAATTCTCAAATTGACCGAATGTATGTCAGAATGCCTGCTTAATAGACTATATAAATAACTAGGAGTTTTAGTTTGGAGCAACTTAAACAGAAAAATTGTTATCAAATATTGGACTCTGTACCTCACATTCAACTCCTTCGTTTTTAACAAAATGGCGTGACATGTTCACCATATGGAATGCAGCATACTAATCGCATGCAAGCATTTTGTATCGCTTGTAACTTCAATTTGTTATATTGCGGCAAAAAATTGTAATACACCGAAGAACAATACTCGATATGGGGGTAAATAAGAGTTTTAACTAGCCTGAGTTTCGTTTCTTCAGATAACTGATACTTGAATTTATATAGCGATTTGAGTTTGAAGAATTATACTTTAAAAATGGTTTTCACATGTTCATCGAAAGACAAAGAGCTATCTATGGTTACGCCGAGATTTTTAGCACTATCTACCCAGTCAATGCCTGCGTTATCGAGAGTGAGCCTAAAGTTTCTTTTGGTTTCAACTTTTTGTCCCTGAGATCCTATGCTTAGAGCCAAAGTTTTATTTGGATTAATTTTCAGTCCATGATGCTCCGAGTAAAGGAATGTTTTATGCAAATCTGAGTTTAAATTAGCTACGCAACTTTCTGTATCAGTGTTATGGGAAGACAGATATAACTGTATATCATCTGCGTATAGATGTACCTGACAATGTGATAGGGAAGTGGGGTAATCAAAAATAAACATTGAAAACATCAAGGGCCCCAAAATGCTTCCCTGTGGTACACCTGAGGAGGTTTCTTTTAGGGTTGACCATGAGTAATCATCCAGTTTGACCCTCTGTGATCGGCCTGTGAGATAGCTGGTCATCCATTTAAGAGAAATGTCGTCGAATCCTATAAACTTGAGTTTGCCAATGAGCAAATCAAAATTAACTAAATCGAAAGCTTTGCTTTGATCAAGCAGTACTAAAATGGTGACTTCTGACTCATCTCTGGCTCTCGCAAGATCGTTGATCACTTTCAAGAGGGCAGTCTGTGTTCCGTGTTTTTTGCAGAACCCAGACTGCTCGTTAGGATGTATGTATTCGATATGTATGTTAGTTCAAATTTTGATCCACTTCTACGTGAAATTTGGCAAGTAATCATAATTCCGGTGACAATGCATTATGGAATTTTTGCTAGAAAAAAAAAATGGCGGCTCCAATATGGCGGACGAGTTTCGTGATTATGGTTCAATTCTGTTCAAAATAGGAATGTGGAGGTTTTCGGGGACAGCGATCACGATTTTTTATCAAAGTTAATAAATTCAAGATGGCGGCTCCAATATGACGACCAGTTTTGTGGTTAAAGCCTGATTCCATTAAAAATTGGTATGTGGGGGTTTTTGTGGTCGAACATCATGAGGTTTTTATCAAAATTCATGAATTCCAGATGACGGCTCCAAGATGGAGACGTTTTTTTATTATGGCTCGGTTCCATTCAAAATTGGTATGTAGGGGTTTTTGGGATCGGAGATTATCAATTTTTGTCAGAATTCAATAAGATGACAGATTCATGAAAGACTAGAAATAATTGAATGAAAATTATTTTAATTTTATTTTTAAGCCATATCTTATACAAATGCACTAAAAAGGAAAAAATAATGTCTTCAATTGTTTGACCTAGGTTATTCTGCGAGTTAGCAGGTTGAAATGCTTGCCGCGAATATCAAATAGATATTCTTGCGCGGCAAGATTTTGTATCTGTTACTCACAGAATAACTTAGGTCAAACAATAAGACATTATTTTTTCCTTCTTAGCGCATTAGTATAAATTCTTGTCTAAATTTTTTTGTATTGTTACATAGAGAGATAAACATATGATGTAGTTAAAATGCAAAGGAAATCAGTTTTAGCGCAACTCGATAGAATTATTAGTAAAAGAAAAAAACTGAAAAAACCAGAAAAAAATCAGCTTTAAAAAAAAAAAATTACACTACCACTTTCTGAGTTGTAGTTCAGGCTTTCCACGACATAGTAGTGATTAATATGTGAGAAATTGAGGCGCTGTCGGATCATTAGTTTTGGCATAATTGCAATCTGAATTTTTTAAAGTACTTTATTGCAGCAGACCTGGATGGATTCTACTGACAAATACAAATAACTTTTACTGAACATGTCGTATACCTATCTCTACCGTTTATTGCATATTGATAATTGTTTTGCTACCAAATATGCACCTCCTGATCTGTTACCCACACAGGACTCAAATTCAACTTCCACCCAGAAAATATTGAATTATTTCAGTAACATCGAATGATTTGCCTATCCTCAAGACTTGATAAAGATAATAAATTAATTACTTCACTATAATTGTATTCACCTAGTTATAAGCCATGGTCCTTAAAAATTTATTTTGCACATTTCCTAATTGTTGTATATATTTAAGGTACCTAGTAGGGACTCCAGATTATGGTGTTATACTCTACAATGGATTGTACTAAAGAGCAATATAAAACTTTTGTGGTAAAAGGAGAAAGGTTAATTGATGATCTCGTAATGAAGCCAAGCATTTTAAAAGCATGATGGCATGTCATAATGATTATGTCACTCAATTTTGATGACATAAGGAAGCTCATTATGGTACTTAGTCCCATAATGATTTCATTATGGTACTAAGTACCATAATGAAATTACCCTATTTCATATACACTCCGTGATTTTTCCGGCAAAAGGGAGTCCACGATATTTAGCGTCATTTCTTCCAAATCAGAAGGTAAACTACCAGTTTCAGAATCACTCATTATTATTTAAATTATATTCAATTCTACGTGACAATTGTGTTTGACAGCAGATAAATAAATATTGCCGTTACAATCTGACGTTGTCAAGGAAATGGCAAAGCACAGCTCACTAACCTACTAATATTTGAAACTACACATATACTTACTACTTTAAAAATAGTTGTAATTGTGACATGTCAAAAATGCAGTTTTTAATTTTTCAAAATTGTATTCATATAAATGCCATCAGATAAAATTTTGTATGTAATACGAATCATAAACAATCATTATGGCACACGTCGTGTACATTCACGACTTGTACCATAATGATCGTCTTTATGATCCTTATTACATAAATAACTATTATAGATACTGAATTCACATGGTTATTGAAACAATATCATTACTATTAGTAATTATTACTCATTTGTTTTATTGAATTTGAATAACTTTGTATAATACACACACATACAGGGTGTCCCTGGACTTCCTCTTTTCCTCTCGGGAATGTATAGATGGGGTCAAAATATCACCAGTACTTCATATAACTTTTGTTCCTAAAAGCCTTCGTTACCAAGTTACGGGCCCTCAAAGTTACAAAATGAAAAATGTTTTTCTTTGATAACTTTCAAAGTGAATATTCAAAATTATCTAAATTTTGGTGATTGACTAAACAAATGAATTCCTTCGATGAGCTTTCATGCAGGAGTCAGTTGTTTTGCTACAAAGTCAGGAACGGACTACCCCCGATGGTCCACACCCCAAAACTTTGAAATGACAGATAATTTTCCAATAGTTTTCAACAAAATAAGGTTACGTAGACAATTTTCTGAATAAAAGTACTCGTGTGGAAAGTCGATCGGAGCAACGATTCTTAATAAAAATGCAGTTTTACTCGACGACATCAAACCCGATCGTCCACCATTATTTGAAATGAAAAATTTTCATAGTAGAAATACTTATGCTAACGTTAATTCAACAACATTTATAACAGGGATAATACAAAATATGCTAAAATAAAGTCGTAAACAAAAAGTACAGTACTTAGTTGAAAGTTTCATTCACAATGTAGATATTTTTTCAAATGAAATATCAAGTTATGTAGATTCGTGGTGTTTTTGAACTAACAAGCTACTCCACTATGAAATATCGAATTCAGTCCATATTTTGTATGTACGCGTGGAATAAGCACGTTTCATATTGTGTTATCTAAATCTCATGAAACTCAACATTTGGATGTTGCAAATTCGTATTCACAGCTTAAATGTTGAGGAGTTTCACTGATAAGTATAATTTCATGGGAGAAAATCTTTAACCCGAAGATAAATTTAGCTGAAAAAACGCACATCGGAAGACATAACTAATAAAAAGCAAACTAATAAACTACAAAAACGGCTGCACATGAATAGGTGAAAAATATCCGGTGAATAAATTTATGTCTCCGGATTTAAATCCATTGGATTTCTTTCTGTGGGGGCATCTAAAAAGCCTCGTTTACGCTACACCTATTCACACCAGAGATGCCTTGTTGAAGCATTACGAAACGACCCTGGCATGCTATTTCAAGTGCAGAGAGGGTGTTTGCGCCGACTAAGAAAATGTATTGAGAGATTGCAGTAGCTACTATCCCATCAACAGTGCCGCTAAAATGGAATGTGATACTTGCCAAGATCGCAAAGACATTTTTAAATGTGATGGATGTGAAAGAGGTTTATGCAAAAAATACGGCGATCTCACCGCATCCGAAGCCTAAGTTTTGCAATTAAAAGAAAGAAAAATGAAATTTTACTGTGTGAAATGTCTGAAAAATGAGACACTGGGCCTTCTACACACTGTGATTAACAACAAAAAAGAACTCGTAAATAGCAAAGAAGAAATAATTCAATTACTTAAAGCAGAAATTAGAACTCTACAGGATAAACTAACCAGCAACAAAGAAAATACTACCTACGCATCTATTGTGAGAAATACAGTTAATACTTCAATTAAAACAAATGTTCCAGACCTTGTCATAAAACCATTAAATGGTCAAAAGATAGATGTAAATACAATGAAGAGAGATATACAGGAAAAAATTAATCCAGCAGATTTAAATATCGGAGTAACATAAGAACAGCCAAAAATGGGAGCGTAATCATCAAATGTCCCACAAAACAAGATATCAACGATATGCAAAAAGCCACGAATCTATATTCAAGGATAAATACCAAATAGAAACTACACAGTTGAAAAACCCGAAAATAAAAATCATTGGCTATGAAGGAAATAAACAGGCAACAGAACTTGAGACTTCCATCAGGAAACAAAATAAATGGATCATGGAACAAGAAGAATTAAAAGTCACTTTCATCAAGAAGAGAATCAATAGAACATCCACCATATTTGCAGAATGTTCAGCAGAATTACATCATAAAATACTAAACCATAAGAAGATATATATAGATTGGCAAAGATATGTAGTTTATGAAGACCTAAGTGTTTATAGATGTTTCAAATGTCAAGGCTTCTATCATGAAAGTGATAAGTGCAATAGAAATGACATTGTTTGTGAATGTTGTACAGAAAACCATGCCAACACAGCTTGCACAAAGGTAGACAACTTTAAATGTATCAACTGTATATAGTCAAATGCTAAATATAAAACTAAATATAATGCAAATCACAAGACATCAGATCCCCAATGTTCATCATACATGTATCACCTGAATATATTGAAAAGTAAAACTGATTACACGTTTTAATGTTTCAACCTGAAGAGGATGAAATACTAGAACAAATAGAGTTTTTAGAACAGGATCTTGATGGCGACTTAGTTCACTCAAACAGAGAGTGGTATTAGAGGATAAAATTTTGAATCTACTGCACCTTAATATTAGAAGTATCAACACCAACTTCTCATTTTAATTGAACAATATGAGCTACAATACTGAGATATAATTATCTTAAGCGGGTGTTTTCAAATTGTATCAACCGACCTATACAATATTCCTGGCTATAATACCTTCTATAATAATGCAGATCTCAACAAAAATGATGGATTGATGATTTTTACAAAAAAGCAACTTGATGTAGAAGTAAGTCATATCAAATTAACTTCTAGCCAAACAACGGTCAGTAGAATTACTTTTATAAAAGAAGATATTTCTTTTGGTATCACAGCTGTATATAAGCCTCCTCCAGTCAAAGAAAATTTATTCAATTCGGATTTATTAACATATTTTGAAAGCCACTTGAATAAGAACATTGAAATTTTCACAGGGGACATAAATATTAATATTAGAGAGAATACTAACAATCACGTTAATGAATACTATCTTTAATGGGACGGCATGGATTTGCTCCCTACATAACATCCCCTACTCGTCTGTTAGCATGTCTCGATCACATCTTTGTTAGACAAAAATTAAAAATGAATACACTGAAATTAAAATCTTTCAGATTAGATACTGATGTGACTGATCATCTGCCAGTAATGATTAATATAAGCAGAAATAATCCAAGTTACCAAAACAACGGACCAAACTCATATGAATACATAAACTATAACAAACTAAAACAAAAAATCTCAAAAACAAGTTGGCATGAAGTTATCCAATGTAGCGGCGTTCACTTAGCTACAGAAAACTTTATTAAAAGCTTCAAGGAAATCATAAAATCATGTACAACAAAACGCATGATAAAAAATAGCAAACAAGAAAATTAAAGATTGGATTTCAGATGGTCTGATTACTTCCATAAAGCACAGAGACAAACTTAAGAGACAACTTATGAAAAATCATAGTCCAGAATTAGAAGCAGAATATAAACATTATCATAACTATGTCAATAAATTAATAAAAACCCAAAAATGCAAACATTATAAACAGAAAATAGATGACGGGGGTCATATCGAGCAGTTTTTGTAGCGGATTTTGCATTTCTGTTTGCTCTTGAGGCTTGCGATTGATTATTTACACCATGAGTTTTGTAAGGTACACGTGTTTGCATGATAAAAATTCGTTATGAACATTGTACCTATCATTTCTATTTTCATTACAAAATTGTACCTATTTTTAAATTTACAAATCCCAGTCATTTCAAAGTTTTGGGGTGTGGACCATCGGGGGTAGTCCGTTCCTGACTTTGTAGCAAAACAACTGACTCCTGCATGAAAGCTCATCGAAGGAATTAATGTGTTTAGTCAATCACCAAAATTTAGATGATTTTGAATATTCACTTTGAAAGTTATCAAAGAAAAACATTTTTCATTTTGTAACTTTGAGGGCCTGTAACTTGGTAACGAAGGCTTTTAGGAACAAAAGTTATATGAAGTACTGGTGATATTTTGACCCCATCTATACATTCCCGAGAGGAAAAGAGGAAGTCCAGGGACACCCTGTATATATATATATATATATATATAAAATTATAGTTTGAAAAAACTAAAAAAGAACACGTATACAGTGTGTCTCACTTCTTATGGAAACACTCCCGTATCTTCCGTAATTATTGCATAAGAATTCTGTAATTTTCACGATCGGTAGATATACTCAGGGTCAGTCTAAATTATCTCATGGGGTTGACCTGAATGACAGCAGTGTATGGTTATACCGATTTTTGCGAAAAATAATATTAAGGGGCAAGATAGGCTTAAATTTTTTACGAATTCGTGAACAGAACATCAACTTTAGTACCAATCCATATTTTCGCTGAATAGTTTTCAATTCTGAAAAATCCGAATTTGTCTCACTTCCCATGGAAACGCCTCCGTATCTTCCGTAATTATTGTAGTAGAATTCTGTAATTTCCACGATCGTTAGATATACCGAGGATAGGTCTTAAATTTCTTTTGAGGTTAATCTGAGTCAGGGGCGATGAATATATTGATTTTTGCGAAAAATAATATAAGGGGGCAAGATAGGCTCAAAATTCTTACGGATTCGTGAACACATCAACTTCAGTAACAATCCATATTTTCGCTGAAAAATTTTCAGTTCTGAAAAATCCGAATTTGTCTCACTTCCTATGGAAACGCCCCCGTAACATCCGTAATTATTGGAGTAGAATTCTGTAATTTTCACGATCGTTAGATATACCGAGAATGAGTCTAAATCTCTTCTGAGATTAATTTGGGTGGCATACACTGCGCGCCAGGGGCGATGGATATATTGATTTTTGCGAAAAATAAAGGGGCAGTTCAAAATAGGTTCAAAATTCTTACGGATTCGTGATCAGGATATCAACTTCAATGCCAAACCATATTTTCACAGAAACATTTTCAGTTCTGAAAAATCCGAATTTGTCTCACTTACCATGGAAACACCACCGTATCTTTTGTAATTATTGCAGTAGAATTCTGTATTTCTTATGATTGTTAGATATACCGAGTTTGAGTCTAAATCTCTTCTGAGGTTTAACCTCTGTGATATACACTACGTGCCAGGGGCGATGGATAGAGCGATTTTTGCAGAACCTGATATTGCGTGATGATTATCTCTGATATTGCAGTATTATTGAGAAATATTTTTACATCGAGTTTCTCTAGCCATTGTTTTTGAAGTAAAACTTCTTTACGCACTCTTGACTTGGGGAGTAAGCTAGTGAATGCATGACGAGAGCGTTACGAAAAGTGTGATCGGGCGAAGTGAACGGTCTCGACAAGTGAGTGCGTATCTCATACTAGTTGCTGGCGTCATAGCGTCACATGCAGCGTTCCTTTTTCCTTGTCTATTTTCTCCCTCTATTAATACGCGGCATTCCACTCTCGACATTGGGCGCATTTGATTCTCTGTCCTTTTCTTGTCTCTCTCTCTCTTTCTCCTTGTTACTCTTCCGTATTTCAGCCTCGCGTTTCTACAAGTTACTTCAGCAAATCTTTAAAATAGGATAACATAAAATTTAACTAATACGTAAATAATAAAATACTTATTAATTGTAGAGGTTCACCATTACAAATAATTGGTGACATCGTGATTGAACATGACAATAATCAAATGGAAGTTGATGATGAAAATCCCACTACAGATCATGTACAAAAACCGAGACAAATTATTGGAGTTAGGTAAATTAATTTTTATTTTTATAGTCATTCATGACTCTAATAATAATTTACTAAATTTACCAAACTAAAATGATGAAATTATAGGTTATTAGAAAATTAATATATGTATATGTATATACATGTATATATTATAATAAAATTTTTTTTTTTTATTGTAAAATTAATGATAAAAGTGATACAGAATAAGAAAAATATATATATATACCAAGTATGATACAAAAATAAATTGGGTTAATAACATAATAATAAAGAATAATAAAACAAACAAGTATGAAAGTTGATACAATATATAAGGGACAGGGTACAGATTGTGTACAGAAAGCACCTAAGTGACTTAACACTTGTGTTGTGCTACAAAGTAATATTAATTGATCTAAAATTACAGTTGTGTACAGAAAGTAAAGAATTAAATAGTGGTTTTATATCATGTTAGTGTAACTATTGATGTCCTAGTATTTTGATAAATTCGAAGTAATTTGCGAAGATGAATTTTTTTGATTCTCTCGAGAAGGTTTTATGATTTTTAATATGTTTTACCTTTAGGGGTAGGATATTACAAGTTTTGGGTAACGTATAAGTTAAGAAACGGTGACAAACATTTTTATTAAATTTTGGAGTGTGTAGCAATTTGTTTGTACTGCTTCTAGTGGTATAAGCTGTTGGAACAGAATTCTGAAGTATTTTCTTTTTGAATGCATACATACATACACTGTGAAAATATAATGTACGGATATTACTAATGTCTTCTGTATATAAAAATGCCGGAGATCCAAAAAAACTTTGGAATGTAATAAAGGAAGCCACCAATGATCGAGTGGAAAAAGTAGAAATAAGGTCAATTAAGGATAGTGGAAACGTAATTAAATGACAAAAAATTAATTGCCAATGAATTTAATTGTTTTTTACCAGCATAGGAAAAAAGAAATAAAATAAAGGTCAAATAAGGATAATGGAAACGTAGAATTAAATGACAAAAAAAAATTAAAAAACGGGGTTAAAGGTGGTGAGGACTGCATTTGTTCCAACATAATTAAAAAATTCAAAGAACAATTAATTAAACCATTGTATCACATAGTAAATACTGTTTTTGGTACTGGAGTGTTTCCTGAAATTTTAAAAACTACAATAGTTATACCACTGTTCAAACAGGGAGATAGGAAATCAACAAATAATTATAGGCCTATTGCGCTAACAAGTTCTATAAGTAAAATAATAGAAAAGTGTTTAAGGCACAAGATATTAATCTATCTGGAAAAGAATAAAATATTGCACCCTAATCAATTTGCCTTCAGAGAGAACAACAGTACCGAAAATGCTCTTTGCAGGGTCACAGAGGGAATCCTAAAAAAATTAGATGAGGGTAAAAAAGTGATAGGTATATTCCTTGATCTGCAGAAGGCATTTGACACGTAGTCGCACCAAATTCTGTTGGAACGCTTTGGAACGAGTAGGAATTAGAGGTATACCAAATAGCCTAGGTTAAATCATACTTATCTAAAAGAAATCAGAGTGTAATCATCTCAGGTGAAGAGAGTGACAAACTAGAGATGGAATTTGGTGTGCCGCAGGGTACAGTGCTCTCGACACTACTGTTTAATGTTTATATAAATGGTCTTATGTATGAATTGGAGGGATTTTCTGTTTTGCAGATGACTCTGCAGCAATAGTATGTGGGGAAGACTGGGAAACCACAAAAATAAATGCTGAACTAGCATTGCACAAAATTAAAAAATGGCTGGACTGCAGTTTGCTTTCTCTTAATATAGAAAAAACGAAGTTTTTAACTTTTTCACTTTCCTCTCGAGTAAAGCCGAATTTTTATAATCTAAAATTGCATAATTCTCAATGTGATCTAGAATTACGATGTAAATGTGATAATGGGATTGAGAGAAAATCCTCGATAAAATACCTGGGAGTAATCATAGATGAAAACCTTAGTTGGAAGGAACATATTCAATATGTAACTGGTAAAATTAGAAAACTTATTTATAAATCTTGGAGTAAATGTGGGGGTATAATGGAATAACAGTTTATCGTTTTCATCTTTAAAAATGGTCTATTTTTCTCTAATAGAGTCAATAATAAATTATGGTATTGTAGTCTGGGGGGGAGTACAGGAACAACAATTATGTCTAAGCTCATAAATGCGCAGAAGTGGATTATAAAGATAATGCTCTTTAAGAAGAAAAGATATCCTACAGAATCTGTATATATAGATAGCAAACTGTTATGTCCTAATCAATTGTATGTAAAATCAGTTATTAGATTCATGCTAAAAAACACATACTACAGGGAGGATTTAAAACATGGTGTAAATACAAGAAATGCAGCTAATAATAATCTCTTTCTGTGCAATCCTAAACATACATTATGTCAAAAGCATATTTATTACATAGGTCCAAAGATTTACAATAGTGTAACGAACCTAGGCCGGACCTGTCGCCTCACACGTTGCCATCGACAGCGATGAGATTATCCCCGGAGATATTCGAGAACCATCCAGTCGCTCTTCCGCGGAAAACAACGGTCAATATTGGAAACAATTGGAACATGCCGTCGCCAACTGCCAGAATTAAATCCGCGGAAAACAACGGTCAATATTGGAAACAAGACTATTGCATTCTGTAACGGAGATAAATAGACAGCCCTCAAGTCTCACGGACAGTCTGAACGAGCCCATACGATCGAGCCTATTCAGTGGCTGAGTAATATAAATTAAGTTGTAGATTAAGTGTTAAATAAATTAGTTAAACCAAGTTAAGTTTATTTACGTTACAATTGGTGTCGAAGTGAGATTTTGAAAATAAACAAGTGATCGTGGAGTGGATAGTCAGAAAAATAAATTGATAGACCTTTTACTCAAAATAGACAGTGGCCCGGTTTCGCGAAGTGGACAATTGTGCGTGGGAATATAAACTGATACACTGTTCGGGAAACAGAAAATAGACAGTGGCCCGGTTTTCGCGAAGTGGACAATTGTGCGTGGAATATAAACTGATACACTCTTCGCGGAAACAGACAATAGACTGGTGGCCCGTGGAAAAGAATTCGCGAAGTGAATTTTTAACAAACTGATAAACTTTTCGTGTGAAACAGACTGATACCTCGCAAAGACAAAATGTGTTCAAGAAAAGTGCCTTGGGATTTGAAGGTAGCGGAATTGAAACAGGAATTGGAGGAAAGGGAACTGGAAACAACGGGTAAAAAGCAAGTACTCCAGGAAAGACTTGCAGAAGGACTTATACAAGAAGGTGAGGACCCAAACATTTTATTCGAAGTTCCGGAGGTGATTTAAGTTTGGTAATGAATAAACTCGAAGAAACTACTAAATCCGTGAAAGAGGAACTGCAACAAAATTCGAGGACTTTGGAAGAGAAGCTTCAAGAAAATTCTAGAAATCTGGAAGAGAAGCTTCTAGAAAATTCAAGAAGCTTGGAAGAAAATGCTAGAAATCTGGAAGAGAAGCTTCAAGAAAATTCTAGAAATCTGAAGAGAAGCTTCTAGAAAATTCAAGAAGCTTGGAAGAAAATGCTAGAAATCTGGAAGAGAAGCTTGAAGAAAATTCTAGAAATCTGGAAGAGAAGCTTCAAGAAAATTCTAGAAATCTGGAAGAGAAGCTTCTAGAAAATTCAAGAAGCCTGGAAGAAAATGCAAGAAGCCTGGAAGAGAAGTTCCTGGAAAACACAGAAGGCCTAAAAAAAGAATTGTGTGGTGTGGCTAATTTTCTAGAAGAAAGAATGGGAACCGTTGAGACAGAGATAGATAAAATTAGGGAGCAAATGAACACGGAGGTAGATAAAATCAAAGATGGCGTCGAGGCAGAAATGGACAAAATAAAGGAAACGATCAGTAAGCTGGAAAAACGAATTAATAGTGCGCCCTCCACAGAGATGGTTAACGAAAATGCAATGCTGGACTTGAGTTTGAACTTGGATAAAGTTCAAGAGGGTATAAAAGATGTCAAGGTCATTTCAGAAATAGGGAAGCTTTCCATGAAGCGCTCAGTTCGACGGAAAAACTCCATGGGCAAATTACCGCCGGCAGTTTGAAGCAGCGGCCAAAGCAGACGGATGGAATGCAGGGGAAAGAGCTGTAGCACTGACACTTGCATTACGTGGAGAAGCGACAAATATTCTACAAACTCTCACCGCCAAGAACAGGAGGACTATGATCAGCTGATTAAACATCTAGAATTACGATATGGCCACGCCCATTTGGAACACGTATACCACTCCCAACTGAAAAATCGCTGCCAGAAATCGGGCGAATCCCTACAAGAATTCGAAGCTGACATTGCACGCTTGGTTCGTCTCGCATATCCAGCCACACCGAGAATGTAATGGAGCGATTAGCGGTTCAGGCATTCTTGGATGGACTCCGTGACCAAGAAACCAGACAAGCGTTAACACTAGCTCGTCCAACACATCTCGTAGACGCACTGGCACGCGCTTTGGAATTTGAGGCAGCAAAGCAATCCTGCAAAAACCAAAGTAAAATTCGAAGTATTGAAGAAGACTCACAGGAGCATGCTGACTTGGCAGCTGCCATAAGAAAAGTGATGAAGGAAGTTTTGCCCGAGAAAAGACAGATAAGATGCTGGAATTGTGGCAAAATTGACATGTGCGAGCAAATGTCCAACATTTGAAAACACGACCCCGATGCAGGAAAACTAAAGAAGGTCGACGAGAAGGCAATCGTCGGCCTGTGTCCAGCAAGCCCCGGTTAACAACGCATATGTCGCTATCCTGAAACGACAGAACAGAGGTGTTTTCGTAGACGGTCTCATCAATAACGAGCCTTGCACCATGCTGCTAGATACAGGTGCGACTAGGACAATTCTCGGACCTTCCTTTGCCAGAACACCGGAACGAATTGAACCGACAACTTGGAAGCTACGCACAGCAACAGGGGAGCCAGCTACTGTATATGGCGAGCTACCGATTGAAATAATTTTGGGCAGCACTAAAGTGAAACATCAGGCACTTGTAGCGGACATCGAAGACGATGCAATCATCGGAATGGACATCATGAATTCCAGAGGGTTTGAATTGGATTTCAAAGACGGCGTCCTACGTGTCAACGGAGAAGAGCTGGTGCTTCATGGGAGAAGTGAGGGGTTGATCCGTGTGTTGTTGGCTGAAGATGTAAGAGTACCTGAGAGGGCTGAAACTATTCTGGAGGCTCGCCTGGACGGGAGTACGAGCAGTGGAAACGTGGTGATGTTCGAGCCCAAACTTCATGATGAGAAAATTGGACGAGGGATTGCACTAGGGAAGACCTTGTTGCGTGCTGAAAAATTTGTGCCGGGCACTGCTCGTCAGTTTCATCTGTGATCCGGGGCGTACGAGGTACGATTAGCCAACCCAACAACTTGCCCACAGAACTAGAAAAATTAGTTGCCATCTCTTCCAAAGACATAAAACCAGCTCAACAGCCCAAACTAAGAGATTTAGTCAAAAGTACCAAGACATCTTCGATACCGGACAAGGAAAAGGGGTCGAACTAATGTGGTCCAGCACAAGATTGATACTGGGGTGCCCGACCGATCCGGCAATCAGCAAGAAGACTTCCTCTTGCCAAGAAGGAAGAGGCTGACAAAATAGTCAGCGATATGGGAAAAGAAGGAGTTATCGAACCATCTGACAGTCCCTGGTCCTCTCAGTCGCACTGGTGAAGAAAAGGATGGATCGACACGCTTTGTGTAGACTATCGCCAACTTAATAATGTTACGAAGAAGGACGGTTACCCTCTCCCGAGGCTAGATGACCACCCTAGACACGTTGGCTGGTTCCACGATTTTCTCGACCCTTTATCTGAAGAGTTGATACTGGCAAGTAGAACTCGCTCAGGAAGATCGAGAAAGACTGCTTTACCATCGGCTCAGGATTGTGGCAGTTCACCGTTATGCCATTCGGCTCTGTAATGCTCCCGCCACATTCGAAAGATTGATGGAGACAGTGCTGAAGGGACTCTCATGGAACACGGTTCAGTGTATCTCGACGACATAATTGTGGTCGGCAGATCGTTCGAGGACCACGTGAAAAACTTGGAAGAAGTATTCCTGCGACTGAGGAACTCCGGATTGAAGCTGAGCCCTAAGAAATGCCATCTGTTCCAAAAAGAAGTACGATACCTCGGCCACGTTGTCTCTGGGGAAGGAGTAGCAGTGGACGACCAGAAGGTCAAAGCTGTTAAGGATTGGCCCATCCCAAAAGACATTCACCAACTTCGAAGTTTCCTTTGTTTATGCACATACTATCGCCGATATGTGCTGGGATTCGCCAACATCGCTAAACCACTGACCAAGCTCACGGAAGGCCAAACAAAGTTCCAGTGGTCCGAAGAATGTCAAGACTCATTCAGGAAGCTGAAAGGAGCTTTGATCAACGCACCTATACTGAGCTATCCCCTACCCAAAGGGAAATTCATTTTGGATACGGACGCCAGCAACGTGGACTTGGAGCTGTCCTATCTCAGATCCAGGAGGGACAGGAGAAGGTCATTGGTTATTTCAGCAAGACGCTTAGCAAACCAGAGCGCAATTACTGTGTCACCAGGCGAGAGCTGTTAGCTGTTGTAAAGAGAGTGGAACACTTCTACAAGTACGTGATGGAAGAAGATTCCTGTTGAGAACTGACCATGCAGCTCTCAAATGGCTCTTACAGTTCAAAATCCTGAGGGTCAAGTAGCACGCTTGGATCGAGAGACTCCAAGAATTCGATTTCGAGATCGAACATCGAGCCGGAACTAGCCATAAGAATGCAGATGCCTTGTCGCGAAGACCATGTCGAGATGATTGCTCACATTGCCGACGAGCAGAAGAGAAAGAAGCAACACTTTGTAGAACCGCGGCATTGGATGACAACTGGAATGACAGCAAGATCCAGAAAGACCAAGAGAGAGACCCCGACCTTGGCTTAGTCGTCAGCTGGAAGAAGGGCAATCGAAGACCATCATGGCAGGAAGTCGCAGGTTACTCGCCGGCTGTTAAGTCCTATTGGGCACAATGGAACTCTCTTATTCTGGACAATGGGATCCTGAAACGTGTGTTGGAGGCCGATATTGGTGGGGAAGACAGACGCCAAATAATTGTTCCCAGGAACAGAAGAGAGGAAGTGCTGCGGAAATCCATGATGGAGTCGCCGGAGGACATCTGGGAGTGACGAAGACCCTGCAGAAAGTGAGGCAACGGTTTTACTGGGCCAATTGTCAAGCTGACGTCCAGGACTGGTGCAGAAAGTGCGCTGTATGCGCTGCTAGCAATGGACCTCGAATACGACCCAAGGCCCCGATGCGTCAGTACAACGTAGGCAGCCCGTTCGAGAGAATCGCCATTGACATCGCCGGCCCGTTTCCCGTATCCGACCACGGGAATAAATACATCCTTGTGGCAATGGACTACTTCAGTAAGTGGGCGGAAGCCTATGCCCTGCCCAACCAGGAAGCCATCACCGTCGCCGACGTCTTGGTGAAAGAATGGATATGTCGATTCGGTATTCCAATGGAGCTGCACTCGATCAAGGCAGAAATTTCGAATCCAACCTTTTCCAAGAAATATGTCTACTGCTGAACATCCGCAAGACAAGAACCACGGCCCTACATCCGCAGTCCGATGGAATGGTGGAACGGATGAACAGGACGATCAACCGCCACTTGTCCAAGGTTGTCTCTGACCATCAAAGAGACTGGGACCAGTATCTTCATTTGTTCCTGATGGCCTATCGATCCGCAGTACACGAGTCAACCGGTCAAACTCCTGCTAGTATTATAATGGGCCGAGAACTGCGACTGCCTTGGACCTGAAGTTTGGGATACCGCCAGGACAAGACACTGCGGAAGAGGACTACGTCAGCAAACTTCGGCAGAGAATGGACGACATCCACGAACGAGTCCGGTTGAACATCCAGAGTGCCAGCGATAAAATGAAGAAGACCTATGACATCAAGGCCGACGCTGGAGGATTTAAGGTTGATGACCTGGTTTGGCTGTACAACCCAAAACGTCGTCGTGGACTATCACCAAAGTTGCGGAACTCGTGGGAAGGCCCGTATAAAATCGTGAAAAGGATAAACGACCTTGTGTACCGAATCCATAAGCCACCCCGAGGGAAACCAAGGGTCGTCCATTTCAACAGGTTGGCCCCTTACGCTGGAAACCATGACCAAGTTCGCACCCTCAAGCCGCCGGAGGATGATATGACGTTCGAGAAGTTCATGTCCTTGTATTCAAACGGGCAGAAAGTTCTACATGGGGTTACTAGAGAGGAGTCACGAGACCTTTCGAGGTGCCTGCTGACTACGCACTAGCTTAACTGTGTGGCAGAAGATCTTCGAATGTCCAGGGCATCGCCGTAGTGTTCTCCAAGAAATTTGGTCAACTCCAAACACTGCGGGAGCAGAATCCAGAAGTTGGTGGGGTGCTACAGTTGAAGAAAGGCCAGAGAAACATCTACTACCTAGTTACCAAGAGGCATTCCCAAGATAAACCGTCCTATGAAGATGTCTGGAAGAGTCTCACCAAACTAAGAGATACTATGGTGGACCAGAATCTGACGGATCTAGCAATTCCAAAACTATCCTGTGGTATTGATGGGTTGGACTGGAGAGTCATAAGAAGTATGCTGGAGGCGATATTCAGATCCAGCGGCGTCAGGATTTTGGTTTGCTGTAACCCTCTTCCACGACCGATCATGAAGACCGTGGAGTGTTACTTCCATCGAACTTTACGGTGCAGATATGGGGAGTCATGCAGATATCGTCACACTCCAAGGATGAAATTTCGGGACGAAATGTCTTTAAGAAGGGGGCAATGTAACGAACCTAGGCCGGACCTGTCGCCTCACACGTTGCCATCGACAGCGATGAGATTATCCCCGGAGATATTCGAGAACCATCCAGTCGCTCTTCCGCGGAAAACAACGGTCAATATTGGAAACAATTGGAACATGCCGTCGCCAACTGGCAGAATTCGAAAGATCGGGAATTCTGTAACGGAGATAAATAGACAGCCCTCAAGTCTCACGGACAGTCTGAACGAGCCCATACGATCGAGCTATTCAGTGGCGTAGTAATATAAATTAAGTTGTAGATTAAGTGTTAAATAAATTAGTTAAACAAGTTAAGTTTATTTACGTTACAATAGTCTACCCCATGCTATAAGAAATAGACCATACCATAAAGTAAAAAAGGAAATTGTACAATGGATAATTGAGACTAAGTACACTGTAACCTTCATGCTTTGATGGAGGAAATAAAAACATGTTTTTGTGATTGTTACCTCAGAATGATATTTTTTCTTTTTATATCTTAGGAATTTTCCTAAAGTATTAATTTAAGTTAGTTAAGTAAATTGCTAAATGTTGTACCCTAAAATAAAATTGAATGTGATAATGTAAGTGGGTGCACACACAGTATTCAGAATACCATCGTGTACCGAATATAATTTATTTAGTTTATATCAATATATATGTGGTTGTTAAGAGATATTATCAATAAGATATGTAAAATATATTGCTGTTACTAAATAAATAAATAAATATAAGGTTTGTATGGAAAGATCTTTTTTTCTTCAAAATTATTTTTAGAATATAGTTTTGTATTGTGTTCAGTTTTTGCAAAGAATTCTTATACATTGCCCCCCACACCAGAATACCATAAAGAAAAAGTGATTCAGCTAAAGATTTGTAAATTAGTATGAGTAGATTTTTCGCTAAAAACTGTCGTAGCTGGTAAAATTTGTATATTAGCTTCCTCGCCTTTTTTGTTAGGTAGTCAATATGATTGTTCCACCTTAGATTTTCGTCAATAATTATGCCCAGGTATTTCACCTCGTTTGTTTCTTTAATTTCATCTTTCATACCTGGAACTTTAATACTTGAGAAATTAGGTCTGTTTGTTGCTGATATAGAGAAGGCGAGATAGTGGGTCTTACTAGCGTTTAATGAAAGGCGATGCATACTCAGCCATTTATTAATTGCTTCCATGCTCTGCTGGACATAATTTTTAGTTTCAGGCCATATATATATATATATATATATATATATATATATATATATATATATATATATATATATATATATATATATATATATATATACATACATATAGATGGAGCTAAAGAAGTTTGGTCTAAAGCACACTCGTTCTTTAATGAATATCAATGAACAGAAAAATAAAGTATTTTTTTTTGAGATATGCCTCAATAACATAGTCTGACTTGTTTTTTCGATTTTGTGATGTTTTCGGAAATTAGGTTTAATAATTCCTTTAGAAAATCCATATTTTGGTACTCCCTTCTGGAAGCTCAGCAAATTTGACTCCAGATATTATTAAGGCGCATCCCCTGAATATTTACCTATAGTGGAACTTTCATTCAGAGCTCTACTCCACTAATTACGATAGATACAGAGGTAAGAAGTGGAAAAATATTCTTCAGCAAAGATGCCTATTGGTTATAAATTTGGTGTCCTAATCACGAATCAGTAAAATCACGCTTATCCCGCCTCCTAATATGATTTTTTGCAAAAATCAACATTTCAATCGTCCCTGGCGCGAATTATATATCATTCAGGTCAACCCCAAAAAATATTCAGCATCATCTCAGGTATACCTTATGATCGTGGAAATTTCAGAATTCTACTCCAATAATTACGGAAGATACGGGGGCATTTCCTTGGTAAGTGAGACAAATTCGGATTTTTCAGCGAAAATATGAATTGATGTCCTTATCACGAATCCGTAAGAATTTTGAGCATATCTTGCCCCCTTATATTATTTTTCGCAAAAATCAATATATTCATCGCTCCTGGCGCAGTGTATGTTGCTCAGATTAACCTCAGAAGAGATTTAGACTTATCCTCGGTATATCTAATAATGATCGTGAAAATTACAGATTTCTACTACAATAATTACAGAAGATACGGGGGCCATGGGAAGTGAGAAAGATTCGGATTTTTCAGAACTGAAATTTTTCCAGCAAAAATATGGAATGATACTAAGATTGATGTCCTGATCACGAATCCGTAAGAATTTTGAGGCTATCTTACCCCCTAATATTATTTTTCGTAAAAATCGGTATATCCATCGCTCCTGGCGCGCAGTGTATGTCACTCAGGTCAACCCCATGAGAAAATTTAGACTCACCCTCAGTATATCTACCGATCGTGAAAATTACAGAATTGTACTCCAATAATTCCGGAAGATACGGGGGTGTTTCCATGAGAAGTGAGACACACTGTATATTGCAATAAGGACTAAAAAGTTAAAAACAATAAGAATAAAGTCATTGATTAAAAAAAATTCTTCTATGTAAAAAAGCGTGAGATGCTTGATATCAGTTATCTTAATATAATTTTTTTTTTATTGTACACTACCCAACAGAAATCCATTTACAGGGTGGGAAATTCACAAGTACAAAAACAAAAAAACATAAATAATTTGAGAATTAGTAAAGATACAACAATATGTAGAAATAGACATATACAAAAATAGAAAAAAGGAAAATTAATATCAAAAAACTGAATTTTTTCAATGAAGCAATGCTGCAAGAGAAAATGTCACAACTGTCATTGACAGCATTGAAGTTGTTGCAAATTCTGAATAAGGGTGAGTTTTTCTGTACATTTGTTCTAGAGAATTCGAGGTAAAATAGAGTGTTATGTCTTGAATTTACTCTTGGGAAAATGAAAATTCAGCATACTCAAAATAGCACTACAGTTGATTTGGCCATGGATCACCTTATAAAGAAAAATCAGAGCAGATGTATTCCTTCTACTTGCAAGAGAGGTTAAATTATGTCTCTCTAGTAAAGCGGTATTACATATTCCTGTAGTAGGGTACGCACCATCTTCTTTGAAAGAGAGATATTTCATAAAGCGTCTATGGATTCGTTCAAGATTATTTGAATGGACATTATAATATGGACACCAAATGATAGATGCATACTCTGTTTTAGAACGGACATAGGAATTATATAACAGTAGCAGTGTGTTCTTATTCGAGAAATCACGAGTATTTCTGACAATGAAACCTAAAGCCCTTGAACATTCATTGGTAATTTTATTTATGTGTGTTGAAAAATATAATTTTTGGTCGAAGGTGACACCAAGGTCACGAACAGAATTGGATCTAGGGGGCACATCATTGCCAATTGAGTAGTTATAGGTGATATTGTTCTGTTTCCGAGTGAATGTTACAATTGAGCACTTATTAGCATTTAATAGAAGGCGATTATTTTTGCACCAAGTATTTACTCTATCCAGGGCGTTTTGTAAAATGGCACAGTCATTCTGGCAGTTTATTTTTATATATAATTTCAAATCATCCGCATATAATAAACAATTGACTCCGATATCCTCAATAATGTCATTTATGAACAGATTGAAGAAAAGTGGACCCAAAACAGAACCTTGTGGAACGCCTGATGTTGGTGTAAATAAAATGGAATTCTGGCCATGGCACTCAACGTAGAGGGAGCGGTTTTGTAGATAGGAGGTGAAAAAGGTATTCAAGTTCCCTGAGAAGCCAAATGCATTCAGTTTACTGAGTAAAATATCATGATCAAGCTTATCGAAGGCCTTGGAAAAGTCCGTATATATGACATCTACCTGGGCATTATTTTCGAATGTGTTGGATATGTACTGGATAATACAGAAGAGATTTGTGGTAGTTGACCTACCTTTGAAGAAGCCATGTTGTAACTCAGTTATTTGATTTTTGACATGGTTGTAAAGTGGTTTATTAAGAAGGATTTCAAAAGATTTTGAGATTATTGACTATTGTAATAGGCCGATAGTTTTCTATGTCATGTTTGTCACCTTTTTTGAAAACTGGTATTAATTTAGATTGTCTCGACACATCAGGGAACTGTTGGTATTTTATTGAGAGGTTGAAAAGTATTGCCAGAGGTGCAGCGAATAAGGAGGCACAGTCATGAATCAGGAAAGCTGGTATTTTAAATTTTGGCTTGATTTTTTTGAGAGCTTCACAAACTTCACTTTTCGAAAATTCTGTTATGATCAAAGCATCATTCGCCAAGTTTACGGTAGTATTATTTTGTATGGTTTGACTAGGTGTAGCGAAAGAATTGCTAAAATACTCTGCAAAGGCATGTAAAGAGCACCCCACGCTTTTTTACATCAAAGATAATTTTTTGGTCAATGACTTTATTCTTATTATTTTCTATTTTTTAGTCCTTATTGCCATATAAGCGTGTTTTTTTAGTTTTTTCAAACTATAATTTAATTTTTAACTTTTTAGTCCATATTGCTACAGAAGACTAAAAAAAGACTACGGGAGAAAAACTCTTCGATTGATTCATTCACATGAGATGAAAGTTATGAATAACGAAATTTTGGCGAATATGCTGAGAACATGGACGTATAAATAAAGATGGACCCAGTTATTTACATTATTAAGTGAAGCCGCTGAACGACTACATTCTAAGGTCGTGCTGTTGAGTTGGGCGTTGCCATTTCGAGTCTGTGATAATTCTTTATTACTCACCAACACTAGCTTAAACTTTATCGCCAACGAATTCCATTCAGTAACTGAACATTACTATCCTTTACGATTTATGGAATGAAAATCGAAATGACACATTCCAGAATCTAAACTAGAAAAATGAATTTGAATAATCGTTGTGGGCTTCCAAAGAATTCTGTACAGTTCCATTGCAACGCTGCACTGGCAACGCTGTTGAAGTGTGTTTGTGTTTCCGTCAACTATGCTGTTTACAAATTTCCCCAGTTCATGTTGACATTTTCTGCGGTGTGCAGTATTTGTTGAAATATTGTTTTTTGTGTTGTGTTTGGATTATATAGTGAAAGAAAAATAGATAGAGACTAATAATGGTGCTTTACTGTTGGGTTTGCAAGCAATCCAATTGTTCTAATCAAAATCTTAGCTTTCATAGGTGAGTACATAGTTTGTTTACAAACATTAGAGATTGGCGTTCATCTTTGTCATAGGCGTCACAGTGGGTATCAAATTTCTATACAACTACAAAATGAAATAGATTTATTGAAATCTTGTTATATGAAGGTGATGATTGACAATAACAAAAAAATGATTTACAAACAAATGCAACGTTGTAGATGAAAACTCATTGATTTTTGACTGAAATATTAGTGCCAACAATCAATGTATTCCAAATGAAACTGATATTTACCGAATAACAACTTTTATTTAACTTCACCTGTTAGTTTTTTAGTTAGTCAAATCTTGCATGTGAAATTTGACCCAAATCTAATTCTTCCACTTGAAAAAAGTGTTTAGTACCATAAAATTTAAAATAATATCAAAATTTCAAAAAAAATTAAATACAAGCTTTTATTCAAATGCCCTAAAAGGTACAAAAATAATGTTTTCAAATGTGTGACTTAGATTATTCTGTGAGTAACAGATTCAAAAGCTTGTCGCTTTTGTATTCAAACTGAAAACTTTGCGAGGCAAACTTTTGAAATTGTTTTTACTTTTAATTTTATTATACATTGTTGAATTTAATGTCTAACTTTAGATTTCCATTTAGGTTTCCAGCTGATGCCCATGAAAAAGCTGTTTGGTTGGAAAAGCTGGGATTGAAAGAGTTCACTGAAACTGTTTCAAAGTATGCTAGAATTCGTTCTATTCATTTCAAAGGAGAAGCTTTTGAAATAAAACCCAGTGGAAAAATATTTCTGAGAAAGGGTGCTTTTTTTAATGAAGAGTATATTCCAACAACTGAAACTGCTTCAACCTCGAGGTAAACTAATCATTCAACAGAATTATTATTATCTCAAATTATTGTTAATATCTTTCATTCCTTCCAAACATAAATTTACCTTTTTTTAGATTAGATAATAGAAAGTCATCTACGGATTCAACAGATACAGCCCCAGGAACTAGTTGTTTGGATATTATCGATTCTTTTGGCCCCCCACTGAAGAGGTAAGATCAGATTCAATAATTGATTTCACTTGTTAGTATGATTTTTATATTAGCTCAAAACTTGCAATTCAATTATCACCCACTTTTAAATATATTGTTTTAAAACTTTACAGATTCCATTCAGATACATCAGCTACTATGACTGCCCCAGAAATAGATACATGAATATCTCTCAGAAACTTTGACTGCATCGAAACTGAATTGATTCAAATGTCAATCACTGAAAAGGAAACAGACAGACCCACAATTTCGCAAAAGAAAAAGTGAGTAGAATAATATAATAATATTTGTTGCACTATGATATATACAGTGCTCGTCTAAAGTCCGTTCCCCCCCTACTAATTTTTGAACCACCTGGTATATCGCAACGAAATTTGGAGGGCTTAAATAGGAGATAAATACCTACTTTTTCATGAAAAAATCACAGCTGAAAGATTCAAAATGGCGGCTGAGCGCCATCTTCAATAATTTTTTAAATAGAACACCCCGTATATTATTCTATTTTCGAAATTTGCCCATAATTCTCAACAGTTTTCTCTAATACACTTTACTCCTAAATTCAATTGTTTTCGAAATATTAACGTTTGAAAAGTGACATTTTGGTCATTTCAAACCCAACGAAAAACACTAATGTTGCTTTCAATCAAATTTGCAAAAATCGTTGTTGCGGTAACATCTCGTTTACTGTCAAACTGAACTGCTAACTGTCAAATAGTCCATTGAGCGCCTAAATCCTTTTATGAAAAGTGTGATCATGGCTCGTCTTTTCTTCTGTTTGATTTATCTGAATTGATTTTACTTGTATCTCTTACAATATGAAATATAATTATTATTATTATTAGTATTCCAAAGTATTAAGGATGGTTTCCTCTATTATTGTCTTGCCTTGTAGGTAGAAGGTGGTAGTAAACAAATATCGAATCGGACCACAATCATAGAACTCGTCCGCCATCTTGAATTTATGAATTTTGACAAAAAAATCAAAATATCCGAGAAAACCGCCGCATACGAATTTTGAATCAAATCGGACCATAAATACAAAACTCGTCCTAATCTCGGGACACCATCTTGAATTTATGAATATTGACAAAAATTTCATAATCTCCAACCCCGAAAACCCCCGCATACCAATTTTGAATCGAATTGGACCATAATCACAAAACTCGTCGTCCATCTTGGGGGGCGCCATCTTGAATTTATTAATTTTGACAAAAATTTCATAATTTCCGACCTTGAAAACCCCCTCATACCAATTTCGAATCGAATCGGACCACAATCACAGTACTCATCCGCCATCTTGAATTTATGAATTTTGACAAAAATTCATAATCTCCGTTCCGAAAACCCCACATACCAATTTTGAATCGGATCATAATTACAAATCTCGTCCGCCATCTTGGAGCCGCCGTTTTTATTTAACAAAAATCCATAATGCATTGCCACCGGAATTATATATAACAAGTGAAACTAAATAAAATCTTGTAATAAAAAGTATAATCTTCAATATGACTATAGAATATGTATATGAATCTAAAAATATATTCAATAAAAGACTAGAATCGAAAGTTGTTTTATTGTCCCTCTTATCTTTATCAGTTCTGTTTCTTATATTAAAAGTGCAGTGTAAATTTTTCATTGCTTCAAATGTAGAAATAATAATTATTTTTCTCTTAGAATCGGCCTATTTAATGAAGACAAACACATATTTTATGAACACATCAGATCTGTATATCACAAGTTTTGCCAAAGTTTTCATAATCATATGAAACTCCACATATTTTTCTTTTAATCAATACCTATATTAATTAAATTGTGTGCGCCACTGTCGTTGGATGGCAGGTTACAGTCTATCGCAGGTCTCCTCCTTCCTCGCAACCCGCGCGCCTACAAACTGAGCGGCTTCAAAACAATCTATGTTGATAGTATTAATTTGCTGAGTCCATTATATATTTATACGTCCATGGCTGAGAACCAGTACATTCGCCATATCTTTGAATTGTAAATTATGCTGAGAACGGCCTCTGTGCATTCACCATATTTTACTAGTAGCCACTGTAGAGTTCCACTATTTACCTCCTGGCTCCATCATCAGATCAGCTCCATGATACCAAATTATAGTATGGTCATCCAAACTACCTTTACATACCAAGTTTCATTTTGATACGACAATTCGAAGTAGGTTAAAAATAACTTCCAAGATTTGAATACATTGTTTGGTAGTTACACGTGAAGCTAATAAAAGCGTGTTAATAAGTGAACAACCAAATGTGTTTTCAGATAACTTTGAGTCAGAGAATCTGTGAAATACCATTTTTTTTATAATGCAAACTTTTTGGGATTTTGAATTCATTTCATTTTAGTAAAACGAATATAACATTATTATTTGTACTAGAACATTGATGTTGAACAAAAAATATACATCAGATCTATAAACTGAGAAAAAATCTGATTTGTCCGTAATGGAGAGGATCTAAAAATTTGTTGGGCATCTAAGTTATATATTTGAGATGGCTAAATCGATTCTGACAAATAAATAATGGAGAAGCAATATTTTTTGTCAAATTTCATACTTTGGACTTCCAAATATTAGAAACTGTTTTTAATTTTTTTATTTTTATAATTACCTTTTTATTGGAATATTTTCACAGTACTCCTAATTGTTCACATTCAAAATTTTACTGATCATTCCTTTATCGACATTTACTAATGATGCCTACTGTTTCAGTGATAACAGTAATTATGTGATATCTAAGTTAATTGATAAATTAAATTAGGTGTGTATCAATTTGTCCATGAATTTCATCATCTTTTATTATTATTCATACATACAGAAATTGGTATCAGCAATGTCACTTATGTCATGCACGATGGAATAACATCCAAAGACAAAAAAATCGATAATAATATGCGTTTATCTCGTTTATCTATTGATGATAATTAACTGATCAATTTTCAATAATAACTCAAATACATCTAATATATGAAATAGAACGATTTACAAAGAGTAAATGAAACCTTTATTGAAAAATGTTTGTCAGCTAGAATAACCAAATGGATACATTAAACTGATATATATATATATATATATATATATATATATATATATATATATAGAGATATATATATATATATATACATATATATATATTTTCTTCAATTTCTCGGAATAAAGATCTGATTCAGTCAATTCATATAATTTCTTTTAACGACGTTTCGACATGGTATTTGTCATCATCAGGTTAAAACACTAAAATAAAAATATGGAGTTTGGGACATATTTCACTTAACACAATAATAAAATGTATGCACTAAAATAATTCTTTAAAAACATATGGTTCGAAATATAACATGTTATTTAACACAATATAGATATCTGTAATATATATGAAAATTCACTTACATATTATTTTATTTGAATTTCTGCATTCGCCTTGTACGAACGTTATTGTAGGTGTGTGACTTCAAAGTCGAAGTTATCGGGAATGGTTTGTTTATCTTTCATGCATTTTTACCCTCTTCATAAGTGCACCGGATTGTTTATATTGAGTTCTAGTATATGAGCCGACTGTATTTTTTTGGCAGCATGTAAAGATCAGTTTTTATTATTATTACTATAAACAAAGTTCAAAAAAGTTGTTATAAATCTGGCTTAAGTTTTTGATATCATTTCTATTGTTAATGCTATTGGGGTCTTTTTTAATATGTATCATTTCAAGGAATGTTCTTACTCTTGGATTCCTTTCTTTGGTCAAAATTTCAACGGTTAGTGTCAAACTTATGTTGATTTTCTTTTTCGTGTTTGGATAAGGCTGTAATGTCGTTTTTTGAGTACTTGTGGGCTCGTTTCTGAAAATATGTTTTGTTTGACCTATATAGGTACTTTGACAGTCTTTACAAGGTATTCTATATACTGTACGAGTTTGTTTGTTTTTTGGTATTACTAGTTTTAATTTTGAATAAATGGTTTATATCGTATTTTGCAGTCGGTGTGATATAGTTATGTTGTGTGTTTCCATTGTTTTATTAATTTTATTCGATAGTTTGTCTATGTATGGTAAAGGTATGTATAATGTTGTTTTATTTTCTTTATTATCATTTTTATTGTAGATCGAATGTATTCGTTTTTTTGTTTTTTCTGCAAAGTGGCTGGGATAATTATTTTCTTTCAAAATATTCTTGATTATTTCTATATTACTTTTCCTGAATTTTGGGTGAGCAAGCTCTGTCAGTTAAATTTTGAATAACATTTTTTTGTGACTAAGGGGTGCGTTTGACAAATAGTTTGTGTAACGATTTGATGCATTTGGTTTAATAAACCAGTTTGTGAATTTTTTTCCAGTATTGTCGTGTGTTATTGTTGTGTCGAGAAAGTTTATTTGTTTTTCTATTTCTTTTTCTATTGTAAATTTCAATCTAGGATGATATTTATAAAAAAAATCTAGAATTTCATCAACTTTGTCAGTAGGAATAGAGGTTAAACAATCGTCTACATATCATTTGAAGAATATTGGTTTTGCAGAAACGAGTACAAGCCCACAAGTACTCAAAAACCGACATTACAGCCTTATCCAAACACGAAAAAGAAAATCAACATAAGTTTGACACTAACAACGTTGAAATTTTGAACAAAGAGTAAGAACATTCCTTGAAATGATACATATTAAAAAAACAATAGCATTAACAATAGAAATGATATCAAAAACTTAAGCCATATTTATAACAACCTTTTTTAACTTTTTTTATAGTAATAATAATGAAAACTGATCTTTACATGCTGCCATAAAAATACAGTCCGGCTCATATACTAGAACTCAATATAAACAATCCTTATGTGTACTTATGAAGATGGTAAAAATGCATGAAAGATAAACAAACCATTCCCAATAACTTCGACTTTGAAGTCACACACCTACAATAACGTTCCCACAATGCGAATGCAGAAATTCAAATAAAATAATATGTATGTGAATACTCATATATATTACAGATAACGTGTTATATTTCGAACCATATGTTTTTAAAGAATTATTTTAGTGATACATTTTAATATTGTGATGAGTTAAATATGTCTCAAACTCCATATTTTTTATTTTAGTGTTTTAACCTGTTGATGACAAATACCATGACGAAACGTCGTTAAAAGAAATTATATGAATTGACTGAATCAGACCTTTATTCCGAGAAAATATATATGTGGTCAAGAAACTGAAGAAATATATATATATATATATATATATATATATATATATATATAATTACATGTCCTGACTGTCTGATTCACTAACTTATGATCAACACCCAGACCAAACCGCTGGACCAAAAGGATTGAAATTTTGACAGCTTATATCATATTAACTCCTAACAGAGAAAATGGTATGACATTAACTGCAAACACAACCATAATAAACAACACTATCGTCAATTTCTTCTCTAGTTTCAAAATACCCAGCATTCGCCACCATAATATCAAAAATGGAAAAATTGATTTTTTCAACATATTTCCCTGTAGTCTTTATTTGTGGTCTGATACGACTAAAAATGGATATTTAGATCAAACATTTAGTGAAAATCATTAAGGAAATATGCATTTTCAAGTAATGGTCGCCTCAATTAAAAAAATAGGATATTCAGATGTGTGCATAGAAATTTCAAAATAAAAAATCACCGCTAAATTTTTTTAATTATGGTTCGATTTTAAGGATTTCGAGATTCAAAATGGCGGAGCCGATATGGCACCCGAATCAATCAATTTTATCTGGCTGTTATGGTGCTAGCAGATCAGTATCCATCATCAAAATGTTATGATCAATCCTTTAAACAAAAGAATTCAAACTTGCCACTGGGTATTCATCCACTATTCAACGTCACTGATAGATAAGACAATCAGTTTTATTTTACTACCGAAAACGATTCCCTAATTCCAACACCCGTCCAAAGTAAATAACACAAACAAAGCCATAAAAAACAATCCCGGGCACGCCCGCCCACATCATTAAGAGCCGTATCTAACTCATAACTCACAAGGGACAGCCACCGAGAAATTCATAAACACACTTGTTGGTCATTATTTCCCAGATTAACCGACAACTACCTGTCAGGCAGTAAAATATTATCCAATTATAACATAAGATAAGCGAGAACGGGTTAGACAAACAGAATCTTTATCATTTTTACGATGTCCCCTCATTAAAAAAACTCATAAAACACACTAAGTCCCGCCCCAGCTTCCGATCGAAGATATTATAAAAGACAACGAGAGCATAAAGAGTTAAGTTAGTTCAAAACAGTAGTTCGTGGAGTAATCACTTATATCGTACGAGATGAAATATATTATGCATTCATATTAGTTCCGGTGAAAAAATGTCCCTAGAAATAAAATCTCTTCACTTGTGAAATTCATCTCAAGTAAAGAAATTACTAACATGTTCATCCTTTTAAATAGAGTCATGTAAAACAATATTTCACAGCATAATTACGGGAAAGTCTAATCACTCTAAAAATAGTTCATTTCATGCGTCGTAAACACAAAAGTACTCCATTCGAAATTACTTTTCCAGTGTTGTGCGATATCTCGATCAAATGACGTCCGTTTGCTGATGTCCTTAAATAATAAAAATGAGCAAATAATTCATCCTGTAACTTGATCCGGTAACGAACCATGACAAGCGTCTGAAATAATAATCCGGTTAATCGTGGAACTCTTCGAGTGCGACCCAAGGAAGGCAACTGGACAATTCGACCTAGGTAATGAATTCCTATTATTGAAATTAATGTTTTGGTTTTCTATTACTAGTACATGTTATGCATACATATATCTCCCATAAAGCGAAACATTGTCGAGAAGTACTAATCCATGGCCCTTTGCCTTTAAGTTCACAATCCATGTTACCGAGAAATCACAAGTAATAATTTGGCATGTTGTTACCTATATCAAATGTTTTCTTTGGTGTTCTTATTTGTTTGTTTATCTATGTCCTATACAATAATTTTGACAATGTACTTTTGGTAAAAGGTGACTCAGTCTATAAAGATAGAAATGGGTTATACAGGAATGAACGGAAAGTGCTTATAGGAGGTGCAGTTATTGTTTTGTTTGTTATTTTATTGTATTTTTCTATCACCATTATTAACAGTTTTTTTTATTTTTGAAAGTTACCACAAAAGTTGCATCCTAAGGATAACAGTGTAAAGTGTTTTTTTTGTTTTTTTTGTTTTATCTTATGTATAATTTCGTTTATGAATATAAGTTTTATGATTCCCAGTGCCTTTTTATTGATATAGAGTTCAGCGAACGGTACATACTCCTAAATAAACAACCTATGTTCCCTGGGTGTTAGAAAGAAGGTAATGGATATAGCCGCTCATGTCCGTTAACTTCAGTGCGAATAAATTATTTTATAAATTGCTGCTAATACCCAACAAAGTTGTAGTTTTTCGAGCAACTTTTCAACAAAGGACTAATCGAGTATAGGCTTTCTATACTAGAAGCGTCCTTAGCGTCTTAGGCTAATTATATGGAATAACGATTTGTCCCAACCCAGTGGCGTTACAAGAGGGTTAATCTTTTGATAACGAAACAACGGCTTGACCGTAGTTTAGCCTAGGTGGAGATAATGATTATTCCTAAATAATAGTTGGGGATATAACATTGATGTCAGGTGTGCGAGTAATAATTGAGGAAGTACATTAACGCATATATACAAATAAAACGTTCATACCGAACAATTCGCAGAACTCAATATCAGAAAAGTATAAGAAATATTTTATTTAGTAAATAATTCATCCAAAAGGAGGAAAGTTCTCAATATGACTCCTCCAGGGGGACCTTCGTCAACAACAGCTCCTGTAGTGCAGGTTCTGCCAAATCCAGAGCCAACAATAGCGATCACATTAGATAATATACCCTATTATAACGGACAGACGAGTATCAAAGATTTTATTAGGATAATTGAAGATACAGCCGCTCTAGCTGGATGGACAGAATTGCAAATAGTATCTATCGTTCGATTGAAACTAAGAGGCATTGCGAAACAACTCATTGACGCCGACAATCAATTGAGAAATACAGCAGTATGGAACGAATTGAAAAGAGGTTTACAGGAACAGTTTGGTATAGCTAAAATACCAGGGCAGGACAAAGGGAATTATTAGAATGCCGACAACGTAGATCTGAAACTTGCCGCCAATTTTGGCACGTCTGAAAGTTTGTGCTGCAAAATTTTAGTCTTGACCGGAACAGCTGACGTAGATCGGATACTATTGCAACGCCACGAGCAAGATGTAATCACGCAGTTTGCTATGGGATTATTGGACCCCATCAGGAAACGCATACTATCCGCTAGTCCTGATACACTGACCGAAGCTATCGAACTAGCCGATAAAGAAGAGCTCATAGAAAACCTAACTAGGCCAGAGAGAGAAGTTTTAGAAATGTCACAGTGAATGGACCACCATCATCGATAAAGACATGCCAGTATTGTCGTAGAAGAGGACATGAAATTAGGGACTGTAGGTTAAAAAACAGAACTTGTTTCAATTGTAATCAGCCTGGTCATATGTCATACAACTGTAAAAACAGGAATGGACAAAGAAATATGGACAGAAGAAATTTAAATGGCCATCCGGTTCGCAATTCTCCTCCGTTGGGAACCGCAGACAACCGCCATTAAAACGCAACACGGTAAATAGGAGGCCAACACACACGATACTAACCTATACCACGGGAGAAGCCCAGCGAAACGTCATAGTTCTAGAAATTGATGGAATTTTTCGCACTACCCTGGTAGACACGGGTGCCGAAGTATCGTTGGCCCACGTTAGCATTACGCACGGTATGAAAGTTAATTACGAAGAAAAATCAATTTAAAAGACGTACAGGGCAATAGAATTCCATATATAGGTACCGTAGTTTTGCCAATAAAACTGAATGAAAGAACCCAAATCGAGCACGAATTTATATTAATCGAAACGAAACATTTGAGCACAGAATTAATTTTAGGTCTAGACTTTCTGCAAAAGTATCAAGTAAAGCTAGATTGGAGAGCAAACAAAATGTATTTGATGGAAGAAATAATTGAACTCCATCACGAGCCAAAACGCATTTATCATACGGAAAATGAGAAGGAAAACCAATGGGACAAACGACTAGAAGTTTTAGAGCAACAGTTGAAAGAATTTACCACTACGATAGATAGATGGACGAAAACGATGTCTAAAGAAAAACCGGCAGATAAGGGGCATTTATCATACGGAAAATGAGAAGGAAAACCAATGGGACAAACGACAAGAACGTGATTTAAAGGAGACACGGTATCAAGAGAAAGCCACGTCCACTGAAAACCAAAAAGTCGAAAAGGAAAAAGAAAAATAGAGATAAGCGTTTACAGAAGCAGAACAGGAATAAGGATTTAAGGAAACTTTGTTCACTGACAGAACGACGAACAATAGAGAAAAGAAAATCTCACCACGAAGGGATGGGAAAACTTCACCATCTATCGGGAATGTTGGGACAGCCGAAACACCCTGTATATTAGGAAGGTTAGTTAGGCGATATGGCACGGGAAGCCTGAACGACATTCGTACTGAAAAAGCCAGTTCATCCAAGGATGACTCTTTTACTGCCAGAGACGGAAAAACTCCAAACTCTGAAAACGAAAATCGTGGAAGACATCCCGCCGTTCGCACAGGACAGCCGAAAAGCAGAAAAATGTCCGTCTAAGGGCGACAATTTCTCTCCTAAAGAAACAGTGAAGTGGAAAGGAAAATCCAAATTATCCCGCAGACTCAACAGTGAGCAGGAAGAAAAGTCTGGGTATGAGAATATACGCCCTAAACAGACAGACAGCCGATACAAGGAGGCAAATACGAGCCAGGAACGGATGAAAACAAGGTATAGAAAATTTTATGAAAATAAAGCCAGTCAAACAGAGAATGAAAGACTTATCGGAAGGATAGAAACTCGGGACGCCGAATCTTCCAGAAGTAAACAAGAAATAGTTATACAGGGAGGTGAATATGAAAATAAAGCCAGTCAAACAGAGAATGAAAGACTTATCGGAAGGATAGAAACTCGGGACGCCGGTTGTTGACTGTACTTGCCAAAAGATATGATTTTACCCCTAGAGCAATGACAATATGTATGGTTAGAACAAAAAGAAAAATTATTGTCGGGAAATATTATAGTTGAAGATAAAGCAGCTATAAAAGGTCTGATGATCGCGAGATCGATAGGAAAAAATGATACCGAAATACCCATCAGACTGATAAACATTTTGGAACAGGAACTGATCATACCCCGGAAACATATTATAGCACATGGTTTCGAGGCCGATACAGAAAATAAAGTGGAGACTACGACGAATGGACTCATGATCCGTAGCATAAACCTACAAGATGAACAGAAAATTTTACAACAATTACATCTCGAGAATCCAACGGAAGAAGCTCAAATTAAATTGGCCACCCTCATCAAGGAGTACATTGATGTATTTAAGGCCCCTAGTCAAAAATTAACTTGTACCCATCTAGTAAAGCACAGGATACACACTGAGGATGTTCCGCCTATTTCGAAACGACCTTATCGAATTCCATACCAGCGGCAGAAGATAATGCACCAAGAAATTAAGGAATTGTTGGATAACGAAATAATAAAAGAATCCTGTAGCCCTTGGAGTTTTCCCCGATCCTGGTTGAAAAAATTGCACCCCGGAGAAGATCCCCAGTTCAGACTGTGCATTGATTACAGGGAATTGAATGCCATCACGAAGACAGATTTTTTTCCATTACCACATATACAGGATACGATCGAAAAGTACTAGCTTATACAGTGTGATGGATCTCGCTAGTGGATATTTTCAAATTGAATTGGATGAAAGAGACAGAGAGAAGAGTGCTTTCTCCACACCAAACGGACACTACGAATTTCTCCGTATGCCCATGGGGATGAAGAACTCCCCTAGCACTTGGTGCCGGCAGATGGAGAACATTTTTGCGAAATATATAGGTAAGGAGTGCTTAGTATACTTGGACGACATCATCGTTTTAGTGGACCAAACATCTCGGAACATTTAGACAGATTACGCAATGTTTTCGAACAAATGAGGAGCAGTAATTTGAAATTCAAGGCAACTAAATGTAATTTTATGCAAAAAGAAGCAAAATATCTTGGACATATTATCTCAGAGAAAGGTTGTCAAACAGATCCCGAAAAACTAAAATTATCAAGGACTATCCACCACCAAGAAGAGTGAAAGACATCCGAGCATTTTTGGGATTATGCGGATTTTACCGAAAGTTTGTACCAAACTTCTCGAGAATATCCCAACCGCTTACAGCACTCACCAAAAAGAGGTAAAATTCCAGTGGGGACAAGAACAACAAAATCTTTCGATACACTAAAAGAAGCTTTAATTTCCCTCCGATCTTAAAGTACCCCGATTTTTCTCGACCTTTGTGGTTACCACAGATGCCAGCGCGACCGCTATAAGTGGAATTTTGAGCCAAGACTATTCTGGATCGAACATCCCATTTGTTACTCGAGCAGAACTTTGAATGCCGCTGAAACTAGGTACTCTACGATAGAAAGAGAATGTCTCGCAGTGATTTGGGCTGTAAAGAAATACAGGTGCTATCTGACTGGTACGCACTTTACCATCATTACCGATCACCGGCCATTGACCTATTTATTGTCTATCAAAGATCCAAGCAGCAGGCTAGCCAAATGGGCCATGGCACTCCTGGAATTCTCATTCACTATTAAATACAGACCAGGCCGAGATAATATAAATGCCGATACCTTATCCAGGATAAAAACAGACGAACATAGTGCGGAAATGACTCAAAGAATGCCAAAAGACTGCCAAGTACGTGTGCTTAGTAAATCCAGCGAAAACATAGAACCTGTAGTTGAAACGTTATGGCACTTGGACGACATCCGCATAATGCAGAAGACAGACCCCAAATTTCTGCATTAATACCTACATTGACCGACGAAGATGACAATTTTTATATTCACGAAGAAATTTTATACGTGAAACGACGAGTAGACGAGCGTCGGGACAAAATCTATGCTCCCAAGGTCATTAGAAAACAAATTATAAATTTGTACCATGATAACATATTTTCTGGTCATGGAGGACAAAAGAAAACTCTAACCACTGTACAACGAGAATTTTACTGGCCTAGCATGAAGAGAGATATCAATGAATACATACAGAAATGTCATTCCTGCAACATTCATAAAACTACGAACCAAAAACCAACGGAAATGCAGAGAATGCCTATTCCGGAAGCAGTATTCGAAATTGTAGCCATCGATATAGTCGGACCACTAAACACCACCAGAAATGGAAACAAGTATATATTTACAGCAATTGATCACCTGACTCGATATGCCGAAGCCATTCCAATACCTAATATTACTGTCGAGACGGTAGCGAAGGTATTTGTAGAACATATCATCTTACGTTATGGAGCACCGAGATATTTATTGAGTGACAGAGGATCTCAATTTTATCTGCTCTATTTCTGGAAATTTGCCAACGACTAAAATCAAGAAACTGAATACTACAGCATATCATCCGCCACGAACGGCATCGTAGAACGATTCCATGGACACTTGAAAACTACCTTATCACACCTAGTGACTGAACAACAATCCGATTGGGACGAACAGTTACCGTATGCTCTTGTGGCTATAAGAAATCAGATTCATTCATCCACACAGGAAAGCCCCTTTTCTTAATGTTTGGCAGAGACATGCTACTACCACATCACCTAACATTAAGAGCACCCCGTATAAGGTATGATACCTTAGAAAATTACGCCTCAGAAATGGTCCAGAGATTGCAAGTTGCCCATCAAAAGCCCGAACATCCGTAGAAACTGCCGCGGAAAAATCACACCGAAATTTCAATAAAAGGTTAAATTAAAAGAGTTTCCCATAGGATCGTTAGCATATTTAAAGACACCTCCCAATGTCAGAGCAGGTCAAAACTAGCTCGAAAATTGTTACCACGATATACCGGACCGTGGAGAATTTTAAGAAATTATCACCTGTCAATTTTGAAATACAACAGGTAGGGAAAACCAAAAGCCAAGTTGTACACGCAAATCGACTGAAAGTTTATAAGAATATAGAAATCCTCGAAGACTGTAGAAAATCCGTCAAAGAAGAGATTCCTAAGGAAAGTGGAGAAAATCGCCCCAGCGTATACAAAAAAGAACCCGAAATGTTGGACATGAATTATTGTATCACTCCCGAAGAGTTGGAAAAACATCGTAATTTAAATAACATCCATGAAACACGGTAGGAAAGAAGTAGTGTAGGAACGAACCCGTTCGGGAATACTAACGCCTAGAAGACACTACCCAAAAGATAGTGTAGGAACTGAACCCGTTTCGAAAGTAGTAACCCAGTGAAACATCGGACGAAGATCGGGAAAGCGTCCCTGAAGTAAATCATGGTTACCAAACAAGGTCGCGGGGACAGGTACCTGAGGAACCTTGGATTTTGTCAAAAACAGGCAAACATCAGTAAAAACAATACTTTATGTAAAATGAAATGCGCTGGGAATGTATTAAAGATATGTATGTATATATAGTTTTAATTAATTGAGAAAATCTAGGAGATGTATGTATGTATAGGATTAACCGTGACCTAAATTAAAAAAAATAAATTAATTTTTGCTTTCCTTGCCAAAACATAGTTTCAAATTGGTCTATTATCCTGGGACGTTAATAGAGACAACCATACCAAGTGAACCAGTGCGGAGAAAACACGAGACTATACCGCTAACCTAACCCGGTCAGCTGAACGATAAGTGAAGTTAATAGCCGTGATTATAAACATTGAACCATTATACCTGCAGCGCGGTCACACCCTCCGAAAATCCATAGTCCCTTCTTCACAAATCTCCGAGACATCTGTTTTGTAACAAGATATGAAGTAATCGTTCAAAAGGGCAAGATACGCAGGTCAAACACTCGACATTAAGGAACAAGTGTAGGAAATGGGCCCAACGATGGATTTAGTCCAGATGTGCTCAGCCGATTCCGTATCGACCGAAAATGAAACGATAAGAATTAACAGGGCAAAGTCGCAGTTAAAAATAATATTGATACTGGGGACTGTTATTTTTAATTATGAAATTCCCGGTACAGCTGGATTAATAGCCTACGACTGTCGAAATCCAACCGCCAATATTACTGCGATATCGTTAAGAGATGTACAAAAATGTCCCGAATTATCCAATGCATACAGCGTGCAGGATCTTCGTGTATACGCGGTTGAGAAACAGAAATTTGAAACCATTCATGTAAAGTCCTGTTTAGTAGAAATTACTCAACTGATGGTTCATTGTGGCATGTTCTCACACTCGGCGATAATACCAGATAGCCTGATTACATATATGCAAACCGTAGGAAAATCAGAATGCTTAAAGATACATCAGTATTTGGAATACAGAGGTTTTTCTAGAGATATAATTAAATTACAGCCCAACACCACACAAACCGCGAGAATCGTGATAGCCGGAGAATTAGAGGAAAATGGTAAATGCCAAGGTGCCACTTATACCTTCCAAGGTAAGGTATATAAAGATGTTGTGGTTACTGCAACCGCAAAGATCATCGTGAAAGATTATTCCGCCATCGCACACTTGGATACCAATACAATTAGTTTGGAGAACCAACTCTCTTGCGAATTTAGTACAGGATATTGTATGGATGCGTTCCAAGGAGAAATAGCCTGGGACCCTATAAAACCTCATGAATGTAAGAGGTACCGCCAACTCTACGAAGGAAAAGCAACTAAAATAATAGAGAAACTAAGTCAGACGGACATAAACCAATACATGGTTATTGAAGACAGGACGAAACTATTTGCCGTGCAGTTAATTAGAAAGAAGCGAATTTGTGATTTTGAAATGTGGTTGACAGAACATCCCAGAATATTAATCATCGAATTACCAAGCAATATGACCCCATCTCAAGTAAACTTCGCTATTACCTCAGGAGAGCCAACTGCCGATATAATAACATATGTAAACTCGAAATTTTTATATATCGAGCAATCGTTTAAGAGGAGTATGAACACGATGCTCGCCGACACTATTCACCGAAGGTGTATATTAAAAAGAGAAATCCTCAAGAATCGATTATTGATGGCACAACAATCTCCGAATCTCATATCACAGTTACTATCCCAAGACCCAGGGTATATTGCAAAAATAAATGGAGAAGTACTATATTTGTTGAAATGCACACCTGTTATAGTCCAAATCAGGAGAGAAAAAAACTGTTATCAAGAGTTGCCTGTGACATATTTAAAAAAACATATTTTATGGCGCCATTAACACGAACTATACAGGAAATAGGACAACAGATCGAATGTTCTTCAATCATTCCCGCCAAATATTATATAGAAGGTACTTGGTTAGCCTACGACCCCTATCCCATAGCAGGAAATCCCCCTGTAGAATTATCCATAAGTGAAGAACAACAAATGCAACTAGCCAGAATACAACCTATTGGTGATGGTGGGATATACACAACAGAAGAAATGAGACAAGCCCAAGAAATAATACTTTTTTCGTCCGAAAGACAAGCAGTAAATAATATTCTGATAAACAAAATGGCCAATAAGCCCGTATCAAATCAGGGTTTCTCTACGTTAAACCTGTTCAATCCCGAGGAGATAGAAAAACTAGCCAACAGCACTATGAAAAAATTATATGGAGTATTCACTTTCATTGGAGACGTAACCAGCAGTTTTTTAGGGATATATTTTTGCATAAGGATAATAAAATTCTGTATGGAAACAGCCATAAACATGATAGCCATACACAGAATCACTGGATGTACCTACCATGTAATCGCAGCTTTCTGGGATACGTTGACTCTACTTGTAATCAACCATAAATTACCCCGACAAGTTCCTGCAGAAATGTCGACGGATAACAATCTCACGGTTATTGAATCTCAACCTACCCAAACTGGCATTGAGATACCACCCCATCAGCCGAAAGAAACAATTTATGCGACGATAAAATCACATCCATTCAAAGGCCTATCTTGGACCCAAGAAACGAAAAATATATAATCAAAATAAATAAGGACATTTTATTACCTCTACGCGACGCTTGAACTAAAATTACTATAAATAATATGATCCTCACGTCCCGTCACAAATAAAAATAATCTTTTCCCAGTTCGCGATAGTGAAGCTAAGAAAGGGACCCTTTTCCAATGAATATTAAAATAAGTGCCTCATTCCTAAGATAAGATAACCGAAAGGACGTTAAAGCTGACCCTCATAACAATTAACCCTAGTGAGAATTAAAATAAAGAGATATCGATTCTCTATAAATACGTGCGTGGGACTAGATTGAACATTATTGTGCTCCGAACTCTTACACGAAACACCACGTTAATCAGCCAACAAATCTTTTGTTTATAAAATCAGTCGTGCTCAAAAAGTTACCAACACCAGCTACCCCATGGAGATGCTGCTAGACTCCGTAAAAGAAATTTCCAGTTTCGACACGAAGCGAAGCATCCTGAAGGCATCCGTAAACAATCTGCTCTACGACGTGAATACGTGGATGCAGAAACCGCCATCCGAGCACGTGCGCACTTACATCGCATTTTCTATTCTGCACTTTAATCGCCATCATGCGGAATACATGAGACTACTGGACACCAGAAACATTACCCAGTGTGATTGTTTCCACTGCACCACCGAAAGTACCCGGCATTTGCAGACCCACACAGAAAACCCTGGTCCGATGACAAACACTGAGAACACACCTACGAAGCCCGTATGCACTTGTCAGGTTTGCACCGACGATCGAAACCGACACGCACCACCCCGAAGGAAGAATAGACTGGACTCAACTAACCCCAACCGAGTCGCCAGCTATGTCTCAAGAACTGTAGCCGACTACACCTCCCCGGACGATGATTCGGATGACAGCCCAAGTGATGCCCTAGCTGCCAGTTCGAGCATAATCACTCAGGCGTTCAACATCGCCATGTCACTCCCGACCGAGTGACAGATACCGGTCCTCAGGCTCACCTGAACTCTTAAATGGTGACGAGACAGAACTTTCTATTCAAGTTTTATGCAGGTCCAGTTGTAAAAGTTTTTTTTTTGTGTACTTATCACTTTTTATTATTATTTTTAGTTTTATGAACTCTTATATAGTGAACAGACATTGTTTCTCTTTCAAACTACGTACATGCCAACTTGTGCTTTATGTGTATAGTATTTTGTTTACTTTTATTATTTTATTAGTTATAATAAACCTCTGAAATTATGAATACCATACGCAGCACAGACTATCATTTTTATAGGTAACAACAAAAGGTGATTTCCCACCATAAAACATGGAACCAAATACTTTAATTCAATAACGAAACAAAAAGGTCCTAATATTCAAAGTAGAGACCTTTTTAACAGGGCAGGGTCGATTTGTTATGATCAATCCTTTAAACAAAAGAATTCAAACTTGCCACTGGGTATTCATCCACTATTCAACGTCACTGATAGATAAGACAATCAGTTTTATTTTACTACCGAAAACGATTCCCTAATTCTAACACCCGTCCAAAGTAAATAACACAAACAAAGCCATAAAAAACAATCCCGGGCACGCCCGCCCACATCATTAAGAGCCGTATCTAACTCATAACTCACAAGGGACAGCCACCGAGAAATTCATAAACACACTTGTTGGTCATTATTTCCCAGATTAACCGACAACTACCTGTCAGGCAGTAAAATATTATCCAATTATAACATAAGATAAGCGAGAACGGGTTAGACAAACAGAATCTTTATCATTTTTACGATGTCCCCTCATTAAAAAAACTCATAAAACACACTAAGTCCCGCCCCAGCTTCCGATCGAAGATATTATAAAAGACAACGAGAGCATAAAGAGTTAAGTTAGTTCAAAACAGTAGTTCGTGGAGTAATCACGTATATCATACGAGAAGAAATATAATATGCATTCATATTAGTACCGGTGAAAAATGTCACGAGAAATAAAATCTCTCCACGTGTGAAAATCATCTCAAGTAAAGAAATAGAGTCAGTGTAAAACAATATTTCACAGCATAATTACGGGAAAGTCTAATCACTCTAAAATAGTTCATTTCATGCGTCGTAAACACAAAAGTACTCCATTCGAAATTACTTTTCCAGTGTTGTGCGATATCTCGATCAAATGACGTCCGTTTGCTGATGTCCTTAAATAATAAAAATGAGCAAATAATTCATCCTGTAACTTGATCCGGTAACGAACCATGACAAGCGTCTGAAATAATAATCCGGTTAATCGTGGAACTCTTCGAGTGCGACCCAAGGAAGGCAACTGGACAATTCGACCTAGGTAATGAATTCCTATTATTGAAATTAATGTTTTGGTTTTCTATTACTAGTATATGTTTTTCTTAATATACATGTTATGCATACATATATCTCCCATAAAGCGAAACATTGTCGAGAAGTACTAATCCATGGCCCTTTGCCTTTAAGTTCACAATCCATGTTACCGAGAAATCACAAGTAATAATTTGGCATGTTGTTACCTATATCAAATGTTTTCTTGGTGTTCTTATTTGTTTGTTTATCTATGTCCTATACAATAATTTTGACAATGTACTTTTGGTAAAAAGGTGACTCAGTCTATAAAGATAGAAATGGGTTATACAGGAATGAACGGAAAGTGCTTATAGGAGGTGCAGTTATTGTTTTGTTTGTTATTTTATTGTATTTTTCTATCCCCATTATTAACAGTTTTCTTTTATTTTTGAAAGTTACCACAAAAGTTGCATCCTAAGGATAACAGTGTAAAGTGTTTTTTTTGTTTTTTTTGTTTTATCTTATGTATAATTTCGTTTATGAATATAAGTTTTATGATTCCCAGTGCCTTTTTATTGATATAGAGTTCAGCGAACGGTACATACTCCTAAATAAACAACCTATGTTCCCTGGGTGTTAGAAAGAAGGTAATGGATATAGCCGCTCATGTCCGTTAACTTCAGTGCGAATAAATTATTTTATAAATTGCTGCTAATACCCAACAAAGTTGTAGTTTTTCGAGCAACTTTTCAACAAAGGACTAATCGAGTATAGGCTTTCTATACTAGAAGCGTCCTTAGCGTCTTAGGCTCATTATATGGAATAACGATTTGTCCCAACCCAGTGGCGTTACAAGAGGGTTAATCTTTTGATAACGAAACAACGGCTTGACCGTAGTTTAGCCTAGGTGGAGATAATGATTATTCCTAAATAATAGTTGGGGATGTAACAAAAATTCGATCATTCAAAATTATCGGATTTTGTGTGATATCTGATGTTTCCATAATAGTGGATAACGAATTATTTGAGAGAATTTGGAATGTCGGTGCCAATTTGATAATTCAAAATGTAGGCCATATTTTGTCTTTTATGGTCAGATTCGACTCAAATATTTTATCGTGGGTTTCAAGATCGCATACGGTGTATGGGGGTTCCATTAGTTTTTAAGTTAGGGTCATAAAAATTGGTATTTGAGTACTTCAATGAATGAAAGGGGGGTGAAAATTTTATGGGGGTTTCGTTATTTTTTAAGTTATGAAAATTGGTGTTTTGGCTGTTACAAATAAATAAATAAATTGTGTTGAAAGTTATTTGAAAATTCCGTCCCTAAAGTGGTTAGTGAATTTGTAATAGTTGTCACAAAGCATTACTTTCGCTGTCAAATCAATTATGCCACCCAAACTAGATAACGGGAAGCGGGCAAAGCCACAGGCATAAACTAGATGGAACAACACAAAGAAAAACAAATACTAGTAATATTGGGGTAAGCAGCAATGAAAAACTAAACTCCTTAAGTTTTACCCAACTTTTGGAAATGTTTATTTTCAGCATCAGGGAAACTACAATAGATGAAAAAACCAATAGTAATACATATTCAAGTGCAAAACATTATGCTACTTACAACTTTGTCATCAAACATAGTGATACTAAAGAAAAAAAAATTAGATCAAGGAATAAAACGAAGTTTAAAGTTAATAAAAACACATTAACATTGTGTAAAATTATATAAATATAAATGTGTCCTCTATGTGCTGTGACAAATGAAACTGACAGGTTAGGAATAATTCCCGCAATTATATTTAAGCCAACGACACCTGACGGGTGTCACTTGGAAATTATTACAGTGGCGCCAAGTGTTAGATTAGTACCAACTGACGTTACCAGGTGGCGGTAATGATTGATGCAATTGTTTTCTTGGGAAATGAAAACCATTTCTAAGAATGTTCTTTTTGATGTATGTGACTCTGTCGCTAGCACTTTCACTGAATCGTAATTCATCTGGTGGTCAAATTTATTCACATGTTCTGCCAGAGCACATCTTTCAGGATGCAATCTGCAGTCACTTTTATGAGAAATTATTCTGTTCGCTAATGATCTTTGTATAATATATTGTTCATTATTCCTTAGGATGTCCCCAACGAAAATAATCCAGACTGTTTAGGTCTGGGGATCTAGCTGGCTATGACTTTGTTCCCCACAACCTATCCAGCGATTATTAAAGTTTTGGTTTAAATATTCGGGTGCCAGAGTATGAGAAGGTGCACCGTCGTGCATAAACCATATGCGATTTCTTGTTAAAATAGGAACTTCTTCCAACAGCATTGGCAAATTATCTTCAAGATACCGGCGATAATTATGTCCATTTAATCTGTGTGGTAGAAATAAAGGTCCAATTAAGTAATCTCAAATAATTCAAGCCACACATTAAATGAGAACTGCTCCTGGTGATGAGATTCCACGATTGCATGCGGATTTTCCTTGGTCCAAAAATGATTATTATGAAAATTTCTGATACTGTTATTATTAAAACTAGAGGATTTTCGGCAACTTTTTGAAGAAACCATTGGCGGAAATTCACGCGTAATGGAAAGTCTCGCGGAAGTAGAGCCTGAACCCATTGAATGTGAAATGTGATAGGGATATAATAAATAATCATGAAGAATCCTCTATACTAGAGTATGGGCGATATTTAAATTATTGCTAACTTTCCTCAAACTTATTTCGGGATTTTTCTCAACTGAATTTAATTGCTGGAGTTCTTGCAGTCCAAGATGCCCCTTTTAAGTGAGTATTTGTCTCAAAACTTCCTGTTTCACATAACCTCCTGTGGGTACTTGGAATCGTTCTAGCATCAGGAACCATTCTATTTGGGAAGCACTCTTGATACAGCCTAGCTTCATATGTGTTCCGGTCAGCAGGCTCATACAAGTAATGCACGTCTGCTGGTTCAGTATTCGTGAAATTCATCATGTTTTTTTAATAAATAAGTTTTTATAACTTAAATAATGCCACAAGCCGCGTATCTAGATAAAGAAGTGTCAAAATTGTTTTCGTTTATAAAACAATAAAATGTGTTCTCAGTATACTAGATGTTTATGGCCTACAAGATAATCCTACTCTTTAACGGCTGAATTTGCATAGGGACAAGCAAATGAATGCATTTTATTTCTTAAATCGAAAACCGTATGCCGGAAGAAAAAAATCGAGATACCATTTTTATGAGAAGATAGAGGACATGAATTATAAAAATAATATTTATTAAAAAAAAATGGTGTATTATTATTTTGAAAAATATTGCAGGACATGTTAACAGGAATGCCACAGATGAAAATTCAAAAACTTTTTGGAAAAAATGTATTTTTATGCGTACTTTGCATGTACCAAAATTGTATAAAAAATACAAAGCGGTTTTATAGTCGGCGTGCCGAACAGATAGAGTGATCACGTGCATACCATATATAAAATGCAATGATCATGCCGTTTTATTGCTCTATCGGTTCGGCGCGCCGACTATAGTGATATTGGGAAACACCTTTTTTTTTGTTAAATTTCAATACCCTGTATTTCAGAAATAAAGCGGTTGCGGTCCTTTGTTCATGTAAATAATTTTTCTTATCGCCCTTTAGGATCAGCATTCAATTATGAAACACTCTTTATACTTCATAAAATCTTATATTTAACTATCTTTTCCACTTGTCCTTTCTGTTATTTTCATACGTATTTCATCTGACCACCACTAGGTTTTTCTCGTGTTACGGTTTGTTATTTTTGAACGGAGTGGTAAGAGCGTTAGTCTTGTGCCCACTGTTTCCACGAAAAAAAATTCACGGCCCCAAGAGTGGTTTTGGGTGCCACTATAAAGGGTAAGGCAACAACAACTTAACAACTTATTTTCGTTTTGCAAAAGATCCCTTCAGCTGCCATCAGTATGCTTGTGCTTTAGATGTTCCCATTATTTCGCTAGGTTCATGTGTTTCCTTTTTTTGTTACGCATATTACACATTTACTATTTAAGAAAGAGAATACCTAAAATATGGAATATGGATTTGCTTGATCATTGGGGAGAGATAGGAAAAGGAAGGAACTCAAAAAGAAAGCCAAATTGATAAATAACTAATTACTTGGTAACATGCAGGGCAAGACGAGTTTCGAACTCGGGTAATGTGGGACTGAAAAAGTCTAATTGGTCATATTTGCCAGTCTTTCAATTCGGGGTAGGCAGCTATTGTAACCGTAATTTGAGCGATGAAATGAGGTGTAAAATGATTGGTGAAGTCTAGTGGAGCGAGAAGGTATTTGAAAATATAACTTAGATAGTAGTTGGGGACTATTTAATTGGCCGTTTATAAGGAATAACAAATCTCTGTGTTTTCTTCCCACAGATAATGGAGAAAGATTTATAAGTTGCTCAGTTTGTTGATCAAGGAATATGGGAAGTTTGTAATTGACGTAATTGAGAAATCTGTGTTGAACACGTTCAATATTTTGAGAATGGACGTTGTAGTAAGGGTTCCAGATGACAGAGCAATATTCGAGGTGAGGTCTGATTAAGGCACAATATAAGGTTTGTAGAGAGGTTGTGTTTGTGAAGTCCAATGTAGTCCTTTTTAAAAACTCGAGAAGTTTCAGTGCTTTGTTAACAGTAGAGGAGATATGTAAATTGAAGTTCAATGTTGGATACAGGATGACTCCCAGGTCTTTGATGTTAGGTACAGCATTTAAAACTATATTATCTATCTGAAAGTCTCTAGTGATTGGATTTTTGCAACGGTGACATTTGTTGACATTAATTACCATACCAATTTGCAATGAGGTCAAGATCAGCTTGAAGATTAAGAGCATCACTGGAACAAGCGATCTTGGAAGAGATTTTGAGATCGTCAGCAAATAAAAGGGTTGTTCCATTGGAGATGCCCGACGTTATGTCATTTATGAAAATGTTGAAAAGCAGGGGGGCCAAGTGAGAACCCTGTGGAACTCCAGAAGCAACTAAGATTTCTCTGGATATGAAATTATTTACTTTTATGGCTTGTGCACGTTCATGGATGTAGTCTTGTATCCAGTTTAAAAATGACCCTGATATGCCAAAACTATTTAATTTGTGTATTAAAAGCTTATGATTTACTTTGTCGAATGCCTTGGAGAAGTCAGTGTAGATAGAATCTACCTGGAATCCAGCTTCAAGGGCATTCGACAAGTAGTCCACATAGTTAGCTAGGTTGAGTTCGGTGGATTTTCCTGTTTGGAATCCATATTGTTCCTGAATCAAAAGTTTGAGAATATTTTTGTTAAATGATCTGTTACGATGCTTTCAAATAGCTTTGGGATAGTACTCAGTATGGATATGGGGCGATAGTTTTTTATCAGACAAGTTACCGCATTTGTGGATGGGTACAACATAGCTGAGTTTCCAGATATGAGGTACCTGTTGCAAGGGACATGTTAAAAATGAAATAGAGAGGGCGGGAGAGTGTGAAGCTGCAGTTCCAGCATCTTTTTTTGGATCAAGATTAGATGGTATTATATCTTTGGCGATCAAGATCCACATAATTCAAAAATACCATCAGTTTATATATATATATATATATATATGAAAGAGAGTATTAGTGAGGGGACTGTTGAAAACAAAGTAGAAGGAATTTAATGGACATAGCCCTCAGAGAGAAGTGTTAACCGTAGACACGTGTTTCGGGCTCTCGGCCCTCATCAGTACGGTGGAGAAGTGCAAAGATGAACAACACTTGGTAGAAAACGACAAATCAACGGAGTCAACAAACAGACGCCAACCGCTCATTTGTGGTTTCGGTCAGCAGACCCTGAATTCCAGGGCAACAACCAACGTCACCACTCCGTTGATTTGTCGTTTTCTACAAAGTGTTGTTCATCTTTGCACTTCTCCACCGTACTGATGAGGGCCGAGAGCCCGAAACACGTGTCTACGGTTAACACTTCTCTCTGAGGGCTATGTCCATTAAATTCCTTCTACTTTGTTTTCAACAGTCCCCTCACTAATACTCTCTTTCATATTTATATTCCTGGACTCGGATGTCACGCAGGTAGCTATAGCTGCCTCCGTGGTGACGTTGGTTGTTGCCCTGGAATTCAGGGTCTGCTGACCGAAACCACAAATGAGCGGTTGGCGTCTGTTTGTTGACTCCGTTGATTTGTCGTTTTCTACCAAGTGTTGTTCATCTTTGCACTTCTCCACCGTACTGATGAGGGCCGAGAGCCCGAAACACGTGTCTACGGTTAACACTTCTCTCTGAGGGCTATGTCCATTAAATTCCTTCTACTTTGTTTTCAACAGTCCCCTCACTAATACTCTCTTTCATATTTATATTCCTGGACTCGGATGTCGCAGGTAGCTATAGCTGCCTCCGTGGTGACGTTAGGTTGTTGCCCTGGAATTCAGGGTCTGCTGCCCGAAACCACAAATGGCCGGTTGGCGTCTGTTTGTTGACTCCGTTGATTTGTCGTTTTCTACCAAGTGTTGTTCATCTTTGCACTTCTCCACCGTACTGATGAGGGCCGAGAGCCCGAAACACGTATCTACGGTTAACACTTCTCTCTGAGGGCTATGTCCATTAAATTCCTTCTACTTTGTTTTCAACAGTCCCCTCACTAATACTCTCTTTCATATTTATATTCCTGGACTCGGATGTCACGCAGGTAGCTATAGCTGCCTCCGTGGTGACGTTGGTTGTTGCCCTGGAATTCAGGGTCTGCTGACCGAAACCACAAATGAGCGGTTGGCGTCTGTTTGTTGACTCCGTTGATTTGTCGTTTTCTACCAATGTTGTTCATCTTTGCACTTCTCCACCGTACTGATGAGGGCCGAGAGCCCGAAACACGTGTCTACGGTTAACACTTCTCTCTGAGGGCTATGTCCATTAAATTCCTTCTACTTTGTTTTCAACAGTCCCCTCACTAATACTCTCTTTCATATTTATATTCCTGGACTCGGATGTCAGCAGGTAGCTATAGCTGCCTCCGTGGTGACGTTGGTTGGTGCCCTGGAATTCAGGGTCTGCTGACCGAAACCACAAATGGGCGGTTGGCGTCTGTTTGTTGACTCCGTTGATTTGTCATTTTCTACCAAGTGTTGTTCATCTTTGCACTTCTCCACCGTACTGATGAGGGCCGAGAGCCCGAAACACGTGTCTACGGTTAACACTTCTCTCTGAGGGCTATGTCCATTAAATTCCTTCTACTTTGTTTTCAACAGTCCCTCACTAATACTCTCTTTCATATTTATATTCCTGGACTCGGATGTCACGCAGGTAGCTATAGCATGCCTCCGTGGTGACGTTGGTTGTTGCCCTGGAATTCTGGGTCTTCTGACCGAAACCACAAATGAGCGGTTGGCGTCTGTTTGTTGACTCCGTTGATTTGTCGTTTTCTACCAATGTTGTTCATCTTTGCACTTCTCCACCGTACTGATGAGGGCCGAGAGCCCGAAACACGTGTCTACGGTTAACACTTCTCTCTGAGGGCTATGTCCATTAAATTCCTTCTACTTTGTTTTCAACAGTCCCCTCACTAATACTCTCTTTCATATTTATATTCCTGGACTCGGATGTCACGCAGGTAGCTATAGCTGCCTCCGTGGTGACGTTGGTTGTTGCCCTGGAATTCAGGGTCTGCTGACCGAAACCACAAATGAGCGGTTGGCGTCTGTTTGTTGACTCCGTTGATTTGTCGTTTTCTACCAAGTGTTGTTCATCTTTGCACTTCTCCACCGTACTGATGAGGGCCCGAAACACGTGTCTACGGTTAACACTTCTCTCTGAGGGCTATGTCCATTAAATTCCTTCTACTTTATATATATATATATATATATATATATATATATAATACTTTAAATCAATACCTAGGCTAATTGGTCAAGTAGTTTCAAAATGGCGGCTGTAGAAAGATTGAAAAAAAATCTCAATCTTTAATTTTCATACCAATATTGGCAAACTGTAGGTCGTTTTATAGAGCTTTATGAACTCCAAAATTTTTATTCAAAAAGTTTTTCTCCAAGCACTGCACCTTTTCTTCTTCCTCTTTCTGACTCCTATCTCTCTTTGTATTCACTTTATGCTAATTTTTTGCCTCGCTACACAATACAAGCATGTTCTCACTTAAGAGTGTGGGACAAAAAATATGCTAATTTGAATTCTTCCTATTTTGTGTTATTATCATCATTAAGTACTTCATTATTAAGTTTTTTTTTTATTGTGTTGTTATCATTATTGCAAAAAGTGGAAATTGCGTGTGTGAAATATATATATATATATATATATATATGAGTAATGGGAAAAATGTGGCATTTCAGACGAATTTTTTAAATTATAGTCGTCATTATTATTGTCAATAAGAATTCTCAATAATATTTTCAATATGTACACAATAATATACTACATAATGTACAAAAAATGTACTACTACATGTGAATGTTAGTTTTAAGTTTACTAAATGTATATAATAAATATGAATCTCCATTCTTTGTAAGGGCAAAACGTGAGAACAGCTGGACTGATTTGGCTATTTTTTTTTAAATGTTCGTATTAGCCTGAGGATGGTTGATACAGAATTAGGAAAGTAGCCCGGATATTGTAAGATTCGGGTATATAAGAAATTTGCCGAAGAAAAAGACTATCGGGTCATTTATTACCAAACGAGGAAATAGCTCAGCGGTTACTCTGTCGCGTACTGTCACAGGTCAGATAAACGTCAGGGTAACATTTTATTTTATAAAAACAACGGCTGGACTGATTTTGCTCATTGTTTTTTTGAATGTTCGTAATAAAAAATTTTTGGGAAATTTAAAGGTTTTGGAAATTTCTTTGTCCTGGAAATGTTTTCAGGAATATATAATCAAACATAAAACATTTTTTGTTGTTTGTAATAGTCCGAATAAGGTTTTTAGGGAAAGAAAGGTTTTTAGAAAAGTTATTGGATTCGGGAAAAATTGAAAGTGCGTTTTTCATAATTTAAAATTATGGGCAAAATGAGTCGATTGTTAAAATGCTGAACCAAGCCAATAAGCACAGTTCTGAAATAGATTTCTTCAATATGTCAAACACCTCTTTCAAAAGAGTTGTAAAAACATTACAGAAACATTTTAATTTATTTTCTCTATAGTATTTTTATATTTAATTTTTTATATATTTTATTTATGTTGGTAGGTGTAGGTCATTTGTACAGTGATTATAATGTATGAAGACTTTTGTTAAATTGATAATGTGAATAAATAAATATATACATACAGTGTGTCTCACTTCTCATGGAAACACCCCTGTATCTTCCGTAATTATTGGAGTAGAATTCTGTGAATTCCACAATCGGTAAATATACTGGGGGTGAGTCTGAGTGCTCTCATGGGGTTGATCTGAGTGACATACACTGCGCGCCAGAAGCTATGGATATACAGAATTTTGCGAAAAATAATATAGGCAAGATAGGCTCAAAATTCTTACGGATTCGTGATTAGTACCAAGCCATATTTTCGCTGAAAAATCCGAATTTGTCTCACTTCCCATGGAAACTCCCCCGTATCTTCCGTAATTATTGTAGTAGAATTCCGTAATTTCCACGATTGTTAGATATACCGAGAATAAGTCTAGATCTCTTCTTGGCTTAATCTGAGTGACATACACTGCGCGCCAAGGGCAATGAATATATTGATTTTTGAGAAAAATAATATAAGGGGGCAAGATACGCTCAAAATTCTTACGGATTCGTGATCAGGACATCAACTTTAATACCAAACCATATTTTCGCTGAAAAATTTACAGTTTTGAAAAATCCGCATTTGTCTTACTTCCCATGGAAATTTCCCCGTAACTTGTAATTATTTGAAAAGAATTCTGTAATTCCCACGATCGTTAAATATAACGATGATGAGTCTAAATCTCTTCTAAGGTTAATCTGAGTGACATACACTGCGTGCCAGGGGTGATGGATATATTGATTTTTTTCTATAATTAGTATAAGGGGGCAAGATATGCTCAAAATGCTCACAGATTCGTGATCAGGACATCAATTTTAATACCAATCCATATTTTCGCTGAAAAATTTTCAGTTCTAAAAAATCCGAATTTGTCTCATTTTCCATGGAAATGCCCCTGTAACTTGTAATTACTTGAATAGAATTCTGTAATTTCCACAATCGTTAAATATACGGAGGATGAGTCTAAATCTCTTCTGAGGTTAATCTGGCCCAGGGGCGATGGATAGAACGATTTTTGCAGAGTTTATTTTTTTATTTATTTATTTATACGGATAAACCATTTTTACATAAGTACAATGATAAATATAACTAGGTCTAAGTTTCATAAAATATATTATATTATATAGAATTCCCTAAAAATTTTAAATAAATTTCCTTAAATTATTATATATTTTGCATTTCTAATACGGATCTCAATCTATTCTTGAATTGGGTAAGCGTAATATCAAATAGGTCAATAGAACCATGAATATCATTAAAATTCCGAGGTAGTCTTGCTAAGGGGCTATGATAGGTGTAGTTGTTAGGATAAAATTGAATTGAAAACAATTTCCGATCTCGAGTTCTAAAGTGTGTGTTGAACCTCAACTGTGTCAAAATGTAATTACAGTCGATCAGACCATCGACAATTTTGAATAAGAAACAGAAATCAAAAAAAGTTCTACGAATTTCCAGAGACTGGATGACTAATGACTGTTCAATGAATGCGTAGTCAATGTGGAAGTCCACACGGACAATACCCATTTTAAATGCGCACTGCCTCAGAAACTTTTTATGTACTGACTCAATCAGTTTAGTATCACATGAATAGCTGGGTGACCACACCACTGATGAGTATTCAAGACTTGGACGGACTAGTGATATGTAGAGCAATTTAAATGTATAACTGTATTATTGAGAAATATTTCTACATTGAGTTTCTCTAACCGTTATTTCTTTAATGAATATCAATGAACAGAAAAAGAAAGGTTTATTTATGAGGTATGCTTCAATAACATAGTCCGACTTGTTTTTCATTTTGAACACTTTTCTCGATTTTGTGATGTTTTCGGAAATGAAGTTCAATACTTCCTTTAGAAAATCCATATTTTTGTACTCCCCTCTGGAAGCTCAGCCAATTTGACAGAGACTCATCTCCTGAATATCTACCTATCGTGGAAATTTCAGAGCTCTACTCCACTAATTACGATAGATACGGAGGTGTTTCCATGAGAAGTGGAAAATTCGAATTTTCTGAACGTTGGAAACATTTGATTTTGAGAAAATCAATAATTTGAGATGTCTCGATCACGAATCCTTAAGAATTTTGAGCATATCTTGCGCACTTATATTATTTTTCGCAAAAATCAATATATCCATCGCCCCTGGCGCGAAGTGTATGTCACTCAGATTGACCCCAGAAGACATTTAGACTTATCATTGGTATATCTAACAATCGTGAAAATTACAGAATTCTACTACAATAATAACGGAAGATACAGGAGTGTTTCTATGGAAAGTGAGATAAATTCGGATTTTTCAGAACTGAAAATTTTTCGGAGAAAATATAGAATGGTACTAAAATTGATGTCCTGATCACGAATCCGTAAGAATTTTGAGCCTATCTTGCTTCCTAAAATTATGTTTCGCAAAAATCGGTATATCCATCGCTCCTGGCGGGGTGTCAAGCCCATGAGGAAATTTAGACTCACGCCCCGTATATCTACCAATCGTGAAAATTACTCCAATAATTACGGAAGATACGGGAGTGTTTCCTTGAGAAGTGAGACACACTGTATATATATTTATATAAAATAAAACATAACGGAATAACTGGAATAATGGGATAACAGGAAAACGGGAATAACAGAAAAACGGGATAATGGGAAGCGCGCAGAGTCAAAAGCATAACCTAGATGAAACAACACAAAGAAAAACATAGGAATTTTTTTTTAGGGAATATAGAAATTTATACAGGACGTCTGTTGGATCAGCTAGCAAATAAATAAAGATGTACACACAATTGCTGTAAATTATCATTGTTTGTCATGTCATTGGATTTTGATATTTCTCGATTTCAATGCTGAACTAACTGATATTGAGATTGAAACCCAAGTAAGTACTGTCTATATCCTTGGGTGCTTTTGATCACTAGCTGAGTGAACTCTTGTATTTTCAGAAGTGTTTAGGATCTGAATTTTCAACTTTTTGATATATTTATGGAATTGTATAGTTAAATCAAACCGAAAGGAAACCAGTTTGGTTACACTCTTCCTTTTGATTTGAGTTAGATTACTTAGAAATATTATAAAGCGAACAGGGAGATTTGAATCCTTCTTCCACTTTTGATGGTAGAATTTAAGGTTTATACAACAATAGAATGCTGTTTGTATTTTTCAATGAAAATATGTCATGATTTATTAACATGATTGATGGCAATTTCAGAATCAATCAATAAATTAGTAGAAAAACATTGAAGTCTGCTCACAGTAAAAAGCATTTATTTCTATGAAAGAAATTAGCAATGCATTTCGGCAAAATATTTTGCCATCTTCAGGCTCTCTAAAATGTACATAAAAACTATACAAGGGTGACCATCATAAACAGTTGAATGTCACCCTTGTATCGTTTTTATTAACCGAAGAAAATATTGGATAGGATATACTTCGAAGTAGGTCCCACTTGAATTTGAAAAAAAAGTGGCATCCTTAAGGGTAGAAAAATAGGGGATATTTATCGTTCATCCACTGAATTTTTACCCGTTAACCGATTCTACCACTCATAATTTTGTACTGGGTTATCCGATTTAGATTATTCTTTTTTTAATGGACATGGTATACTTCAGAGTTGGTCATTTTCGGATTTGGAAAGGAATAATCCATCCCTAAGGGTAGAAAAAAGGGGATTATTAATTTTTAATCTGTGAACCGATTCTATTGGAACTTGGCACACATATGGGTAGTTCTAATGACACTATAACATAATGGATACCTGGAGTCAATTAAGTAGATAGTTATTAGTTGATTTTAGCCACAAAAAAGTTAAAAATAAAAACTTTTTAACAAAATAATAAACCGACGAAAAAATCAACTGAAAAGCAAAAAATAAAATAAACATTATTAGTCTTAATGATAACTGAGCTCCTAAACTAATGTGACTAACTAATTTTGAGTCGGCGCCAAACAAACAATTAATGAAGATATATTACTTTGAAGCTGCCGTGCATCCCGCTGCCATCATTTTACGCTTTACCTAATTCAATTGCTAGTTTGTTTGGCGCCGACTTAAAATTAGTTACTCACATTAGTTTAGCGCTCAGTTATCATTAGGACTAAGAATGTTTATTTAATTTTTTGCTTTTCAGTTGATTTTTTCGTCGGTTTATTTTTTTCTTAAAAAGTTTTTATGTACATTTTAGAGAGCCTGAAGATGGCAAAATATTTAGCCGAAATGCATTGCTAATTTATTTTCTAGAAATCAGTGTTTTTTACTGTGGAGCAGACTTCAATGTTTTTCTACTAATTAATTAGAACTCCACCTGACTACTTTCATAACCAATCAATAAATTATGAAATCTACCTTTCAACTGGCCGCCCCATCGGTTTTTTTTTTTTCATTTACTTACTCTTCTTCTTTTATCTCTTTTAACATTCTTTTACTTTTTCAATTTGGTTTTATCCTCCACAGAAAGTGAACAATAATTGCTTTATCTTTCTCATTTTCAGAAACTCTTGTATATTTATGTACGTTGTTATGCTTGAATTTCGTTTGTTTTGATTATCTATATTACATTCACTATAGAACAGAGGGTTCCGGCATATTTACTAAATAAGTTTCTGGAATCTGTAATTCAATACTTGCCAGACTTGGCCAGAATAACTAATCATTTCAATAGTGAAGTTGAATGCAATGCAATGAATCATGAATATTTCATCATTCAAAAAAATTTAGCTAGTCCTTTTCCAATATTAATGTACATTTTAGCATTGTTTCATTCTGTGCAGACTAAATAATGAATACATCTGGACCAATTGTTAATGACTCATTGATTTTATCTAGATATTGTAAAAAAAGCAATTATTTCATATAAGTGCATTTTTTTATATTATTTGAAACATAAATAGTATTCAGAATATTGTAACATGATCCCTTATGTATGTCTCAGAAAACAATAATTTATTTTTGGAATGAAGATAAAAAATTCATGAATTGGATTTTAGGTTGATAACCTAAAACAATCATTGACATATTACCCAATTTTGTGTTTCCATTTTTCACATTACAGCCAAATATAGCTTATGCTGAATATTTGAAGTAAATTTGAAACAATGACACTTAAAATTTGTGTTAGTGTAATGTACATACTGGAAGTATGTTTGTTTAGATAGATCATTCTCATAATTTGGTGTCATTGTTGCATTAATTTGATGAAAGAAATAACGATTTAAATATAAACAATGTTTTACCGAGTGGTTTTCTATTAACATGATATTCCAGAGTTCCATTACACATATCCAATGTCGCCAATTATACTTCCAACCAAACTCTGTTCCATATTTACGAACTAACTTGTTGTGTTGGATGTTGCCATGATAAGAATAACCCCAAGATTGGGAATCGATTCCCAACATGCTGCAGAACCTAAACTTCCAATCGGACAGTTCAATTTTTGAAGTGCCAACACCCACCATCTACAAAAAAGGAGAAGTTGAGAAACACTCAGTAATTAAAACCACTAGGAAAATATATTAAGGACATATTTATCATTAGGTAATAGTACATTGTATATATAGTAGGAAAAGCTGATCATTCCCGGAAGACCGTAAAGATTGCCTGTCGAGGCGCAAGCCGAGACTGGCACTTCTAAGTACACATACTATTTTTCCGAAATTCGAAAATTATTCAAAGGACATAAATTATTACAATCAACTTGTAAAATAAGCATTATTAATTTTATTGACAAATAAAGGATGCCATGTAATATTTGTTTTGTAACTATGGAAACAAAGTAATATGGAATTGTCAAACTTGAGGCATGAATTATTAGTGTGGAAAATATTCAGCAAGGTAATCCCACTACTTCCCATGTTCTTCCAGTGTAAAATACTTGTAATAATTGTCAGACATATAACAATTAATTTAAAAATGCATTTTCTAATGTGTTGAAATTCTTAAAAATAAAATTGTTTTTGAAAAAACGTTTTTTCAATATTTTTTTAGTGTACAAATAACTGTAAGGAAATAATATTTCCTTGCAGTACAAAAATAAATATTTCCTAACAGTTATTTTCCATTGCCTGGCAATGACTAAATGCAAGGAAATATCGACTTTTTCTTTCAAAATGTTATTAAAAATGTCAATATCTCTGATCGATTTTAGGAAAAGTTTATTGTACAGTACTTTCAATATTTTCAACTACCTATTTTTATTATGTAACAAATCCTTTGTTTGCAGGATAGCATTGCTCATAGGATTTATCAAGCTCAATTCCGATTTATATAGTATATTTTATTGCCTTTTTTGAAGAAAACAGCACTAAGAAAGTCATGATATAATTGTGACATTCTATTTTATTAATGATTGCCAAAATTATATATATATATATATATATATATATATATATATTATTTTCAATACATATTTTTCTTTATGGGTAAAACAATATACATACATATATGAAGTTTAAATGAAATGAGTGACAAGTGAATGAAAACACAGGTCCGCAACTAAAAAGCTGTTTGATTATTTTCAACTAATTTCCATGTATTTTATTGTGCTGAATACAAACAAAAACTTTAAAAAAATCCTAACACAAAATGGAAAATTCTCTTCAAATTTATCAAATTTTTCTCAATTTCCGGTGTTTTTTTATATTAGGGTTTTCAACTAGGTAAATTTAAAGTCAAAATTACTATTAATTATTTCACATCAGTGCATTTAAGATATAAAATGCCAAAAAATATAACTTTCAATGAAAATAACTCCCAGAGTAGGCTCTGACATGCACGGGCTTGATTCAATTTTGTATTTGCTCTTCCTAGAAATTACCACCCCCTACCACCCTCTGAAGGCCTGACAAACTATAGGGGGATATCATTCGATTTATTTTTTCTTCATGAAAGACATCCTGAAAGCAGAATGCGGTATTCTCTCATTTGGGAAAGTTATTGAATTATTTCCCAGAAACTACCCCCTTTCCACCCTCTGAAGGCCTGACAAACTATAGAGAGGATGTCATTCGATTTATTTTTCCTTCATGAAACACATCCTAAAACCAGAATGCGCTACTCTTTCATTTGGGAAAGTTATTGAATTATCAGTTGGTGGAAGGGTTGTCGGATGAGGACCAATAATTATTCTCTAATTTTCAGCCAATGTTTCGTTTATTATGTACCACCCTCTGAAGGCCTGACAAACTATATGGGGGACATCATTCGATTTATTTTTCTCCATGAAACACATCCCAAAAGCAGAATGCAGTACTTTTCATTCAAGAAAGTTATTCAATTATTTCCTAGAAATTACCCCTACCACCCTCAGAAGGCCTGACAAACTATAGGGGGACATCATTCGATTTATTTTTTCTCCATGAAGCACATCAAAGCAGAATGGGTACCTTTATTTGAGAAAGTTATTGAATTATTTCCCAGAAACTACCCCCTTTCCACCCTCTGAAGGCCTGACAAACTATAGAGAGGATGTCATTCAATTAATTTTCCTTCATGAAACGCATCCTATAAGCAGACTCATATGACTCCATAAGTTTACCGTTAATCTCTTGTCGTGTTCACATTTATTATTCCATCTATATTTTATAATTATTTATAGACCCTGAAGAAATTCATACATAATAAACGAAATGTTGGCTGAAAATTGGAGAATAATTATTGGTTCTCAATCGACACCCCCTCCACCACCTAATATTATTAACGGACGCAATTTCAAATGAATGTTATTGAATTATTTCCTAACTACCCCCTATCACCCTCTGATTTCCTGACAAACTGTAAGAGGGGTGTTATAAAGTGGAGGATGCTATTATTGTTACTGAATTGCTTGATTTGAACAATTTTTTTCGCATTATTTCCTTGGTAAAAACTGAAAAAGTATTGACCTAACTCTTTTCTTAGAGTATACTTGTGGATGTGGCTAACTTCACACCGGTAACCGGTAATTTTCAGCTTTTACCAAAGGAATTACGCGAAAAAAATTAATCAAATCAAGCAATTCAATTACAATATTATCATCCCATCCCCTTTACTACCCCTTTTACAGTTTGTCAGGCCTTTAGAGAGTGATATGGGGGTAGTTTCTGCAAAATAATTCAATTACTTTCCTAAATGAAAGAGTACTACATTCTGCTTTTAGAATATGTTTCATGAAGAAAAAATAAATCGAATGACATCCCTCCTATAGTTTGTTAGCCCTTCAGAGAGTGGTAGGGGGGGTAGTTTCTAGGAAATAATTCAATAACTTCCCCAAATTAAAAAGTACGGCATTCTACTTTTAGGATGTATTTCATGAAGAAAAAATAAATGGAATGACATCCCTCCTATAGTTTGTCAGCCCTTCAGAACGTGGTAGTTTCTAGGAAATAATTCAAAAACTTTTCCAAATTAAAGAGTACCGAATTCTGCCTTTAGGATGTGTTTCTTGAAGGAAAAATAAATCGAATGATATCCCCCCTATAGTTTGTCAGCCCTTCAGAGGGGTGGTAGAGGGGGTAGTTTCTGGAAAATAATTCATAACTTTCCTAAATGAAAGAGTACCGCATTCTGCTTTTAGGATGTGTTTCATGAAGGAATAATAAATCGAACGACAACATTCCCCCTATAGTTTGTCAGCCTTTCATAGGGTGGTAGAGGGGGTAGTTTCTCGGAAATAATTCAATAACTTTCCCAAATTAAAGAGTACTGCATTCTGCTATGAGGATGTGCTATTATACAAATGCGCTGTTGCCAAAAATGCGAATTTTCCACAGAAACCAGGAAATTCCATGAAAAAGGTTAAATGCTAAAGAATGGATTTTTTGCGTTTTTTTCACGTCAGATGGACTGAAGGTAGATTACCGGATATATACAGACCGTCCAAGAAGTGCATCTCCTAAGTCCCAACTAACGTTATATAGACTAGGAGGAATCGGCGCATGAGTACCAAAAACTATTCCACCTCAATTTTTTATGCGATCCTCTTCAAATTGTCCTACTGATGATATAAATGCATGTTGCCATGGGGCAACCCCGTGCCATATTGTTTAAACCGAAATTGTTTAAACAATTGCAAGGAATTGTTATTTTTCAACCGGACAATTTTTTTTATATTCTTTATTGAAATACAAATTAAAAAGGTCCCATGACTTTTCACGATAAAGTTAATATTTTTAGAGATATGAATTTTTAAAGGTTCGAAAAATCTCAAATTTGGGTACTTTTGACCCATGAAAAATATATTTAAAAAAATATAAATAATATTTTTTTAATTCTTTATACAATATTAATAATATTTTAATAGATATTTAAAAAAATTTCATTGTTTATACCTGTTTTTTTATTGTTAATTTCGCGCGCGCACAAGTATGCGTCGCTTACCTCCTCCGAAATTGCTCGACCGATTCTCATGAAATTTTGTGTGCATATCGGTTTGGTCTCCGAATCGGACAACATCTATTTTTCATCCCCCTAAATGTTAAGGGTGGTCCACCCCTTAATTTTTTATTTTATTTTTTAGATAATTTTTATTTTATCCACAAATCCGCAATAGGGTTGCAAGATGGCAATCGAATATAATAATTGTAGTACGATAAATTGAGAACGGGATAACGGGATAAAGAAAAAACGGGATAACAGGAAAATGGGATAACGGGAATAACAAAAAAACGGGATAATGGGATGACAGGATAAGGGGATAACGGGATAAAGAAAAAACGGGATAGCAGGAAAACGGGATAACGGGACAACAGGAAGCGGAAGGAGTCAAAAGCATAGTCTAGATGGAACAACCATATAAAAAAACTAAGAGCCCAACAATTTTTTTTCGTTCACGACAAATTCTTGACAATTATTGGAATAGGTTTCATTGATTTTTTTGCAAGTGACTCTGCTAACTTTATAGGGGTAACAGTTACCTGCATTGTCAGGAAACGTGATGACAAAACTGAGGTAATTTTCAGATTCAGTGTACAGAAAAATATAAAGAATATGTGGAATAAGCAAAACAGCTCTTGAAAAAAAAATTATGCAAACTTGTGTAATTTAATGTGAGAAACATCTTGAAAATTTGTTTACACATACCCCAATTAAACATGGCAAATGTGTTCTTGAAACTTGGTAGCCATTGTGGTAGTATTGATATTTAAGATCAGAGATCTAATTAAAATTTCGAAACATAATGTCTAGAAAATACTGCTAAGCAAAATCGAATTACAAATATATATTTCATATTGAAAACGGAAACATTCTCAGCTGAATATTTAATAGACAGATTTTCCTGTGAATTCAAAAATCCAAGATAAAAATGACGTTATTTTTGTGAATATCTAACAGAAAACAACTACTTCCCCGGCAACATCTGATAGATATTTTGAAAGGACCCTAAGTTAAAATAAAAAATCTGAAAGTAAAAATTTTCTATTCTAGTCCTAATTAAGAACTCATATAGATGAATTCTTCATCAATATTATCAATTCCATCTAGGAATTTTTTTCTGGAACTGACCCGATCAGGGTATTTTAAAAAAAGTAATGATATTAGAATAATACTGAACAAGCTCAAAAATAAGGATATTAACAGTGTAAATATGTTTGTCATCAAAAGTGGTGCTCTATATATAACTGATCCGTTAATAGATATAATCATTGCATGTCTTACTGAGGGATATTTTCCAGAAGAGCTGAAAATTGGTAGAATGCTTCCCATACACAAAAAAGGTAACTGCTCTGAAGCAAAGAACTTACGTCAAGATTTGGGGGAGGACGGGGGGGTTAACTTGGCTCAAGTACAGTTCCAAAGTCAACTTTACCAGTGAAATAAGTAAAACATATAAGAATATTTTTTAATAACATAAAAAAATATAACACAAACTGAAAGGGAGTCTTCTATTCGTTTTAGAAAATCGGGTGATTATTTTTGAGACATCAGGGGTTATCTAGGGATGTACATTTAAAAGGGCTAAGCCCGTCAGCCTCTCTTATGACATATTTGCTCTTTGCCAAGTTTTTAGGCGCCTCAAAGTGGAAAATGACCTTTCTGAAGTATACAGATCTAGCATAGCAAATATTGACATCTATGAATAAAATTCAATAATCCTTTCCTTTCAGATCTCTCACGTTTATATTTAAAAAAACTTGCATGGAAACACCGAGACCAAACGAAAACAAAACACAGTCATGTCACAGTGTCGAATAATCTCCCGGTGCGGTTACGCAGGACGAAGGAGTGGGAGGGAAGCGCTGTGACCGTGACTTGTCGGTCATCGCCAGCTTTTTGAATTTGCTTCGCGCTATACCATCCGCATTTTTTAATTGCGGGGAGGGAGTTCTCAGTCGACTATTACGAATTTTTTTTTTGATTTTATTGCTTAGGGGGGAGGGGGGGTCATGACTCCTGCGATCCCTCCCTCTCGGAACGTGCATGATATCACCATCGTTCTCGAATTTTGATACAAGAACTGCAGACCACGAGGAAAGAACAGCTGTTAAATTTTTAGAGGTTAATATTGACCCAAATCTATCCTGGGTACTACATATAAATAACGTGTGTATTTGGCTGAGTAAGTCAATATATGCAATTAGGATAATGAAGAAGAAACCAAATCACAACTCTTAGTGCATATCATTCTCTGTTTCACTCAGTTCTGAGATATGGAATAATATCATGGGGTAGTTCATCAAAAAGCCATCTCGAAAAATTATTTATTCTTCAGAAATCTGTGGTAAGAGGTATAACTTCTGCCAGGTTTGATGAAACTTGCATTCCAATATTCAAGAATCTCAAAATAATGACACTACTCACTTATTGTATTTGAAAATGTATTCCATATTTGCCTAAATATAAATAATCTCACCTCCCACACATATGTTCACCAATATAATACAAGAAACAAATCAGATCTTGTTCCACAAGCAAAAAGACTGAAAAGGTCAGACAATATTGGTATGAAGTTATATAATAAACTGCCACTAGGTTTCCGTAATCTGCCATTTAAAAATTTTAAGTATCTACTGAAGCTAAGTTTAATACATAAGTAGGGTGGTTGCGCCTGTTGTCCGACCAGTGCCGGTTTTCGACTAGTTTCATACAAACCTAATGGAAATAAGAAACTATAAGCCAATATCAGACATCTAAAATCCTCCCGGTTTTCGACCACCTTTCCCCACCACTTCTCAGTCCTTTACGTGAAAATTTTATTATTAAATGTTTAACGGTCGTAGGCAGTCAGTGAGCAGATTACTAAAGACACGAAATAGTGTAAAATTTGTTGTGAACTGTGATTTCAGAAATAGCAAGTAAGTGATAAATTATCTTTCAATTACTTCATTTTTTGTGTGGTATGTCAAGTATAATCTATCCTTCTTCCGAAAAACTATGTTTAAACCATGTTTACAATATTTTTCTATATAAAATGAAGTGGTCGCATATTAGGTATGTGATATATGTGCTTTTCCCTTTCTCAACTACTTGGTCGAGAACCGGACAAACGGCACTTAGATTGTCTATCCCTTTTCATTTTACTAAATCTAAATACGGTTGAACTCTTTTAACACTTTATTAGTAAATTATCCTCCTTAAATAGAGTCCAGTTTTCGACCACATTTTTTTAAATCCTTCTATTTATTTTTCTGCCTACTTTTTGGAGTGATTAATGGTGGTCGAAAAGTGTCCTCTTTTTCGAACAGTTGATTTTATATGGTTTTTCATTGAAATTAGGTAGGTAGGTAGATAATGTTCGATTTGAGCCAATTCCTTTTGTTTTTGAAATGACATCAAAAATATCAAAACAGATTAACGAAAATAAACCAAAAAAACTAACATGCAAGGGTAAAAAAAAAGTTTTTTCGATATAGCGACGATGTTTTACAAAGAGCTAGAGACTAGAGGCATATGCAAAGAGACAATAGAATGCTCAAAAGACGCCCACAATGCCAAAATAAGATCAAAACTTGTTGAATGTCCTAACGGATCCCGTTCATTTTGGTCTTTCGCCAAAGCTGTGGGAAGAAACTTCACTTCCAGCTCATTTCCTCCTCTAACCAAAGAAGATGGAACACTAGCAACGACTGCCCAGGAAAAAGCCAATATCTTTGCGCACCTATTTGCTGGAAATTCCACTCTGGATTCATCGGGAAAATGCCCGAGATCACCTTTCGCCAACGTACTATCAGAAAGATTTTGCTGGGTCTCAACACCAACAAAGCCTGTGGATCTGACGGAATCCGCCGATTGTTCTCAAGAAATGTGCCTCCGAACTAACACCTGTTCTTTTGCAAGTTGTTCAACCACTCTTACAATTTGGGGGTATTTCCGTCCAATTGGAAAATTGCAAGAGTACAGCCAGTCCCTAAAAAGGCAAAAGTGCCCTACCTAGCAACTACAGACCTATCGCACTGCTATCTATTATTTCAAAGGTCATGGAAAAAGCCATCAACATCGAGCTCATGAAATATCTGGAAGACTCAGGAATTGTCACGATAGGCAATATGGCTTCCGCCATCAGAGATCAACTGGTGACCTGCTCACTACGTCTCACATATATGGCAGCTATCTATTGAAAAGTATGGAGAAACTTTAGCTGTGGCATTAGATATCTCCAAGGCGTTCGATCGAGTTTGGCACCAGGGACTCCTCGCCAAGCTTCCGTCTTATGGCTTGCCCCCTCAGCTGTGTTCTCTGCTTGCTAGTTTTCTCTCAAACAGGTCTCTCCATGTAGTGGTCGATGGAGTTTCATCTGACACTCTACTCATAAATGCTGGTGTTCCGCAAGGATCTATTCTCGCACCAACACTATTTCTACTTCACATCAACGACCTGTTGAAAGCAACTTCATGTCCAGTACACAGCTTTGCCGATGATAGTACCCTCCATACCACTTTCTCTTCCAGGGCCCCTATATCAGCCCGTGAAACCAGAAATGAACGAGGAAGAAATGTTAATAATATAAATATGGACTTAGCAACAATTCTCGAATGGGGATCTAATAACTTGGTAGAATTCAATGCAAACAAAACACAAGCATGTCTTTTCTCTAGAAAAGCCGATCTCACTGTGCCTAACATAACTTTGTCAGGAGTAACCATACCACTGAAGTCATCCATATCGATGCTTGGTATTACTATCAGCAATAACCTTTCCTGGGAAAATCACGTGAGGTCCATTGCCAAAAGTGCATCCCAAAACTTGGTTTTTGTTTCGTGCCAAGAGCTATTTCACCCCAGTCAGCTGCTTATGATCTATAAGGCACAGATTCGACCTGTCCTGAATACTGTTCCCATATTTGGAGTCGGCACCTAAACATATCCTGAGGCTATTGGATTCTGTCCAAAAAAGGGCAATTCGTCTCGTCGGTGATGCCTCGCTCACAAACTCGCTCACAAACTCGCTCACTTGTCTGGAACACCGTAGAAAAGTTGGCGATTTGTCTCTATTTTATAGATATTTTCATGGGCGATGCTCTTCTGAAATATCAACAATCGTTCCTGCTTTGGCAGTCTCTTCAAGATTAACCCGTCAAGTTCAGTCATCACACCCCTTCGTGGTCACTTTGGAGACCTGTAGAACATCACATTTCAAAGACTCGTTCATCCAACGAACAGCGAGGCTTTGGAACTCATTGCCTAGGGAGGTGTTCCCCGAGGCATACAACCTCCAGAAATTTAAGAAGAACACCAACTCCTACCTTCTTTCCCTTGGTTCCCACGATGTTCTCTGAACATTACAGGATATCCCTTTTCGTGGGAACCAGAACATAAAAAAAAAATACAAATTAGAGAGGAAAGAGTAATAATAAAGCGAGTCAACAATTGAACGTTCCAAAAAATACTATTACAGACAGAATCAAGGGCAAATCAAACGAAAAACTAAACCTGAAGCGTTACTAGGTCGAGAAGTCGAAGAAAAAATTAAACAATGGGTTATAAATATAGGCAAATGTAGTTTCCCTTAAAAAAAAACTTTCAAAATATGCTCTTGAAGATTTGACAAAAAAATCCGATACGTTAAAATTTCCAGTCGAAGATCAGATTGAGCAGATATCATTCAAAACTGACCAAGATCATGAAGGTATCATTCAGACTCAGGAACTCTATGCAGAGTTCAGACTGAGAACAGGAAAATGAAACCTCCGATGATCAATTACAGCCCAATCCTTGTATAGAATTACAAAAATCATGCGATGCAGTATTAAATACCCCAATCTCCCAAGTTGACAATCAGATCGAACCAACTCCAAAGGAAACTTCTCTTCAGTCAGATTCACAAACATCGAATTCAGAGTTCAGACTGAAAACCTCTAGCTGAAAACCAACCAAAACAAATATCTTTTGAAAGACACCTTCTTTTTCCAGAACTAATAAAAAAATATGTTCGAAATCCAAAAGACAAATTGCCCAGTGCGATTTCATAACAAGAATGGAGATCATATTATGCTAAGAAAGAAAATGAAAAGAAACCAAACGAGGAAAAGAAGAAAAACAAAAGCCAAAGAAAATAAAGAAATGACGAAAAAGAATAAGAAGAAGAGAAACACACACCAACCCTGAACATGTAATGTCAGCAAAGAATAACGATAAAATAAAATGTGCTGCTTGCCAAGAGGAACTAATAAGTGATGTTGAAGATGACGATGAAAAAAATATAGGGTGCGATATCTGCCCCCAATGGTTCCATATGAGGTGTTCAGAATTTTATGGAATTTCTTATGGAGAAGCTTCATTGAAGGATTATATTTGTTTCATATGTTCCTAAGATGTCAACCTAGTGAACATTTTTTATTTCTTGTTTTAATCCAGTAATTTTACTGATATATTTTAATTTGTTGTATATTTCCATCTCATATATGAAATTGCTTTAATTTGTAGGTTAAGTTTTTTATGTTTCGAAGGTTTTATTAGAAATAAATTTATATTTATTATAAAGTTCTGTTTAATTAATAGGAGAGGTAAACAGATTAGAAAAGTTGTCTTCATCTCTTCCTAAAGATGGTCGAGGAGGGGCCTGTTGTTGACCATCCAATAAAAAGCATGATCGACAAACGGATCTGTTCTCAACCGCGTGGTCGAAAATAGGAATACTAATGGTCGAGTAGAAGTAGCAAGTGGTCGAAAACCAGTAAAAAATGACTTTTCTACTTGTTTTTATTCTATAAAATTTTCAGGTGATAAAAATATAATTATTCTTCTACCACGCTATTAAAAAATACCTATTGATTGGTTTTGTAATAGACTAACTTCGAAAGAAAATAATTCACTGTAATTTATTGGCATTTGAATTTTGAATATCACTTAAATGGTCGAAAACCGGCGCAGTCACCCTATCTGTATTTTATTGTAAATTGTGTTCTTTTTAAGCGGTTAACTGTACTAAATGTCTTAATGTGTATTCGTATTTTAATATTTTATTATTGGAATTTCGGGATTATTATTGGAATATCACACAGTCTAACATACCTGAATTCAATGATGAAATGTTTTTGTGATGTGTCTTTAAACCATGTGTGTTTTTCAAGGCTAATAAAGATATTATTATTATTAATGAGATAAAGAAAAATGTTTTCCAAGAAGGAGCACTCACCAAAAATTATTTGTAACATTGATGCAAGACTGGCATCGCATTCACTAGGTCTTCAATACATTTTTGTTGACGTAAATTTATTTCACGCTTCCACGATCATCAGGAAGACCGGAAGAATTGGGAAACATATTTTTTAGAAGCAATCTGACATTGCAAATATAGAAAAATGTTATAAACAGTTTTTTCGGAGTGACACTGAATTCAAAGTATCATTCTGAACTCTGGAAAAATGTTTCTAACAATTGTTTTTTTTTGAGTTCTTAATTCTGGAATAGAAAATAAAATATTTACTTTCAGATTTTTTCTTTTGAGTTAGGGTCTTTTCAAAATATCTACCAGATGTAGTTCAATGCCCAGCGTGGCTTTAGCCGGGGAAGTAGTTGTCTGTTAGATATTCACAAAAATAACTTTATTGTAGATTTTTCAATTCCCAGAAAAATATTTCTATTCAATATTCCCTTTTCAAAATGAATTCCCCCAATAGGTTATCTTGAACGATGGAAGATATAGACTAAAGTTTATCTTTGAGTCGCAGATGATTCCACATCTGATTTTATGAACACCCTGTTAATATTTTTAAACAAATCAATATATTCCATATGGTTACATGCAGTTTCGTTTTACTTTTTCAAAGTACTTATTTAGCTGAAAAATTCTTACCACACAGTACCATATAAATTTGATCGATGGAAGATATAGACTAAAGTTTATCTTTGAGTCGCAGATGATTCCACATCTGATTTTATGAACACCCTGTTCATATTTTTAAACAAATCAATATATTCCATATGGTTACATGCAGTTTCGTTTTACTTTTTCAAAGTACTTATTTAGCTGAAAAATTCTTACCACATCAGTACCATATAAATTTGATATCATTTTGATTTCCCAATAATAGTGCTTATTCGGTTCGAAAGGTATATCACCCCTCACAACAGCTGTACCAGAACTATACAAAGGATGGAACAAAATATCCTTATTATTCTGCGAGATTCTTGTATTGGAAGATCTCTCCGATTTGGACCAAGACCAAGAAAATTCTCCGACGTCTTCGCCACAGTGGCACTGTAGTTTTCCATCGCGAATTCCCTTCACGCACTCTTTCGTACAAAAAGAATTCAGTGCCATGTTCATCTCCTTATTTGTTAGTGAATTGGAACTTATATAAAAGTACATGCTTTTTTATTGTGAACGATAAACACAATACAGAATTTTACAGTTAACCACAACTCAAGATTTGTGAAATGTTTACATCTTATGTGAAATGACAGTAAACCGACTCACTCAAAATTAATTAATGCCTGAGACCAAACAGCACTGTGAAGGCTGAAAGAATACTAAACCCTAAACCACAGTTTATAGCTAAAGAATCAGTTCGCTCACTTGGCGTTGGCACTTTGATCTTTATGTTCCCGTTTGTACACTGCGCAACTCTGATATGTATCCCTCGCGCTTCCGCGGTTTACTGTGTTACTAATACGGACATTTTTCAGATACTGATACAATATGGACAACCGCGTACAGTCTTCTGATCATCCTGAATTGTTTTCCTGGAGTGGATGTTAGAGGGCTCATCCAGTATTGAAACGACCTTTTGGTAGGTAGAGAGGGGGAAAACACGAGTGGACACGATTTGCTGTGCCACGGCTAATCTTCACCAGTGTCTTGGCATGCAGCGTTTGAAAGGTTAGGTTTGTTTAATTAATAAATAGGTAGTGCAGTTATCCATTCAACTTTGCAATAGTTTACTCGTTACCTTGCCAAAATGCCCAGTGTTGAGTACTATTCAGTAGCGGAAAACGAAATAGGAGTGTTAGGAAAGTTATAGGAGTGTAAGTTCTCTACGTCTAGTGAATCGCCTATACCAAATAATTTGGTACGCCTATGGAATTTCTATTAATAGCCATAGTTAGACAATGGTTCGGGTATCTTCGATAAAAATTGGTTGTTAGGTGGGGAAAGGCTAAAGTGGTCGTTTCAATACTGGATGAGCTCTACCTTGGAACATGCATTTGGGCCAAGTGAGCGAACTGATTCCTCAGCTATAAACTGTGCCTAAACCACACCTAATCTAAGCCACAGTTTATAGCTATAAACTGTGTCTAAGCTGTGACCAAACTGTAGTAGCAGTGTTGCCAACCCCATCCTAGAGTAAAACTGCATACCTACATGCTTAAAAAAACTGTAGAAAACTGTAAATGATAATTAAAAAACGGTAAATCTACAGCTTTTTCTCATTTTGTATTATTTTCGCCCACTTGCACCGTTTTCACCTAATCTACTGTTGAATAAAACTCGGATTATATTTTCAATTATAGATTTTGTTCAGCCTTCTTGCACCGTTATTTTTTAAACTGCAATCAAATTTAATCCTATTATCTGAGGATTTTTATAAAAATTGGTATTTCTGATTTATTAGCTAATATGTTTGACCTCAAAATTTTGTTTAGTTGTCTGTGAGCGTTGACTTATTTTTTGAAACCACGAAAGCTGAGTGGATACAATCAGTCTGCTTTCGTGGTTTCACTGCTGTCGTTTTTTATATTTGATTATTATTCATAAAAATGAGAACTTGAAGGATTGGTTGACCCCAATAATTGTTTCTCTAAGGACATGGCAACTACCAATTGAAAAAAGGACGAGAAGTAGCAACTTTTTAAATAATGATAAAAGTGATTCTGATGAATCTTGTATCCAAGTATGTACAAAAATATTATTGAGAATAAAAAAACCAATGGAGTCACCCAACAATGAGAAAATAAAGGCATGGGAATACATTTGTCCCGAGTTTAATGCAGTCTCTCTAGGGAATACTTTAAGGAATAACTACTGCTGCCAGGTGACCAGAGCTGGCGTAAAATCGTAATGTTGTCAATAGTTGATTGATCGGGGAAACACTATTGTTCCTATAAATGTTTATATTGTTTATTAATAAATATTTATACAACTCACATATTTCAGCTCACAGGTCGTTTGGATATTCAATTTTCTCTTCCCATAAGTTCCAGTACTCGAATAACAGTCTCTTTTATGAGTCGAAACCTTTTGAAAAATGTTAGATCATCCATTTCCAAACTATGTTGCCGTTGGTAAATTTTTCGAGGGAATCCTAAGTCTATCACATCCAAAATGTCTAAATCATCCTCAAGGATATCTCCGAAAAGATCCATATCTATATAATCCATTTCTTCTGATTATTTGAATAGAAAACTCCTATGAAAAATCGAATACTATTTGCAAATAAAAATTTTTATCTATTTATTGGTTAGAATCACTAGCTTACTTATAATCCCTCATTTTAAATCATACAATTTGGCAGATTAGTTAAAACTATAGTTCAGTCACAGTAAACTCAGATTAATTCCTAAGAAAAATGGAGCCATAAAACCTAGATTTAATATTAAGCTATAGTTAAGTATAACGGTGCAAGTAGTAATAATAAAACACATATGGGGAAGGTATTATAAACAAAAAAAATCATGTGATCATCAAACTTTTAATCATATTAACGAAGTAAAATTGGAAATGAAACATATATAACAATCATTATAATCATAGTCGTAACAGTTTTCGTTATCAAGTCTAGTAACACCTAACACAAAAATACTCACAACAACAATCGATCGAACAAAAATCAAAACAAATGACAGACAGCTTGGGCAAGGCAGGAGGCATGGCATGGGATTCCCGAGTAACAAAAAACAGACTCACTTAAAATGAACTAATGCCTGAGACACAAACAGAACTGTGAAGGCTGAAAGAATACTAAACCCTAAACCACAGCATACCTAAGCTGTGATTAAACTGTAGTAGCAGTGTTGCCAACTTTATCCTAGAGAAAAACTGCATACATGCTTAAAAAAAACTGTAGAACACTGTAAATGATAATTAAAAAACGGTAAATCTACATGTTTTTCTTATTTTGTATCATTTAATGGTAGTAATAAATAAAACACATATGGGGAAGGTATTATAAACAAAAAAATCATGTGATCATCAAACTTTTGATCATATTAACGAAGTAAACTTGGAAATAAAACATGTAAAACAATCATTATAATCATAGTGTAAATGTTTTTGTTATCAAGTCTAGTAACACGTAACACAAAAATACTCACAACAACATTCGATCGAACAAAAATCTAAACAAATGACAGGCAGCTCAGGCAAGGCAGGGGGCATGGCATGGGATTCCCGAGTAACAAAAAACAGAATGTCGGTGGCTCGGTGGTTAAGTGGTCAATAAAAGAGACTTCGACCGACCGACGAAAGATGGAACGATCTACTTACTCTATCCGCTAACGCCATCTATCAAATTTATTGACAATTACGTAGTCTGGTCCGGTAGTGTGGTAGTGTACCTTTAGTCAATGGTGGTAGATTTTGCCATTGTATAATGGTTTTGCTGAAGCTGAGTTAGTGTACGGACTACACATAGTAGATAAAATAGATGATGCTAGCATCCTAAATAAAAAACTGTAGATTTGAAGGCCTAAACTAAAAACTAGGAAGATTTCAAAAAAACTGTAAATCTACAGTTGAAACTGTAGGGTTGGCTGGCTTCTCTGTGTAGTAGTGTAGTTTTAGTATTCTGTGGTCTAGTGACCAGTCAAAGATTAGATACTCTTTGGACCAGTGACCACTGACCACAAAGAGCATAAAACAGGCGAACGCACTTCTCGCATTTAAGAATGAAGTAATAAAATTTGGTTGGAATCCTTGGAAGGAGTATCATTCTGAATCAAAAGCCAGAAAAACAGATTATGACATTAAATGACCGTAACGGCTATGTTAAAAAAGCGGGTAGTATGAAAATTTCGGACACTTTTAGTAAATATGGCTATACCCTTATATCAAATGAAAAATGAAATATTTAATAAAAAACCTTTTTAAAAACAAGCTTTTATTCAAATTAATAATTTTACTAAAAAGTAAAAAATAATTGCGTTGGGTGTGTGACGTAGGTTATTCCGTGAATTATAGATTAAAAAGCTTGTCACGCAAAGTTTTCAGTTCGAATACAAAAGCGACAAGCTTTTGAATCTATAACTCACGGAATAACCTACGTCACACATCCATAGCGATAATTTTTTTCTTTTTAGTGCATTTGAATAAAAGCTTGTCTTTAAAAAGATTTTTATTAATTATTTTATTTTGTGCTTTTTATGAGGCTTTTTTTCCTGTAAGCTCTGAGCTATCTACTCCTTCAATAAGGAGACCATCTAAAGAGGAACTCATTCGCCATCTTGGAGTTGCCATCTTCAATTTATGAATTTCAACTAAAAATCAATAATCTTCGACTATATTCATAATCTCCGACCCCAAAAACCCCGAAAATTTTGCCAAAAAAATCATCGGCCATCTTGGAGCCGCAATTTTGATTTTATGAATATTGGAGAAAAAGTCATAATTTTTCAACCCTCAAAACCCCCACATACCAATTTTGAATCGAATCGGACCATAAACCTAAATCTCGCCCGCCATATTGGAGCCCATTTTATTTTTTTCTCTAACAAAAATTCCATGAGCCGCCATTTCAATCTCATAAATTTGGACAAAATATTCATAAACTCAGCCCCAAAACCCCCCTACCAATTTTGAATAGAATCGGACCATAATCACAAAACTTGTCCGCCATCTTGGAGCCACAACTTAAATTTTTTAATTTTGACAAAAAATTCATAATCTCCGTCCCCGAAAACCCTCACATACCAATTTTGAATAGAATCGTACCATAATCACAAAACTCGTCCGCCATCTTGGAGCTGCCATTTTGTTTTTTTCTCTAACACCTGCCAAAGTTCAGCTCAATCGGAGGTCGGCAAGTGCTCCAAAAATGTATTACAAATTTTGAACCGGAAAGAATGACAGAATGACAAAATGATATAACGAAGCAAGTTAAATATAAGCTTCTAATAAGGATAAATAATCGAAAAATACATATTATTAGTAGTAAACAGATCTTTGCTACTTATTCCTGTAAAAAACATTTATCATTTGAGGTCTTCTTCTTCGCACAGGTGGGCTGGTTCTGTTGTGCGCCCACTCGTTCGGAGAAAATCAACTGGGCATGCCGATTTCTTTGACAAAATTCAGCAACTTCCTCAGCTGAATCTGCTTGACGTCCTCTGGGTTCAGAATTATGCTCCCAAGGTTGATCTCCCTCTCGTGCACCAAAGCTGCTGGGCACTCAGTGAGGATGTGCGACGATGTCTCGTCATCTTCCAGGCACCATCTACATAGGGGATCATCTGTGATCCCGATGAGCTCCATATGTGCCTGTTCAGGAGATTGTGTCCCGTTAGGAGCCCAGTCACAGTCTTGATGTCCCGTCTGTTAAGTGACAGGATATTTTTAGACGTTTTTTTCGATGGCCCCTTTATGTGGAGCTTTGATTGCCTAGCGCCTCTTGCCATGTTTTAAAGAACTGCTTTTGTAGCAGTTCCTCCATATTTGAGATTGCCAGGCTGCTAGGTATTCCCAAGATAGGTTCAGGTCCGACTGGGGTCTTTCCCGATCCTATTTCGGAATCTGTTTGCATCCTCGTTCCCGGGGACACCTGAGTATCCCGGGACCTATATGAGGCTAACTTTGCTTGTTTTCGATAAACTTTCTATGGCGTTTATACACTCGGACACCAGTATGGATACAATCCTATTTGCGCCTAACGCCATAATAGCAGCTTTGCTGTCCGAGTAGATGGCAGTAAGCCCTCGACTTTTATTGTCGAGGTTTTCCTCGACACAGGTGAGTATAGCATATACTTCAACCTGGAACACTGAGGCATATTTGCCCAAGGGAACTAAGATTGTTCCTTCTTCGTAGACCCCTGCGCCGGACATTCCTCCAAATCTTGATCCATCTGTGTACCAGGTTACCATGGTTTGGGGGTCTGTCGGGCATATTGTCTTTCCATTCCTCCCTTGTGGTGAGGGGGGAGGGGGAATCCAGAACAGGCGGGGTACTGTCTTTTTCCATTGATAGGACTGGACATCCTTCCTTTGCCCTGTTCCAAATAGCTGAGTGTCCATGGTCTGCCTCAGTACCGATCCATTGGCTGGCGCCTTTGAGTCTGTATGCAGCACGCATGGCTTCATGCTCAATGACAAGGTGCAGAGGTAGAACTTCTAGAGCTCTAGTACAGTAGGCGTCGTCCTCATGGCACCTGTTATTCCTAGACAAGCCAGTCATTGTACTTTATCAAGTTCATTTCTGGACTTGCCCTTTGTGGTACCGGTCCACCAAATGATGGATCCGTACGTCAGTGTCGGGGAATGATCGCCGTGTGTATCCAGTGTAGGATTTTGGGTGTCAAGTCCCACAAGTTGCCAAAGGCTCTTCTGCATGCCCAGTAGGAGCAGGTAGCCCTCTTGGTTCGATTTTCAATCTGTTCGTTCCAGGTCAGCTTGGAGTCTATGATGACTTCAAGGTGTTTGGTCGACGCTTCATACGGAAGCTGTCTTCCTGAGATTAGTATCTCTGGAAGAGTTCCTATTTTGCGTTTCTTGGTAAAGAGTACCAAGTCCGCTTTTTCCGGGTTGACTCTCAGCCCACCGACAGAACACCACTATTCTACTCTGCCAAGAGCTGTCATAATGTTTTCTCCTAGCAGGTTTACCGGTTGGTCTTGAGCCAACATGACTAAGTCATCTGTTTGTGTATACAGTCCTGACTCATTCAGTTCTGTGAGAAGCTCGTTTACTACTAGGCACCATAATAGGGGTGATAAAACTCCTCCCATGGACACCCCCTTGATACCTTGGCAGCTACGGTTCTCCCGTTCAATTCTGCTGTTACCACTCGTTGTAATAGCATAGCTTTGATCCACCTGATAAGGGAGGGATCGATTCCGTGCCGTGCCGCAGCGTGGCAGATAGATTCAAATGACGTATTGTCAAAAGCTCCTTCAATGTCAATGAAGACCCCCATTGCGGACTGTCCACTGGCCAGTATTCTCTCTATCCTATATACAAGGTGGTAGAGAGCAGTGGGTTGCACTGTAGCGATTGTTCTCTGATGTGCCGATCTACCAGCCTTTCGAGCATTTCCATGAGAAAGGATGTCAGGCTGATAGGTCGGTACGCCTTGGCCTGGGAGTAGTCGGTTTTTCCAGGTTTATATATAATATATAATAAATACGGTCTTTACTTCTGAGCCCATAGCCAAAAAAAGCTGAACAGCTTCTCGAGTTGGAGAAGAAAGACTGAACCTGGTTAGGGGACTGCCCACCGGACATTGTCTTCTGAGATATCACCTCAAAAAATAGATAGATCAGACAGTGAACCAGAATCGATAGCATAGAAGTTGAAAGAAGTTACTGCGGGGATCTGCTACTTCGCAATGTGGATACAAAAAAGAGGCACCAGTAATTATTGGCGAGTGCTTTAATGTCCGCAAACATGCACATCGCCAGTAATTATCCAGGTCGAGACGAAGTGTATGTTTTAAGGGTTTGAGGTGATAGTGCAGACACTAAGTTTTCTTCAACACTTCCTTAAGTTTATAGAAATATTTTATTAATTTTTTCATTACAAAAATAAAAATTGTGATAATGCAAGAATTATTTATTTGTTTTCTCTTTGATAGGCGTTTCGATTTATATTATCGTTTTATTTATTTTTAACTAATGTTTTCTGTTCATACAGTTTATTATAAAAATATAGAAGCCATAAAAACCGTGTTTTATTAAATCAAATCGCTTCTTGTACATTGTTTCTGTTAGGTAATAATTAATAGAATAGAAAATATGGTTTTTATTTATTTCAAATTTAGGCGCGAAAATGTGAGGGTTTCAGTAGCTGAAAGTGAGTAATTTTTATATCTCACATTGGCAAGATTGGCCGAGTAGGTCTATCTTTCTGTAACATGGAAAACGAAAAACGAGTTCTAATGACAATGTTGTTCTTGCTAACGGTTTTGCATTTCTTCCCGCAAACAAAAACAAACGCCAGACAATTGAATATATGAATATTATAAACTAAAAATAAATTGTCTATGATGAATATTGAATTGTGAATCATGAATTTGCATCTCATTTCTCAATATATGCACGGCCTTGCACCATTTTGATATTTATGAGTTGACCTCCACTAGAATTCTTGTTACAAACACAATGTCATAAATAATATTACTAATATAGACATGAAATATAAAATGTAATAATAATTGAATTAAAATATAAGATATATATATATATATATATATATATATATATATATATACATACATATACAAAGGTTACAGGACAAGACTAGGACTACGAATAAAATTTGTTTTTCACACAGTACAATCGCAAATACTACACATTCTAAATTACAGGGCATCGTCAAAATATTCTTGTAGGTCATAATAGGCTTTATCACTTAATAGTTTTTTACATTTTTTTCTGAATATGATAAAAGAAGTCTCTTTGATTTCATTATATATCAACGAGTTTTGAACAAAACATGTTTTTGGAATTGGTAGATTTAGTTCATTTGACCGCCTTGTGTGGTATGTGGTTGTAGATTCATAGTTCTCCCTATTTTTATGTATAATCGATACGGTTTCCAATATGAATATTGGAATAACCGTAAGGATTCTATGTTCTCGAAAAAGGGGTTTACATGAATCCCGCCATTTCGCTTTACATAAGTACCTAATAGCCCTTTCCTGCAAGACAGAAACCGACTGCATAAGTTGTTTACTGCAAACACCCCAAAAGGGTATACCATACCTTAGATGAGAGTCTATTAAGGCATAGTACACCACCTTTGCTGCAGCAAACCCCAGTTCCTTAGATACGTTTCTCAGTGCGTAATAGCCTGATGCCAATTTTTTGTTGATGTGTGCAATATGCTGAAAGAATTTTAATTTTCGTCTGAATAGACTCCCAAGAATTTCAAAGTGGAGTTATTTTTTATTATGTTATTGTCGAGGGGGATATCAGGTATATTACACTTGAATGATAATATATTTGTTTTGCTGGTATTCAATGATAACAGATTTGAGTCACACCAATTCTTCACTTTTTTTATGTCTTGGCACATTCTGTTATGCAATCTGTTTTTGTCCTTGTCATGCCACAATAATGTGGTGTCGTCAGGCAAATAAGGAAAAGCTTCCTGTAATCGATATGTTGGTCAAGTCATTAATATATAATAGAAACAGAATAGGACCTAATACAGAGCCTTGAGGTACTCCACAATTTATCTCTCCAACGTCCGAGTTAGACGACATTCTTACGAATTGTTTTCTATCAGAAATGTATGATCTAATCCAATTTTGACTGTTGTGCCTGAAACCATATCTTGTCAGTTTCCGAAGCAAAATACTGTGATTGACACAGTCAAAAGCTTTGGCTAAGTCACAAAGCACTGCTGCAATGGCTTCCCCGCTGTTAATTTCATTATACACCGATTGCAATACTCTTGATATAGCATCGCTTGTACTCTTAAAACTTTGAAAACCATACTGATGTGCACTCAATATCCCGTTACTGTTCAAAAATTCCATCATTCTTTTTTACTAGTTTCTCAATTATTTTTGCTAAGGTTGGAATGAGCGATATGGGCCTGAAGTTTGCTGGATCTTCATTGTTGCCGCCTTTATGGAGAGGAATAACAACCGAGGTTTTGAGAAATGATGGAAATGTTCCTTGTGCGAAGGAGTTGTTAATCAGTTTAACAAGAATATTGAGCGCAGTCTCAGGAAGACTTTCGAAAATTTTGATAGAAATTTCATCAATGCCAGATGCTTTCTTATTTTTTATGTTTCCAATCACTTCTTTCAATTCATTTATACTGGTGTTGTGTAATGAAAAAGTATTGTCTACATAGATATCACTGAGATATTCTAGGGGATCGTGAGGAGGTACAATGTTTTGACTGAGTTTTTTAGAGATGGAGCAGAAATAGCTGTTTAGAAGGTCCGGATTCAAGGATGTATCTGTTATGTTTGCGTACATATTTTTTCCTCTGAGTTCGTTGATTATTGACCAGCTTTCTTTAGCTTTGTTGTCATCAGTTTCAGTGAGTCTGTTTCTATAAGTACAAGTTCTTTGCAGCCCTGATTGTGAAATTGGTTCTGTCATATGACCATTATTTTTCGCATGTAATTTTCCATCAAGGAAATATTTTTCTTCTCAATTTGTATGCAACATCCTGAAAGGTCCCTATGGTCATTGTACATAGAATACAATCAGTTCTGTGGTCATTGTTTATTGGCTATGTGCACGACAGTGGCGAACGCCACATATTTCAGGACTCGGGAATTATTTGACAGTTAGATGACAAGCCAAGTTTTGATAATTTCCATCAAAATCAGGGTTATTATATATATAATACTGACAGGGTTACGGCGAAACCTCCATTTTGATGACGTCTGATGTGTGCCAGAGTCGCCAACTTTATAGAACTTATTTTCAAATTTCGAATAGTAACAACAATTAGTGTATGTTGGCAGCAGTGGCACACTTTCCTCACCTTACGTCTGGTCACCCGAACTCTGTTTTATGCCGTAACCCTGTCAACTTATGAATTAGCTTCAGCAAGCATATATTAGGAAAACATCATCTTTGAATGTAAGTACCTACCCTGCGTTGTTGTTGAGTTGGATTAATTTCAGTAACTTTTCCAGTTATTGCTGTGTTCCTCCTTGCCATAAATCGTTTGTACAAACGTGTGAACTCATAATTCATAATATCGCGCAATTAAAACAACAAATAAATGTTTCACATTTCTGCCAAAGCGTTCGCTGCGATCGATTTGACTGTCCCCACCAAGCACTTCGCACATAGCCATTAGAGTAGGCAACTTACATTAGATTAGAGTAATATATATCTTTAAATGGTCCATTTCATGGAAGGTAGAGCTAAGGAGGACAATCTCATATGGTTATTTAACTCAAACAGTGACCACCAAAAAGCATTAAATAACGTTTCAGAAAGTGGCCAGGATGGCGCACGTGTTTGGTCTGAATAGTGTGTAGGGTGTGGTGTGAATTTCGTTGTTTTAGATGAAAATCAGTCAGCTGAGTGGAATTAGTGGAATTTAAAAATCCTTTTGTATATACTAGAGTAGTTGATAAAAGTATAAATCCTCTAATTAATAAAATGTTTATTTCATTTTAAAAACGGTATTCTGGTACAGTAACGTCATCTTAATTTAATACTTTTTCAGGGGCGCTTTTTGTAACACAGAGATATTTCTCCTTACCTCTACCCTCCATAGTCCAATTCAAGAGGTAGTATTTCTTGGGATTCTTTAAATTGAGAAGTTGAAATTTATTAGTTTTTATGGTAGATCTGTTTTTTACAATCAGCATATTCTAAATCATGTCTTACACATTATTTTGAAAATTGAGTAATTTTGATACAGTGAGCACGTAATTGAAGGTTGGATGAATAAATTCGCTAAAGTCTTTAAGGGCCAGAAGAGAAAAATCGTTCGTACAAGTCAATTCAAATATTTGAACGTGCACGATTTGACATACAATTCTTCAGGGTGACATCATAACTGTGCCAGTTATGACGCCATCCTCTTTTTTTTAATATCCCTTGTCATCATATTGTCATTAGAAAGAAGATATATATTTCTAACATAATACGTTAAATTCAATGCTTGATACATGAGGAAATTGCCTAGAACGAATAAATTGTCTGTTAAAAGCACGCACTACTTATGATATGACCCTATAAGGCTAAGAGCTGGCTGCAGAAAACCTGGCCGATCGAGTAACATAATGTTAGTACTCACAGCAAAGTTAAGAAATATCTTTTAGTGCCTCGGAAAAATTTGTTCACAAGCTTTGTATGTCCTTTTTTCGGAAATTTTAACATACAGCAATCATCTTTAATATGTACTTCATTTGCTTGCATCACTATCGAGTCAGATTGACCAAGCGGTCTAATGCGCCAGGCGCCAGATTTAAGCTCGAAATTAAGGAATTTGTTTTGGGACGCCCAAATGATTTGTTTTGGGACGCCCAAAACGAATCATTTCTCTCTTGACATGTTTTTTGGGTAATCTTCCAGTCTGAAAATGAAAATATAATCAGGAAAATCTGTAGAAAGGGCAAACTAATTAGTTCACCCCGACAAGTTACTGTATTCACCAAATTATATTTCCTATAGAAAAATGATTCAATTTGTCAGTAATTTATCGTTCTCTGAATTAAAAAAATTGTAACAATTCAAAAGATACTTCTCTATATAGTTGACGTTTCGGGGACTATATCTGCCCCCGTTCTCAAAATTTTCTAAATCTCCTTTAATTGTTTGAATAATTTGGATTTTTCTTGCAGAGTCTTACTAAATGACTGACTATAAATCCATTATATCCCCTCATATCGATTTTTGTGATACACTCTTGTTCTTTATGAAAAATGAACATATGACGCATTCCAAAAAGTTCAAAATCGCGCAATGAGAGCTATTCTGATGTGCAACAAACGTACACCCATAAAAGAAATGCTTCACGCCTTATCATTGATGAGTGAGAGACAGAGAATATAGCTACTACAATGTATTAAATTTTGTATACAAAATGAAAAATAATATGCTACCATCATACATATCGAATGATTTAATCTATATCCAAGACATTCACTCTCATGACAGACGAAACAGAGCTGCAGAGATAATGACCGCAGTTATCATTATTCAATAATCTACCTAGGGATTTGAAAGAATGTAACTGTTTGAATAAGTTTAAATCAAAATGTTCAGAATATGTCAAGTCAAGTACTAGTAAGTTTTAAATAAGTCTAGATTAGGAGTATTAAGTAGGTGTATTAATATTTGTTTGTAAATTATGAGAGCTATTTTACTAATAAAGAGTAGATATATTATTATATTTTTGTTGTAGTGTTTTTTCTTTTGGGTATTCGTTTGTACGGACAATTTTATACCTTTAGATTTGTAAAGCTTAAATGATTCTGTTCGTTTCGACTCAACATACGCTTTATACAATAATGCTTTATCAATTGTATTATCAACTTATTAAACTGATATATTAGTTTATATAATAAAAAGAATATCGATTCTTCGTAAGCGCAAAACATGAGAACGGTCGGAAAGGAATAAAGTTTCCCGAAAATTGGAAAATTAATTCGGTTATATCAGAAATTTGACGAAGAAAAAGACTATCTAGTCAATTATTATCAAAAAGGAGAAAGCTCTGCGGTTGCACTGTTGCCTACCAGGAACGAATCCCGAAAAAAGAAATTCTACGTGGACGAGAGTTTTCTTGAAAAAAAATTTAGGGAATATAGAAATTTCACTCCAAAATGCTACCATAGTAGCAGTAGCCCATTTAGCTCTGTTGTTAGGGTGGCTTTGAGTTGAGTAATTTTGAGTATGCTGATTGAAAGTTGTAATGATACAATACAAGAGATCATATATATATATATATATATATATATATATATATATATATATATATATATATATATATATATATATGAAAAGCATCAAATTATAGATAGTGACACCTATAATCTATACTATAGACCTGTTATCGTGGAATTTTAATGACACGAAATTTCGTGCACATTGATAGGTCACCAACATCATAGGCCAATCCACGACACCAATAGTCGTACTACTAGTGCGTTCTGAGTAACGCAAAATAAATAACGAGAATAAGAGAAATCTGTTACGAATCCAAGAGAGCCCACCATCCGTCTACAGCTTGTTTCATGGTTTCCCAATCATCAGGACGGCCTGTGGTCTCTTTCAAATTCGTACAGATATCTCGTAGAGTTAATACCTATCGGCAAGTACAAAAATGTGAAAAGCATCAAATTATAGATAGTGTCACCTATAATCTGTGCGGTGGAGCTTAGACCTGTTATCGTGGAATTTTAATGACTCGAAATTTCGTGCACATTAATAGGTCACCAACAGGTGTCAGCATAGGCCAATCCACGACACCAATAGTTGTACTCCTAGTGCATTCTGAGTAACGCAAAACAAATAACGAGAATAAGAAAACAGGTCTAAGCTCGACCGCACAGATTATAGGTGTCACTATCTATAAATTGATGCTTCTCACATTTTTGTACTTGCCGATAGGTATTAACTCTACGAAATATCTGATACGAATTTGAAAGAGACCACAGGCCGTCCTAATGATTGGGAAACCATGAAACAGGCTGTAGACGGATGGTGAGCTCTCTTGGATTCGTAACAGATTCATCTTATTCTCGTTATTTGTTTTGCATTACTCAGAATGTACTAGGAGTACGACTATTGGTGCCGTGGATTGGCCTATGCAGACATCTGTTGGTGACCTATTAATGTGCACGTAATTTCATGTCATAAGAGCAATGCAATGAAAGTGAAGTCGGGTTATGTATGTCTTTCCTTGTCATATTGGCAGCTCGTAGTTTTTTTTCCTGCTTTATTTAACGTCGGCCTATTTCTGCTACCAAGGCTAAACACCGACGCCGGTGAGCACACTCCTCCCAAGCGGAAATTTTGCCGAATCGTCTGTTGTTTTCAGAGGTAGGGTTCTTTAACGAGCTCAACATCCATGAGCTCGGGACCGACATCTCAGCGTCCCCTCCGAAGGACGGCATATCTATCGTCTTATCTCGTGCTCATTGATAAGACGCCCGCAGCTGCGAATATGCTACTACGCTACAGTTGTTAGGGCATTTAACGCGGAGCTTCCTTGTCCGGTGGTCACCCATTAAAGTACCAACCACGCCCGACGATGCTTGGCTTCAGATATCGATGAGACTCTCGTCAACCTGACCAGCCATCGGTGCCCCGCAGCGCGTAGTTATGGCAAGCGAACATCAACCAATACATGTCACGCCTCCATTTTCGAGCATGCGCATCAATTCAACGTTGCCGATCAGAAAGAGTCCGAGCGATCGTCATGCTTCATTTGTTTTGGCTTCACATTTGCCATATTTATTATCAATATTGGTACTTAATACATATACTACAACCACATTGACGATTTTTGAATACAACCAACTTAAGTACCTGTCACTCAAAAGACTCTGCAAAGGAGCGGGCAGGCGAAAATAATAAAATATATCAACTTGAAGGAAGCATCCCTGGATATTACGCATCTCGAAATTCAAGGCATGGCAACAAGAAAAATACAAATTTTTGATATAAATACTTTGGATTTACTTGTAGGTTTAACATAAGTTTGTATCTGTACGTCACACGCAGGTGCCCCTTTTCTAGAATACTTGATTTGCAAATAAAGATTGCCACCTAAAAGCTCAGCAACATTCATCGAAATTGAGAAATATATTTTATGTTTTTCATGATTCTTAATTGAAAACAACAATTTTTCCATCAAAATTTACGTCTAGCGCCTCTGATGGATGTATGCATCGTTACTTCACACAGTTTAAACTTTTATCGCTACTTGCTTCGAATTGTCAACTATAATTTTCATCTGTCTTCGTTTATATATGTTGTACTTATATTTTTATTATCAGAGTATTTTCAAGTTTTACTGAAAAATCACATTAAAAGCGAGGTTGAATTTTTGTTTGGTTGTGAGAAATAGTATTGTCTATGGTTTGGAGGAAATTATTCAGGTGAATTTGAAAATTTCGACAAAATTCTGGGATTTGAGAAACTATTTTCTCAAAATGTAATTTTTGGGGACCGAACTGAGGCAGAGAAAAAAGAAAAGAATGCATGTTTCCTATTGCAAATGTTGCTTTTAGCTTTAGACAATGTTTTCAGTACACATTATAGAAATATATATATATATATATTTTCTATGGGTACACATACCCAAGAAGATATAGAAAGGAGGCGAAATATGAGGTCGGAAGGTTCGGACGTACTCGGCTATCCGAGTGATTTGCCCCGCAGCTACGTCACACTAGCGCAAAATTCAAACACTTGTAGATGTGATGAAAAATTCATGATTTTTGTAATTACATTATAATATATAAATATTTGCCTACTAGCTCAATCAGAATTATATAAATTGAAACTATGGGAATTTACATCTGCCCAGCAGATTATTTTGGATCTCCTAAATCATCGTCCATCCAAAGGTCAACATCACGTAGCACAACACCTTTACACAAAAAACTGTGACCCGTGAGATCAGACGTTATGTCTGAAAGACATAACTTTTTGAATCTTTTGATTTTCCGTCGTACCATTTCCAAATTTATCCCTGAATGATCGTAATCGAATGGTTTGTAATGAGGTTGAGATACATAATCATTGGAATGTATGAAAAAATTGGATTGCTGGCTGTTCACTTCTTTCTTGCAAATCATCATGTCTTCTACTTTATTTGTGGCTTTGTGGAAGTTTCTGCATACTTCCAGACAATAACATTCTTTTTGGAACAGTAGAAGATTTGAGACATTTTCTTCTCTTGACACTCAATAATTCAGACATGAACACGACTACACACACGAGGGTCCTTCACAACTGAGGCCTTCAATTCACATTTCTCCAACCAAATTATTTTGATCATTTCGTCCCTAGGAAACTAGTGAAATTGAATGTCTTTATTTATACGGGATACATTGGAACAGTTTGAAAAAACACATTTCTTTCCAGGCATCTTATGAGTTGAAACCTAAAAAATATTTCAGATTCATTTCGAATTTCATTACCTCAATTTACAATTATGATCCCCAAAGATTTAGGATTTGAATAATTATTGATTCAAAATTCAAATTCTAGTTTTAAAAATCTTCGAACGGAAACCAAACAATTGGCGCGTTCCCATACTACAACTTTTTGTTCTAACCATTCATAAATTCACAAAAGAATTAATTCTCACCCATTAACTCGTGAAAGTCTTTTCAGCTTTCCCAGTTGACTTATTAATGATATAAACAACTTTTTCGCACAAAAGTTGAAAATAGTTCTCACAATAACCTTGACCTTGCCCCGCAGCTACGTCATATTTCTGCCAACAGGCCCTTATGGACATTTCGCCTCATAGAGAAACTAAAATAAAGAGAGTTGTCAAACCTGCAGTAAAAGTTGGCACCACGTTTAGACAGTGGCGACATATCTCGCAACTGGCCGAACTAAATACAGTTGGTAGAACCCATAGAGAAACTAAAAATAAAGAGAGTGGTCAAACCTGTAGTAAAAGTTGGCACCACGTTTAGACAGTGGGGACATATCTCGCAACTGGCCGAACTAAATACAGTTGGTAAAACTGATTGAGATAAGGCGGGTTTTTCAAATGTGTTACTTTTATATGATTGATATGGTATATAATTTATGAGTGATCGATTTTCCATTCTTGTATTCCATATGAATGGTTGTATCATATGAAATACAGGAATGGCAAACCGATCACTAATGAAATATACACAGTAATCGATTCGTAGAATCTGTTAGTTCGTTCATGGTTAAAATAAAGTTTCAAATTAAATCTCTATTTCATAATATCAAGAACAAAATTAAAGATCTTATAAAACAAGAATAATAAATTGAACACTATAGAAACACATTTTATTGTATCTAGGACAAGGTACAACTACAGACAAAACAATAATAAAACTCCGAAAAACAACAAAATTAAAAATATTCTTCAGTCTCATCATCAAATCAACCAAAATAAAAACAAATTACATTTACAACAAACCTTCAATAATTTTGTTCATTTATTAGCACAAAGGAGAACAAGTAGGTATACTTAACAAATACTCCAGTTTGATGATAATCTTCGTATTTCCTCAAATGGTGATAGGAAATGGAAACTGATGGACGGAAATAAGTATCAGTTTGTGCAAAAATTTCTGCGACTGATGGATGGAAATAAGTATCAGTTTGTGAAAAGCAGCTTATATTTTACCTTGTGAAAGAATATTTCGAGGAATTTCAGCGTCAACTCGAATAACAAAACATTCCATTTTCGACGTTGGGTTCATAATTCAAGTACATAGTATAATTTCTATAATTAATTTTTCGATGACAATTAACATTAGAATTATTCTGAAATTATTACGTGGTTTGTCATTTTCTGACAAATGTCAAAATTGGAAAATTATCATGTCAGTCGTCTGTTGATTGCGGGCAGCGCCTCCATGCGCGACTGGCCGTACCAAAAACTTGGTGGTCAAGATCGCCAATGTTTCAAACAGTCTCTTTATTTTTAATTTGTCTATGGTAGAACCGAATGAGATAAGGCGGGTTTTTCAAATGTATTACTTTTATATGATTGATATGGTATATATTTTATAAGTGATCGATTTGCCATTCTTCTATTCCATATGAATGGTTGTATCATATGAAATACAGGAATGGCAAATCGATCACTAATAAAATATATACAGTAATCGATTCGTTGAATCTGTTAGTTCGTTCGTGATTAAAATAAAATTTCAAAGTAAATCTTTATTTCATGATATCAAGAACAAAATCAAAGATCTTATGAAATAAGAATAATGAGTTGAACACTATAAAAACACATTTTATTGTATCTAGGACAAGGTACAACTACAGACAAAACAATAAAACTCCGAAAAACAACAAAATTGAGAATATTCTTCAGTATTATCATCAAATCAACCAAAATAAAAACAAATTACATTTACAACAAACCTTCAATAATTTTGTTCATTTATTAGCACAAAGGATAACGAGTAGGTATACTTAACAAATACTCCAGTTTGATGATACTCTTCGTACTTCCTCAAATGGTGATAGAAAATGGAAATAAGTATCAGTTTGTGAAAAAATTTCTGCAACTGATGGATGGAAATAAGTATCAGTTTGTGGAAAGCAGCTTGTATTTTACCTTGTGAAAGAATATTTCGAGGAATTTCAGCGTCAACTTGAATAACAAAACATTCCATTTTCGACGTTGGGTTCATAATTCAAGTCCATTAGTATAATTTCTATAATTAATTTTTCGATGACAATTAACACTAGAATTATTCTGAAATTATTACGTGGTTTGTCATTTTCTGACAAATGTCGAAATTGGAAAATTATCATGTCAGTCGTCTGTTGATTGCGGGCAGCGCCTCCATGCGCGACTGGCCGTACCAAAAACTTGGTGGTCAAGATCGCCAATGTTTCAAACAGTCTCTTTATTTTTAATTTGTCTATGTTTCGCCTCCTTTCTATATCTTCTTGCACATACCTATGTTTCAGTAATAGGCTTGGCAACCCTGCAAGTACTTACAGCTGTGTGTATGACAAATGTCAATGCTGTCAAGTCAAGTGTTTTTGACAATCGTTGCAGGTTCTGAAAAAAATATTATTTATTATTTACATAGTTCCAACTTCAAATATGGGAAATGTGGATACAAAATTGAATTTTCGAAAAGCTGTTGTACAACTCACATCAAAATCGGAAGTAATTGGGTTCTGAAATATTTTTGATGTCTTACATATTTATTTTTCTTATGATTTCTGTTTTTCTAATGTAGTTTTATTAATCTATCGAAATATTTCAGCCCATAGACGCAAATGATGATTCTTTTTGGGAACAATTCTGGTCCGAGAATGTTACACACGTGCAAGATATATTTACTCTAGTACCAGCTGCCGAAATAAGACAATTACGAGAGGATGCTCCTTCAAATTTGGCAACACTATGCTATAAAGCTGTAGAAAAATTGGTTAAAGCTGTGGATAATAGTTGTAGAACTCATCATGAACAACAAACTGGTATATTTATTTTATACTCTTTCTAGGAAGATGGGAAAATATGCAGTTTAGGGAGAATTCACAGATTTGAGAAATAATATTCTTTGTAAATAAACAACCTTTCCTAACCCAAAACAAAATCCGGCGGTCAGACATTAAACAAAGGTTTTTTTTTAATCTATTGGGACATGTCATTCGGTGAAACTATCATATTTTTGCCTTCTGAACATGAATCAAAGTCAAAACGCAGCACTCTCAAATACATTCCAAGATACGGATTCCCATAAGTAGAGGCCTCATTTTTCAGCGCTATTTTTGGCCACAGAAAACACTCACCATTTGTCATTCTTTCAACAAAAACATCCCTCAACGTGATGATCCCCTCAAATGAAAACTATACGCAATATCCTAAATAAAAAATCCCCAGGCCTTCTGAAAATGATATATTACCTTACAAATTACACATGATGAAGTCCTCCTGGCCGCTACACTTTCAAAGGCAAACTGTGGTTTGATTATGAGTGTATATAGCACTCAAAGATCAGGTTAGTCGTGGATTTAAAATGTGCAGATTTAATAACTTCCCACCTGTACTCAAATCTAAAGTTCTAGACTTGAAAAAGACATATAGGAAATTATTAATTCACAAGAAGAATGATTATAAATGTAATATGATTTTCTTTCTTACGAATTGTAATAACTTGGCTACTTTTTGGAAATTAATAAAGCTCAAAATCCCCTTGCGATTCCTGCATCCTTAGACATCGAATGGAGAACTTTCTACACAGATGAGCCAAGTGTGATAGACAATTTTTTTTACGCTAGAAACCCACACTTCGATCTCCCAATCACGACAAATGATATATACGATGCACTAAATTACTGCAAGAACAAAAAATCCCCTGGAAATGATGAAGTTCCCTTTGAATTCCTGAAAAGCCTTCCTAATAACTGGATCTTGTTCTTATCTTCATTTTTCAATACAATTCTAGACACTGGGTCCCCTCAAAAGTTGTATTTTTCCTATGTTACTTGAATGAAGCGATTTACACGATCCATGGCATTTGTTAGAATTTATTTGATACTCTGTGTATATCATAGTTCATTGTTTGTTTATTGTTTATCATGTATGTAGTATTCAAAAAAGATAGAAGTTTGACAAGTAAAAAAGTCATCAAGCAAAACGGAATATTACATTTATTTTACTAAAAATAACATTATTTCGAAAGAGAGCTTACATTTTGGTCCTTCGAGCCTAAAAAGAACCTACCAATGGATGATCTACGAAGAAGTTAAAAAAATGCGGAGAAAATAAGAGTCTACCTGCTGACTTCACATGGCCGAAAATTTGGTGAAAGAACTGATGGCATATTCCAAAATATCCAACAATAGTTCACATAACTCTCAGGTGAGCTTAGACGACAACGAATTGCTATCGAGATGGAAAGAAAAGCAGGCGTTGGAGAAACAGAAACTTGAGATAGATAACAATATGCGGCTATTGCAGATGGAACATGATCTGGAAAATGCTAGACTTGATGCAATCGAAGAAGTAAGGAGCCACAGAAGTCAGTCAAATGGTACAAATGAAAAAACTACCATCAGCACTCAACAACGAAACAAGGTACCCCATTGTTTATATCCAGAAGTTATGGTGGTGAATGATAAATCCAGTTCTTCAGATCATGAACAGTTCGATCTGGAAGTAGCATCAAAACATAAATTTGTGAGTGAATGGGTGAGAAAATGCAACGAACAGTGTCAAAATGATGATCATCAAAGAGTTCTCAGCGTAGTAGAAGACGAATCGATACCTCCTCCCAGAAATGATGACCCAGCTAGGAAAAAATCAGAAATTGAGATTTTGTGTCAAACAATATCAGATGCGATAAAAACGGTTACAAAAACTGTTGTCCCTACATCAAATGAACACAAGCAAGATAATATGTTCCTAAGGCGTCAGGTCGTTGAGAAAGACTTCCCGAAATTTGCTGGGAATCCTGCTGAATGGCCCCTTTTTCATCAACAATATCAGAGAATTTCCAAATTATGTGGTTTCACCAATGAGGAAAAAATGTCAAAGCTACAAAAATGCTTAACAGGGAGGCTAAATCTGCCGTCAGGGGAATGATGCTCACATCGAAAATACTGATTTGGTGATGGAAACCCTGCAACTTCAATTTGGAAGACCAGACTACATTATTGAAGTGATCATTACGAACATTAAACAACTTCCAAATTTGAAAGAGAAAAATATCGAGAAACTCATTCAGTTTTCCAACGAGGTAAACAACCTTGTAGCAACTATGGAAACCTTGAACTCCAAAGGACATATGGAAAATCCACACTTGATTAGAGATTTGGTCTACAAACTTCCTGACATGTTGAGACTGAAGTGGGGTGAAACAGTTGCAGAAAAATGTGGAAGAATAGATTTGAAGGATTTTTCGAAGTGGTTGAAAGATATAGCTAAAGCAGCATGTTACGTTAGTCTGCCAAATGAATTGAATTCTCCAACTCAACCTGAAAAGCATATTCAAAAAACACTTCCAACAAAAAAATTTGAACGAGTATTCAGTACGAATGAAATAACGAAAAAAGTTTGTAGTTATTGTGGGCTTGAACATGAAAGATCCTGTTCCAAACTCCAATCAGATGACGTTGATGAAAGATGGAGGATTGTTACAGAAAAAAAGCTATGTTTCATATGCCTGAAGGGAAAACACCAGAAATTTAGATGTAATAAGAAAAAACGGTGTCTTGTGGATGGTTGTCAAAGCTTCCATCATCCACTTCTCCATAAGACTTCAGTATTGATACAGTCAAATACAAATCTCCATATTGATTCAGTTCTTGCAACACAGACTGACAAAAGGAAAGTTTTGTTGAGAACAATTCCCATAAGAATTCATGGCCCTAATAAAGAGATGAAAATTATCGCTCTTTGCGATGAAGCCTCCACTGTAACAATAATTGATAGAGAAGTATCAAGAAGCCTCGGACTAATTGGAACGAAAGAAGCTCTTTGTTTACAGTGGACCAATGATATTATCTCAAGGCAAGAAAATTCTGAAAAATTAAACTTGAAAATCTCAAAAAATCAGGATGGTGCCGAAATATTCACAATGATGGGTGTTCATACTATAGAAAATCTCTCACTTCCTTCACAGTCGGTGAATATGGATCAGTGGAAGTCATTTCCTCATCTGAGAAATCTACCAATCGAAAATATAAGAAATGAAAAACCACTCCTTTAATTGGCCAAGACAACATCAAACTTATCGCTCCCAGTCAAGTTGAGGTGGCCCAGAAGATTCTCCAGTGGCTACGAAATGCAAATTGGGTTGGTCACTCCACGGTCCTGTTCTGGAGGATGAAGATATGAAAATCAGAGCTCACACGTTACATATATGTGACAGAGAAGCTGACAATGAGTTGCATGAAATGTTGAAACGTGCTTTTGTCAATGAAGATTTTGGGATAAAGCCAACCCAGAGTTTGGGAGGTTCTGAAGAAAACAGAGCATTTGACATCATGAACAGAACAATCAAACGCATTGGTGATAGATTCGAAATTGGTTTACTTTGGAAAAATGATGAAACTACATTACCCAGAAGTAAATACAATGCCATCCAACGTTTAACATGCATGGAAAGTAAATGTATGCAAAATGAGGATTTCGCTATAAAGTACCAACAAAAAATAGATTATTATATTGAAAATGGTTTTGCCAGGAAGTTATCTAAACAAGAAGCTTTGATTGAAGGTCCTCGAACGTGGTATTTGCCACACTTTGGTGTCGTTAATCCAAAGAAACCTGGCAAAATGAGATTGGTATTTGACGCTGCTGTCAAATCCAATGGATTCAGTCTAAATGATTTTTATTACCTGGTCCTGATTTACTGCAATCATTGGTGGCGATCATCTGGAAGTTCAGGGAGAGAAGAGTCGGCTTTGCGGAGATATCAAAGATATGTTTCACCAGGTGATGATTCGAGAAGCGATAGGTGTGCACAAAGGTTCTTATGGAGAGATTTGAATAGAGAAAAACCACCTGATGTCTACGAGATGATGGTAATGATATTTGGCTCCAAATGTTCTCCAGTTTGTGCTCAGTTTGTTAAAAACTACGTTGCACAAGAACAAGCAGAATCTCCAGATATCTTGACTGCAATAACCAGGAAGTTTTATGTGGACGATTACCTTGATAGCAAAAATTCAGAAAAAGAAGCAATTGAAACTATACTCGAAGTTCGAAGAATTCTGGCCAAAGGAGGATTCAACATTGTGAACTGGATGACGAACTCACCGAAAGTTAGAAAAGAGCTGGGTTTGGATTTAGTTGTCAAGAATTTAGATGAAGAAAACCTACATCGAGTACTAGGCCTTTGGTGGGACAGTGAAAAAGACGAATTTCTGTTCAGAATCAATAATGAATATACCTCGGATAAATCTTTCACCAAAAGGGAAGTCCTCAAATCTCTGATGACTATTTTCGATCCAATTGGTTTTCTCGCATCATTTACATGCGAAGCAAAGATTTTGCTGCAGGATATTTGGCGTTCTGGAATCAACTGGGACGATAAGCTTCCTGAAGACTTGATGAAAGTCTGGTGTAGGTGGATAGCCGGTTTTCGACAAATCGAAAAAACTAGGATTCCCAGATGTTATTCGGTGAATATGCCAGAGGCAGATAACATTGAAATTCACTCATTTTGTGACAGCAGTCAGAAAGCTTACGCCTGTGTAGTTTATTTGCGAATTTCAAGAGGCCTACAAACAGAAGTTTCATTCATTGCGCAAAAACTAAAGTTGCACCGTTGAAGTTACTTTCTATTCGCGATTGGAACTTCAGGCAGCTGTCATGTCAAGTAGACTGACAACTTCAATAAAAACGAGCTGGAACTGTCAGTGAATAAGACATTCTATTGGACAGATTCAAAGTGTGTCCTATGTTGGATACGAGGAGATTTGGAAGTACAAACAATTTGTTGCTCATCGAGTGGAGAAATACATGATTTAACAGAAATAAGTCAATGGAGATGGATTCCTACCGACATGAATGTAGCAGATGAAGCAACAAAATGAATACCCCAAACAGAAAACTATTTCTGATGAATGGTTCACAGGGCCGAGTTTTCTGAAAAGATCCGATGAATATTGGCCAAAAGAAAAAGAAATGGACCCATCAGAAATCGTCGACATGGAAATAAACAGATATTTTCTGGTACTCACTACGTATTTGCCATGAACAATTTTTCGGAATTCCTACCAGACATCAAACGGTTCTCAAAATGACTTCGACTCATCAGAAGTACAGCTTGGATGTTGCGGTTCATAAAGCGGACGAAAAAAATTATACCGGAGAGACAAGAGCTGTCCATTGAAGAATTGGATGAAGCTGAAAATTTATGGATCAAGAAGACCCAACAAGATTTTTATAGGGATGAATTGGATCATCTGAACGATGGAAAAAGAATAAATAGGAGAAGTAAGATTGGAAGTTTGTGTCCGGAATTAACAGAAGGATTTATGGTTGTTGGTGGCAGGATAGATATGGCTGAACGAAGAAACCTATAATCCTATATCCAAAACATGAATACACCCAACTACTCATTCGCCATTTCCATGAAAAGTTCAGACACCAAGGGGTTAATCTTGTTCTTAATGAGCTACGGCAAAGATTTTGGATTGTCGATGGAAGAGCAGCAGTGGAGTCTGTATTTTTCAACTGTCAAAATTGTAAGAATAGGAAAGCTAGGCCAATTCCTCCAAATTTTGGGTCAACTTCCTACTGTCAGACTCACTCCCAATACGAGAGCTTTTGTGAACGTAGGCTTGGGTTACTTTGGTCCTTTTATGTCACAGTGGGAAAGGAGAAGAGAAAAAAGATGGGGTGTTTTGTTCACCTGTTTAGCAGTCAGAGCTATTCATTTGGAAGTTTCACATTCTTTGAACTCGGGTTCTTGTATTATGGCAATAAAAAGAATGATAGCGAGAAGAGGTAAACCGAAAATAATTTTTGTGATAACGGGACAAACTTCGAGGCCGGATAATGAAATTCAAAAAACAAAAAAGATCTGAATAACACCTCATTCATCAACTCTGTTACTTCAGATGGTATAAACTTCAGGTTCAATCCTGCAGCAGCACCTCACATGGGGGGTGTGTGGGAACGATTGATTGGATCTGTTAAAAAGGTAATAGGAAAAATTTTATATGGACAATCGTTGAAGGATGAAACTCTTCAAACACTCTTTGCAGAAGCTGAGAATATTGTTAATTCTCGCCCCCTCACCATTTTATCAACCGATCCCTATGATCTCGAACCACTAACTCCAAATCATTTTTTGTCTGGTTTCGCAAATAATGATAGTTCAATCATTGAAGTGGACCCAGATAGTAATTTTTTGAGGCGTGAATGGAGAAAGGCAGAAATGTTAAGAACATCGTTTTGGAACAGATGGTTGAAAGAATATCTTCCCACCCTTAATAAAAGAAATAAATGGACGTTTGATCAGGCACGGATTGAAAAAGATGATATTGTCGTAATGGTAGACGATGATGTACCAAGACATAAATGGAAACTTGGCAAAATAGTACAAACATTCCCAGGTCCTGACGGCAGAATCAGAGTTGTCGACGTTAAAGTTGGTTCTTCCATTTACCGGCGACCAGTTGTCAAGATATGCAAATTGGAACTGGAAGGATCGTGAAATTCTTCACCAGGGGGGAGAATGTTAGAATTTATTTGATACTCTGTGTATATCATAGTTCATTGTTTGTTTATTGTTTATCATGTATGTAGTATTCAAAAAAGATAGAAGTTTGACAAGTAAAAAAGTCATCAAGCAAAACGGAATATTACATTTATTTTACTAAAAATAACATTATTTCGAAAGAGAGCTTACAGCATTCTAGATACAAAAATAATAAAATTGGAATAAAAATGACTGTATTTGTCAAATATTGACAAGTGAGGTGTTGTTGGATTTAGAATGTCATTCTCGATCGAAATAAGTAATAATATATAGGATGTCCCATTTAAAAATCGAAAGTTGGGGCAAGTACGGCAAAGCAAGTAAATATGTCAAAAAATGTAAATTGAACTATAATACACAACCCCCAAATTTTGTTTTTCTATCTTTAGCAATAATAAAAAAGTTATAGGGGTGAGCCACCTTGGAGAATCACCCGGTATTTAGTTTGGAGGTTCTTAGGTTTTGGATTCATAAAATTAAACCAAATCTTCAGGAAATAAGCATTTCGCCCCTGGCAAGGGGCTTCTTCAGTAATTTTTTATTCATTATTCACAATTTAAGGTGTAAGGCATTTGGTGCTTGGTCCCAATTGCACACAGTTATGAGGGGATTCATTTTTGTGTGTTCTGTTTTCAACCGTTGAAATGATTGTGTGATGTTGATTGTTAGAATGATAAGTACGTTCGGAGACTAAATGACATTTTAGTAGATGATAATCTTGTTGTATGTACTGGGCCCAGTACATTGATTGGCCCTATTGCGCTCATTTCAATAACTAAGTTATCATCATCAGTAGATAAACTACACTAAATAAATTGTAACATTTTCTTACAATATATACCTGGTGTTTGTTATTGGTTTATTTTATACTAATTACTGTTTCTCATGTCGCTAATTGGATCTTGATGGTTCTCTGGGGATCAAAGTAAACAAGGTAGAATACATCGGCCCATTATCCTCATTAAGTAAATTTTTACTATGGTTTTTGTGGATTACTATGCTCTCCAGGCCATCTGATTTTCTAGTGTCTTGACCGATTTGATCATTTTCAAATTATGAATATTAATTTTGTGACCAGATTCGATCATATGGTCCGCTACACTTGACTTATTCTCCCTTCGGTATGTAGCATGGGCCAAATGTTGGTGAAACCTTTTGGAAATTGTACGTTTTGTCTGACCGTAATAGACTAACAATTTTTGCAACCAATTTCATAAATGGTTTTTTGTCCTTCCTTCCTTCGGGTTTCCTAATAACTTGCGACTTATTTCTATTCCTATAAACGCTTGGAGATTTACATCCCGGAATATAGTGTTGAGACCTATCATGAGTTTTGGATTGAGAGGGATTCTCACGAATCTTTTGCTTTCCATCGTTTTTCTCAGTGGGTTTCAATCACTAAACGTGTGAAACGCTGCTTTCTCAAGAGATTATCAATAGTGTATATCCATTGACTATTGCTATTTCCTTGATCATTTTGATTTCATTTTGAAAACGATCAGCATGCAATGGGAAATTTACAGCTCTGTGTATTATAAAATTGAAAGCAGCCATTTTGTGTTGAATGTGGTGTTTTGAATCGGCTGGGATGAACCTGTTCGTCTGGGTGAGCGTTCTGTAGATGTCTATTTCCAAATGCTCTTTATTCCTAATGACCAGAGTGTCCTGAAAAGGTGATCAACTTAATCGTGAAGTTAATTTTTTTGAACACTGAGTTCATGAACGTTAGAAAGGCGTTTATGTTTTGATTTTCCCTGTCGAAAATACAAAACACATCATCCATAAACCTGAGCCAAATTTTTGGAAAATATTGACTTTGAAGTTTCAGATTCGTTTCGAAATTAGAAGAAGAAGAACTTTATTTCCAAATAGACAAGCCTAATATAAACAATTAATATACTTTATCTACACATAATGCATAGAAATCAAAAATCAATTTAATAAAATAAATTTAAAAACAAATTTTAACAAAAATAACAGAAAATAACAAAAACAAATAACATAAACTATAAAATAACATAAACTATGAAATAACATAAACTAAAAAATAACAAACTATATCGCACATATGTATGATACAATTTTACATATTCTTTTACATATTCATTCAAAAACAAAGCCTTAGCTATTAATATATTTTAAGTATAAATTTGTTATTTGTTTTTCAATTCAGTTTGTCGTTATAAATGTTATCCCTCTTGAACATACGGATAGAAGTAGAAATTTTTTTAAATATTATTTGGCAGTTTATTAAAACTATCCAGACCCTTGAAAAATAATGAGTTCATACTGCTTCGTGAATTTGTCCTAGGGATGTGAAAATTGGTGTTCGAACTGGTATTATGGTGGTGTACTTCACTATTTGTGATTAATAGGTTTTCTAAGTATATTGGTTGCAAATTGTTTATTATTTTAAATATGAATATCATAGTTTGATAGTAAAGTCGTTGTGAGACAGTAAGCCACCTTAAACTACAGAGCATATCTTGTATAGGTGTCATTCTATTGCAGCGTAATATTATTCGCATTCCACGATTCTGTAATTTTTGTAAGCAATCGAAACGTCGTGAAAAACTTTCAAATCCTTTAAGACGATGGACGTCCGAAACGAGAGTAATCAAGTTACCACATCATCTACATCGCCTGGATTCTATCCGACTTAATGCCAGAGCTTTCAGTGCTGCTTGGCTGTCCAACATGATTTTGATCGATTGATTTTTACTGTTTCTATTCAGAATTTCTTGCAGGCAGAGTTCGATTGCATGGACTTCTGCCTGGAATATTGTGGCGTACTGTCCCAGGTTTACACTAAGGTTAAATTCTGGCTGTACTATCTGTGTACCATTGTAGATTGGCCCGTGTGAGTTCTTGTACTTTCGTCTCCCATTCATCTCTTCCCAGGAGGAGAATCTCATAAGGTCTATTAAAAGTTGTATGGGGGGATCATTGGTCTGATGATTGCTAGAATCGGATAGTATTTTATCTCGTTCTCGATCTTGCGACAAGTTCCTCCCTTATTACTTATTTTGTACTATTTACCTTTTACTTTGTCAACAAAACTAGATTTTATCGACAATAAAGCATATTTTGATTTGATTGATACTCCTTGACCTCAAGGCCGTACCCAGGGGGGGTTAGGAGGGGTTAGCCCCCCCCCCTAGTTTTTCTAAATATAAACTATTCGTAATATTCCAACTAATGATCCTGAGAAGTATTTCCGAATAAAAGTTGCTGTTCCGACCTCAGATGACTCAATAAGTCAACTAAGAAACAGATTTGCGACCATAAAGTGGTACTTTCCACACTGTACAATCTGATTCCATCTGTCTGATGTGTAATAAAATTTGGTAAAATGTACATTGCATTATTTACTTTAGAATCAAACCCCCCCCTCCCCCGAAATTTTTCTCTGGGTACGGCCTTGCTTGACCTTGACAGGTTTCTATATACACTCTGTCTTGCCTCCTTCTCTAAGCAAATGTGCAAAGGAGGGATGTTGTTTGTTTGTTGAGTAATCAATCTGAAATACGTAATAAAATTTTATCACAAAAATGATAGCCTTCTAATATGGCCATCAAATCATTAATTCATAACTTTTCTCATAATTTGTTAATAACACCTCTTGCCATATATATATATATATATATATATATATATATATATATATCAATAATGTTGCTAATTACCGACCTATCACACTTCTCTCCAACTTTTCAAAAGGTTTCGAGATATGTCTTCGTCACATAATATACCCTAACATAAAAAACTTAATCTCATTTGACCAACACGGTTTCATGAGCAAACGATCTACTGTCACAAACCTCATGTGTTTCACCCGATCAGCAAGTAACACTCTTGACAATCACTCTCAATTAGACATTACTACACTGACTTTTCGAAAGCATTCGACAAGCTAGATCATCAAATAAAACTGAGCAAACTCAATCAGCATGGTTTTGACTCTCAACTCATTTATCTGTTTCAGTCCTACCTGCAAAATCGTATACTCTTTGTCGAATTTTGAGGCCACGAATCCCATAAATTATAGCATTAAGAGGAGCTCCCCAAGGCAGCAATCTGGTCCCTCTCTTATTTTCAACCTTCATCAACGATATTGGGAACAACTTTTCCAGCAAAAGATTATTTTTCTTTTAGAAGAATCGAATCAATCGATGATTGTCTTATACATATTCCCTAAAAATGTCAAACATCGAGTTTTATTACTCGATTAACAATATCGCATCAGAGCGCAACCAACAAAACAAGGATCTTGGGATTGAATTCTACCCCAAACTCAATTTTTCTAATCACTATAACAAAATAACTTCTTCTGCTAAGAGAATGACAGGACATATTTTCCGAACATGCAAAGACTTTCAAAATAAGGTCTGCTTCATTGCCTTATATAATGCTTTTGTAAAATCAAGGTTGGACTATTACTATTGATCTCTGATATGGTCCCCACTGTACAAATACCACATTTATCAATTGGAGGCAGTGCAAATATTCTTCATGAAATATGTGTCATTCTATCCCCCTCAAGGTTATGACAACAATTTGCTGCTCAACTCATTTTTATCTCTGGAAATCTGTGCTTGCTTATTCCTCTACAATCTAACGAACTGTCCTGAACTATTGGCACAAATAAAACTACAAGTTCCACGTAGCAACTCCACCTACCAAAACCTAACATACTTATAAAATCTCCATTGTACGCAATATGCAAAACAGCTAATGAAGTCTTCTGGAATAGATATTCACAATGAACCGATTGGTTCTATCAAGAACAAAGTCAAACAAATACTGTATAGTAAACAATCAACTCCATGTTCACAATCCTAACGGCATAAATACACCAAAACCATTACCTATACCTGCATTTGTATCCACCTGTACCATTGTATAATCTGTACCCTTTCGTTTTTGTACCTATAAGCTATTACTTATTTTTACTTGTATCTCTCAACTGAAACTTCTATACTGTCTTGTAATTGGGATTTATCTTGTTTAGACAATAAACGTATTTATATATATACAGTGTCACACATAAAGTTCGCAACATATGGAAGTTTTTTTTATTAAGAGGTATAATGAAAATTTGACATCGCAGTTAGTTTGTGCTTGAAAAATGAGTAAAAAACAGCCTCTTTCCTTTTGTCATGTGCTACTCTAAACCTGTCAAATTTGACATTTTCTTCAAAAATCCTCAAAAATCAGTTTTTTTCAGGAATTTCGAAAAATGTCAAAGAAAAAAGTTGCTCAGTTTCCAATTTTATACCTTTTCTCCAAATTTGGACTCTACTGTCACTTCGACTTTTTTCCAATTTTTTTAATTTTTCGAATCTTTCGCTCTACCGATTCAAACGAAACATGATTTTAATTTCATAATTTTGATGAATACAAGACTTCAATATCATATCTTGCCCAGAAAATACTCACATTGGCCTGTTACCAGAAAAAAAAAAAATGCACCTCCAGAAATTCGTCTTTGTTGTTGCAAAGTTCATCTAGTTTTTTCATTTCATTGTGAAACTGATTCGGATTTTCGAGGTATGGACGTTAATATGTCAGTAATCAAATAAACGAATTTCTCTTCATTCTTATTACACTTGTATTTCTTTTTTTAATTGATTTTTATCCAGTTTTATTATTTTTCTGTCCAATAATTCAGTTACAAACAAACACGAAATATACTTTTCTGTAAACTAAACAATGACCTACAGTTTCATAACTATTCAAAAGACTCTCGTTGTAGCGATTTGTACCAAACATGATATAAAATTTCGTGATTTTAAACAATACAAGACTAATGCAACATCTCGGGAAGAAAATAGTACAATTGATCGAATCAAAATAAAATTTTTCCTTAGTAGGCTTTTGAAACAAATTTTTAGTTTTGGTTAATGTCAAATAATTGCCTTTAATTAATCGAGTTGTTTTGTGTACAGATGTTCCTACATTTATAATTCACAAATAAGTTTTATGTACAATGTTATCCACACAAGACAAAGTGGAAATCGTTCTTTTATGTGGTGAGAATGTGCCATATCCAGATTCAATTCAAGTTTATTCATCTGAAGACCACAAGTGGTATAAGACATGTCAAGAATTTGGAGTATAGAGACAATACAAAATTACAGAGTAAAAAATTAAATATTACAAGAATGAGTACAAGTGCACACAGAGTACACTACAATTTAAATATGATAAAAAAACAATTTCACATAGAGTACGACAGAATACACTAACATTAAATTATATCTTAAATAATTCTTCCAAAGTATAGAATGCACCCTCCATTAGTACTTTTTTCAGTGACTTCTTTAATCTGAAATAGGTAGGTTCATCTCTAATGTTTTGGGGAATTTTATTGAAAATTCGAATTCCGATACTTAGAGGTCCGTTTTGCGCTAGGTTTAAGTTGTTTATAGCAGATGCTGATTCCTGGTGGAATGACTGTGAATGTCATTATTGCAGAGTAAAGTATTTTTACGTTTGTTAATGTAACAGGCAGTTTCCAATATTTACAGAGAAATGAGGGGTAATACTTGTAGCTTTTTAAAGAGAGGTCTACTAGATTCTGTTTGAGGTTTACGAAACATGGCAGGAATGCACTTTTTCTGTGTAATAAAGAGACGTTTGGCAGCAGGTGATTGTCCCCAGACTATAATTCCATATGCCAGTCTCGATTGAATTTCTGCAAAATAGAAGTTTTTCATTACCGTGGGAAGGATATTGAAAACATTCAAAGAAACTGGCTCTGTGGACAATCGTTTCACGAAACCACATAATCCAATAAGGTATACACACTCTTAAAGAAAGAGATTTCGATATTCGAGCAGGATTTTCATTTTGGTTCCAAGGTGAGAGAGAAAATGATATCACATTTCCCTACAGGATTTTATGGACAGACGAGGCAACTTTCACGTCGAACGGAACAGTTAGTTCCCAAAATTGTCGCTGGTGGTCCAACAATAATCCAAATTTTGTAATAGAATGCCGTGACAAATATTCATTCAAGACAAATGTGTGGTGTGGTTTATTACATAACCAAATAATTGGACCATACTTTTTTAGAGAAAATTTGTACGCGGACATGTACAGAAATTTCATTATGAATCAGTTGTCTGAAGTTTTGGATAATCTGCCTTTGACGAAATTTGTGGTATCGGCTTGACGAGGCACCGATCCACCAAACGATAGAAGTGAAACAGTGTCTCAGTCAGATGTTTAGGGGTAAAGTGATAGGACGAGATTGGGAAGATTATTGGCCACCAAGATCACCGGGCTAATCTTCAATGGACTTTTTTCTATGGGGTTATCAGAAACAAAAAGTGTATAAGCACAGACCATTTGCAAACAAAGAACATTTAGAGAATACCATTCGGGAGTGTTGTGCTAATATAAATCCCCTATTTATTAAAAATGCCACAAAGTCTGTGAATGAAAGGACTATAATTTGTATAGAACGGGAAGGACGGCATACTGAATGATTAATTCGGGTTGTTGTATATTACCCTGTATTTAGAATTTTTCGAGACAAGCATGTCATTAATATATTATAGATAGATGTCAGTTACATGTTATTGGAAATAAAGTAGATGATTCAGTAGTTTCCGGCTAGTAAATTCGTATCTCTATATTGAATAGTTTGAGCTCCAGAAAGAAACTGTTGATAACGACAGGTTTTCTAACATTTGGCGACCGTGACAGGACATCCTATTACAAGTATGGACAAAACGAAGAGAGCCCTTGATCTACACCGAACTGCTTTCAAGAAGATATGTAGCAAGATTGAAGACGATTTATCCACAAACATATACGATATAATAGACATCCAGAGTAATATCAAAGTTTTGGAAGAAAAAATGCTTCAAATAGCTGAACTGAATCAACTTTTTTTCGATTTGATGTTGGATTCAGATGACCACGAATACGATATGAATGTTGAAGTTGAAGTTATGGATAGTTTGAGTTCCAAGTATCACAAATTGAAGTTATGTTGTGAAAATTTGGTATGTCATGAAGAAAACTCAAAGAAATCAGATTCGAAAGGCAAACTGAAGATTCCCAAACTAGAATTTCGCCAATATGGAGGTGATTTGAAGGGATGGCTCGGTTTCTGGAATCAATTCAGTAGGATTGATGAAGATTCTGATTTAGAGGAGGGAGATAAGTTTCAGTATCTCATTCAGGCCACTACACCAAGTTCTAGAGCGAGACAAATTGTGGAAAGTTACCCTGCAACAAAAGGTAACTATCAGAAGGCTGTTGATAGTTTGAAACAGAGATTTGGTAGAGAAGACTTATTGATAGAGGTTTATGTCCGAGAACTCCTTCAACTAGTTTTAACAAACCTTCATACCAAGAATAGGCTATCAACTTTTTTTGATAAAATCGAGTCCCAACTGAGAGCTCTAGAGACATTAGGTGTAAAATCTGATACTTGTGCCGCTATGTTGTATCCGTTAGTGGAGTCTTGCTTAGGAGAAGATTTGATAAGAGCTTGGCACAGAAGTCAATTTTATTCAACTGAATCAAGTTTAAAGAAGCGTCTTGATGCTCTGATGGATTTTCTTGGACAAGAAGTGATGAACGAAGATAGGATTTCTCTAGTTATGAACAGTTTTAAGGACAAGAAGAAGCTAAGAGATACAAATACAACTAAAAATACAAACAACGTACCCACAGCATCTGAATTGTTCAGTAAAGATGTCCCGCGATGTGTTTTTTGCAAAGGATTACATTCCTTCTATCAGTGTAAAGAAGCTTTGAATTTGAGTTTTGCAGAAAAGAAACAGAAGTTGTTAGAGTCCGCATGTTGTCATTTGTGTACTAGATTTGGCCATATAGCACGACGATGCCGTTCAAAGGAAAAATGTGACATCTGTCAAGGGAAACATTATACTCTTATGTGTCCCAAACAAGATTTAAATACATCCAACGCAATCGAAGCCAGGCAAGATGGTCATAATAGAAAGAAAGCTGAACAGAGTCTGACTAACCATACATACACCGAAGTTTTTCTACAAACCATGGTAGTTGAACTAAAAGGCGAAAACCAATCAAAACAAGTAAGACTTTTGATTGATACTGGTTCCCATAAGTATTATGTAACTAAGAGGGTTGTCGAAGAGAGAGGTTATATTCCGATTCGAGAAGAAGAACTGGTACATTCACTTTTTGGAGGCACCCAAAGCGAAATAGTAAAACATACGTGTTACAAAATTTGTCTCTACAGCCTCACCGAAGACTACAGCTGTAACTTTGAAGTTTTGGATCAGCCACTGATTTGTAGCAAAGTAAGTTCTGTGAGAAAGGAACCCTGTTTGAACGATGAATTGAATCGCATGGGCATTAAAATCACTGATACAACAGATGGACCCATAGACGTATTGATTGGAGCTGATGTAGCCGGCAAGCTTTATTCTGGGCGCAAACATGTTCTGGAATGTGGTTTAGTAGCAATTCACACGTTATTGGGATGGACTGTTATGGGGAAAGTGAAGAATTTTGATCGTCATTCATCATCTATGCTCATAACCTCGATGTTTTCGAAGGATGTTGCCATATCTAACTTATGGAGTTTGGACGTACTTGGTATTGAAGATCCCAAAAGAATGAAGACTTCACAAGAACAGGAACAAGCAGTCATGGAATATTTCTTGAGTTCTGTGAAACAGAGAGATGATAAGCGATATGAGGTGAGCATGCCATGGATCGAAGGTCACCCTCCCTTGCCTTCCAATTTTGATCTTTCGTATAAAAGACTTTTAAATACTACAAAAAAGTTGAAGAAAGACAATTTTTACAATGTCTATGATGAAGTCTTTGATGATTGGTTGGCAGAAGGTGTCATAGAATGTTTACCCGATATTGAATCTATTGAAAAGTTTAATCAAATTGGTCATTTCCTAGCTCATCATCCTGTTTATAAACCCAATAGTAGCACAACACCTGTGCGTCCAGTTGTTGATGCTTCTTCAAGAGAAAAAAATCAACCCTCATTGAACCAGTGTTTGGAAAAGGGAGTTAATCTTATTGAGTTGATTCCTTCCATGCTACTACGATTTCGAACAGAGAATGTTTCAAAATTTCAAGAGAAACTATGAACCGCAAATACAAGTTTACTATTGGTCAGATTCTTCAACAGTGTTATCGTGGATTAAACGAGAAGATCAGTGGAAACCTTTTATATGTAATCGAGTTAAAGAAATAAGAGTTGTAAGGCTAAAGACTGCCTCTGGGGAGCTAGTGCGACCAGTCCAACGATTGTTAATGTTAGAGATGGGAAATTCGCAAGATCTACCAGAGAAGGTTGTGACCAAGGAAACCAAAGAGTGTTCTCGAAGTAATTGTGAAATCACTGAACAGGAAGTACAGACAAGATATGGAAGAAGGGTGAAACTTCCATCAAGATACAAGGATTAGTTGTGTCATTTTGTTTTTGATGACACAAGGTGGGAGTGTGTTGTATATTACCCTGTATTTAGAATTTTTCGAGACAAGCATGTCATTAATATATTTTAGATAGATGTCAGTTACATGTTATTGGAAATAAAGTAGATGATTCAGTAGTTTCCGGCTAGTAAATTCGTATCTCTATATTGAATAGTTTGACCTCCAGAAAGAAACTGTTGATAACGACAAGTTTTCTAACACGGGTTCCTCATAAGATTATTGAGATAAATCAATGAATGTTACGATGTTTTGTTGTGAATTTGGTTATAGTTATTTTGGTTTAATGTTTTTTACACATCTAAAGGTGAAAATAAAGAATATGAGATTTATGAAATTAATTCAAGAAACGTTGCGAAAAATTATTATTTGCTCGAAAATTACATCTAACAGTTTACATCCAACAGTCACACTGTTGGGTGTAAACTACATCAAAATATTTCGAACTCATCTGCACCTAACGGGATACAAATCCGTTGAAAAAAAATACGAGTGTAATAAGAATGCAGAGAAATTCGTTTATTCGATTACTGACATATTAACGTCCATACATTGAAAATCCGAATCAGTTTCACAATGAAATGAAAAAACGATGAACTTTGCAACAACAAAGACGAATTTCTGAAGGTGCATTTATTATTTTTTTTTGGTAACAGGCCAATGTGGGTATTTTCTGGGCAAGATATGACATTGAAGTCTCGTATTCATCAAAATTATGATATTTGAATCATGTTTCGTCGAAAGATTCCAAAATTTAAAAAAATTGGAAAAACGTCGAAGTGACAGTAGAGAGTCCAAATTTGGAGCAAAGGTATAAAATTGGAAACTGAGCAACTTTTTTCTTTGCAATTTTCGAAATTTCCAAAAAAAAAACTGATTTTTTGAGGATTTTCGAAAAAAATTTCAAATTTGACAGGTTTAAAGTAGCACATGACAAAAGGAAAGAGGCAGTTTTTTACTCATTTTTCAAGCACAAACTAACTGCGAAGTCAAATTTTCATTATATCTATTAATAAAAAAAACTTCCATATGTTGCGTACTTTATTTTTGTTTTTACTATTTGTAAATTTGTTTTTTTTAATCAGGTTTCTTTTATTTGCCCCCAGTTATTAGTATATTAAAGTATAAGTGGATAAAAAGGGCTTTAAAACACGGGCGATTTTTCGAGCACGACGGCGCAGCCGGAGTGCTCGAAATAGAGCAAGTGTTTTTAAGACCAGTTATCCACGAATACTTTACGTTATTTTTTTTCATTGGGCACTTTGAAATCATATATACTGGTATTATTACTACAAAAATAGAAATAAGAACTAATAATGCAAGAAGGTTGAATTCGTGATGTGACATCAGTATACCTTTCGTTGTTATGGAATTGAGAAAACAGATATTCATTTGCAATTTGTTATGAAAGATCAATATTTGTTGTCACCAGAGCTCAAAAATGAATTATTCTAATATCGATTTTTTGAATAGTGAGGCAGAATCGCGGTTAATACCGCGAAAATCCAGTGATATATATAAAAAAGAATATGAAAAGTTCATCAAATGGATGGAGGAGCACATATAAATGAACGAATTGTTAGTAATATTTCATTTGACGTTACAAGGTACTCCTGTCAGATCAATAATAAAAAATTTGTCATTTAGACTTAACGTTTCTCGATTTGTTGAAGTTGTCATGGTAACTTTAAAAAACGCGCGTTTTTTAAAGTTCGATTTAAACACGCTGAGGCGTGCTTTAAATGGGTAAAAAGGGGCACCAATAAAAAAAAAAAATGTTTATCCTGACAGCAAATGTATTTACAATTTCATTTTAGTTCTGAACTGTGTGAGGTTACTAACCAGGATATTACCGTATATTTTCGAGGATTCGGAATGGAAAGGATTTTTCTGGTCTTCTCTACCTAGTCATGTTGAAGATGATGAAGAATCTGTACCTTTAGCACACTCTTTATTGAATTCTGTGTGTGTGAGTATTTATGAACCCTTAAAATAACATTGATAAAACATATTTTCAAGGAGTAGGCAGTGTAAACATTTGAGGTAATTTCTTTAGATTTATATTTTTTCATTTTCCAGGGCAATCAATAATTGATGTAGATTAGAACTACTGTAGATCATATTATCATTTATGCAAATACATTTTATGTGCCTTTTTTCGGAAACAAGTAGTATCTAGGAATCTCTTTCAACTAGAGGTTTAATTGTATATGTTTATAAATTTAATATATTGAACTATTCTTCAGTTCTGACCAGTGTATGGGCAGATGTATATATTTTATTGTGATGTATTATGTAATGATTACAGGAGGTTCAGAATCAGTAGTACTTAACTTGTGTTTATGCATCAAACATAAGTTTTCTATGACAATCAAAATCAATTATCATTTTCTGTTTTATAAATAAAGGATCACAGTGGTTTATATATTTTGCTTCAAATATTTATCCAACCGCTCATTTTTATAGGAAAAATAATCAACAATTGTTTACTGAATAAATAACTACAGAAAACAATCTTAGGTGTGATTCAACCAAAGAAAAACATACCCACTGTTGGCAGTCTTTTTTCCAAACACATTTTTGAAATATTATCTGGCTATAACCTACTCATATAAAATTATCTCAATTTCGTGTATATTTTGTAAAATTGCCATTGTTATGATGTTTATTCAGAAGCCATTGACCATATTCAACATTTGCGGAACCATACCATACTTACTCATATGTCCCCTTGTTGCTCCTTTGAACACTCCGTTTCACGGCACATTTGAACTCCAACAAACATTCAAAATTGGTTTGTTTTTCAACAGAAATCTTTCAATGTATAAATACGATGCATTTGAGCGCATTGCCTTCGTATTGCTTTTGAAATACATAACCACAAACAGATGACATCTGACTCGCTTATGACAAATTGTTTCCTGTTTACAGCTGATTAAAAACTTCTCATTCTGTGTCATTCAGTGGCCAATCAGAAAACAGTAAGCTGTAAGTTCAAATGTGAATAGCTGTCATATAAAGTCGGCATTTTGTATCGACAGGACCATACTTGAATATTATTAAAGTTTCAATGGACGATATATCCGTTATTTTGCAACTTTTATAAAAATATTTTTTTATGAGATCACACATTTTTACAGTTCTATGTGCTGTTGAAAAAATACCTCAACTTAAAAAACACCTTTTAAAAGGAATTTTCACAAATTTTTATAAAATTACCCTGAAAAAACAATCCATTCCAATAACCATTTATTGAAATTAATATAAATTACTCATGTTCTTAATTTCATATAATCTGTAGAATCTTTTCAGAAACGTTGACATGTGGATTTTTACACATGTTTTTATCATGATTTCATTTTAACAAACCAATAGGTCTGCACCAAAAGACTATAGCAAAACTATTTGCTTCATTTCCACGGATTATATTATGATGATACATTTTTTCTAGGATTTGTTGTTTTGTCCTGATTTTACTGTGGTGGCAGGCAGAAAGAGTGGACCAGTGAGTATTATATATATTCAATTATATAACAATTATTTTTTTGTAACGGTTTTTCCTTTTCTAGGACAAAGCTGAAGAATTATCTGCAATAGATAGTTGTGAATATATCTGGGAAGCAGGAGTTGGTTTTGCACATTCTCCACCAAGGAATCCCAACTTTGATATAAACCGAACCGAGCTGCTGAAACTCCTTCTGACGTGCTTCAGTGAAACTATGTACCAACCACCTGCTGATATAACTGAAAATCCCAATAAGTGGATCTTGTAAGATATTTTTAAAAATCCTATTGTAACATATAAATGGTGAAAAGGGAAACATTCTCAATTGGATATTGATAAAAAAAAAATATGTGAATTGAAAAATCCACGATAGTGACTAAAGTTTATCTTTCAGTCGCAGATGATTCCACATCTGATTTTATGAACATCCTGTTCATATTTCCAACAAATCAATATAAATGGTATTGTGAAAGGAAAATTTATATCTCTGAATTGAAACAAATTAAAATAGAAATCTGAAATGGATATTCGACCCATCTTTCATCTATTGTATAGGTTAGTAATAGTGAGCAGTCTTAGAATCAAGGCATTTTCCTTAAAAAACATTGAATGATGGAGTCTCTCTCACTGATAAAAATCAATACTTCATAAAAAGATTTGTATCTAAAGATAGGAGGGCACAGCTTTTATGGTGGTCTCCTGGCAGTTTTGTATATCCTTATATATAACTGTATTCTTTTGCAAAGATGAACCACAATTGGCCTGCTTAGTTTACAAAGTCCTACAAAATAGATCCCCGTTATACATTCACAACAAACTAACCATTGGTTCTGCTATTCATAACTGCAATACCAGATACAACAATCATCTAATAATAAACAAACATAAAACATATTTGTACCCAAGATCATTTTCCTATAATGCTCCCAAGATATTCAATAAGATACCAATAGCAGTAAAGAATGAAAAGTCATTGCTAAGCTATAAAAGATCGTACAAGAATCATCTATTAGGCATATAGCACCCTGCATAAATTATTTCAAATCGTTTCTCCTCCATATGTATGTTTTTTTTCTTCTCATGTTTTTTCTTCCCACTATTGAACAATATCCAACTATTCTAAGCTTATAAGTGAATTTCATGAATTTATTTTACTATGTCTCAAGGTACTTGGTTGAGGCAAGCAGCTATGAGCTGGACTTCGCAAAGGATAAATAAAATAAATACCTTTTATTATTATTATTAAGTAAAAGGTATCTCACAAAACTGTCCGTCTTAAAATTGTATTCCTTTGGATATAAATATTTTTAATATAAATAATTGACGAGAAGAGATCAAAATAATAAAATATATGTATACAATAATAATAAAGTAACAAGAATAACCTCATATGATAACCTCCTAAAAATTAAAACACATAATATACTTCCCAAAAAAGGGACTTCACCTCGAATATTTAAATGCACCAATGAGTTAATGTAAATGAGAAAAAAGATGTGTTCAAGAAATGAACCCACGATCTTACCGTTAATTCTCGCTCAGTTCAGTTAGTTTTTCCGAACTGATTCGGTAGTCAAATGCTTTCATCGTTTTCATTGCTCACAACTTCATCTCTGATGTTACCGTCAGAGGCAGTTTTGAATTATTTTCAAGCATAATATAAAGGAATCCTTCACACAGCACTGTTTATATGAGGTAGAGATTCCGAAAATAATAACAAGATTTGTCGGGGGAATTGCACTGTACACTATTGCCATTCAAATGGTCTATGCCCAATTTTGATCTTTGTAGATTCTATGTGAATTTGTGGCAAATATGTCCGGAGGTAAATCAAATAAGAAGTTCGCTATGTATTTTTTCCATTATAAAGTACAAATTACAAAGATCTTTTGCGAATTCCCATAATCAATAATAATTTTTCAGGCACCTGACTTCAGCAGAAAACAGGCACGCACTTCCAATGTTCACATCTTTGTTAAATACAGTGTGCGCATATGATCCTGTAGGGCTTGGCGTTCCGTATAATCATTTGCTATTCAATGATTCACTTGAACCACTGGTGGAAGCTGCACTTCAAATTCTTATTGTTACATTGGATCATGATACCAGTTCTTCCACCCCAGCTGAAAGTGAAGATGTAAGTATGGAATAAATTAATTATCCCTGATCTTAAAATGTATTTGCATACCTTACCTGATATGTTGATAAAATTCTATTAGTCATAGGATAGACATTTTTTTATTCTTTTATACATTAAAATTTCAACCTTGGAACAAAAAAATGTAGGCTGATATTATCAGTTGAGAATATTTCCTGTCCTAACTTTTTCATTTTGTGAAATTTTATTCCATGACAATTCAACTCGTGCATAAAAAATCGCATATGCCACAATGCAATTGTCAGTTTGACAGCGGCAAAAGTTAGCTGCAACTTTTACAGCGACAAATGCACTAGTGGTTTTTTCATTTATTCATTTGTTTATCAATTATCGAGGTGTTGGTTGCCAAAATAAATAAAGTTTGCATTGATATGTTTCTAAATTTCTTATTCATTAAATTGTCCTGCCGAATTACACTCGATGTTTGTATTGATATTGGGTAAATTTGTGTTGTCAAATTCTAAACTATTTCCTTTAGCAATTGGACTCGAAAAACTGTCAACCTAAAAACGCTCCACCTTCGGTGTCACGTCTTTAATAGTTGACAGTTTTTCTCGTCTAATTGCTAGGCAACAGTTTCTCATTAAACAACCCAAATTTACCCGATAAAATACAAACCTCTCGTGCAATTATAAGTGAGAAAATTGTCCACTACTAGCTTTTTTACGTGTGTCATTACATCTAAACTTTTTAACTGATCAATGAATGGTTTTTAGGTGTCTGTTCCTGATAACCTCTTTATCAATTATTTGTCACGAATACATAGAGATGAGGATTTCAATTTCATTCTGACCGGAGTTACTCGACTGTTGAATAATCCTTTAGTTCAAACATATTTGCCTAACTCTTCAAAAAAAGTTCATTTTCACCAAGAGCTACTCGTTTTCTTCTGGAAAATATGTGACTACAATAAGGTGAGGAAATTATTATTTGCAATGTCTTTGAATAACACATTGACTTTCTAGAAATTCCTGTATTATGTATTGAAGAGTAGCGATGTTCTCGAAGTACTTGTACCGATTTTGTACCATTTGAACGACTCTAGAGCTGATCAATGTAAGTTTTCTCATTGAAGAGACCAGTTGTTTAAAACTCTATTTTTCAGCTCGGGTCGGTCTGATGCATATAGGAGTTTTCATCTTGCTTCTGCTTTCTGGTGAAAGAAATTTTGGGGTGCGCCTCAACAAACCTTATACCGCTACAATTCCAATGGATATTCCTGTTTTTACAGGAACACATGCAGATCTCTTAATTATAGTTTTTCATAAGATCATCACCACAGGACATCAACGTCTACAACCACTTTTCGATTGCTTACTCACAATTCTAGTCAATGGTAAGGGTAGAAACACTATGGAAATAACGTTTTTAAACTTTTTTATATATTTCAGTTTCTCCCTACTTAAAAACGCTTTCCATGGTTGCAAGTACAAAACTTCTACACCTTTTAGAAGCTTTTAGCACTCCTTGGTTTCTGTTTTCTGCATCCTCAAACCATCACTTGGTGTTTTTCCTGTTAGAAATATTTAATAATATTATTCAGTACCAATTTGATGGTAACTCGAATCTTGTGTACACCATTATCAGGAAGCGGCACGTATTCCACAGTTTGGCAAATTTGCCCAGTGATTATGGAGCCATTGTGAAATCCATGAATAAAAAAGCGAAGACTCGGCTAACGAGTTCTACGAGTAATGATAATGTAGCAGAATTAGCTATGGAAGGGTCTCGTCCTGCTTTACCGGCAGAACCAGGAACTCTGAAGGCTACTTTACCAGATACGCCACAAATTGGACAAATCACAGAACGAGAATCTGCTCACCCTGCTATGCAACAGGTGGAAACCTTGTCAATAGCTAATGGAATGGCTGCAGTGGCTTTGAATACACCTTCAAAAACAGCAGTGACTATTGGGAATGATAATGAAGATCAGGTTAGTGTATACATTTACTGATAGTTCAATCATGTGGTGATATCCCTTTTGATAAAATATGTCAATGAAATAAAAAACTATCCTCTTTAAAATTTCAATTGAACACTTTTTGTTGTTTTTTACATTTATTTGTTACCTAACTCTCAAATAGACTTCTAGATTTACCCTTTCACTAGTAGAAAAAGCCAGAGCTGATGAATAGAAATATCAAATAAGCTATAATCTCTGTGAATTTACCCGAACTGTTATTACAATAGCTTCTTGAAGGTCCCGAATTCGTCATGTACCAAAATTAAATATATTAACTACAACAATATTCCTTTTTATACAGAGGTTACTGAAATAGAGGTTTAGATATCAAAACATATCTTGGAAAATCATAGTTTTTCTAAAGCTAGAAACTTGAAACTGTCAATCGTACGTTTTTGTCTAAAGGTAACATAGGGATTTTATTCAAAGCACACTTCACTACACCATTATGTGTCCGGATGCTAGGCATAGGTTCTATTTGAGTTGAGTGATTACAGTCCCTTCCATTCTGACTTTTTCAGATCTTATATTGACTTGTACCATGTATTTATCAACCATGAACATTATTTTCATCTAGTCTTGGAAACTTTTACAGGCAAATATATTTTCTTATCTCATAAAATTCACATTTCAACAATGTTTTTTTGCAATGTGATCTCAATTTTTTTTTATTGTCATACATGTCCAACATTGATATATTATCAATTTTAAAATTTCATATAGAGCGTTTATCCTCATATATGCCCTATGTGCATTGATGAATACTAGAAAAAATATTTGGTGTTGTCACTTTGATTATTGATGGAAATTGATGATGCTGAGGATGCATGTTTCAGACCCCAGGGAAAGAAATAATTCAAATGAAACAGACCCGAAGTCCCACCCCATCAGAATCATCTTTCACGAGAGCAGTTAACACTGTAAGTCAGATTGAAGAAGAGATCTTTCCAAATCTCATTTGTTATTTTTTTAGCGTAATAGCCTTAGGGTCACTAGTCCTAATGATAATCAAAATGGCCAGTGGGTCCCAACTGGTGAATGGGTATATTCGTGGAAGAGTAAATTACCTTTGCAGACAATAATGCGATTATTGCAAGTGCTTGTACCCCAAGTCGAGAAAATATGCATTGACAAGTAAGAATAAAATATATTTGAAGTGAATGGTGAACAATTCATGGGTTTTGGGCACTTGACAGTTCGGAGATTTGACAACTAACATAACATAAAGTGCAGGGTGACTTTGGACAGTTTCGTGATTTACTTTTATCAAATATTTTGAATTTTCAGCAGCATGATTAAACACTTTCTTATAGGTGAATACAAGGAAATTAATGGGATTACAGCTTTTTCTGTATATAGTAAGGTTGGATGAATTCATCTAAATACATTTTATATTAGCATTTTTAACAATTTCTGGTCAATGCTTTTTTCCAGTAATTTGAGCATATTTTTCAATGTATAAATTAATTTTGCAGTCAATCTTTGTGGGTGTGGCAGAACGGAAATCCAATATCTTCTGTGCAAATTGTTTTCAAATTTTGTTACTGGATCTCTCACTTTTCATAGAAAATCCAATTTCACCATGAGAGAAAGTTTTTGCAAGTTTTAACCCACCTTGCCAAATTTCTTCATCTTCCCTGGTGAACGCCAGTAGATTTTTTAATCTAACCGAAATTGTGGAATTGCGAATATTATAAAATCAAATGCTGTCTGAGCATTCTTTAATTTTAACATCAATTATAATTTTCAAAAATGCAAGAGAGTTGTTTTTCATAACTTTTTTTTGGTGTCGAGTTATGTTTGAAATCACCTTTGAATGTGGACACTTTTATAAAAACTTGAACAAAATAGTTGTTGATGAATTCGGTTTTGTTATAATTGTGTGCTCTTAAATCATTCAGGCAATTTCAAACGAATATTTTGAAAGCACAGGAAAGTAATTATGCATTTTCAGTAACACACATTTTATAATTGATTTTATAAGGTTGCATAAATAGTAAAGGAGGTATTAATTAACATTTGTGTTTTCTTATAGTTACTTGAAATCAGTTTATTACTACCCTTAATTTTATTAATCAGTCCCTTTCTCAATATCTGATATGAACAAACAATATCTGGAACCTGTCAAAAAACCTATTGGGCACCTATGAAAGTTCATAATGATTTTTTTATAATAACAAATAATATAATGAATCTGCATAATGCTAAGTAATAGAAATGGTACTTCTAAGAAATAAATGAACGGAACACCTTTAATTGCATTCGACATATATCTGTATATGTAATTCGAACAACTAGGCATTTATCATGTTTCAGAGTTGACAACAAAATCTATTAGGAAACTGAAATTCAAGGTACTGAGCATTTTAACTTATATCGCTTACAATATTGTTTAGGTGACCCTTTCAAATGTAATCATAGTAGACATTGTCAAAACTGCAAAATGCAGTGACTTGGAACATGTTTTTATATTGAAGTATACCACTGATTGTTTTATTAAATATATTTGTCATAGCAACACATTCTTTATTAATATGTTATAGTAACTACATGGAAAATAAAGTTATTTCATTTGTTTTCCATACTAACATAATGAAGAGATTAAAATATATTTTGGTATAAGTTGAAATTGAAATACATAGGGTGTCGTTAAAAAAACAACTTATCACAATAGGAAGTCCTTTTGGCCCCGAAATACATTCATTTTGTAAAAACACTAATTGGAATTACACCCCATCATAATCTCTTATATACCGGGTGACACAGGATATCGGGCCACCCCTGTAACTTCTGCATTCGTGAACGGATTTTCCTGAAATTCGGTACAGTTATACAAGCAACCATTTCGGATTTGATCACATTACAATCCAATATGGCGGACTTCCGGTTTTTCTGCAAATGCCAGCAACTTTGTTTTTTCAAATAGAACACCCTGTATATTTTTACATATTCAAGTTCAACAGGTCAAAACAAGTCCAAAAATTATGTCAAATGTAATTTTTTTGAAACAATTGAAATTAAAATTGTTTTTTTATTTTACCTCGTGGATAAATGGGATTTGGTCAAGGCTATTCACAATGAGTCGAACATAACAATGTGTCATTTATTGATGAATCAATTCAGTCACATCACATTTTGTTCAAAAATTATTTTTTTTTCAAATGAAACTCCTATGGGCCACCTACCTGTCTCTCTAGAACATTCATTAAGGAAAAAAATGACATATCATTTTTGTATTTCGGTGCAGTAACAAATTGTATAAATTCAAAAATCTACAACTAGTTCATGAGTTTTCTGGCAGTTCGAATAATTTTTCAACTTAGTAAGCTGTGGAAAACAACATGTCTGAATCTTGTCAACTAATTGTGTTTCGCTGTCATCTTTCATCTCAACTCTCGAAAATTAGTTAACTTCCGAGAATTAGTTTAGTAGAAATGTAAAATCAAAATTATAGGTTTACAAGAAGTGAACAGCTTGATATGTTATTAATTTACGGAGAATGTCTTGAAAACATTGTCGCCGCTTGTCAGTTATACGCTGAACGATACCCACACAGAAGACACCCACAAAGAACCTTTTTCAAAAATGTGGAGAAAAGATTCCGAAAAGAACCCAACAATGGAGAAGATGAGTGGGGAGGCAGAAATGAATGTTTTGCTTATGTCGATTTTGATCCAACCGCTTCGACGCGGGTATTGGAATACCAATGCAATGTCAGTCGAGAAAACGCTAGAAGAATTAAAAAAAAACACCATTATCGTGCTTATAAGTATAACTTACACAACTGGTTGACAAGATTCAGAAATAGGTTGAAAAATTATTCGAACTGCAAGGAAACCCATGAACTAGTTGTAGATTTTTGAATTTATACAATTTGTTACTGCACCGAAATACAAAAATGATATGTAATTTTTTTCCTTAATGTATGTTCTAGAGAGACAGGTAGGTGGCCCATAGGGGTTCCATTTGAAAAAAATGAATTTTTGATCAAAATGTGATGTGACTGAATTGATTAACCAGTAAGTGACACAAAAAATAATTTTTCGGAAAAAAATAAGTTTTTCTGTTATTTGCGACTTATTGTGAATAGCTTCGACCAAATCTCATTTATCCACGAGGTAAAATAAAAAAACAATTTTAATTTCAATTGTTTTAAAAAAATGACATTTGACATAAGGTTTGGACTTGTTTTGACCTGTTGAACTTGAATATGTAAAAATATACAGGGTGTTCCATTTGAAAAAACAAAGTTACTGGCATTTCCAGAAAAACCGGAAGTCCGTCGTATTGGATTGTAATGTGATCAAATCCGAAATGGTTGCTTATATAACTGAACCAAATTTCTGAAAAATCCGTTCACGAATGCAGAAGTTACAGGGGTGGCCCGATATCCTGTGTCACCCGGTATGTATAAGGAATAGCTAGAGAACTGATGGTATATGTTGAATTCATACACCAAGAGAGTTAAATTAATCTTTACTCATGAGAAGAAAGTCTAATTTCTTCGAGCGAATAAACATCATTTAACTCGTGGGACATCTACAATATTTTTTCCAATTTTGATTCAGTTGCAGAATGATATATTGAACAGTCCCTCAAAAATTAAGATGAAATTTAAAGAAAAATATTGGGCAGTGAAGCTGCAATAGGTGCACCTGCAAATGCTGAAGTGACAGTAGCTCAGATATCAGAAAATGCATTACAAATGTCAAATTTATATAATTAAACCATCAATACAAACATTGTTTCTAATATTTCAGAGCAATTAAACAATGGAATAAAGAATTGTAATTTTTATTATGATTATAAAAAATAATCATGCATAGATCATTTGTTATTGTTTCTTCTATTTTGGTAATAAAAGTTTTTTACTAATTGAATTATTATACCGAATGAACATATTCAAGAAAAGAGTGCGAAAATCAATGCAAAAACAATGACTCCCGCAGGAGACTGCCGACAGTTACATACTAGTGGATTAAAAAAAATAATAATTCGCTAGTGGTGAATAAATCCTAATTTGTTACTGTTGTTATGGAGTTAATAATATTATTTTAATATGTCAAAATTGAATAAAATATATTTTGTTGTATGATAAAAATGAAATAATAATGGTTTCTACAGAATATAATTTTTGCTTTTTGAACACGAACAAAGAGAAAAAAGTTGTTGATAAATGTCCTTGTGTTTATTAATTTATATATTTTTATATTTAGGTGAAAATTAATGTAGTTCTATTATTGAAAGGTGATAATTTCCAGGGGATTGACTGATGAAAGTGAAATTCTGAAGTTTTTGCAACATGGAACATTAGTTGGACTATTACCTGTTCCTCATCCTATTCTTATTCGAAAATACCAAGCAAATTCAGGCACAACAACTTGGTTTAGAACTTATATGTGGGGTGTGATCTACTTGAGGTTTGTTCATTCATTTATCACTATTTACCAATATTTATTGTTTTTTTTTCAGGAATGTTGATCCTCCTATTTGGTATGATACAGATGTCAAACTATTTGAAATTCAACGTATTTAAAAATAATAATTTAATATATTGACTAAGTTATATGTAACATTAATATTAATTACAGAGATGAGAATGAGGTTCACTTCATGTTGTTGATGAACTTAGGATTTTGTGAATCTGAAAATCAGGCTTTGACTGATAGAATGTTGAGTTTACCCTTCACACATGTTTGAAGCGGCAGAATATTCAATTTTATATGATGTGTTGTTGAATGAATTTATAGTTACATTATATGAATGTATTACTATACACTTTTCCTTTTATTAATGTGATAAAACTTCTCATCTCTAGCTGACCTGAATATTATTTATTGTTTATTTTATAATATAGGTATATTGATTATCCGACCAGTATATGACTAGACATTCAATTTACACAGTACTAGTGTTAATGAATATTTTTTTAGAAAACCACAAGTAAACATGTTGAGGTTATGATCTCTCATCTTACATTATTCTAAAAGTCAATTGGTATGTTATCAATATTGATTCAGAAATATTTGAATTCCTAATCCAATGAAGGTAAAGATATCTTTGTTATCTCACATGTCCTTAAAATAACAACTTTCAGCATTTACTGGTTATTAAAGGTGTCCAAATTATATACTGTGTAAATTGCCACTTGTGATATAGCCGTACTTAGTAGAACTTTCCTCGCCATTCATTTCAAATTTCACTTTGCGTTAGTGCCTTTTGTCAATTCAAAATATTCCGAAATTCCTATTAAGTTTTGACCAAATTACATCATAGAATTGCAACTTGAACTTGGTTAACCTCATCATGAAGGGAGGCCAATGTACACTCCTACAGAACAAGTTTTTATAATATATCAGTATGAACTGGAAAGCACTATGACCCCCATCCATAATAGTATTTTTTTGTGGTAGGAAATGCTTTGTGCGCTACATGGGTGTGTGCGACTCTCCGAGATTGGCCTACCTACTAAAACCTCCTTTCTACCGTACCTGGAATCGTCTTTACATCATAACTACACATATAAAAAACATATCGCCTGTTATAGTTTCTCTTATCCCTGTTTCCATTCTTCTTTACAATTTTATTTTTTGAAAATCCATTATACAGTCACTATTCTTCTTTTTTCACAGCTGATGTTATTCGGGATGATCATTCAGTTCAGTCTTATACAGCACGTGTTTCTTTCAGCATCCCATTATGGGCATCAGAAGAATGTGTGTTCGGCATCACCAATTTTTCCGCAGAAGATGCACTGTTCATTTGGTGTTTTTCTCATTTTCTTTGTATATTTTCTAAAAGATCTGTGTTCTATGAGTATCTGTGATAGATAGTAACTAGTCCTTCTGTGGGCACAGACAAGCCAGGGCTCCACATCTGGGATTAGGCATATTGTCCACTGAAGTTTCATTTTCCTGCTAATTCAAACTGTCATTGACTGATTGCTGTTTTCCCTAGCCCTTTTCTTTGCTTCGTTTGTTCCTCCTTCTTTGAAAAAAAATGAGGCTCCTCTCTTCTACCAGTAGATGAATAGGTATTATTCCCACTTAGACCCTTATTCCTTCCAATCCTGCTGCTGGCCAAACTCAGTGCTTCTATTATTTGAACTCTTTCGTACATGTATTTGTACTTTTTTATCATCATTGTTTTTGCCGATATTTGTGCTCCATTAAGCTGTATTGACTGTGCCAGCAACACCTCTCTTTTCAAGCAGTCTGGTCCCGATATATTCATCAGAATGTAATTTTACATCCCTATTTTTTTGTCGGCTTTGTGGCTGCTTCTATATTGGAAACTACCGATATCATCGAGGACGATCCATAGGTATCTCACATCTTTTTTAATGCCTATGGTTTTGCAGTTTAAAAATGGACCCCTGATTTAAACATTGTAAAAAAAGAAATACCATTGTTTTTTTTTTCAGCTGCAAAAATCCATAATGGTCTTGATTTTTTTTATAATCTACAAATCAGGAATAAAAGTTTATTTTTGAGAGGGGGTATATAATTCAAACATAATCATTCACAAAATATCAGATATATGGAAAAAAATTGCCATGTTCAGTGGGTTGCTATTTATTGATTAGCGGGAATTCGCTACTTGATGTTTCCATTTGAAAATCCATTGTTTCTTCAAGAAGGATAGCTGACAAATGATTTATTGTTTTCCAAAAGATAGAGAGAACAAATAAGCTAAACACAATTCATTAATGCGGAAAAAGAAAACTGATTTTGTTTATTTGGATTTGAATTTTCATAGTGTATTGTTCGTAGTAGTATTTTGTTTGAATAAAGAAAAATTCAAAAGGCACGAGTAGACAAGTACTACTAATCCCTGTTCTCCAGGTCTATGAAATTTATATTACCATCACCTGGATAATTTTTCTGGAGAATAAACCACTATGGGAAACTCATATAGATTACATTTTGTGAGGATTTTATTTTTATTGAAAAAATGAGAAAGCCAAAAAACCTATGAAGTGCTGAGGCATTATGTTTTTTGGTTGATACTTTGGTCCTGTATGCATTTGGTCAAAATTTTAATATTCTAATAGTCTCATATTAGCTGAAGGTCTCTTGATAAGTAGTCTACAGAAAAATTATTAAGGTGATAGGGTGGTCCTCTTATGATAAAATGTCTTCACTATGAATTTGAACTTGTCCCACTAAATTTATTTTTATGAATATGAAAGTGTCTTAATTAGATAAAATTATCATAGCATTTATTGTAATTTTAAGACTGTGTTATATGCTTTATTAGAACCTTGATGTAATTTTATAACATAGTTACCATAATTTTGTAAAGTGTATCATTCCAAATAAATGTTTTTTATTCAAATATGGTCCATTTATTTTGGAAGGACTCTGGGACTGGAGAAATAAATACTGATATATTTTATATAGGTATATTATTAATACATGACTAGCTTTTCACCATTTTGTATATCAATACTTAATATTCATAGGGTCTATTTACATTTTTTCACTATCTACATCTAATGAGAAAAAGACATTGGGGTACCCACTTATATATGAAGACATAATTGTCTTCTCTAATTTGATTTTTTTTCGATATCATTAATTCTATTCAGCTGTGGCTAATAGCATTCATGACATTCATAAAAAAAAACTTGAAGAGAGCAGACTTTTCTTTTTAAGAAAATGTATGAGTAAAAAACTCTGATGCTTTTTATCATGGAAATCAATACACACTTTCTCACTCTTCAGTTTGTATTCTAAGAATTTAATTTTGAAAGTTTTTCAGGATCATGATTATTATACATGAATTCAATTCAATCTTCATCAAAAGTCAATTTGATTTTTCAAATGTGAACTACTAAATATAGACAATATGAAACTAACTAACATTTCATGGTGATATGAAGGAATCGAATCAATAATAGTTATTTATTATATGAGTGTCTTTATTAGCCATATGAAACACGGAGTGCAGCTCGAGTGTTTGTTTTTCTTGAGTGTTTTATATGCTAATAAGACATGAAATGTAATACATTTTATCCACATGCTACAAATACGAAGACTTTTCCTAAAGTGAGGGCTTATTTGATGTTTATGACAGTTGTTGAATATATTTGAAGTATCCCAAGCAGCATTATAGTGACGGAAACTGATACACTGCAACTTCGACTCGGTGGTTATAACGTAATCACAAATTATTTTATTGTGGCTTACAAAAAGTTCATTTAACCTATTACGTGAAACGTGACCGATATTCATTCAAAATAAAATGGGCTATGCGTTTTCAATAGACAATTTTTCTTGATTTTGTATAAAAAGGTTAATTTAAATAGATCGGATCTCTGACTTGTGCTCCTGCTTAATATTTATACTTTAATTGTTAATTTGTTTGCATAAATGCCATCATTTCCATTACTTGTTAATTGTTACTTGATAATTGTTGATTGGAAGTGCATAAATCCACTATACTTGCTACATGTCCTTTTTTTACAATTAATGAACATGTACCCGCAATTTCGAGGTTATAACTTTGAAGCAGCAGGTTATAATAGCCTGACGTGTTCGCCCCTTTCAAGGGTATAGGACCTATTGTAATTTTTAGGTTATAACTTTGAAGTGGTGAGTCATGGGCCTGCGACGTGGGTGCCACTTTCCAGTGATGGAAAAGTTAATGATTTAGTTCCACTGGAAACTTTATGATGGGAGGAGCTTTAGAGTGGTATATTTACATTTTCTTCCACTTTAAAGTTATATCCTCCAAAAGCCGCCATATATACAGGAATATGCTGTGTCGACTTTATTAGAGAAATGATCGAAATATTCAATAAAGATTTATTAGTCATCAGCACTGCACCAAACATAGTAATTTGTTACGTAAGTATTTGTTTCAACTAACCAAGATTATTAAAACAATGTTTGAGGGATTTAAGTACCTAATTTCAGACTCCGAGTTATTTCCAAAAATTATAATTTTTTCCTTAAATAAAGTGTATTCAGATGGCGCGTGCTCACAATCGAGCTACAACACCCATATTTCACATAAAACTTTCGATTGTTTTAATTTTATCCCGATCAGAAGTAACAAAATTCAATATACTTACTCACGCGTTTGTATGTTTATATGTTATATATTTTTATAGTTGATCAAGTGTTAGAAATAAATCAGGCAAAATGGAAGAATGAACATTTATCACAAAAATATGTTGCTAAAAGGAGATAGAGCTATATATTATTTACACAAACGCAGTCAGTTGTTTAACGTGTCCAGTCATACATATCCACGTTTTTGCCAGGTGACCACAACGTGGTTGGAATGGGGCTATCTGAGATCCAGGAACGTAGCAGCCACCAAAAGAGTGTTCCCTATTTTGGTAGCCGCTGCGTGATAGAACCGTGTATATTACGTGGCAGTGGTTGTTGTCAAACACTTCAAAGTTTTCCAGAATCATGGCCGCCAAGTTCCGTCCACTTAAAATGCTACTTGGGATGTTGTTCCAGAAGGTTAAGATATGGTTTCTATGAAAAATGGTTAGTTAGTTTATTATGCGAGTTTAGATTGTTTATCAACTTCATTGTAATTAAAAACTAGTCAAATATTGTGAGTAATAACTGTATGTATATCTTATTTTACAAACCTATAATTATAATTATTTTATATTTATATTTTATATATTTATGCTTGTTCAGTTCAATATAATCATTTTTTTATGTCCAGACAATGTGAAGAAATTGTCTTATATTATATGTTCTATGTTTATTACATTTTGACCCTTAGTATATATCTATATGTCTGTATATGTGCTCAAATTTGCTTATATATTTTTATGTTTATAGGAGTTTATTTATATGCTATAATCATTATTTATCGCTTTGTCTATGAGATTTTTGTATCTTCTGACAATAAAGCATAATTGATTGAATTCCAAGAACAATTTCTTCTTATATACAATGCCAAAAAGTAGTATACCACTAGAAATATTAGCAAGAGAGAAAAAATGCATTACAGTGATAAAAGAAGAAGTGTTGCTGGCATATTTTACTTTGCTGCTTCATTACTGTGGACGAAATTCCATGTTGTAAACAATTCTGAAAGTTCACAGAAATATTGATTATTATGGTAAGCAAATTGCTTTTTTTTAAGTGAATCCCGAACTTCCAGACCCAAAAAGGCCAAGATTCTTGAACGATAACACATCAAGCAATTTTTACAGGAAGCTCTCGAAGATAAATACTTGATGAAGATTCCAGTAATAAAAGGTGATCTAATAAGTTAACGTATCTGAAAGTTGGTAATGTAGAAGACAAAGGGACATACTTGTTCATTACAATACCTGATGTACGGAGTTTTGCCTTTATGGGGGATGGTTTCTATGGTGCTGTTGATATCTTAGGAGTTTTAAGTTTTTACGTCCAGTACATGTTACCAGTGACAGATTTTTTTCACGATATGGAAATGGTAACGGTGCAGTGTGTTGGGATTAAGATCATGTCAAGAATACTTGTGTACGTTGCTACTTTCTTGAATTTACCAAATGTTGCAATGTATACTGGTCATAGCATCAGACGTTCTTCAGCTATGATGTTAGCTAATGCTGAAGGCAATCTTACAATTATCAAATGACACGGAGGATGGAAGTCATCAACTGTGGCAGAAGGTTACATTGGGGATTCACTGTCTAATATACTTGAAACACCAAAGAAGATTCAAGGTGAGAACCTTCAGTTGCAGGTCCGTTTGAAAGTGACCTCTGATATTTTCATTTGCGATGCGAAACATAATGATGTTGAGTTGACTTAATAATTTCTTCCATTGTAGATAGGAAAAGTTGTTCTTGGAATTACAAATGGGATCAATAAATAATTAGAATTATTTTATCTCTTTTATTAAAAAATCAGCCAGTATTTTATGACTCGTAAAACTCTGTCTTATGATAATAAAACACACTAGTGTTTTATTGACATCATAAGACATTTGTAAACAGAAGCATTATGCAAGCTGTGGATAAAATATAAAATTTAGTCTTCATATAAACTACTCATTTTTTTACTTTCAAAAACGAATAAAAGGTATTTATAGATAATGTTTGTTTAAGAAACACTCAAGTAATTTTTTATTTTGGTATTTTTTGAATCTATTTGTAGTATAATTAATTTTTTTTAATTATAATACTTTCTCCTTTGGTCATTTGAAAGTACAAATCAAGAGATGGGTAAATTCCAAACTAAAATGAGAAGTGTGAAGAATGAAAGAAGAAAAAAGTATACTGAAATCAAAACATAATTTCAATATTTTTTCGAAATATTTTGTATGAAATAAAAAAATGGGCCACCAATTTTTATTTTTTTAAAGAAATATGGAGCCAATTTCCAGTAGTAGGCGAGGCAAGGAAACAAACTTACATACGTAGAGATCCCAAATCATAACTTTACTTTTGGCTTTGCTATAGTCGGGTAAAAATCAAATTAACTGATGATTTATTGTTATAACTTTTGGTTTCATCGGAATTAGATCCATCTTTAGAATTTCAAATTAATAATTTTTTTCGGACGAAGATAGGTTGAAGAACTCTATCTAAAATTTACACATGAGAAAATACCAGTTGAATATTGTCAACCCCTTTCAATGTAAATAATTTTGATTGTTGCCATATATGTTCACAAATCTGCATTATAGTGTTTTTCATATAGAGTGGGTACCCTTCATTGCTAATTGAAAATATGACATTTCATGAGAATATCCTAGGGTTACTTTCTATGTCACAAATATAATATCAAAGGGGTTACGCTTATAAACTACTAACTAAATGAATACATCTATATCTGAAAGTAGTTACATATATATATATATATATATATATACACATAAAGTTCGTAGCATATGGAAGTTTTTTTTATTAATAGATATAATGGAAATTTGACTTCGCAGTTAGTTTGTGCTTGAAAAACTAGTAAAAAACAGCATCTTTCCGTTTGTCATGTGCTACTCTAAACCTGTCAAATTTGAAATTTTTTCGAAAATCCTCAAAAAATCGTTTTTTTTTTGGAAATTTAAAAATGCCAGGGAAAACAGTTGCTCAGTTTCCAATTTTATAACTGTGCTCCAAATTTGGACTCTACTGTCAATTCGACTTTTTTCCAATTTTTTTAATTTTTGAATCTTTTGCTCTACCGATTTGAACGAAACATGATTCAAATTTCATAATTTTGATGAATACGAGACTTCAATGTCATATCTTGGCCAGAAAATACCCACATTGGCCTGATACCAGAAAAAAAATAAATGCACCTCCAGAAATTCGTCTTTATTGTTGCAAAGTTCATCTAGTTTTTTCCTTTCATTGTGAAACTGATTCGGATTCTCAATGTATGGACGTTAATATGTCAGAAATCGAATAAACGAATTTCTCTTCATTCTTATTACCATATTTCTTTTTTCAACAGATTTGTATCCCGTTAGCTGCAGTTGAGTTCGAAATATTTTTGTGTAGTTCACACCCAACAGTGTGACTGTTGGATGTAAACTGTTAGATGTAATTTTGAGCAAATAATAATTTTTCGAAACGTTTTTTGAATTAATTTCTTAAATCTCATATTTTTTATTTTTACCATCAGATGTGTAAAAACCATTAAACCAAAATAACTATAACCAAATTCACAATAAAACATCGTAACATTCATTGATTTATCTCAAAAATCTTATAAAGAACCCGAATTCATCATTCAGTATGCCGTCCTTCCCGTTCTTTGCAAATTATAGTCCTTTCATTAAATAGGGGATTTATGTTAGCACAACACTCCCGAATGGTATTCTCTAAATGTTCTTTGTTTGCAAATGGTCTGTGCTTATACACTTTTTGTCTCAAATAACCCCATAGAAAAAAGTCCATTGGAGAAAAGTCCGGTGACCTTAGTGGCCAATAATCTTCCCAATCTCGTCCTATCACTTTGTCCCTTAACATCTGACTGAGATACTGTTTCACTTCTACCGTTTGGTGGATCGGTGCCCCGTCAAGCTGATACCACAAATTTCGTCTAACACTTAGAGGCAGATTATCCAAAACTTCAGACAACTGATTCATAATGGAATTTCTGTACATGTCTGCGCTCAAATTTTCTCTTAAAAAATATGGTCCAACTATTTGGTTATGTAATAAACCACACCACACATTTGTCTTGGATGAATACTGGTCACAGCATTCTATTACAAAATTTGGATTATTGTTGGACCACCAGCGACAATTTTGGGAACTAACTGTTCCGTTCGACGTGAAAGTTGCCTCGTCTGTCCATAAAATCCTGTGATATCATTTTCTCTCTCACCTTGGAACCAAAATGAAAATCTTATTCGAATATGAAATCTCTTTCTTCAAGAGTGTGTATGAACTTTGGCTTATGGGGATGGAAATTATTTTTGTGCAAAATTATTCTCACAGTATCTCTGCCAACCCCAGTTTTTTCATTAATACTCCTAATATTAGTTTTTCCGTTTTCAACAACGCACAAACAAACATTCATTATACCTTATTGGATTATGTGGTTTCTTGAAACGATTGTCCACAGAGCCAGTTTCTTTGAATGTTTTCAATATCCTTCCCACTGTACCAAAGTGAATATTTCTTCCTGGATGCCGGAGATTGAAAATACCACATAAAATAACGATTTTCACATTGTCTTGTGTGGATAATATTGTGCATAAAACTTATTTGTGAATTATAAATGTACGAAAATCTGTACTCGATTTATCAAACGCAATAATTTGACTTAACCAAAACTAAAAATTTGTTTCAAAAGCCTACTAAGGGAAAATTTTATTTCGATTCGATCAATTGTACTTTCCGAGATGTTGCATTAGTCTTGTACCTATTGTTTAAAATCATGAAATTTTATACATGTTTAGTACAAATCGCTAGAACGAAAGTCTTTTGAATAGTTATGAAACTGTAGGTCATTGTTTAGTTTACAGAAAAGTATGATATTTCGGGTTTGTTTGTAACTGAATTATTGGTCAGAAAAATAATCAAACTGGATAAAAATCTATTGAAAAAAGAAATACGAGTGTAATGAGAATGGAGAGAAATTCGTTTATTCGATTACTGACATATTAACTTCCATACATTGAAAATCCGAATCAGTTTCACAATGAAATTAAAAAACTAGATGAACTTTGCAACAACAAAGTCGAATTTCTGGAGGTGCATTTTTTTTCTGGTAGAGCGAAATATTCGAAAAATAAAAAAAATTGGAAAAAAGTCGAGGACAGTAGAGAGTCCAAATTTGGAGGAAAGGTATAAAATTGGAAACTTAGCAACTTTTTTCTTTAGGCATTTTTCGAAATTTCTAACAAAAAAACTGATTTTTTGAGGATTTTGGAAAAAAATGTCAAATTTGACAAGTTCAGAGTAGCACATGACAAAAGGAAAGTGGCTGTTTTTTACTAATTTTTCAAGCACAAACTAACTGCGAAGTCAAATTTTCATTATACCTCTTAATAAAAAAAACTTCCATATTTTGCGAACTTTATGTGCGACACTGTATATATATATATATATATGTTGCTATTTTTTGCACAATCACATTGATCTTTACAATAATATATAAAAAATGGATCATATGGAATATTGAGCGTTCATAACAATATTGTTATTAGTTAGGCTGGTTGCTAGGCAACAGTTCATGGTAAGTACTTAAAATAGGTATTTGTTGGTATGTTTGAATTTCCGATTCCCATTATTCAAGAAATTTTCGATGTATTTTCAAGGGATTTCTGTAGTTTTGGTCAAATCTTAGAATCGCTTAAATTTTAGTATGTGTGAACATAACCTCCATGAACTGACTCAAATTTTTCAATCGATCCACCGTCCATTTTGCAATAAAAAATGGGTCTTTTTGTACGTGATGCCTATACCTAACATGTGAACGGATAGGACTTGTTCACATTTTATATTATAGATTCTGAACGGACCTAAGATTTTAAAACAAAATAACTCGTGTATGCAGAACTATCAGGGATTAATTAAAAAAAAAACGTAAATTTCAACCGCTTAGTTTTGAAGATATCGATGATGAAAAATATTAATTTTAATTGACACACCAACTGTGACGAATTGGCAACAGTGTACCCTGCGGCGAACTGATGGAGGCGTGGTAAAGTCCGGGAATATGAAATGGAAGCATCAATATCACTCGGCTTAGAAGAACGGAGATACACTCTGAATGTGTAGTGTTACCACGGTTACAGCACCGCTCTCTATACCTATCCATGCATGAGATGTGATTCAGAGTGTGCAAGCTCTGTCAAAAGTTCTAGACCGGCAACAACATATGAGCATTGGATTTTACTGTACCTTGAGGCAAAACTTTTGGCTGTTACGTGTACATAAGGCTTAGAATGGATTTAAATGTAGATAAGTTTGGGGAAGAAAATATTATCAATATCAACCCATCTTGATATTGAAATCGGGAAGGAGGGAGAACCGGCTGCTCAACGCTAATCCAACTTGAGTAACGTAAAAGGCCCGAAACTGCACAAAAAAAGGTTTTCAAAAATTGTGTACACGAGAAAAACAGTATTATTAATATGAAAAACTTCCTGGCAAGAAGGGTAACACTGATATTCCAAAGTATTTCCAGATTGATAGTTTTTTTGTGAAAGAAAAATACAGCATATTGTCACAAGAAATCCAAAACATTAACAAAGAGATTACCAACATTTTGAAAGATGCTTCTGATGAAGGTAAATTTAAAGACTGATTATCAGTAAGTATCTTTAGTTGTGGTAATAATGAGTATAGTCAGAGCCTACAAGAGAAACGTATCAGTTGAATTGAAACTGTAGATGAGGAGAGAGTTATAATCATCACTACTAAATACCAAAACACGTATTCCCCAAAGCTGTACATTAGTTAACAAAGAAAATAATTTTCCTGAAATATTTAGAAAATATTTAACAGCAAATGCCAGGCTCAGAATAGTGCACGAGAAAAGCTCAACAAACTCCAGAGGCAAGCGTGTCTGATCATAACAGGGGCAATGTCTACCACCCCAACAGATTCCTCCTTTGCACATTTGCTTAGAGAAGGACAGGAGTGAGTGTATACAGAAACCTGTCAAGGTCAACGAGTAATAGAGATGGAAGTTGTCGCAAGATCGAGATAAAATCCCTTCCGATTAAAGCAATGCCATCTGACCCAATGATCCCCCTATACAACTTTGATAGACCTTATGAGATTCTCCCCCCAGAAACAGATGAAGGGGAGACGAAAGAATGAGAACTCACAAGGGCCAATCTACAATGGTACACAAACGGCTCCAAACCGGAAGACGGAGTAGGGCCGGAGTACATAATTTAACCTTAGTGTAAACCTGGGAGAGTACGTCACAATATTCCAGGCAGAAGTCCATGCAATTAAACTCTGCCTGCAGGAAATTTTGAAAATATAAAAGTAAAAATCATGTCAGACAACCAAGCAACACTGAAAGCTCTGGCATCAAGTCAGATAGAATCCAGAGTAGTATGGAACTGCGTGAAAGTCCTTCAAAGAGTAGGCAAGGACAACAGAATAACTCTGCTGTGGGTCCCTGGCATAAAGGCTTTGAAGGAAATGAGAAAGTCGACCTTCTAACAAACAAGGCACTACGAAAGAGTTCATAGGACCAGAGCCTTCTTCGGAATTTCAAAAAGTGTTTTCAGACTGGACCTAGTGGAAAAAACGCGAGTACTGGTATGAAACATTTATAAAGAAGAACAGCAACCCTGTTAGAACTGCATAGGAAAAACCAGAAAAATTATAACAGGCTTACTCACAGGACACAGACGACTGTGAAAGCATCTTAGAAAAATTGGACTTGCGGAATGCGCAGAGTGTCACTTTTGCCAAAATGAGGAAGAAACAGCAGAGCACATCTTGTGCAGCTGCAAGGATCTGGAATGAATAAGATTCTACTGTATGGATTACAGGCAGCTAGAGCCCAAAGATCTGGAAAAGGTATCACCAAGCATCATCATTGACTTCATCAGAAGCGCAGGACTTGAAGGTGAACTGTAATTTAATTGGGATCGACCTACAATTGATCTGAGAAGGTCGCATTAGAAAAGGAGGTTATCGCCCCACTCGAAAAGAACCCAACCTATCCTCTGAAGGCTATATAGAGGTTTTAAATAAAATAGAATTCTGCAAAAAATAATTGCAGGTAATGTTATTGCTGGCTCCTCGTTAATTTCCATTTTCATTCGGATTCTTATAATTTTAGAAATTTATGGAGAATAATTAATAATTCTTACAATCCGTTAGAGTCCAACAACATTAATATTAAAAATATGAAAAATGCTCAAAATTATGAAAGAAAGGAACGTTCCAGTATCACATTTAACAATTGTTCAAATTATACGTTTAACTTCAAGTGAATATATTGATCGTGCAAAAAAGTATTTAAAATACTATCAAATTAATTATTTACATAACACTTATTTGTGGACTTTTTATTAAATGAATTGAATGGTATTCGACTTTGCATTTGTTTTTTAGTTTACTTTTTCAATTCATGATAAAAATAAATGGAGACTCCATTGTTTTCGGAAATATAGAATGTAAACAAAATAAAAAATTAAAAAAGATATTTTGTAGGAACAAATTTTTTGCATTTATCACCTTTCATAACCTAAGAAAGAAATAAAATGAGTTAATTCCGAAAACCTTACAATTCCTCACATAATTACTTTTGTACATGTTTTGCAGAAAAAAACTTTTATCTAAATTCCATTGAATTCATTCAATGAAAAGAGGATATGGTATTCACTTCAACGGTAACCCTAGATAATAGAATACAATTAATGTATTTCACTGTCGATAGTCACTATTTGTCAATGAAAAAGGAAGATTCCCGAATTGTATCCTTTCATTTTTGAAGGTGTTGTGCAGTTCATAAAATGAGCTCTAGTGAACCGTGTAGAAAATTAACATAAATAATATCCCCATGATTTCTCACACTTTTGGACTTTCATCTATCAAATACATGTAAAAAGGAAACACTTATCCTTATTTTGTTTGCAGCAAAGTGAAGCACTAAAAATATATATGTTTTTTCAACACTGAGCAGAACATTATCCGCCTTTGTTCACACTACACTAAACGAATGACATTAATTATTATGACAGAAAATTCCACTTTACACCCTGTTTGAAGGAATAGATTTGCAGAAATTCCATTTGGATTAAATGCAGCTGGGAAAACCATTAGAAAGTATTGCTTATCTCCATATCCTTGCTCTTATTTGTAACAGGTTTACATGTTTGGACTAGATTATTCAGTTCTTCAGTTTTCTCAGTTCAATACTGACATGAGATTCAAACTCATTCTTTCACCCTTTCCAGAAACACACTTTGTCCTACCTGCTAATACCATTATGTCTTGTAAACACTTATCTGAAAAGGAAACAAAAACATTAGAGATAAAATATCAAAATACTATGTGCTAGGACATGTTTTTTCTAGCCGAAAGTGAGTAGGCTAGAAAAAGGATTTATAGTTTAGTTTTTCTTTCACAAGTAAGCATTTTCTTGGCACCAAGATTGGATAATTTTATACCAAATGGAGAGTATGGCAATGGGGATTATACTTGTTTCTACCTTATAAGAAGGTGAGTATTTTCCCCCACATCAAATGTTTAAAGTTGAACTTTATACCCTAGCACTTTTTCTCATGTAAAATGATTCTAGACAGTCATAACGCTAGTAAAACCGTGAACAATGACTGCTAGCAAAACTGTGTACAACAACTTGTTTTAGAAAGCCATGCACTAAAACTAAAAATAAATTATGTCATATGCTTATCATCAAAACAAATTCTGATAAGTTGAACTTTTAGTATAAAGGATTAAAAAAAAAATTACTCCAGAGTGAAAAAATACTCTTTACAGGCCTTAAGAAGAGTCAGCACCTCTCTGTTTTTCTGAAGAATAACTTAGCAAGGAACACAGAACTTAAATAGATCTATATAATGTGAAGATTCATTTTTATTGGACTGGCAAGGAAGTAAGCGGAGAGCTGGCACCCATCTCGGCTTCGTTTGGTCATATTAGTAGTCTGGTGTAATTCAAATTTTGATATCATATGGGCCTAAAACCCTTGTTACACTATGCCTTTTTTGTGCCTATTTGTCTGCCTAAAATGTCAGGTTTGCCAACACAGTAATTATCTGTTGGACTCGACATAACCAACAAATAAATGAAATTATTCACATAGTTTTCGTTTTGTTTAGTATGACAGAAAAGAAGAAAAAAGCTAGTACCAGGTAAGGAAAAAGTTGAAACAAACAATCCTATTCTAAATTACTTAATCATTTAAGGTAAATGTTTGCAGCTCTGAAATTACTGCCTGAAACAATCATTAAAAAGGCACGGTGTAATAGTGTCATTTGGGGAAATTTAGCCAACAAATAGCCATGAAAATAGTCTCGAAAAAGGCATAGTGTTTTAAGGGTTTGAGCAATCTACAGGTTCCTCGTTATGTAATTTTTCAGAAAAATAATTTAGGAGATTGTAATTTGTTCATTTAAAATGCCCGAAGACGCAGTACATAATAGAAGTGCACAAAGGCTCAGATTCCGAATTAGAGCTGGGTATGCATAGGACACGCTTGATCAGGACATCAACTCCAGTACCAATCCATATTTTCGCTGAAAAAATGTCAGTTCTGAAAAATCCGAATTTGTCTCACTTCCCAATGAAACGTCCCCGTATCTTCCGTAATTATTGGAGTAGAATTCTGTAATTTTCACGATGGTTAGATATACTGAGGATAAGTCTAAATCTCTTCTGGGATTGACCTGAGTGATATACACTGCACGCCAGGAGCGATGAAAATACCGATTTTTGCGAAAAATAATATTAGGAGGCTCAAAATTCTTACGGATTCGTGATCAGGAAATCAACTGTAGCACCAATCCATATTTGCGCTGAAAAATTTTCAATTCTTCAAAATCCGAATTTGTCCCACTTCTCATGGAAACACCCCCTTATCTTCCGTAATGATTGGAGTAGAATTCTGAAATTTCATTAGGTATACCGGAGATGATGCTGAATATTTTCTGTGGTTGACCTGAGTGATATATAATGCGTGGCAGGGGCGATTAAAATGCTGATTTTTGCGAAAAATAATATTAGGAGGCGGTATAAGTGGGATTTTACTGATTCGGGATTAGGACTTCAAATTTATAACCGGTAGGCATCTTTGCTGAAGAATATTTCAATTAAGAAAAAAACGAATTTTCCCACTTTTCATGGAAACACCTCTGTATCTATCGTAAAGTTAGTCGAGTAGAGTCTGAAATGTCCACTATAGGTAGATATTCAGGGGATGAGTCTTAATAATATCTGAAGTCAAATTTGCTGAGCTTCCAGAGGGGAGTACAAAAATATAGATTTTTTAAAGGAATTAAACCAGATAACCACAGAAAAAAATGCTTCCTCCAGAAATCGAACATAAGTCCCCAAAGTAGCAGCCTAGTTCTCTATCAAGTACACCACTCTGTGCCTCATCTTGACTATAAAACTTATTGCCTAAATATGATTAGAATCAGCCGCTACCATATTACCCTATACTTAAAATAGGTACATTCGAATATAGAGAAAAATCTGTGAAATTATTTGCAGAAAAAGATAATATCAAAAATTGCACAAGAAACCCCTTGACCATACTTATTAACTTCACACCTATATGCGCAATCATCATCAGTAGGTAAACTACACTAAATAAATTGTTACATGCTATTACAATATATTAAATGTGGGTAGCTGAATACACTTGTGTAGAATAAATGAAATTTTTTAAACTTAAAAAATTACTTTATACAAAAAATTTCATTTATTACAATATATACCTGGTGTTTCTAATTGAGTTATTTTATTCTTATTACTGTTCCTCAAATCGCTAATGGGATCTTGATGGTTCTATGGAGATTAAAGTAAACAAGGTGGAATACTTTGGTAAATTTTTATTATTGTTTTTGTGGATAATTATACTCTCCAGGCAATCTAATTTTCTGCCGTTTTGACCGGTTTGATCATTATCAAATTATGAATACTAATTTTGTGACCAGATTAAATCATAAGGTCCTCTACACTTGACTTATTCTCACTTCGGTTGGTAGCATGGGCCACATGTTCGTGGAACCTTTCAGGCCGTAATAGACTTCGTCAGAATTTTGACAACTAATTTAATAAATTCCCTACTTATCTAGCATGTCAGTTTCGTCCTTCGGGTTTCCTAATAATGTTTGCAAGTTATTTCTACTGGTATAAACTGCTTGGAGATTTAAATCCTGGAGTATAGTGTTAAGACCTCTCGTGAGTTTTGGATTGAAAGGGATTCTCAAGAATCTTTTGCTTTCCGTCGTTTTTCTCAGAATGGTGGTGGTTCTCAAAAGATTATCAATAATGTCTTGTGTTTGATTATTGCTATTTCCTTGGTATTTTTTATTTCATTTTGAAAACGATCAGCATTCAATGGAAAGATCTCGGCTCGGTGTATTAGAAAATGTATTCATATTCAAAACATGCTTTATTGTTAAAGATAAAGATCTCATATACAAAGTCTCAGCAATCAATTAAACCTAAAACACAACCTTAAACAATAATTATAACAAAACAAAAACAATGGAAAATGCAAAGATAAACAGAAACAAATTAAAAATCTGTCTTCAAAGAATTCTAAAGATAAAAAAACATTTTTGGCTTCTCTTTTAAAAGTCTTAAAATTATTAGTGTTTTTAATTGCACTTGGTAGGTGGTTAAACATTTTTTTTTGCATTATAAATAAATGATTTTTTTAATTGATTTGTAGATGGAATTGGTAGTGGAATGTTATGACCCTGCCTACTGTCATGAATAATATTATTTGCATTTCTATACTTTTTGAACACAATACACACGATTTCTAACATATATATATATATATATATATATATATATATATATATATATTCTAACCGCACCAGACTCTAATTCCCTGGAAATTGTACTCAACGCAAAGCAGCCCGATGATATTTTTTTGGCAAGTTTTTCAATGTGACCATTGAAAGTAAGCTTATTACCTATGTGTATTCCTAAAAATTTACTCACACCCACATTATTGATTTCCACAGTGTCAAGATATACATTATTTACATTACACTTAAAAGTCAAGATATTAGTTTTAGTCACATTAAAAGTCAGCAAATTACTATCACACCACATTTTAATTTTTTCCAAGTCCTTATTTATGGTGGAGTTCAAGTTTGATAACTCGGAATTGTGCCAAAGAATGGTGGTGTCATCTGCGAACAAAGTTATCTGTCCATCTATCTATCTCAACATGTGCCAGATCGTTAATAAATAATAAGAAGAGAATTGCCAAGCACTGAACCTTGCGGTATCCCACATCCCACCACACTGTTTTCAGAGATTTCGTCCCCCAGTGAGACTCTGCGTTCTGCCACTGAGATAAGATCTAAACCAATTTAGTGAAGTGCCACTAAAGCCGTAAATTTGGAGCTTCTGTAGCAATATTTCATGACTTTAAAACTAGCCTTTTCGTGTCGAACATACAAAACACATCATCCACATACCGGAGCCATATTTTTGGGAATTATTGACTTTGAAGTTTCAGATTCGTTTCGAATTTACTCATTGGAATATGAAATAGTTTTGATCCATGCATAAGGATGTCATTTTTTAAAAAATCCCAACTCTTTCTGTTTCAAACTTGTTCGACTCCAAAAGTTCTTTTAAGTACTGCAAGGTTTCAGGTTATAACCTGTCAAAATGGTTATCGGACGAGTTCAATAGTTTACCTATCCAGCCAAAAAGTTACTTTATCAAGAATTCTTATGAGTTCGTCAATAGAATAAAAAATGTAACTTTGGTGGATGGTGTGATTTAGGTTTCATTTGAAGTAAGCTCTCTATTTCCAAGTGTTCCTATTCCTGAACCCTTGCAGTACTTAAAATAACTTTTGGAGTCGAATTTTGAAATTGTCATCATTATGCATGGATCAAAACTATTTCATATTCTGAGATAAATTCTACCAACAGAAGGAAGGCACTGCCATGGCAAACCTTTTTATGAGTAAATTCGAAATGAATCTGAAACCTGAAAGTCAATATTTTCCAAAAATAAGTGCATGATGTGTTTTGTATTTTCGACACGAAAAGTCAAAACAAAAACGTCTTCTTAACCTCCATGAACTCAGTGTTCAAACGAATTAACTTCACGGGAGAAATGGAAGTTGATGGACTATTGCCTTTCCTTGACACTCTGGTAATCAGAAATAAAGAGCGTTTGGAAATAGACATCTACAGAAAGCCCACCAACACGAACAGGTTCATCCCAGCTGATTCAAAATACCACATTCAACACAAAATGGCTAGTTTTAATTTTCTAATACACAGAGACGGAAACTTTCCGTTGAATGCTGATCATTTTCAAAATGGAATGAAAAAGATCAAGGAAATAGCAAAAATCAATGGATATACACCAGACATTATTGATAATTTCTTGAGAAATAAGCATTTCACACGTTTAGTGAATGAATCCACCACTCTGAGAAAAACGACGGAAAGCAAAAAATTCATGAGAATCCTTTTCAATCCAAAACTACGAGAGTTCTCAACACATTAATGGATCAAATGTCAAAATCAATATTACAGTACAAAATATTTAGGTGTTACGATAGATGAAAATCTGAAGTGGGCAGAACATGTTACACACTTAACCAACCGTACATAAATTTTATCAACTCAGGAATATAATGAACAGAACATTATTAATGTCAGTATACAAGGCATTGGTGGAGTCCATAATTAGATATGGAATCCTAATATGGGGAGGTCTGTATAGCAATGCATTGTGTCCTTTGAATGTGGTACAGAATTATATACTGAGGGTCATCCTACAAAAAAATAGAATGTTCCCAAGAAACTTATTATATAATGATAACACACTTAATGTAAGATCTCTATATTTCCATGCCAATTGCTTATACATTCACAACACATCCTTTATAATACTATATTTGAACATCGACTCTAAGCTGGTAGATGTAGTTTTTACTGCTTTTTTAGTTGACAATAATACTCCTCCACCAAATATTGTATCATTTCTTTCTCTATGGTAGATTTATTGAATTTCCTTAGAATATTACTTATATATGAGTTCATGATTTTATGTTTGTCAGTACCTATGCAGAGTAAATGTGTTCAACAAATACCAATATTTGTCTACTATATGTACTGAATTTGTAGGTTACCTTGATCTCTATGTCGTAGTCATATCCTGTTTCTCATATTTGGCTGAAGAAGGTGCAGCAGTTAGTTCAGGCGGCATTTCAACGTTGAATGAAATACCATACGGCCTGAGATGATATATCAAATATTCCAAAACATACATTTGATTCGGACTGACGTAATGGAAAGAAACCGCATTATCAGAACAACAGCCCATACCCTAAGATGAAAAAACAAATGTAATTTAAAAAGTAGTATGCAGTAGAGTTTGTAGGATATAATAATAATATCTCGGTTTATTAAAAAAAAAAATGTTTTAATTTGAAAACAAACATATAAAGTGCTTAGAATAAGTTAATCCAGTTATTCTTGTATAAACTTGTGAGGTGTATAACATATGTAAATTAATATTTTGTGATTAGATCATCAAAAAATCAAAATAATATATGAGTTAAATAAGCATAATAATAGAAAAAATAAATGCAAAAAAATCAGAATACATATCAATTATTTTATAATCTATATTGCTGTATCTGTAGGTTCATTAAAATTACCATGCTTTTTTTTTCATTATTCATTTCGAGATGAAAATATGAATGGACAATTTTACATACCTCCTTACTGTCATAATAAATATACTGCCAGTACCAAAAATTTTTGGAGACATGCCCTGGTATCAAGTGGTGCTCTGGTACAAAAGGAAAGAACCTGCCTCTACCCAAAGAGTCACGACTATCACCAGCTCTCACATGCAATGCCTCCATGCATTTGCCCATTTCAACATCCTCTGCACCTCCATTCGCCTTTGAGCAGCCCGTCGAGTTTGTTAAACCGATCTGAAACAAAAAAAGTTCATCTAGAACAATTTCAAAAATGAGTTTGTTAAAGGGGGCATATCAAAATTTCTGAATGTTGAAATTGATCAGTTCAATAATAGTGTCACAACATCAAATTTTTGGAAATGACTTACACTCTTTTCATACCATGATTAACCATGATGTAAATAAACATGTCAATGTACCTAAATAGTATTTTCCTACGAATTAACAATTGAAAGATTTATGAATGAGAAAAAAGTGGCAATATACAAGTCCTATTTGATGTAATTTTGACTGCTGTTCTCACCAACATACTTTTGGGTTTTTTTCTTCTCAGTGGAAGAAAAAAAAGTCAATTATCTGTTGTTCCAAATTATGAAATTTGCCCCGATACATTACTGCGTTTTTGGTTTTCTGGATTAAAAAAGATTCTAATAATATTTCCAATTTGTCAGTAACGTTCTGTTTGAAAATGATAATTCTAAAATGTTTCAGAAGAGAATTAATATTGGAAATTATTAAAACAAAATACAATTCCTTTAATGAAATTTTGGAAATCAATTGTTCCTTTTCTCATCCAAGTTTTAATAAATTATTATTATTTGAAATCACCATTGAAAATTGTGTCTTTTTTTAAATTTACTTGTCAAAATCTGACACCCAGCACAGAGGTTCACAGGATGTTCATTTTAACGTGATCTATTTGGTTCGTAATGTTTCTCATTCTAACTCTTTTTTCCGCAGTGCCATCCATGTTGGATCCAAATGAGTATTAAAAAAGGTCTCATTAAAACTTTTTACGACAAAAAATGTTACAGATGAGATTGATTTCATAAAAAAACTGAGGAAATCCAAAAATTTTTGCCAATAGAACAATCTAACTAATTAAAGACAAAATAAAATTATAGTTTAAAAAATCAAAATGTTCTCTTATGTAAAAAAAGCGTGAGGGTGCTTAATATCAGTTATCTTAATATAATTATGAAAAGCAAGTAAAGAGCAAGCATCCCCTGCCAAGAGAAAAATTTTTGGTCAATGACTTTATTCTTATTATTTCCGACTTTCTAGTCCTTATTGCTTTATAATCGTGTTTTTTATTTTTTTTATCTATAATTTTATTTTCAACTTTTTAGCTTATATTGCCACAAAAGACTAAAAAAAGACTACGGGAGAAAAACTCATCTATTGATTCCTCCACATTAGATGAAAACTATAAGTAAATTTTGGCGAATGTGCATTTGCCATATTTTGAAATGTAAATTATGCTGTGAAAAACTAGTGCATACACCATATCTTTGAAATAAATTTTTTTTTCTGAAGATCTAGGTAAGGAATACCAGGTCAGCTATAGAAATTATTGTATAGTCATTGGTTCTTAATACGTTTGCAAAATTTCAAATACTTCAGATATCTGGAAGTGGGTGAAAATTAATTTCAAAGATTCCATTATTACATTCATACATACAGGTGAAGCTATTAAAGCGTGTATAAAAAAACAGCAACATCAATAAACTCAACTCAAACTTTACGAGACAAATATAATTCCATACATTTTCGGTCTCTCCAAAAAGTTTGAAATAATCAAAAACAAATTCAATGTAGGAACAGGGTTCAAAACTCATAACACCTTGAGATCGGAATTAACTCAGAAACAACTTAAAAAAATAGTGTATGCAGTGCTCCATATGTTTGTGGTAAAACCACAGACCTTTGGGAATAATCAGAAGAAATTTCCTGGACAAAAACCAATGTCTCATTGCCCTTAAATGATCTCAATATGTGGCACTAATACTCAAAACTTTTTTGAGGTAATAAAAATCAAGAACTTAAAAAAATTGTTAATTTGTGAACCATTCTCCTGTGAAAGGTAGACATTGAGTTAATTGTGGGGGATCGTTGAAAACAACCCGAGAAATTATTCTTTGAAATACAGTTATAAATTTGAATAATTAATTACCTCAACAAATCTTTTCAATGCTTCCTTACTCAAAACATATCCTGCTCCACCACTCATATATCCCTGCTTCACATATGGCTTGAATCTACATCCAAAATATACTGGTTCACTATGTTTTGCGGTAATAACATGTACCTTAAATTCTCTAGTATCACATACCTTGAAAAAGAAACTGTGTTATAGATTATAAAAAATCAACAAAAAATAATAATGAAAGGATCATTATCATTATATCAGAAATTTTCAGGCAACTGAATGTTAAAATATGAAACACTCACGTATCATCATCTGCTTTCAGAAACCAATCAGCCTTGTTATAGTAATGCTTGTAAACATATTTAAATGCTTCCTTTGTTTTGAGCCAAAGATTATTACGGCCTTCACTCACTGGTAAAGCCACTGCAGGTAGAGATTCATCTGAAATTATTCAGGGTTCAAATTATATTCATCTTAGTTTTAATTTGTGTTTCAAAGCATATTAATTTGCATTCATATATTGAAGTAGGGTGAGGATATTTAGATTGTAGGGGAGTCGATATGGCTCTTCAGCCTCTCCGTACCTCGACCTATAAGGTTTTTTGTACATCACCCTTCATCTATTCAAGACCCGGGATTCCGAGACTCCTTGCGAAGCGTATCAGTTTCCTGGGAGCTAAGTTCCTGATATCTGAGGGCGTTAGTGAAACCCCTTTGAGGAACTTAAGCCTTTTGCAAAACAGCGCTTGGCAGTCGCAAAGCAGTTTCAGCGAAGTTGTCGCAGTAACGGCACAGTTCAATGTCTGATCTATAAATTTTTTTGAGGTGATACCTCAGAGGACATTGTGCAGTCCCGTTACTAGTTTCAAGTCCTTCTTGTCCAACTCGAGAAGCTGTTCAGCTTTCCTTGGCGATGGGCTCAGCTTCCCAGCGCCGAAACTCTTCGTTGGCTTTGGAAAGACCAGAAAAGGGTTCCGGGTCAGAAAATTGAGTGTTTGCGCCTTCCTTGGCAAGGCTGTCCGCTTCTTCATTGCCTTTGATTCCCTTGTGATCCTGGCACCCACATCAGAGTAACCTGATTGTTCGTTGCCAGTTGTTTTAGGGAGAGTTTGCAGTCCCAAGTCAATCTAGACTAACAAGTGTATGACTTTAGAGCTTTTAGTGCTGCTTGCCTGTCTGATAGGATATAGATTTTTGCCCCCCTGAAGCATCTGTCAAGGATTCTTGGGAGCAAATTTCTATAGCATGGGTTTCTGCTTGAAAAATTGTTGGGGCTTTGCCTAGGGAATTTGAGAGTCTAAAATTAGGACCCGTTACTCCCACTCCAGACCTTTCGTCCATTTTGGAACCATCAGTATACCATACTGATGCATACTGTTGTTTATAAACACTTCATAATTCACTTCAAAGTCGTGTCTAGCTAGCATATCTGATGGTCTTGTACCTTGTACCTGGATTCTAGGGGAATATTTTCCAGAATCTTCAGATGTCCAATCAGATTTCAAGCCTTTAAGTTTGATGCCTGGTGCAGTCTGAAGGCACTTTTTGCCGCTTCTTTCATTACACACAAGTGTAGTGGCAGAAGATTCAGCATTACCTCTAGTGCTGCAGGCTAACCACTGCACTTTCTGCAGCTTGATTTGTGCCGAGTGCTGTTGGGTTTTTGACCTATGAGGCATAGGGACCATAGGTTTGATAATCGTTTCATTATATCATTTTCGGCTTCAAACCCCATGTCTTGCCAAAAACTCTGCGGCACGTCCAGGTTGCCGCTGTAGGCCTTGGAAATAATATTTTTAATATGACCGTTCCATGTTAGTCTCTGGTCGATTATGACGCCCAGGTATTTGACTTCATTGGAAAAAGTTAGCTGAGTTCCATTCAGGGTTATATAACTTTCAATCTAACTTCAAATATTCATCTTCTTCAAACATATGTGAATAATCTGAATCCATTTACATTTCATGATAAATTTCAGAAATATTACACAATAGAACAGGATCATGTAAAGAAATCCAGATCGATCAAAAGGAATCCAATGTGGTGGAGTATTATTTAGACCACCTACTCGAGCTTATTTTCTGAATGTCGCAGGCACTCAAATTTTATACCACCACCCCAGTATCGTGTTTCAGAGTATGGCAAACGAAAACACGTGGTGGTACGATTTGCATGAACCTGTTGCAGTAAACGATCGATAATTATTGGTTCGATTTTGCCAGTGCATATATTTGTCAGAAATTTGTATATATAGTTTTCAATATTCAATTCAATATTATTTATGTTTGTTTTTCATTGAAATATTGCTAAATACTTCTTTGCAAGTAAGTAAAAATGTTGTTTTGCCAAAAACATATATTTATAACTAAAAATGTTATTTTAATTGTATGATTCTATATTTGTACCACCGCTCCAGTAGTGCTTTTTTGTGCGAGAGTAAAGCGGATATATTTTTCTTTAGGAAATGACACACAATGAAGATTTGCCATTCCGTTTAGTGGGAATGAGCCGGGAAGAGCTGAAGAATGAGCTCGAGGGAAAACATAAAAAGGTGGTACAAAAAACAGACCTCCAGTTTTTGAAAGGAACATGTGTACTGTGGTAAAATATTTATCGGTTTTAACTCATTTACAATCACTTAAAACCAAATAATTAGAATAAACTTTTAAAAAATCCTTAAAGTTGTTCTGCTCCAGCTTCATCAAAATGAATGTTGAATTCTTGCTCCAGTAAGAGTTGAAAATATATCCCCAGTCAATAAGAAATATTCATTCAAAACAGACACGTATTCAATAGCAATCCTGTAAACTGTAACTCTTTTTAGAAGATTGATTGTCAGCACAAGTTTGAACTTTTCAAATCCTCTTCAGAGCAAGTCCAGAAATAAAAATGCCAACGGTAAATCAACTGATTAAGTAATAACTTTCTATAACCAAAGTCTGTTTCAGATGGCTGTATCCCCCTGAAGGGAAATATTTTAAAAACAGAACGTATGGTACACATAGATGGGACAAGTATAGGCTTTCCTCAAATACTGTTGTTGTTTAGAATAGAATAGAAAATTTCTTTATTTCAAATTATGCCTAACAATGATTAAAAATCTTTGATAAATATAAAATGAAATGACGTCAGTACAACTTATGAATTATCACCATTACATACAGTAAGATATATTACATTATCGGTAGATGTAGTTATAGTATTCCTGTAGACTATAAGGTTCAATTTCAGTCAATAGTTTTTTCACATTAATTTTGAATAACTCCTTCTTACTAATCGCCTTTATTTCTACTGGTAATTTATTGAACAATTTGATGCATGTGTAATGAGGACTCTTTTCAAACAGACTTAGTCGATGAGTAGGTAATGTTAACATGAGATTCCTAGATCTAGGTTCTTGAATTGTATTGTTCGTGAACTCTTCTTTATTGCTGAATAAAAAGGTTAGGCATTCGTATATATACAACCCATATATTGTTAGCATATTTTCTGATTTGAACACTCCTCTGCATGTCTGTCTGAAGTTCATATTTTTTATGATTCTTAATACTCGTTTTTGTGAAGTGAATACATCATTTACTTTTGAATTGTTTCCCCAAAATATCAGGCCATATGTCATAATCGATTCACAGTTTGAGTGGTAGATGGTTTTCATTGTATGGTAATTAAGGTACTTCTTTATAACCCTTATGGCATATGTTACTTTGCTCAATTTGGCACATAATGATATTATGTGACTTGACCAGTCTAGGTGTTCATCGATTGTGACACCCAGGAACTTAGCTTCATTGACAAATTTTATGTTGTCGCCGCTTAGGTTCACGTTGGTTGGAGAATCAATCCCATACTGTTTTGTCCTAAACAATATTGCGTTTGTTTTGCTTTCATTAATTACTAATTTGTTTTTTGCAAACCAGCTTTTAGACTGTTCGTAAAGTGTTTCGCTGTTTGACAGTACTTCTGGGTAGGTTGATCCTCCTATTACCAGGTTAGTGTCGTCCGCGAAATTTACAGTCTGACCGTTTACTGAGTTATGTAATGAGTGTAAATCGTTCAGGTATATTATAAACAGTAGGGGACCAGCTATGCTGCCCTGTGGTATTCCTACAGTTGTGTATACAGTTTCAGATTGATAAATTTCATTGTTATGATTTATCTCTACTTTTTGTTGTCGTCCTTGAAGATATGTTTGGAACCAGTTCAGTGCATTTCCCCTTATCCCATATCTTCCAAGCTTATCGAGGAGGATGGTCCAGTTTATGCAGTCGTACGCTTTTGACAAATCAAGAAAAATGCCTATTGCTATAAACTTCTTTTAAAAAAAATTCAATATACTTCGTGTGAACTCAAAGATGGCTGTATGTGTGGATTTACCACTCATATATCCATGTTGATGTTCACTCAGAAGGTTACAGTCGAGCAGAAACTTTTAACTTGTGTACACATGGCTAATTCAAACAATTTAGAAAAGCTTGGTGGTAAGCTGATCGGGCGGTAATTCTCAATTAGTTCGTAATCACCTTTTTTATGAATAGGTTTTACTACTGAGAATTTCAGTATTTCAGGAAATGTTCCATATTTCAAAGAGTTGCTTATAATATATGCTAGAATCTGCTTAATTGTCTGAATGGACAGTTTCACTATAGCCACGGGTATTTCATCATACCCACTACTATATTTATTTTTCAGTAGCCGACCTAGTTCCACAACATGTTCTGGGTTGACAATTGTTGTTAACATTGATCTATCGTTATCAAGTATTGAGCAATCTGAGGGAACTTGTTCCAAGTTTGCCAAACAGTTTTGGTACTACGTCAATGAGATATTTATTGAAATCATTTACAATCTGCTCAGGGTCGCCTGATATCTGACATTGATTTTTAACAGAACCTTTTCCCCTTACCTCATTACAAATACACCACATTGTTTTACATTTATTATCAGAGTTCCTAATTTTGTTTTCGAAAAAGTCTTTTTTTGCATTAGCTAACAAGGCCTCATATTCTTTTCTTGTTTCATTGTACTGATTTTTGAATAAATTATTATAATTAGATAAGACTAATAGTGTATCTAACCTAATTTTACACCTTGTTATTTCGTTGTTTTTAAAATTATATTTTCTATTACAATTGATCTTTACTAATTTTTTAGGAAAGGCCTCTTCAAAAATTCTAATGAAATCTCTACTAAAATTATTCCATTGGCTATTTACATCATTTCTAGCTATTTTAGTTATTTCATCCCATGTTTGTTCTTTTAGTCTATCAATAAAGTGAATTTTATTTTCTGCATTGAAAAATCTACGATATATAACATTCCTACTTGTATGATTACTTGTTTCAAAATTAATGATTTGAGCAGTGTGATCAGAAATGTGGTTTTCGACTACCTCCGTAGAATATGGACCTTCATAGTTGGTGAATATATTATCAATGCATGTCTTTGTGTTATGTGTAACTCTCGTATTCATCAATTACTGGATATAGATTGAAGAACTGGTAAGTGTTAGTAAGTTCCTAAGATTATTACTCTGTGTTTTGAAATCTATGTTAAAGTCACCAGCTATAAAGACCGTATTATTTTCTATGCAGATGGCATTTAGTAATTGTTCTAACTTACTGAGGAATATTTTCATATCTCCGCTACAAGGTCTATAAATGGAAATTATGCTTGTTCTGTTTTTCTTAACACTAAAATCTGCTACATCACATTCAAAGTGACCCTTTACCGATATGTTAATCAATTCTGCATGTTTCACTGTTTTGACACCTACTCTGGCATAGATAGCAGATCCACCATGCTCCTTCTCATCTCTACCAAAGCACGATATCAATTCAAAGTTTGCTAATACATAGCTCTGGAGTTGTTGCTCAGTTTTCCAGTGCTCTGTTATACATAACCATCTGCACTCGTCTCTCCCTTTTAGAAATTGTTCGAGTCTGTCTGCACAGTTTCCTAACGCTTGAATGTTCTGATGTATTAAACTATTGGATACTTTCCTCCCGTTGACTTGCTGTGACTCAAATTGTTGACCCATTGAGTCATTGGTGTTCATAAAAATGTCCTCCCTGATTGTTTAAGAACTCTCGATGTTTGGCGAAGTGAAATCTTCCTACTGCTACTCCTTCTGGCCAGAAATTGGGGTCGTACAGTTCGTCTTTCTTATTGATTGGGGTTGTAACTACAAATTTTTTCAACCTATTACCTTCATTTGGTAGTTCTCTAACTTCAACCTTTTCGACTGCTAGATCTGCCTTCTTTACTATGTATTTTTTATGATTTCTTCTGAAGCTTCCGGTTTCATGCGGCATAAATATAACCAAAGCCTCCTTTCAGCTCCAGCGAACTCATTATTTTCGGTGTTTATTCCACAGCCAATTTATTTTTTCTGCCTTGGCCTCCGTCTCCTTGGGTTTTTTGCTTCTGTAAACTCTCCCTCTTCCTCTTCAGTTTCCTCGTCCTTTGAAGTGTGTTCCTTTTCCTGTGGAAGTGTATCGTTTATGTATGGGTATTGTCATTTACACCATATATATATATACGATACAAAGTTGGTTATATTAGACAAAAGTTGCCTATTTTATTGAACAGTGAGACGATGTTTCCAAATCAGAAATATCACGAACCGTTTTTGAAATATCAGGGGAAAACCAAAATGGCCCGTTTTATTTTATTTGCGCTAGCGCCACCTTTCTTAGGAATATGGAAATGTGTTCAGGAAACTTTCTTCTCTGTTTCAAATTTGCTTTGATCTGCTGTGCTTCGATTGTCAATACAATGTTTGGTTCTTCGAGGGCCACCCACAACTCTATTTTTTCGAATACGGAACTGATTTTTTTTAAATGAATTTAAGTAGTCCTTATCTTACTGAGTTCAGATGTTTATCGTACCTGGTATTTTTTCTATGTATCAGCCCATAAATTCCATCATCAAGGTCCAAACAATGAAAATTCCAAAACCATTTTTTTACTGATTCTGCTTTTACCTTTGCAGGCAAAAGGCGATATTCCACTTTGAATTACACATTAAACTATTTAATATTAAGATGAAAAACCATAAAAACAACAAAGAACAACAATTAATATTTCACATTTTTTTTAGTCATCGCTGCTGATGTCTAATAACCATCTTGTATATGGTTGTTCTGACTATGCTGTCATTCGGTAGTCAGTTAACTTGACAGAGTATTGATCTCGAATGTAATAAGCTTCTTGTATCGCAATAAAGACACTAATTAAATAAATTGCCTCTCGCTGATTCAATAGATGCTTCCTCAAACATAGGACATGTCATGGTGGCAGCGGAAAAGCGCATTAGTGATTTAGTGAAAATAGCTATGATTTCTAGCGGAAAGAAAAACGAGCGATTGCAACCAAAAGAGCTTGCTCACGGTCCCAAATCAGGATAGCTACTGGAAAAAATTAGGATAAACTAGGAAAAAGCAGGTTATAGCTGCTAGAAAATTGGTTCAAGTAAAAGGTCAGAACACTGTAGAAGGTGATATCTCTGCTCACTGCAATCTGTTGCATAAAAAATGTGATATTTATTTGCTGGCAAGTGGAAAGCACATGAAAGGCGAGGATATTAAAATCGCAATTTTACTAAATTTGTTGGACAGCCAAGGCCTCATAATTTATAATACTTTTGAGTACTCAGAAAACGAGGACAAAACAAAGCTTGCAGAATTTGAAGCCTATTGCAACCGGTGAGAAATAAAGTTTATGAACATTTCAAGTTTTTCAAAAGAGACCAACTTTCAAATGAGACTGTTGATCAGTTTGTTACCAATCTAAGGCAATTCTCTTCAACCTGTGATTTTGTTCTTGGGATAAGAGATAGTCAAATTCAGGAAAGGCTACTGCAAGACTGATTTGACCTGGCTCAAGCCTTGAAAATATGCCAATCTAAGGAAAGTAACGTAGCTACACAAAAAGTAATTGCAACAGAGTAAAATGTTAATACTATAAAGTTCGGGAATAGACAGTCGTCAAGTGGTGTAAGACTATCAGGCCACTCAAAATTGAAAAAATACAGAACTGTTCGCGAGTCGGGAATTCGCTACAATAAAAACTGTGATTACTGCGGCTTAATGCATGAAAAAGGGCATAATCTTGATCCCCCTGATCAAGGTCAGACCAACCCCATGCCACGCCGCAGCCTGGCAGATGGACTGAAATGATGTATTGTCAAATGCTCCTTCTAAGTCAATGTCCCCAGTCAGTACCCTCTCTATTCTATTAATAAGTGGGAGAACTGTAAGGAATAATCCTGAATATATTCAACACAATTTTCAGTTATGGTGTGAGAAGCGGCATATGTTCGGAGGCATGTACAGATTTAGTGGTGATTGATGGTGACACTTTATCTGCAGCTAGGTACATAAGAGATATACTGCAAGATCACTTGTTACCATTCGCCCCATATTTTGCAAAAAATCTCAATCTAATGCAAGATCATTCTTGTCCGCTTTACAAACCAAGCGGGTATAAGGAAAATGAACTGGCCGGAACGATTGAGCGAGTCTGGGATATGCTGAGAAGAGGACTAGGTCCTGCTCCGAAATAGAAAAGCAAGAACTGCTTTATTTAAGAAATTTGAGAAAGTTTACTCCAAGAAATGAGAGACATCAGAAGTAAAGGAAGATGGAAGGATGCAGTCATAATGGTTTCAGGAAAACAATATATGTTTGAAAGCAAAAATCTTACCCATTGACAAACTAATAATATTCCAAAAAAAGTTCAATTATTACAATTTATCTGTGTCCCTTTAAATTTGCAAGTGTGTACATATCTGTGCACCCTGCAACTATTAACTCACCTTCGACAGAACTCATGAATAACAATATATTGCACCTTTTTCCCCAAGTGTTTTTCACATGCTTTGCACGCTTTTCATGGTTTTTCGGACCAGTCATAATCCAGCAGAGAATTCGAACTTCATCAAATAATTTATTAGCTACAGTGGCATCCTCCATGATGTGGAATTCTTCATTATCTGAATGTGAACCAGGATCCACAGTTGGTCCATACATGAACTCCATTTCACTACTCGTGTGAGGATCAGTGAGCGTAGTCAAAATTTGGGGGGTTAGTGATATATAGGCTATTAAAAATCCTGTGGCTAGCCCTGTAAAAAGGGCTATCAGGAACTGTTTGTTCAGTGCTGGCCTGAAAATAAATTTAATTTTGTTTAACTTCTGTTTGTTGTATGGATTCAATCATGTCACGGGATTTATCTGTTTTTTTTTCAAAAAGTCAATTTTACATAACTTGTTAATTATGAAATGTAAATTATTGTTAAACTGTAATGATGAACAGAAATTGTGAAATATTTCTTTAAATCAGGCATTCAAACAAATTCAATTAAATATAGTTATTAAATAAACTCAAGCTAAAAACGAAAACAATGGAAATTCCTACTAAATACAAAGTCAGCCATATATATTGACTTGAGGGTTCTGAAAAGTTCAATAAATTACATATTTTAAAATGAAGGAAATGTATTTTAAATAAGATAATTTATTTTTTACTGTAATTAGCAGTTTTTTAAGATTTTAATCAAACCGATTTAATATTTTATCTTAGCTTTTCCAAATTTACTGTTTGTCGTATCTTTATACTCGTATAATTTATTATGTTTATTGATTAATGACCCTGTATTTGAATTTTGTTGGTGAATGTTAATGTCAAAAATAAGTTAAAAATATAATTTTTGACGTGAAGGAAAAGTTTCATTGAAATTTACGACTGTTCAGCACAGAACTGAACATTTGGTGACCCCGACGTGATCATTAGTATGGAGACGAATAGACCAACACGAAATTTCGCAGGAATGAATAGATCTCTATCAGCAGACTTTGTGTGGCCCGACAACTTTGGAAACGGTACCAGGACTTCCAGGGCAGACAGAAACACAACATTAGCTGGATCTACGCACGACATTGTGCCCATTCAAGGTCAATCTCCATCAAAGAAAACCTGGGGAAAAGAGCAAATCAATTAAATCCAAAGAACTATCGGTATCAAAACGTAGTTCTGTTGATTTGCAAAGGAAGAAGCTCATTCTGGAAAATAAGAAGAAAAGACAAGAGCTAAAAAATAAACGGAGACAAGTTCAGTTTGAACTCGAGTCCAAACAAAGATAATTAGAAAACTCTCTTCGTTTGATAGATATGGAGGAGTTGCAGAAAGCTGATTATGAAGCCCAGCTCACTGAAAAAAACAGTATTTCATCGAAAAATTCAAATATTGCTGAAATAGATAAATTTGTTGACAAAACAAATGATAATCTTGTTGCCAATTGGATAAATGATTTTCCAGAAGCAACTGAGACCAAAGAAGACGAGAAATGAGCCGTTTCCCAGGAAAATAGAAATTCCAACAACGAAATCAGAATGTTGTGTGATACTCTGAGGGATATTCTGAGCTCAGTCAAAACTTCAGGACAATCCCAGGTCATTACTTCAGGACAATCCCAGGCCATTTCAGCGAAAATGAGTGCCAGACAAGTTGTGGACAAAGATTTTCCTTGTTTTGACGGAAATCCCCAAGATTGGCCTCTCTTTTATAAACATTTTACGAACATTTGTAAACTATGTGAATATTCGAACGAAGAGATTGTGCTGAAACTGCAGAAATGTTTGAAAGGACCTGCGAAATCAACAGTTTCCGGAATGATGTTGACATCAAATGTTGATCTAATTATGAAAACACTTCAAACTCGTTTTGGTAGACCTGAATTCATCATCGAAACCCTAATTTCGAAAATAAGAGTTTTGTCTTTCATAAAAGATTGTAATTTAGAAAAACTCATTCATCTATCAAACGAGGTGAATAATATAGTGTCTACTATAAAAGCCCTGGGATCTACGGGGCATCTTCAAAATCCTCAATTGTTGAAGGATCTTCTCAATAAGTTACCAGATATCCTGAAACTGAACTGGGGAAAGGTTGTTGCCAGAAGAAATGAGATTGTGGATTTGGATGATTTTGCGAAATGGTTGGAGAGTTACGCCAGTGCCGCCTGTTTTGTCAGTACGCCACAACCGTTTGAAGCAGAGAGGCAAAACCATTTGAAAAAATCCGAAAGAGTTCTAAGTACGACAGAAGAGAAGAAATCTCAGATTTCAGGGAAGTTCATCTGCTCGTACTGTGAAAAAGTCTCTCATGAAAATGTGTGTCCGCAGATGAAAGCAGACGACAATGATACCAGGTGGAAAACAGTAATTGAGAAAAAACTTTGTTTTTCATGCCTAAAACGAAATCACCATAAATTTAAATGTAGAAATAGAAAGAACTGTGGAATAATGGGGTGCAAATTGTTCCACCACCCTCTGCTCCACAAAGAAAAAGCACAATCCAGCATTGTTGCAAGCGAAAATGTCATGAATGCCAGTAACTCAGAACCCCAGGTTGAAATGCTTTGTGCAGTGGCCAGCGATAGAAAAACATTATTGCGGATGATTTCCATAAAACTTCATGGTCCAAAAGCATCCACAACAATTTATGCACTTTGTGATGAGGCATCGACAATCACGTTATTAGATGCAGAAATCGCTGAACATCTAGGTTTTGTTGGATCTCCAGAGCAATTGTGTTTGCAGTGGACGAATGACGAAATCACTTCACAAGTAAACTCTCTCAGATTCAACATGAAAATTTCCAAGGTGGATGAAGAAAGTAAAGTTTATTTTTTGAGGGGAGTTCGGACAATAGCCAACCTGTCACTACCGTCACAAACGGTGAAAACTTCAGATATTGAAAAATATTCGCATCTAAGAGGAATTCCCATTCCCAATTATGAAAATCAGAGAGCTGTCATGATAATTGGACAGGACAACATTCATTTGATAACGCCACGACAAATACGATGTGGACCAGAAAATTATTTGATGGCAACTAGATGTTTATTAGGATGGTCGATACATGGACCTAGTTTGGGGCAAGATGAAAAAGATAATAGAAAATGTCACGTGTTACATGTATGTGAGGAAAGTAACCAAGACGATGATTTACAGAATCTAATGAGAGGACAATTCACAACAGAATCTTTTGGAGTTTTATTGACCCCCAAGCGAATGAACCCGGAAAATTTGAAGGCTATGAAGTTAATGAAAAATACAATCAAAAGAGTAGAGGGTTGCTACGAAATTGGTCTACTTTGGAACATTCCAACTGCTAGGAGAATTGAGAATCATACATTCTCAGACAGCAGTGAGAAAGCATTTGCGGCTGTATCGTATCTCCGTGAAATTGGAGTAACCGAAATTGATGTGTCTTTCATCACAGCAAGAACGAGAGTGTCCTCGCTGAAGCCTCTATCAATCCCAAGATTGGAGTTACAAGGTGCAGTGATGGCAAGTAGAATTTCAGAACTCGAAGTAACCATCAATAAGACCTATTTTTGGACCGATTCACTATGCGTTCCGTTCTTGGATGGATAAGAGGTGATGGTAGAAAATACAAACAGTTTATTGCTCACAGAATCGGGGAGATTCAAGAACGAACAAGATGCGAAGATTGGAAATGGGTTTCTTCTGAAGTCAACCCAGCAGATGAAGCCACGAGGAATTAAATTAAATGCTATAAGAATATATCATCTGATGAAGGTACCCAAGGAATGGATGGACCTGAATTTTTGAAATCAACAGAAGAATATTGGCCCAAAGAAATAAGCAATAATTATAATTGTGACTCTGAAATGAAAAAAAAATATATGTCATGCGAGGTATGCCTGGTGGTCAAGAGAAATGAAAATGTCTTACTAGATATAAAGAAGTTTTCGAAATGGTTGAGATTAATAAGGACAACTGGTTGGTGATTGAGATTCATCAACAATTTGAAAACGAAAAATGAGAATGACAGAATAAAAGGGAAGTTAAAAGTGGAAGAGTTGAAGGAGGCTGAAATTATTTGGATAAAACAGTCACAATACGAATGTTTTGGTGAAGAAATTCGTCAAATGGAAAAAGGAAAGGAGCTGAGAAAAGAAAGCAAAATTTTTCCACTTTCTCCAGAGATGAAAAATTATATTTTGGTTTTGGGAGGTAGGACAAACTTGTCCCCAAATTTGGACAAAGACACTAAACAGCCGATAATTTTATCCCCGAAGCATCCTTACACCAAACTGCTGATTCGACATTTCCATGAATTATTTCGTCATAAAGGAATAGAAACGACACTGAATGGATTGAGACAAAAATTCTGGATCATCAATGGACGAGCAGCTGTCAAGTCGGTGTTTAGCCAATGCAATAAATGCAAAAAAGAACGGAGCAAGCCTACACCCCCAATCATGGGCCAATTACCAGAAGTAAGATTGAGGCAAGAAGTTCGGCCTTTCGTGGACACAGGTATGGATTTGTTTAGACCTATTCTGGTAAAAATCGGAAGAAGACATGAGAAGAGGTGGGGGGTATTGTTCACATGCTGAGCTGTGAGAGCCATTCATCTGGAAATTTCTAACACACTGAACACGGACTCTGCGATTATGGCAATCATCCTGGACCGGACCAAAAATTCGAGTCGTGGATGTCAAGACGTCTACGGGAGAATATATACCGACGACCAGTCACAAAACTTTGTTTATTAGAGCTAGAAGAAAACTAATTCTCCTAGCTGAGTCAGTTTGCAAAGGTAGGTGAGTACTGCTACTATGTACGACTATACAAATATTTTGAAAATCTCAACCTATTTAGCTCAAGTCAGAACGGATTTAGACAAAACAAATCCACTGGCACTGCCATTGATGTGCTATTGAAGCATGTAACTGATGCTCTTGACAGCAAACACAACACGTTGGCACTGTTTTTTTATATGAGTAAGGCTTTTGATCTTGTTGACCATGATCTGTTATTATATAAATTGGAACTTTATGGTGTAAGGGGACCAGCACTGAATTGGATCGTAACTTACCTTGAAGGTTGTAGCCAAAGAGTATATCTGAACGATACCTCCTCAGATATTCGATATATCTCGACAGGCGTACCACAGGGATCAGTACTCGGGCCCCTGCTCTTTATTTGTTTTATTAATGACCTTCCGACTTATTGCTCTGCTGCTTCTCTATCGATTGTATATGCAGATGATACCAATCTCGTTATATCAGCTGATAGTATTCCCACTATGCTTTGTAATGCGCAGAATGCTACAAATCAACTCTCCGAGTGGTGTGATTTGAATGGACTAGTTCTCAATATAACCAAAACTCAAATGATTAATTTTGTTACAAAAAATTCTTCAATAGATAGCAGCCACCTAGTGAAGCTGAACAATACATCAATTCGACAAGTCTCTGACACAAGATTTCTAGGAATCAATATTGATTCTAAACTCACCTGGAGCAATCATATTGAGTATATAAAACTCAAGCTTAGTAAACACATATTTCTACTCCGTCAATTGAAAAACACACTCTCTCTTGAAGTCTCGAAACTGGTATATTTTAGTCTTATTCAGTCATTTATGTGCTATGAAATAATTCATTGGGGTGCTACATCCAAGGCACAAGAAATATTCGCCCTTCAAAAAAAAGCAGTAAGGTTAATGATGGCGGTACGCCCGAGAGAACATTGCAAACCACTTTTTGTTAAAATTGGTATAATGACTCTACCATGTTTGTTTATATACCACTGCATTGTCTATGTGAGAAGGAATATTACTAATATTCCTACTTGTGGACACTCTCACGACTATAGTACTAGAAATAAATATAAACTACAACAACCATTCGCTAGACTATCATCCGGGATCGATTGGTGTCAGACTCTATAATGCTCTTGACGACAATATCAAATCTGCATCTAGCTTACATTCCTTTAAAGCTAAGCTGAAAAACCATCTTGTGCTGAAAGCACACTACTCCGTTGACGAATTTCTACAGAAATGAAATTTTCTCACCAGTTGTTTTAAAAATAGTTGCTTTTAACATGTCTTGTTAAGTATAGTGTGTGTTATTAATTGTAACTTGTGCATACTGTTCCGTTTACAAATACTATTTTTCTGTGTACGAATACTGCTTTTTGCTTCTGACAGCCTAGTTTTAATGTTATGTAGATTGGTGTCTGTCTTTTTTAAGCTCATCTGACGTGTTACCTAAGTTAGTATGTTACAATGTAGGTTCCTGTGTTGTAATTGAACACTTTTTTAACTAATAAATTGATTGATTGATTGATTGATAGCAAGGGGGAGAAATGTCGTATCTTTATACTCGTATAATTTATTATGTTTATTGATTAATGACCCTGTATTTGAATTTTGTTGGTGAATGTTAATGTCAAAAATAAGTCAAGTTGAAAATATAATTTTTGACGTGAAGGAAAAGTTTTATTGAAATTTACGACTGTTCAGCACAGAACTGAACACTGTTTGTTATGTATTTTATATCTTTTCTATATGTTCACATCTTTTTTTATTAGTGAATGTATATTAGGATATCCTATTAATAAAGATATATCTATAAATATGAGGAGTTTGGAATCCGCCACTACCACCAAGTGTAGCTTCTGATCCTGTTTTTCAAAGCTATCGAACTAAAACTTTGTGGCTTCAATATAAGCATGGAAAGTTCATTTGGAATTTCAAATAGTGACCCTGTATGTTTCTTGATATTTATGGAATTCCTATGCAATTTTGAGTTTGGTGTTTATATTTTGTTTACGTTTTACCACAATATATTTATTTTTCATCTATTTTATCATGTTATCTAGGTAGCGACAATGATATATATATAATATAAAAATAACAAAATATTACAAGAAAACTCACATATGTGAAATAAGTGACAGCTATGTAACCCAGATTGTAACCGATTGGATAAGGGATTTGGCGATTAAAAAAAGTACTATATTATTGAATTTACAAAATTTCGTTAAGATTGCCTGTAAATGAAAAGTCGACAAAATGGTGCTAGTGAATCCATTAACACCCACTAAATATTATAGTAAATTTTAAAACCTCTATGAACCGCAATTTTCTTAAATTTTTCCAACAATTTTCAGTTATAATATAATTCCTAGATACCAGTGCTCAATAGAATCCAGGAATAAATATCACACCAAAATGAAGCATTTCAACTGAATAATGAAAAAATGCTCTGCATCATTTTCTCTGGTTCTATGATCTATTAGAAGTATTTCAACTGCTGCTGCAACTAACCTAAGCAGGCACTTATGATATATCATTTTGTTGCTTATATTTAGGATGTAACTAAAATCAAATTTGATTTGACTATAAACACACTAACATTAAATTCTAGAAAGCGATATTCCGATCGCAGATGCGAACGTACGTCTTCAGTAGCTCAGATGGGAGAGCACATGACTGGTAATCATGAGGTCGTGGGTTCAATCCCTACCCAAGGATATCTTTTTCTAGAATTTAAAATTATTGTCTGCACGCCGTCAACTCTCTTTTACATTACTAATACACTTAAGAATTTGGGAAATCGTTTTTGTTAGCAAAATGTCTTTCAGAACACCTATCTATAATAGAATTCGGTAGTATTGTTTGGAGTCCTCATTATGATTGTGATGTTGATTTACTTGAGGCGGTTCAGGATAAATTTTTACGTTGGTGTGTCTTCAAGATTTACATCAAATAATTACTCCCAAATTGTTGAACAAATGAGTTTGAATCGCTTCAGATATAGAAGAGTTTGGAATGATTTACGTTTTTTGCATAAACTAATTGATGTTAGTTAGCATTAACTCTCCTGATCCCTTGCGAATGGTTTAATTCAATTTGATTAGGAAATCTCGAATTTGTTTAACACGTTAAGCCCCGCATGGCATTTAACTGATGCTTCACTTCAACGTACTCCTGTTTGAAGGTTGAAAAAATTTCAGAATACAAAAAATTTGCACAATTTTTGTGTTTAATTGCATTATTTTAGCAAATAATCATTTATTATCAGATATTACAATCACTGATTGAATAATACAATCATCATGACAACTAAATATTTAGAAAAGCCAGAAACACTACATTAGTGAATCACGGTCCAAATGATCGTATTTTTCTAGACTGGGTGGCACCCATGTAATGCCTAATTTTTTTTAAATCAGCTGTCTAAATTGTTTTTTTGCACAAATTTAATGGTGTTGACATTTATATTGACATAATCAGAGGCTTGGCTTTAAAGAAAAAACTCAACAGTACGATTTTTTCTCGCTCATAGTGGGGCTTAACATATTAAAGTTCCTTATCATCCAACTATGGTCAGCAAGAACAAAGACTAGAATGTTAAGAACAGCAAATACATTTTTTGGTCAACTTGACTTTTTCAATGTCTCAATGAAATCCGTAATTTAGTGTCTAATTTAAATTATTGTTTGTTATCTGTCCTCTTTCTACATATTAGGAATAATTTACATTAATGTGCTTTCATTGTAAATTGGCTTGTAGGTAAATAAATGAAAAAATATATTGTTTTGTTCAAGAATCTTAGTAAATCATTCATAAAATATCGGGAAATCATTTCACTAAGTGATTTTTTATGGCCTTTAAGACACATTTATTTGTTCTTTAAGCTCATGAAAGGAATAAAATAACAGTAAAATAATTTGACATCTATTAATCTGAAGTATACTACAGTCGAAACCGTATATAACGACATCAGTTATAATGACTAAGTACCTATATAAACATCGCTTATAACAACTTCGGATAAAGCAACATATCCTTTAAAGCGACGAACAGTCATCGGAATTCAAAGGCTATAACGGCCAACCGTCTTACTTTTTCACCCCCCACGCTTTTTCACCCCCCAGCCTCATGCCATTTCACCTTGAACATTTGACGTTTTATTTATTTATTTATTTATAAACGGGTAAACCATTTCACAATTAACTATAATAATAATTTCAACAAATTAATTCATTTCTAAAAACTTAAACTATAACTTAAACTAAACAAGGATAGCACACCATCTGGTATCAGATTTGATGTGATTTGAGGGCGCTTTTCAAGCGAATCAATGAGCTTCCAAAGACATCTACATTGAATGAATTAAATGTGGTTATCATACGAGAAATAGGAGAATACTTTCCATAGATTAGGTTAGATTCTTTATTGGTCAATAATAAAGGTACATATAACATAAATTACAATTAGAATATTAAAATACCGAGAAACAGTAGATAGTTGATAAAATTTGTATATGATACGAGCTCAGAGTAAAGTAAATAAATATATAAATGTAAAAACGGAAATGTAAAAACATAATTACATCTATGCAGAGATGTGGCAAAGGTCTGAATTGTTCTGGTAGCCCTTACCGGGACATAAAGAGCAAATCTAAAAAGGCATAGGGCGCATAAAGACAGTTGACTGGTCATAGGTGCATATCGTTGTGATTTGATTTGGATCGTGCCTTTTTGCTTCACAATGTCGCAAAAAAGAGAAAAATAATTAATATTGAAGAAAAATCTCACATCATATGGCGATATATAAATTAAATATCAATTGAAATTTAAAAAAAATTATATTGCTTATATCAACTATTGGATATAGCGTCCTTAGTTATACAGTCCTTTCAATGTCGTTATATCCGGTTTCGACTGTATATTTTTTTGCCTCAATAAAAAAATAATTAGAAGTTTAATTTGAACAATATTCATTGCTATTACACCTAAAAATATAATATGTTGTTGTATAAACATGTTTTGTCTGATGATTTAAAAAATGTATACACATTGAAAACTAGACTACCAATTCTACTATTTAGTTGGCACAAATTAATTTTGAAGGCATTTAAGGAGTGGGGCCACAGTCCCCCTTAATGCCTACAATACTTCATGATATTATTAATCCACTATAGCTCAATCAGATGGAGATGAATCTTATTAATGAATATAAATAAAAACTATATCCGTTAAAAGTGAAAAAAAAACTCTAGGGGCGTAGAAATTAGTGATACCAGTCTTTCTAGAAATCTTAGAAGTAGCACAGTTTGGAAGCTGAAGTTCTCAACATTGAAGCTGCAAATGTTGAGAGTAGTTAAAGAAGAGGAAGTTCTTGGCTTTCCAATTAATGATAAAAATTAAAGAAATATCACTACGCAGGAAAAATGATGTCAAATTGATAATAATAATAATAGTTTATTTACGAGGAGATATTTATAAAAATAATATATACAAAGATCTAGTAAATAAACTAACAGAAAATCCACTAAAGGCAGAGCCTGTGTATGGAGAAATTTACCTGAGAAAAACAGTATACTGATAAAATGAAGAAAAAAGAAAACAATATAATAATAATATGTTTTTCTGTTACATTGAGAAATATCAATTGTCATAGTAGGAATACTGTCTACAGAAATATTACAAGTAATAGATATCACTCCAATCAGGTGAGTGCTTTTTGAATTATTCGAACAGTCAATGGATTTTCGCCCTTAGTAATTGAAATAATTTTTTGAGCCTGTGTTTGAAAATGTGTGGACTATGGATATTCTGGAATTCAACAGGAAGGAATTTGAATATTTTAGGTCCTAGGAAAGAAAAACATCTTTGGCCTTTCGATTTGCCCATGAAAGGAGCGAGATAGGTGGTTTGTTTATTTCTGGTACTATACTGGTGGTCTGGGATTTTCAGATCTGATTTGAACTGATGTTGCCAAGTACAAAAAATAATTGTCATGGATCCAGTAAACCAATTTCACTGAATAATCTCTATTTAAAATTACAATTACCAGTTTTTCCGTTTCATAGACAATATTCCAATTGCTATTTCATAGTCTCTTTACCGGCTGATCATAATTGATTTTGGAGTTATCGATTTTTTTTTCATAATTATTTTGACATTTATTTTTGTAGAAGATTTGTGAAGTAACTGTGTAATGATCAGTTCCATTACTTTGTATAAAGCTGGATTTATAGATTGCAACATACCACTGCCGCTACTTTCGGTGTAGAGCGCATGTTGTATAATATGAAATTTGACATCTGTCGAACGCCAAATTTCTAATGTTGAAACATTTGTCTGTTAAACTAGAAATACTCCTATATCTATATTCAACAAATTAACCGAAACTTCCAGAGAAAATAAATATAAAACATAAGTGTTAAACTCCCATATGCACAAAATGCCCAGAAATTGAACAGAATATTACGTTTCATGTCATTCATCTGTTGCCGCTGCCGCAGAAGATAGAAGTTGGGCATCTTCGGAAGACACTGATAGCGGCTACGAGTTTATAAACGCACACATGTACGACTGCACCTTCAACTTCGAACTGCAACAGCAATAGTTTTATTGAAATGTTTTATCTCGGTCAAAATAAATTTCAGATTTTTAAGAAGATCTGTTATTTCCTGTAAGTATTGTAAATCAGATTTGTACCATAATTTTGGTTTTAGTCGCCATAATTGTAAATAATATCATATTCTGGTATATTGTATATACTAAAATCAATGTTTCAGTTTAAACGATACATTCTAGTAACTAGTACCTTAGCTGATTATAGTTGTCATCTATACTTCTAATATTTTTGTGAATTATTTCAAAATTTTGGTGATTACTCTATCCCTAAAAAGTTAAAAAGAAACTCTAGGGGAGTATAAATTAGTGAAACTCCGATAGATGTGTTTCAGAAAAATCATGTATGAAAATAAATAATTTATATTCACAGGGGTTTTTAGAAATCTTTGAAGTAGCACACTTTGAAAGCTGAAGTTCACAATATTCTTTGAAGCTGCAAATGTTGTGGGTAGTTAATAAAGAGGAAGTTCTTGGCTCTTCAATTAATGATGAAAATTAAAGAAATAAATCACTACGCAGGAAAAATTACCTTATTGGAATTCATATTTCTTTCAATTTTTTTATAATTGAAAGAAATTATGTCAATTTAGTGGCGATTTTTTATTGTGATCATTATTGATTTCAAATTATAATTATGTTTTTGTATTAAGTTTTTCTTTGGTTTGTCCCAAAAGTCTATCAAAAAAATATAACTATTTAAAAAAAAACACAAGTAACCCCTAAAAAACGTAATCACTTTTGCAGAATCATAACACGAAATATAAACTATTAATCTTGAATTTCATGTCTACTTTTGCTTGAATAGATTTAAGGGGTGTTAAAGCATTGTAGTTTCTTACCAGTTGAAGAATCTAATAAAAGTCATTTTGTAAATATCCCTCTTGAATTACAAAATATTAAAATCCAGATATTATATACACAGTATACACATTGCTCAATTGCACAGCAAGGACTGTGTGCTAGAAACTTTCTGGACACATACTTGTTTTATAGTGATGCTGTAATATATAATCACACATGTTTATTCAATTACGCCCACAAAAAACCTTAATCACTGTTGCAGATTCATAACACCAATTATGAATACTGAATTACAGACCTACATTTATTTAAGATCTAAGGGGTGTTAAAGGGTTGTAGTTTCTTACCACTTCAAGAATCTAATAAAGACCATTTTGTAAAGATCCGTCTTGAAATACAAGATATTAAAACCAAAAAATTATATACATGGTATACGATATATTCCAGAGTTATTTTCCATTTGTAGAGAAAATGTTTAAACTCATTTCGGGCAGAAAAACTGTAAACATTATCACAGAATTTATTTTAGCAGAAAGCAGAATCTCTTTTTTGTGCCACTTGTCACTTTTTATCATAGAACTCATAATAGCTGTTTTTTATTCCTCCAAGACACAGAAAAGCAAAAAGGAAAAGGAATAGACAAGCCAAAAAAATTAGAAGGAGATGGAATCCTATCCTTTCAGAATAAGTATGCTCTTTTTGATCAAGGTTATTTTAAACACTCAACTGAAGGGGTTACAGCAATACCCCTATTTTGAATGATGGCGTTTGTTATGGCCCAGAATTTCCAACTTCACAAAATCTCAAAATTCACCAGGAAATTCAATGAGTCAAGTTGAGTTATTATACAGCCGTTCAACGTGCATCGCAAAGTTTTTTAATTGTAGTGAAAGTTTCGGGCACTCGTGGTATCACTTAGAGTGAGACAATCCAATTTGCCCACCGAAGGAAGGTCCACAGTTGGCAGGCCAAAAATACAAGCAAGCAAGGAATCGAGTGCATCCACTATTGAGACCTCAGAGTAATAATAAATATTTATTTTTATTATTAAGCTGAGTACACATGACGGCTCACGCGTATAGCGAATTATTTTCTGATTCGCTGCTGATTCAGAACGTCTCATTCTGTGTCTTTTAGTCACCAATCAGAAAACAATACGCTGCAAGCTCATACATAAAAAGCTGTCATATGAATTCGGCATTACCATAGACAAATTAAAAATAAAGAGACTGTTTGAAACATTGGCGATCTTGACCACCAAGTTTTTGGTACGGCCAGTCGCGCATGAATGCGCTGCCCGCAATCAACAGACGACTGACATGATGATTTTCCAATTTCGACATTTGTCAGAAAATGACAAACCACGTAATAATATTAGAATAATTCCACTGTTAATTGTCATCGAAAAATTAATTATAGAAATTATACTAATGGACTTGAATTATGAACCCAACGTCGAAATTGGAATGTTTTGTTATTCGAGTTGACGCTGAAATTCCTCGAAATATTCTTTCACAAGGTAAAATATAAGCTGCTTTTCACAAACTGATACTTATTTCCATCCATTAGTTGCAGAAATTTTTTCACAAACTGATACTTATTTCCGTCCATCAGTTTCCATTTTCTATCACCATTTGAGGAAGTACGAAGAGTATCATCAAACTGGAGTATTTGATAAGTATACTCGTTCTCCTTTGTGCTAATATATGAACAAAATTATTGAAGGTTTCTTGTAAATGTAATTTGTTTTATTTTGGTTGATTTGATGATAAGACTGAAGAATATTTTCAATTTTGTTGTTTTTCGGAGTTTTATTGTTTTGTCTGTAGTGTACCTTGTCCTAGATACAATAAAATGTGTTTTTATAGTGTTCAACTTATTTTCTTGTTTTATAAGATCTTTGATTTTGTTCTTGATATCATGAAATAAAGATTTACTTTGAAATTTTATTTTAACCACGAACGAACTAACAGATTCTACGAATCGATTACTGTATATATTTTATTAGCGATCGATTTGCCATTCCTGTATTTCATATGATACAACCATTCATATGGAATAGAAGAATGGCAAATCGATCACTTATAAAATATATACCATATCAATCATATATAAGTAACACATTTGAAAAACCCGCCTTATCTCATTCGGTTCTACCAACTGTATTTAGTTCGGCCAGTTGCGAGATATGTCGCCACTGTCTTAACGTGGTGCCAACTTTTACTGCAGGTTTGACAACTCTCTTTATTTTTAGTTTCTCTATGGGCATTACTTACTTATTTTAACCACGGACGAACTAACAAGTTCTACGAATCGATTACTAGCTGTATATATTTTATAAGTGATCGATTTGCCATTCCTGTATTTTATATGATATAACCATTCAATGAAATACAGGAATAACAGGATTTGCAGATAATTCGCCAGCCTCAGAAATCCAATCACCCCAGAACGTATTCTGTGGGCTTCGATTTTCCCTTCGGGGGGGCAAACGGGATTGTCTCACTCGAAATGATACCACGAATGCCCAAAAATTTAACTTTGCGATACACGTGGAACGGCTGTACAAGAACTAACATTAACTTGACTTCCTGACCGCGTGGTCGACGTCCGTCTAACACGACAGCAGAAAGTCGAATCCAAGTTCGGCCAGTTACGAGATATGTCGCTGTTTTATCTCTCTCTCTCTAAACGTGGTGACAACTTTTACTGCAGTTTTGACAACTCTCCTTATTTTCAGTTTCTCTATGGTCCTTCCCCCACTAAGCTATTATAAGAAATTCCATAGGCGTACCAGGGCATTTTTGCAAGGTAACATTAAACAAAATTGAATAAACTACACTAGATACCCACTTATTAACCTAACAAACGTAACCTTTCAACCACTCTGCATGTAATGACACTGCCGCACACGATAACAATCGTGTCCACTCGTGTATTCCCCCTCTCTACCTACCATTGTGCTGCTACAATATTGATTTTTAACTCTACATGATATGATTCTACGTACAGTAATATTCATTTATCTTGGCGAAAGTAGGCGCAAGCTGTCATTAGACCCGGTTGATTCTATTGGTTCGTTGTTATGACCGCAAGCGTGTATGTTATTTGGATGTATTTGCCATTGTCTGTTTATCGCACCAAAGCGCACACGACACTGTATACAGCGGAGTGGGCGTTAACCATATGAAATCGCGGTGTTATGCGCATCCAACCTTCACGCCTGATTAAAAGGCAACTACTGTAACACAAGTTAAAACGCAAGCAACCAACGCTACATACCATTTCGAAACCAATTTATTACTAATTTTTCATCAAGTTTTTAGACCTTATTTTGGCAGTATTGTCCTAATTCCAAATAAAATATAATTCAGAAATGGCAAAGGTTCGAGGTCAATGAAGCGGCCAACCAAACATTAAAGGAAATGGACGGAGCTTCCTGTGAGTATAAATCTGTGGTGATCATGTGGTAATAGGGAGTATCACACAATTTCATCAAAATTCAAACTCGATTTGACCTTGATTTTGAAATAACTTCCCTTTAACACTAACTCTACTTGTGGATATTTAGATAATATTCACAGACAAGAATAATTCCAACAATTAATAAAGTTTACCATTTTCTGAATATTATATTTCATTCATGTAGAATTATTATGAGTAATTACATATCAATAACTACATACATATGAAAACATAAAATAGATCAAATGATAATCGACAGCTGACAGATCGAGACAAATGTAACACTCTTTAGTCCTAGCGCTAAACGTTTGGACTATGTGTTTTTGTTATAAACCATTCAAAATACTTTTTCCAGACTTTCTGAGCGATTTTTGGTAACTGATAATTTGGAAATTTGAAATGTATTTTAATAGGCAGTTTGAATTTACCACTCAGAAATGACATTACACACACCAAGCACAAAATCAAGGTTTCGATATTTTGACCCCAGAAGATCAAAGTCAAAGAGTAGAGTAGTAGAACAATAATCTTTGTCAAGGTGCCGATGTTTACTGACGTTTCATTGGTTAGAATCCCACGTCCCAAAGACACAACATCCTAACTACACAGAAGAGTCTTTCCAGCTTCACTTGAGAATAAAATTTCTATGACAGTGACAGGTGTCAGGTGTTTGTAAACAAAGTGTGTTTGTCTCATTGACTTCTACTGATTTTTTAAGTTTAATTGTTATAGTCCATTCAAATTACTTTTCCTAGACTTTCATATCTTTTTCTGATTAACAGATGATTTGGAAATTTATTTTTATAGGAAGTTTGAATCTCCCGCTCAGGTATGACATTACACACAAAGATCAAAGTGCCGTCTTTTTTTTAAGATAGAAAAGTCCCTTAAGGACACTCTGGGAGTTCTGGGAGTTCCTGAGTCTTGAAGTCTGTTCCTAAGATTCACCCACTAAAAACTGTATCCTATCTCTCTCTCTCACCATATTACTGGCTTTTACTTTCTTAATAGGCGTATTCAACCAATTGGTATTCCAGGGGGTGTAAAAGTCTTGCTCTTGGCAATATCACACCCATATGCCCCTCCTACCTTCCGTTGTCATCCGGCCTGGGTACCGGCGTAGAGAAGAAAGGGACTGATTTATTCACAAAATTTTTGTTATACTTCACTAATTTTGATTTATTTTTGCACTGCACGTTTTTAACGGCGGACATTCACATTGTACATTTACTTGACTTGGAGCCTCAAGGACGGCACCTGTCCTCCGTAGCTCAAAGTCGAATATCCTACAGACTCGTCTGGCCATAGCTTCCGATGACACTCGGTCCTTTTGCCCATAGGAGAAATAATCATCCTATCGGAAATGAACTGAACTGTTAAGGAGGTATGTTTATATTACCGCCATATTACTGTTGTGTTAATTTTCACGATATGATGTGTGAATACTATCTAATATTATTCATCACTTCACTAAAGAATCCTAAATGTTATTAAACGCATAAATAAACATTTAAACGCAACATTCAAATATTAGTAGAGAGGGGGAAAACACTAGTGGACACTATTTGCTGTGACAGCTTATGCTAACGCGAATCTTCACCAGTGTCTTGGCATGCAGCGTTTGAAAGGTTAGGTTTGTTTGATTAATAAATAGGTAGTGCAGTTATTTATTCAACTTTGCAATAGTTTACTTGTTACCTTGCCAAAATGCCCAGTGGTAAGTACTATTTTGAATCGAATCGGACCATAATACAAAACTCGTCCGCCAAAAACTACGTCTCGTGTATCGCCTATACCAAATAATATGGTACGCCTATGGAATTTCTATTAATAGCACAGTTCGGGAATCTTGGAGAAGAATTGATTGTTAGGTAGAGGAAGGCCAAAGTGGTCGTTTCAATACTGTACGTATATATATATATATATACTTACTATATAATTTGATTTCTATGATCTAAACTGCCGCCTGTCGACGTTTACTGTGTTCTATGCTACAGATACGTAAAAAGTTAAAAACACACAGAAACCATGTTTAAGTTGAATGTGTTTATCAAATGCGCCAACATGAAGCAATTACCATAAACCTAGAGAGAGAGAGATACAAGTTGAATGGACAGACTTCTGTGGGACAGACCATAGAGAAACTAAAAATAAAGAGAGTTGTCAAACCTGCAGTAAAAGTTGGCACCACGTTTAGACAGTGGCGACATATCTCGCAACTGGCCGAACTAAGTACAGTTGGTAAAACCGATTGAGATAAGGCGGGTTTTTCAAATGTGTTACTTTTATATGATTGATATGGTATATATTTTATAAGTGATCGATTTGCCATTCTTGTATTCCATATGAATGGTTGTATCATATAAAATACAGGAATGGCAAATCGATCACTAATAAAATATATACAGTAATCGATTCCTAGAATCTGTTAGTTCGTTCGTGGTTAACATAAAGTTCCAAAGTAAATCTTCATTTCATGATATCAAGAACAAAATTAAACATCTTATAAAACAAGAAACACTATAAAAACACATTTTATTGTATCTAGGACAATGTACAACTACAGACAAAACAATAATAAAACTCCGAAAAACAACAAAATTAAAAATATTCTTCAGTCGCTTATCATCAAATCAACCAAAATAAAAACATATTACATTTACAACAAACCTTCAATAATTTTGTTAATTTATTAGCACAAAAGAGACCATGTACTTCGTACTTCCTCAAATGGTGATAGGAAATGAAAACTGATGGATGGAAATAAGTACCAGTTTGTGAAAAAATGTCTGCAACTGATGGATGGAAATAACTATCAGTTTGTGAAAAGCAGCTTATATTTTACCTTGTGAAAGAATATTTCGAGGAATTTCAGCGTCAACTCGAATAACATTCCATTTTCGACGTTGGGTTCATAATTCAAGTCCATGGTATAATTTCTATAATTAATTTTTCGATGACAATTAACAGTAGAATTATTCTGAAATTATTACGTGGTTTGTCATTTTCTGACAAATGTCGAAATTGGAAAATTATCATGTCGTCTGTTGATTGCGGGCAGCGCCTCCATGCGCGACTGGCCGTACCAAAAACTTGGTGGTCAAGATCGCCAATGTTTCAAACAGTCTCTTTATTTTTAATTTGTCTAGGGACAGACCTACAGGGCGCCGCCATTAGACTCCCATATCAGAGTTGGCATCTCTTTAATTTTGGCCCATCATTCATTTATATTCATCATTCAATCTACATTTTGCTTTTTGCTACTCATAAATGTGTGAGCCTGAATACGATACCATATTGTGAATATCTATGAACTCCAGTGCTGCCAATTGAAAGTATACAATATGCTTACTAGCGTCTATCAAAATGCGGAGTTTTTACTCCCAGAATTTTGAGAATGCTTACAAAATCCTTACAAACTTAATGTATACATAATCTATGGTATATATGGATGATTTCGAGGGTCGACTTGTTCTGATAGATACTGATTCTGAAACGAAACCAGAACAAACTAGACTAGAAGCACATATTCACAAATGTCCGTTGAACTGGAAATGCAATAGGAAACACGCATGTGCCCCCTTTCTAGAATATTTTGATTTGCACATAAAGACTATCACCTAGGGAGCTCAGCAACAAACTTAGATATGGAAAAAATATGTAATGTTTTTTTGTCGTCACATTCAAAAAAGTACTCCTAGCGCCTCTGGTGGACGTAAGTTCGTTATTTAGCACAGCTAAATTTTTACCACTAGTTACTTCGAACTGTCAACTATAATTTGATCTGCCTTCGTTTTATATGTTGTACTAATATTTTTATCATCATAGTATTTTCAAATATCACATTAAAAGTGAGCTTGAATTTATGTTTGGGTTGAAAGAAATAGTATCGACTATCAATATTCCTGAAACAACCACAACTGGCGCTAGTTATTCAAATGAAGGTCAAATCGGAGGAGCACTTTTAAACTTGGAAATTTTATAAAATTTTGGGATATGAGAAAATATTTTCATAAAATGTAATTATTGTGGATCTAACTGAGGCAAAGAAAAATTGAAATAAAATCATGCGTGTTCCCCATTGTCTACTTGGTGCTAGGTCAGAAGTTGGGTTGGTAGTATTGAAACCTTTGGTAAAATCATAGTATAATCTAAACAATGATAAAACTCATAGAAGCCTGAGGCTGAGATAAGATTTCAGATATGTCATGTCATGCCAATTTTAATTTCGATAAACAAACATAACACAGAACTCAAATTAGCAAACTACTATAGACAAAGACGTGAAGAGTAACGACTAAAGAGTTCTGTGCAATTGCATGACTGGCCATTGGCCATATGCCACACGAAACAAATACAAGTTGTCAGGGATGAATGCTTTTCTCCCACTACTCAGTCCTTAGTGCAAAATGCTTACAAAATCCTTACATTTCGTCATTACTCCACGATTACTCCAATGCTTTCGAATTGCTTACAAATGGAGTAATTACTCTCAAAACGGCAGCGCTGATGAATTCTGAACGGCAATCAAGAAAGGTGTCAACGTTTTATGTCAAATCGTGAATACATCTCTTATCTCGTTTCATTCCTTTTATTAGAAAGGTACAGGTATAGACAACAACAAATGAGGAGTACCAACGTGAAGTGGAGTCTCATGTCAGCCATGGCAAAGGGGCTAAATCATTGGAAGAGCGCCATGTTATATCCTACTTCTTTTGTGAGGTCTGTGGTTGAATGTGAAACACAGACAAGACGACAAAACAAATGTCAAATGAGAAAGAAGTGAAGTAAAGATCAAATTAAAGTAGAACAGAAACAAAATAAACAAAAAGTATGTTTTAATCATATTTTTGGTATTTATCATTATTGTATGTATTTTTCATACATTATATAATTTTCAGGAATCATCAAGATTGGAATAGAAAACGTAGAAAAAGAAATGTATCTTTATATCAAGACAAGATAGTTTTCCTCAAATTATTTACACATGCATTTTTGGATTGATAAAAGAAGCCAAGGATGTGGGTTTAATGCTCGTCGACAGGTCCCACCATCAATCTCTGGTATATTTTTTAAAGCACTTATTTTTATTCTCTAAAGCCACTGTCACTAATTCAAAATACACATACTTTTCATAAACATTTACATTTGATTTTGGTTCTTTTTAATTTGATAACTTGTGCATTATAACTGATTCAGGGACAAGGCACAAGTTGTATTTTAACAAGCCTTCATTCAATAATACTTACCATTGTCTTCCAATTCTTGAAAAGATTGGTCCAATATTTTCCCAGACTGACTCAATAACTCCTGGGTCTCTTCCATTAATTCAATGGAGTCATTATCATTATTTTGAATTATAACCCCATAAGAACGTCAATGTGATGTGCAGGCCAGTGGCTGCAATGAAGATGCTTTGGCAGGGGCACTCATATTTCCTATTGTTCTGCAATAACATAAGTTTCAGTTTCACGAGCACAACATCAACATTTATATTTCTGTATTTTATTTCTTCCATAGAGCAGAAATTTATTGGAATACCTACTAGTTCAATGTATTAACAGAACTCACTTCCTCATTGTCACATGTCTGTCTGAAAAAGACATGGCTGAAAACAACCTGCATGGTTTCTTGGCTCCAGAGCCAGACATAATTATTTTTTTCAACTTCATATTTGGTCTCAAAACGTTCTTTCTAGTTTGTGCACTATTGCCTTTAAAAATTAAATGTCATAAAAATCACGTAAGGATGTATATAGCAAAGTAATCAAAACACTCATGAACACGAAACCAGATCCAAGCATCTATTGGTACCAGGTATACACAGGTCTTCATTTTATCAAAGAAACCTGAAATATATAGGATGTAAAGTCTTCAACTCACTGACTGAAGATATGCAGACATCCTCTAACCTCTTTATTTTTAAACAACGGGTGAAAGCACTACTACTATCGAGAAACTGTTATACATTGGAGAAATATTTTAATAGTTCTGAATTGTAGGTGTCAATTTTAGGAATTATAAAATATGTACGTTTATTCCATGCTATGCAATTTGCCACACTGGGTTTTGACATTTTCTTTTATTATTGTGCTATGTGTACTGTATTGTATTATACATCTGCTTTTAAATTGAAGTAATAAACTAATATTATTATTATTATTATTTCAGTGGGGTGTTGAAAATGATGTATATATAATCGAATTATTCCCATAATAATAAAAACAACACTAAAATCATAATTGTAGGTCACTTCAACTTGCCCAATTTCGAAAATAACACTTTTGAAAAAAGCAAGGCACTAATAGATTTCTGTACACTGAACAATCTAGTGCAATATAATAATATATTAAAAGAAAGCTTAATCTAGTTCTGGCTAACTTCGTTGTTGAGGTTGATAGAGATCCCAATCCTCTTGTAAAATGAAGACAATTATCACCCATCTTTAACAATCAATTTTTCACAATTATGTAGTGATAAACTAGACAATAAAATACAATCCAACTTTGTCTATGACTATAGCAAAGGAAATTTTAAACTTCTTTACGAAATGATCAAGAGTAATGAATGGTCCTGCCTTGAAGACATAAATGATATTGACTGTTGTTTGGATGCTTTCTATGAACAAATGTTTTCGTGTATTGACCAGTGTGTTCCTAAGAAAGCAATAAATGAATCAAGAAAGCGACATAAATTCCCAGTCTGGTTCTCTCATGACCTAAATAATAAAATCAAAAAGAAAAAACGTCTCCACGCTCGGATTAAGAGGAGGAGAGCCAGTCATGACCAAGTTATCTTCGTAGTAGTGTGAAAACTCAAACAAAACAGCCACTACAAGAAAAATATCGAACAGAACATAAATGATGACCCACAAAGTTTCTGGAACTTCTTTAAGTCTAAAACCACATCAAGCATTCCAAAATACATGCAATACAATGGCGCCGAACTTTGTGACCCGAAGGGTATTGCTGAAGGGTACGCCAGTTTCTTTAAGTCTGTTCACGACCCTTCATCACTAAAAGATTTCAGTGATCTTGATTACCAGTTTGGCAATACTAACTTGACTGAGGTCAGTGAGAGCATAGTCTTAAGTTGCATTAAAAAATTGAAATCCAAAAAATCCACAGGCGATGACAATATTCCATCTTACATATCCTAGGGATGTGCTGACTTTCTTGCCAAACCAATTGCTCATATATTCAACCTCTCCGTTAAAAACAATTATTTCCCTGCAAAACTTAAAACATCAATAATATCCCCTATCTTTAAGGGAGGTTGTGAGAACGATATCACAAATTATAGGCCTATTCGTCTCTTAAATGCCTTAGCTAAAATATTTGAAATTATACTTTACGAAGATCTCCTGAATAATGTTAGGGACATGATTGTCAAACAGCAGCACAGCTTTACCGCAGGTAAATCCACGGTCTCAAACTTGTGCCACTTTACAAATCATGCCTTTGATGCTATTAACAACCAAGGCTTTTGACCTTGTTGACCATAAAATCCTTATCAAACAACTAAGCAATCTAGGTTTTTCTCATCAGGCTTGTAGAGTTTTTGCAAAGTATCTTTCAGACCGTTCACATCAAGTCAAGTGCTTACTCTAAACCATTTTTTCCAACCTCGGGTGTACCTCAAGGAAGAACTGTTGGCCCCCTTCTCTTTATTATCTCTATCAATACTCTACCTAAGTGCATAAAATACTCATCCTGCCTAATATTTGCCGATGATTTCAAGATTTTCAAGCAAATCTCTTCATTATCTGACTATCTTCAATTACAAGAGGATCTCAACTCAGTAGCTAACTGGTTTGTCCATAACAAAATGCGCCTCAATGCAGGAAAATGCTTTACGGTAACGTTTATCAGAAAAGTAAACCTATAAATATACCATGAATGACAATATTCTTCAGCGTCGACAAGAAATCAAGGACCTTGGAGTCTATATGCAGGGCAATCTGAAATTCACTACACTCTATGACTTTATCATTAATAAAGCTTACCAAAAACTGGGGTTTATAATTTGCAACTCCAGAAAAGCATCAGCACAATAATCAAACTGTATAAAGCTTTAATATCCTCGATAATCTGGTCACCTCTGGCCCACTGCCATACTGAACGTATCCAAAAGAAATTCCTTCGATATATATATATATATATGTCAAATCAAATAATACATACCCCAACCTCGTTTCGTATCAAAGTATGCTGGACTCGAATAGACTTCAAAAACTATGTGATAGAAGAAAACAACAATCTGTGATTTTTATATACTTCTTAATAAACAACATAAAATATCATAAATGTACACTTATAAATTCTAGAAACTTTTCTGTGCCAAAAGTCAAGCTTAGACCAAAATGTGAAAAACTTTTTAGTATTAAGTACCCATCTGACAATCCTTTAAGCCAAATGTTAATACTTTGTAACATCCTCTTCAAAGACAAGGATGTTGATTTCTTTAATACTGATGTGAAAGCCCTAAAGGAACTTACAATGTAACACCCCTCTTGTCTAAAATTTTACTCATCAACTTATGTATGTATGTGTCTGTAATTCTGTACGTATATATATATATATATATATATATATATATATATATATATATATATATATTAGGGTGCTTCATTTTTGGGCAACATTTTTTTTCTTCAAGTCTTGCCTGAAAATCTTGTACTTTATAGAAAAACAAAATTTTTGAGCATATTGCGAACCCTTAATTCAAATTTTAACCCACTGCTAGAGAATTTTGAATTTTATCCATTAAAATAACATTAAAAAATGATTTTTTATACGTTTTTCCATCCGCTCACCCAGAAAAATTTTTTTTGGGAATTTTGACTCATGGATTCTTGTTATAGGTATAATTTCCTACAAAAAAGCCCATTGCGTCGAGTTTGTAACTCCAACGGGTTCGACGAAAAATGTCATTTAAGCTGAATTTTCATAAAAATAGCAGTAAATCGCGTTTATTTGCTAAACTATTGAAGATAGAAAGACTTAATAGCTAATTAGTAGTAATATCTGTAAAATTACTGATTTAAAAAAAATTTGCCGCCATAAAATTTCAAAAAATACAATGACAAACAAATTTTTCATTAAATTTTTCAACTTGGATTTCATAAATTAGTTATTATTGAAAAAAATATATTTTTTCGTTAATTTTAAGTTTTAAGTGGCTTTAACAGCTACACCATGAGAACTACGAAAAAATATCTCAAAGCAAAATTGTAGGGCATAAATTTTCGTCGAACCCGTTGGAGTTACAAACTCGACACAATGGGCTTTTTTGTAGGAAATTATGCCTATAACAAAAATCCATGAGTCAAAATTCCCAAAAAAAAATTTTTCTGGGTGAGCGGAAGGAAAAACGTATAAAAAATTATTTTTTAATGTTATTTTAATGGATAAAATTCAAAATTCTCTAGCAGTGGGTTAAAATTCGAATAAAGGGTTCGCAATATGCTCAAAAATTTTGTTTTTCTATAAATTACAAGATTTTCAGGCAGGACTTGAAGAAAAAAAATTTTGCCCAAAAATGAAGCACCTTAATATATATATATATATATATATATATATATATATATATATATATATATATATATATTTTTTTCTAAGTAAAAGTGTTACGGAAACTATATTGTGTCTTGCATTTTAATTACTCCTGGGTGTTCTGTAAGACTTAAATTAATTAAATCAAATAAATAATCGAATGATAAGTATTTGTGTTATTCAAATAATCGAATTATCATTTGAATGATCGATCTCTTGGATAGTACAGACATCTCACAATCATTTTCTGTTCAACTTCTCGATGTTTGCAGCACAATTCAAATTAACATTCCGAGTTGGCAATTTCTGGATGTGGGTGGTTTTCTCAATCAATCAATCAATCAAATATACTTTATTGCCGAGAGAAAAATTCTCATTGACAAAGTACAGAATTAAGTCAGTTTATATACAAACATGTAAAAACACGTATGCTATACATGCATACACAAAAAACTTAAAATAGTACATATGATGCATAAATAATTAAAAAAGTAACGGTGAGGGGTAAGTTTACAGATACTTCAAGACATTTTAAACACAGTCACAGTTGAATACAGGTACATTTCATGTAAGTCATAACGAATTGATTGGTATAGTCTATATTCTTGAATAACACATTAAAATATATTAAAAATGTAGAAATGTAAAGTAATATATAAATAAAAAATAAAAACAACATAAAATTTATAAATACAAAGTGAAAAATACGAGATCCTGATGCAGGTATCACGGTCAAGCTTAATTGCAAATAAGAATACTATAACTAAACTAGATTATATAGTGTTCCTAATAGGTAAGATTATTGAAAAGTGACCTGAAAGAACTCCTGAACATTGTAAAGAACATGTTCAAGAAGAATATTCTTCATAGATGATCTAAATTGTTTATAGTCTTTAATATCTCTTATGTTCCATGGAATATGATTATAGATTTTTGCAGCATTATATATTAATGAGTTCTTGATTATATTGGTGGAAGGAATGGGGAGGGTCAAATTACCTTTTTGGCGAGTGATGCCCTCATTGACTTTATACAAGTCTTTATTCTTAAAAATCAAGCAAACTGTCTCAAGTATAAACAAAGATGAGACAGTTAGTAGATTATTCTGTTTAAATAAGGTCCTGCATGACTCTCGCGGCCCTGCCTTTGATAGATATCGAATGGCGCGTTTTTGTAAGACAAATATTGATTGGAAGTTTTCTTGGTTACATGAACCCCAGAATGCTATACCATATCGAATATGCGATTCAACCAGTGCATGGTAAACCATCTTGGCCGTTGCTGTACCCAATTCATTGGTTACTATACGTATAGCATAACATCCTGATGCAAGCTTCTTTCCCAATTGCTTAACGTGATCATGGAACTTCAATTGCTTGTCGATGTAGACTCCAAGAAATTTGTTTGTACTCACATTGACTATGGATTCATTTCCTAAAGGAATATCGGGTAGGGCACAGTGGTATGCTATACAGTTAGTTTTGTTGATATTGAAGGACAGTAGGTTCGCATTACACCATTCTTTAATTTTTGATATATCTCGGTTATTTTCGTATGTAAGCTATCAATGTTGTTATCATGCCATAGAATTGTTGTATCATCTGCGAAGACTGTAAATAGTCCGTCAGTTGTTAAGCTAGTCAGGTCATTGAAGTACAACAAAAATAGGATTGGACCAAGCACGATCCTTGTGGAACGCCACAATGGATTGCCCCACTGTCTGACAACTTGTGGGTTTTAACAAGTTGGGTTCTATCACTTAGGTAAGACTGTACCCACTTAAGGCTTTGGTTCCTAAATCCATAAAGTTAGTTTTGCAGCAAAATTCGGATTCACGCAGTCGAAGGCCTTCGACAAATCACAGAATATTGCTGCACCTCACTTCCCCTGGTTCAGTTCAGTGTATAGTCTATTGAGAAATGTGAAAACAGATCCCCGTGGATTTCTGTCGCTGAAATCCAAATTGTTGCTTATTTAGAATATTGTTTTCGTTTATGAAGTTCATTAATCTTATTTTAACAAGTTTCTCAATTATTTTGCCTAGAACTGGTAAAAGTGAGATGGGCCTATAATTGGAAGGATCAAGTTTTCACCACCTTTATGGATAGGAATTACAATTGAGGTTTTCAAGAAGATTGAAAGGTCCCTGTTGCAAAGGAGTTGTTAATTAGCTGTACTAATAATTCCAACGTGAAGATTGGCATATTCTCGTATATTTTTATTGATGTGTTATCAACTCCACATGAACTTTTGTTGTTCGTGTGTTTTTTAGTTTCCATCTCTTCATACAATTTAGTCTCAGTTAGTTCAAACGTTGCTGAAGTATTTATATTGTTCATCAATAGAAGTGGATCAGTCGCATCCCGAATATTGTCTGGAGTTTTTTTGCGATACTGCAATAGTATTCGTTGAACAAATTTGGATCTAGACATTCTCCGCTAGCTTTAGCGTTATTCTTTCCACGAAAATCATTTACACTCGCCAGGTCTCTTTAGTTGTATTACTACTCTTGGATATTCTATTATGGAAATAAGCCTTTTTGCTGCTTTGATGATTTTTCTATAGATTCGTTTGTAGGAGTTGTAGTATTCGTGGAAAAATACTTCGTAGTAGATTTTCTAATTTGGTGCAGTGATCTTAGGTTATGGGATGATGTTCGAATTCCTTTCGTTAACCACATTTTTTTATTGTCATTTTTTATTTTAATTTTTATCATAGGAAAGGCCTGGTTGAAGCTATCGATCAGGTGGTTGTTGTAAGATTGAAAAGGGTCATCAGTTCTCAAGCATGTATCCCAATCTTTCATTAGGCAGATTTCGTAAAATTTGTCATAGTTGGATTTACTAAATAGTCTGCCCCATTTGAAGGTATTCTTGTTATTAGGGTTTGATATGAACTTTATAGTGCACTGGACTGCTTCATGATCCGAAATATTGGCTGGTATAATACAACATGATACATTATCTTGGCTAAGATTACTACACATATAATCGATTTTACTTTGAGAATATTGGGAAATTCTAGTTGGACCATTTGTATGCATTGCTAAATTGAAGGTTGTGAGCAGATTATCAAGTTGCTGGGTTAGGAGTGAATGCTTATCATCATAGTCAATGTTGAAATGCCCCGCCAAAATGAGTGTAGATTTCGGAGGTAAACTATTCAAGAGATGCTCCAATTTGTCAAGGAATTAGTTTCCATTCGCACTAGGAGACCTATATAGACAAATTAAATACAAGTTGGCCTTAGCAGAGAAAGCCATTGAAAATTCAAATTGTTTTTCAGTTATAAGGTCATTATATTTATCAATATGACTAAATTCAAGTTCTTTCAGTGTCACTTCATTTACGAGTATCAGGGTACCGCCGCATTTATACTCACTTCTACAGAATTGTGAAACTAACGAGTAATTAGGGATATAAACAGGTTCCTCTTTTTTTAGCCAGTGTTCAGTTATAAGTACTATATCTGGAGAATTGATACTTTCAAGAAATATATACAACTCATCTGATTTAGAACGGATCGACTGCACATTTAGAGTCAAACATGATATTGATTCGTTAGGTTTGACATTTTTCTTCATTGAACCCACAATAGTATTAGCTACACATTCATCACTAATGTTGATCGATCTTCTAAAAAAGAAGAAGAATCTGGTATGCATTGAATTCTGTACCCTCTATCTGGACTGTGAACAATAATAATCGAATATTAAATGCAAATAACTCCAGTAATGAAAGCCAGAAAATTATTAACCAAAGTAGAAATGTTAATAGTAATACAAAAGAACTCACTAGTAACAATGATACAATTACAGATACGGAAATAATCGATAATCATTTCAATGATTTCTTTATGAATATTGAGAAAACTGAGCCAAATAAAAATATAAAACTAGTAACCTCAAACAACCCCAACTCCAGGTGGAGATGAAATACATGGAAAAACTCTGAGAACAGTCAGTGACCTTATATGCCACTCTCTATCATACATAATTAATAAATGATTTGTTCAAGGATATATCCAGACGCGCTGAAAATATTAAAATCTGTGCCCATATACAAAAATAAAGAATGAAAAACAACTACAGAAACGTAAGTCCGCTATCACAATTAGCAAAAATAATTGATTATAGTTATTATAAAAGATTAAGTATATTTACTGAACATCACAAACTAATTCCAGATTGTCAGCACGCCTTTGGGCAGCGAAGATCAACATCCACTGCAATAAATGAACTTTGTGATCACATATACACGAACCTTAATGGGAAGCAATTTCCAGCCTGCTTATTTTTTGATCTTACGAGGGCCTTCGACGCGGTTCATCATGAACTTCTTATCGAAAAACTCCCAATGGGAATTAGGGGGGTGGCCAATGACTGGATTGCCGCGAGGGGTAACAACTTCTTTCAGTAGGTGTACATCTCAGAATTTTCAGTATTTCAGTACACCCATTATCAATACAAGTATCTCTTCAGTACTTGATTCAGTACCAGTCTCACGAAAATATTTTCAGTACAAAAATCAGTACTTTAATCTGCATTAAATATTTTCAGTACCCCTTTCAGTAGCCAATTAACTTTTTTCAGTACCCCATCCATTACTTCAGTATTTGGTTCAGTGTACCGTCTCCAGTCATTTCAGTATTAGCCGTGAATTGTTGCTGCCTCTATTTCGGTTACGCTCGATAAAATTCGTTTTTTGAGTCTTTCGACCCGAAGATTACACATTAAAAATCGGAAAAATGTCCCACTGAATCAAATGATGAAGGTAAGTTGAATTGGTGCCGTTTGTATTTGTTATCATTACTCATTGAATATCAATAACATGAAATCATATGTATTGATCAAAGTTGGTTTAAAATATGAATATCGAGGTTTTTCAGTTATTTCAATAGGAAGACACTTCATGTGGGTTTTGCATTTAGATATGTGTTTTTGATTAATAAATCATCGATGAATCGTGGAACACTACTTGGGAGGAAGCCGACTTAAGTTTAACAAGATATTAAATTTGTAGAAAAAGTTTTCATTTTTGAGGGACCAATATGTCTGCAAGGTTCGCACCCATTTAATAAATATTACGACAGTTGCAAACAATATTAATAAGATATATAAAATTTTGAAAAAATCCTATTTTGATTCATAATCTACTTAATTATAATTATTTATATTTTTATTTCTTTTTGTTGTATTATTGATAATCTCTATAATCTCATTAATGTATTTGAGAGGTTTTTGTTACATTACAAATATGTCCAATAAATAGATATTGTTTTTCAAAGTTTATCTTTTTTACCTGACTATGGCAGAGCCAAAAGGAAGGGTTATGTTTTTAGCAGTCTATGTATGTATGTATGTTTGTATTTATGTATGTTGCACCGTAGCGCCTAAGATGTCTAAAAACCATGGTGTATTCACTTATATCTGTAAAATATTGGGACAAACTGGGGGACACCAGCCCACTTGATAAAGGGAGTTATCTAGAGTTTCAGATGGCGCCGACGTCGTTTCTTGTCATAATTCAGTAAACTGCAATTACAGACCACACAGGGTGTTTTTGTGATATGTGTCTCTGATCCGTTCTGTGATTGTGCTTTTGCCGCCTTTAAGGTTGTCAATGTCAATTCGTTGTGAAATATTTTGAGGTTGATCGATCGATGTAACATATTTTAGAACAAACTATTCCATGTACTTATGTCAGTGTTATATAGAATTTTCGAGAGGTGTTCCGAAATAATTCTAATTATGAACCGTACCAATTTATTTTGTATGGTTAATTTTCTATTGATAGTCTCCACCGAGTTGGACTTATGTATTTCTGTCCCTGTTTACTCATGATAAAAATCTTATGAGCGGATAATGATTTTATGAAGTGCTGTAAATTATATACAATTACTTAATTTAGCTTTCAAACCAAAGCTTTCTGAAAAATCTATATTCTAGTCTGAAGGAAGTGTTTTGCGACATATCTAAAGCTTTTGACTGTTACTAAGCTTCATCTCTACAGCTTCAGAGGACGAAGCTTCAATTGGCTCGAATCCTATCTGAGTGAAAGAACCTCTCAGCTTTTGGACAAATTAAGAGGTGTTCACTATTTTGGCAGACAACACGACTATCTTATCGCAAGAACTCAAATTACCTTCATATAGCTGAGTAAAACATTTTTTTGGAATACTGGAGGACTCCATGGATTTTCCTAAAACCTTCTGATATTACTTATAAATTGCTTGCAGAAAAAAGTTATATATAAACTAATATAAATAATGAAAAACAATTTGTTTAGGCAAATTTTACCCAAATTGAAGCTAGAGGGGTTTTTGAGGTCGCTGAACCAGAATATGACATTGAAAAACGATGGCGTGGCCAGTCGTAAAGGTAGATTTCATACGTAGAGCGTCAGGTGAGCACTAAACTAACCGATCAAGTGTTCTCTGATGTTCAATCTCTCTCCAACATTCAAATATGTTATTTTCGATCCAATATAAAGTACATCAAAAGATAAACTTATATTTCTATTCTAAACAAAAATTTTAAGCAGGAACTCATTTATAAAAATGAACAATTCGTCAATTCACTAAAAAACCTAATATTTTCGTATTTGATACAATTTACACTTATATTAAAAAAGAAAAAAAATACGCTGCGTATACCTTGTTTGAGGTCGTAATATAATAAATATAGGTTGGTTGGGTAAACTTATTTTTTTTCTATATAAACGTTATTAAATTTTATTTAACAAAAAATTTCACGGATTTTGGAGCAACATTTGTTTATTTTTGTCGAAATTTTATTATTAATTCAATTTTTTTAATAAAACCAATCAAACCTTCTTGAAGTACAGATTACAAGCTTTAGAAAGTACTATTGAAAAATCTTGATATCAATTTAAACTAGAGTTTTTGGTTTTTAAGCATGTCCTAAAAATTCATTCATTCATTTTTTGAAATATTCATATTTTGACGACTGTATTTTTTTAAATAAAATTTTATGATTCTTTTTCATTTGCACACCTTTTCAAGTGTCATTTTGGGACTAAACTGTCTGTACAAATTTCAGATGTTTATCTTGAAAATTTAAAGAATGGCAGATCTTTAATTGATTTTATAGAAAATTCTACTTTGACGTAACTTCATATATGTACTATTCCCGAGACTATTCCTATAAATTTTTTACATTAAAACAAGACATCTCTTTAGCTACTTTTTCCTTCTTTCATTTAAATTTTTGTTAGCCTAATTTTATCAATTAGATCAAGTTTCAACAAATTAAGTGAAGCGTGCTTGTGGTTACGTGCTCCTCAAGAGATGCACTCAAGTGTCGCTACATCACGTTTTCGTACGTTAGAAAAAAAAATCCGCAGCTTACAGTTTTCATTTAAAAAAAATATTTATACACCTTTTTTATATAAAATCTTCCATTCTTTCGAATGGCAGTATCAGTTTATTTATTTATTTATTTTTTGAGATATTCAATAAACAATGTAATTTTGCAACTTATTTGTTAAATAATAAATTAAGCACACACTTTACAGTTGGTAACTTTTTATATGTTGTTCCTTACATCATCACTAATGTACAGTAAAAAGTTCCCACAGTCCCCTAACTTTCTGAAGCTAAAATCTAATATTACTCCACTACTGGTAAAATGACTCGTATATGTATAAATTAATTTGAATCTTCTCTGACTAAAAGTATTGGAAAATTCTAAATATAGTGGATATTTTCTTCCAAAGAGCCATGGGACCCTCAGTGACGGTTCGGAATTCACTAGCCAAAATCAAGATATCTTCATAGAATGAAAAGCCCACGCTTACTTGTGAAATTCATGTGTTTATTAAAAAGTGATAATTATCCTAATCATAGTCATTAGCCTTATCGATCTTGGGAGTGGGCCTTGTTCTTCTTTGGTTTAGATCGCCCACCTTCTCCGATCTCATGCGGGTGTTACTGAAAAATAAAAGAGAAACATTTAGATAATTGTTTTCTCCACTCACCTTTAGTAGGGCTCACCTTTTCCTGAGAAGTCATTCTAAGATAGCTGGAAGCAGCTAGACTGTCGCTCACCAGGATTCATCGATTTCTCAACTTCATTAACAGATTTTATGATATATACAATGAACTCTCTGATTTTGTTCATATCAGAAGGTTGTTAGAGAGGTAATAGTCCGGCAGAGATGGGCAGTGAATGGCTTGGTAATAGTTTGTATCGGAAAGTTTAATGGAACAAAGTCATCGGGGACATTTTTCAATCCCCTCAATTTTCAAGTTAATTCATCATCTAGAGACATCAGTCCACTCTCCTACCTTTTCTCATTCCTTCGTGGAAGTTTCCATGATCCCAAAAAGGCCATTTGAGAAGAAATCACTTTGAAAAAATCACCAGGTAGACTTCAAGAAAAATCTTATTTTTGACAGACAGATGTAAACATTGTAGTAAGTTTCGAGGATTTCATCTCATTTTCGCGCCAACTGTTCTGAGCGGGATTTTGTTCGTAGAACTATAATCTTTGTAAACGATCAATTCACAATTTTTTGCATGAAGTTATGTTGACAGAAAAAGAAAATTTCATAGGTTTGAAGTTGATACTTTGCGTGTCACAAACAACTAACATTCCTTAACCGCGCCATCTACTAATGAAGTTCTAATCAGAATTTAACGTTTTTCATTTGTTGTCCCCCAAAAATTCTAAACAAAATCTAATCACTGAATACACCAGGGTTTTTAGGCATCTTAGTAGCGCCTAAACGACCCATCCGATTTTGATGAATGAGGTGTCAATCGATTTTATTATAGTCCGGGTGACATAGGCTACATTTTATACGAACAAAATCAATATGACGTATGTTAAATCCAATAAATATAAATATAGTGAAATATTAAATAAAAATAAAATAAATACTAAGCGACAATAAAACAATATACTAAATTCCATCGTTTATGCATACTATTAGCGCTATCTATCAGCAATTCTGAATATCAATCGTGTTACAAGAACAGAATGACCAACCCTCTTGTTTCGTATTTCTTTTAGATAGACATTAATCTTATTAATAATAAAAATGATCCTTCTCAAATTGTACATTTATCCTATTCGGTATACTGAACAATTGTTTTATCATGAATGTGGTAATCTAGATTGTTTAATTATTAAATATCTATTACTCACGCTATTATATCACTCTTCTTTTTGTTTTGTTATCGCATCAAAGGTTAAAACGGAAAAGTTTAAAATAAAAAAGAAAGTTTAAAAAACTGTGACCCGACTACGGAAAAAATAATTATAATTAAAGAAAAAAAGTTCCAAAACGTTTAACCCAACTAGGGATTAATAAAATAAACTAAAAAGTAAGAAACAAGTTAGGTGCTGAGTGCTATCATCGTCTTATTGAGTAAGACAAGTCTTCTGATATGTTAGATATTCCTGTTTATTGAGTTCTATTGAAGTGTTCTGGCAGTTTCACATTAATAACGTTTTAATTCAATTCAAATGCCGTGGTCGTGCGTTGTCAACTACAAAAAGCAAACATTATAATTTTATAGACAAATAGAAACAATGAGGATGCCGTCAATCAAGGATAAAAAATCTGCACGGCATACGGAATTTGAATTGAATTAAAATGTTATTAATGTGAAACTGCCATAAAACTTCAAAGGAACTAAATAAACAGGAATATCTAACTTATCAGAAGACTTGCCTTACTCAATCAGCACCTAACTTGTTTCTTACTTTTTAGTTTATTTTATTTATTCCTAGTTGGGTTGAACGTTTTGGAACTTTTTTTTCTTTAATTATAGTTATTTTTTATTATCTTTTATTAACCTTCCAATAACCAATTTCACTATTTTTTTGAAGTACAGTTTATCTAATGATATTTTCAAGAACCAAGTATCTGTTTTGAAGTTAAAAAGTATTTACATTATATAAGATTCCAGTACTTCAGTACGAATTTCAGTCTTTCATTATTCACTTTCAGTCTTTCAGTACTCATTTCAGTTTTTCCATATACGTTTCAGTCTATCAGTACCTCATTCAGTCTCAGTATTTTATCAGTATCTCATTCAGTCTTTCAGTACTTTATGAGTACCTCACTCAGTCTTTCACTTCTTTTGAGTACCTCATTCAGTCTTTCGGTACTTTATCAGTACGTTATATTTAATTATGGTGTATGCCTAGTTGTTACCCCCTCGGATTGCCTAATAACTAAATAACAGGGTGCAGGTAGTAGTTATCGATACGGTAAAATCAGAACCCGCTCTAGTATAGTATATCCATTCTCAGTTGGATGGAATGATAACGGGATGATAAACATAATAGGATTTGCTGCTTTATCGAACATTCTGACATAGGCTGTTATGGTTTACGATAATTTATTGCATGAGCAGTCGCGAAGGTATCGACTGGTTTTTATGCGGGAATAGTTTTTACTCCATTTGGTCTACTATATACTTTATTCGGGGAATAACATTTATTCCTCTTTCCGGATTTCTTCATAATTCAACATTATAATATGTACAATTTTGAACGAACCCTATATTTTGAGTCAGAGATGACTTTATTCAACTGAGAATGGATATATAATAACAATGGGGGTTCCACAAGGCTTAACACTGGCTCCACTATTTTTCATAATATTTATGAGCGATCTAATACTCGCAGCTATGTCACCAAACAAAACTATAATATAAGCAGATGATACAAGTTAAGTAGTTGCAAAAAAATAACCTTCCACCATAGATAGAAGCTGCAAATAAAACTGCAGAAGAATTCTCAAACTGGTGTAAAAATAATGGCCTACTAGTTAACCGAATAAAACAGTCTTCATGCACATCCAGCAAAGAAAAATCATATGATTACAGTTCCCTCATAAGAATCGATCATAAATATCTTGGACTCACATTCGACCAGAAACGGACTTGGGAAATACACACAGATAATCTTGTTGAAGCCTGAAGACTTTCCAAAAGGGCATTGAACATTTTTCTTTGTCAACAATATATATATATATATATATATATATATATATATATATATAATATTATGGTTGTAGTTTGACAGAAAGATACATTATCTGATCATTAAAAACTTTCAATAAAGTCATCGTTTTTCCTACATTAAAACTAGAGAAGATCTGTTAAAAGTACTTCAACATGGTAGCAGTCCGTGGTTACTAGACTAGAAAAACGAGTTCTACATCTGGAAGTAATAGAAAGTAAGAAAAAAGTCCCAATAGTAGGTGAAGTGTCGCAAATAAGTTATTCCCTAGAAGAAGGTAACAAAAAGTTTTTTGTGAAGCAAATGGAAGCTAGCAAAGTACAGGTAGGCTTACTGGAAGGGAAATCAAATTGGTCGACTTGGAAATACAAGCTTTGTATTCTGCTGAGAGGCGTGAAAGGAGGATTGGAAGTTTTAGAAAGCAAATTGTAAGCCCCTGAACCATTATTAGAAAATGTGTCGACGGAAGAGAAATTCAGGTATGACAAAAATTTGGTGGACTTCAATCAGGCTGATAGTAATGCCCTACTAATTTTGACGGTTAACATGACAAAAAAAACTTTAGAAAAAGTTATGCGTTTTTCGACTGCGAGAGATATGTTGCTGGAATTGCACAGACTTTTTGATGGAAATGTCGAGAATAAGACATATGATGTGTGTATGCAATTTATTCAGTTATGTGAAACAAGCAGATGATGATATCGCAACGAATACTTCTAAGCTAAATAATTTGTGGAACAGTTTACAGAAATAAATCTTCAAAGATAAGGTAACTTATGGAAGGACATGTAATTGTGACTTGCCTGAAATTATTTTAATTTGCAAAATATTAGAGACATCGCCTGCTGAGTATTTCTCTTTCAAGTCTAGCTGGAATTCAATGTCAGATGCAGACAAAAATATTGACAATTTGACAAGCCAGTTATGTGCATATGAAAAAGCACTAACAATGAAGTGTGAAAGCAGACAAGAGGTTCTTCAGACAACAGCAAGTAGAAAAAGCAACTTGACCTGTAATTATTGCAAATTGAAAGGACACAAAGTTAGAGATTGTGTCAAATGGAAAAACAGATGGCAGGCCACCAAAGCCGAGAAACAAAAGAAAGACAATAGAGTAAAAACAAAAAACGTTACTTTGCTGGCAGTCTCAAGCGCTGTATTGTTTTGCGAGAGTGATAAAGACAGTTGGTACGTTGATAATGGGGCAACAAACCACATCACCAACCAAAGTGAGTTGTTTGAGAACTTTGAGCCATTTGATCAGAATCACCAAGTAAAAACAGCAAATGGAAACTCTATAACAGAACTGGGATATGATACAGTACGAGTACAATCATATGTGAATGGAGAAAAACACGAATTTTCGGTATCCCAAATATGGTTATGTTCCTAGTATAAGAAAGAGTTTGTTTTGAACATTGTCTGCTCAACATAAGAATCTTGACAGTGAGTTTGTTTCCAAGGTAGAAGAATGTCATTTCAAATTATCTGGAGAAAAATTGCTTGTGGGATCGAGAAGTCGCTCAGGAGGCTTATACAAACTTGATATGAAAGCTATAAGACCAGAAATGTCAAGAGAAGTTAATTTAGTCAATGAGGAAAATGTGTTACAGCTTTATCACGAAAGATTTCGCCACCAGAATAAAAGGCATGTGAAAACGGTTTTGAAGCGTGAACTAGGGTTGAATCTATGGAAAAGCTCATGTACCCAAGTTTGGTACTAGAGAACGAGTCAACTCACCTGGTTTGTTGATCCATACAGATGTTTGTGGACCATTTGAAAGCAAGTCAAGGTTAGGATACCGCTACTATGTGCTCTTCAAAGATGACTTTTGTAGATAGTGTTTTGTCTATTTCATCAAGCACAAATCTGAAGTCTTAGACAAGCTAAACACAGTCATTGCTGAAATCAAAGCTACAGGGTATGCTATTCGAGAGATTTTGTCAGATAACGGTGGTGAATTCGACAATGAACAAGTACGAAGAATTCTAAACCATCAAGGAATCAGGAAAAGATTGATTATGCCATATATGCCTCAACAGAACGGCTGTTCAGAAAGAGATAATAGAACAGTTGTAGAGACTGCAAGAGCTTTGATGCCCGCATGACAATGACTATTTGATCAGACATTTTGGGCAGAGATGGTGAATACGGCGACATACTTTTTAAACCGAACAAGCAATTCAGGAATCGACAAACAGTCTCCTTTTGAGGTAAGGCACAATAAGAAGCCCAAACTCAAACATCTGACAGTCATCGGTAGCATTTGCTATGCTCATATTCCAAAGCAGAATCGCAAGAAAATGGACAAGAAAGCCATTAAAGGTGTTCTCATGGGTTACGATAATGAAGATCGGTATAGAATTTGGTAACTTGAAGAAAAAAAACTTGTCAGATCAAGAGGCGCTATTTTTGATTAATGCAAACCTTTAGAAATAGGGAATGAGAACAAGAACAAGTATAGAAAAATCGAATTAAACGGTTTTCTTCACATAAAGGATTCAATATAAAATTGAACCAGAAAATGGTAGATCTCATGAACAAGTATCTTCCTCCACCTCCAGAAGAGAATGTTCTTGATTATGTAAAAAGTAAAGATTCATCGAAAAATTAAGAAGTTGAAGATCGATCAGAACAAGAAATCATAGAAGATTTAGATATACATGAAAACCCATGAATGAGAAACATAGAGCAAGAAAATACAGAAACAGCATGATACAGCAGAAGACTCAGATAATATCGAAGAAATTGATCATAATACGATAGAAGACAACATCGAATTGAGGAAACAGCTAAGACACAGAAGAGAAACAAGAATGCCCAAACATTTTGAAAACTATGTCGTGACAGTTGAGCAGAGATTATTGAACCTAGAGAACCTTTATCCTACAAAAAGGTTATAACTTGTAATGAACGAAAAAACTGGATTTTGGCTAGGGAAAGAGATACAATGACTACAAGAAAATTGCACCTGGGAAATGAAAAATTTACCTGTGGGAAAAAAGGCAATACCTTGCAAGTGGTCTAAAGCTCAAGACAAATTCGGACGGGTCCATTGACAAGTATAACGCACGACTGGTCATAAAAGGTTATTCACAGTGAAAAGGTGAAGATTATAACCAAATATACAGTAGCCAAAGGTGGAACTATAAGGTCATTGTTAACTATAGCCACAAACAAAAATATGTCTCTGACCCAATTTGATGTGTGTACAGCCTTTCTCTATGGTAAACATGAAGCAACCTCAGGGTTATGAAGATGGTAGCGACAGAGTATGCAAACTTCATATGTTGAAACAGGCACCAAGGTGTTGGAATCAAAGATTAAGTGATTACATTCAAAGACTAAATTTTAAAAAATCTGATGCGGACCCTTGCTTGTACATAAAGAAAGATGGAGAAGATATGCTGCTACTAGCCCTTTATGTTGATGATGGGTTATTAGCTTGAGACAATGAAAGACACCTTTATACACCGTCTTACAAAGATAATTCAAGATCACGGTCAAACCAGCATCTTATTTCCTAGGTCTGGAAATTGAGAAGAAAGAAGCTGGAACAATCCAAGTTAATCAGTCTGCTTACACTAAAAAGATTTCAGAGGGATTTGGTATGCAAGACTGTAGACCAGTATCAACGCCCATAGTTGAAGAAGGCATTAAATTAGGGAAGGAAGATGAGGATGAATTGAACAGCACTTTTCATTATAGAGAGGCAGTCGGTGCTTTAATGTACCACTCCACCAGACATTGCTTATGCAGTGAGTGTAGTTTCAAGAAAACTCGAAAATCCTTCAAATTCCGACTGCTCAAAAGTAAAAAGAATATTTCGCTATTTGAAAGGCTGGACTGATCTCAGAATAATCTACAAACCAGGAGCCAAAGAAGAGTTGAAGACCTTCAGTGATGCAGATCATGGGTGATGATACCACAGGCCGATTAACTACAGGAGTTTTGAGTATGTACGCAGATGGAGCAATATCCTGGTACAGTCAACGTCAAACTTCAGTTGCAATTTCTACAACAGTGGTAGAAATAGTTGCTGCTAGTGAAGCTGAAAGAGAAATTGTTTGGCTCAAACGACTATTTGAAGAAATTATCTTTTTGAGAGCAGCCCCAACATTGATGGTCGACAAAGAAGCTGCAATAAAGTTGGCAGAGAACCCAGAATATCACAGCGCATGAAACATAATCATATTCGATATTTCTTTGTCCGTGAGCTGGTGCCCGACAGTTTTATTCAAGTTAAGAAAGTTTCATCAGACGACCAGCTAGCAGACATTATGACAAAACCTTTGTTCAAACCCAGACTACAAATGTTGAGAAACGCAATGGGGCTGACCAGAATAATTCAATGAGGGAAGGTGTTGAAGCCTGAAGACTTTCCAAAAGGGCATTGAACATTTTTCTTTGTTAACACTGTGTATATATTATGGTTGTAGTTTGACAGATAGATAATAATAATAATAATAATAATAATAATAATTTATTGCCCAACAGGTAAAACCCAATTACAGGACATAATTAAATACATCAGTACTGTTAAGTAGTAGATAATTAACAAGTAATATTAAGTTAAATGTGACATGTGATACAATATTAAATATAAAAAAAGAAGAAAAAATAAAAAACAAAGTGTAAATTACACTAGTGAGACGAAAAATCACTAAACTAATATAAACTAATTAATGGTAATGCCCGGTAATAAACGGTAAAAGTGATGGTACATAATTTCTTACGGTAAAAAAAAAGAAAAAAAAAAGAAAACAGCAAAAACAGATTAACTATAGTCAATTCCATATTTCCATTGCTACTTTTTTCATATGCTTCACAGAACAAGTATTGATATCGCAAATAGATACATTATTTGATAACTAAAAACTGTCAATAAAATTATCTTTTTTCCTACTTTATAACTAGAGAAGATCTGTTAAAAATACTTCAACAAATCTTACCTCAAAAATGAGTAGTTTGTGCTTTGTAATGAGACAACTATGGGGAACTGTTTCACCACATGTACTCCAATTGGCTTATTTTGGACTTATACAATCCGCAATGTCGTATGGACTGGCTTTCTGGGAAAATTCCGCTCACATGACAAAAATTTTTACCGTGCAGAAAAAAATAATAAGATGTATGGCAGGTCTACATAACAAAGAATCCTGTAGGAACACCTTTATCGAATTGTCACTGTTAAAACTGCCTTCTCTGTATATCTTTGTCATAACAATGAATATTAAGAAAAATGAATCAACCTATATTAAAAATAACATGATACATGAACATAATACTCGGAATGGTAATGAACTATGATTACCTACTCTAGATTAACTCTTGGTCAGGGCTCCTCAAGTTATCAGGGTATCATCTGCTACAACAAAACACTGCAGTTATTAGGAAATGTTTGTAGCTACGGTAAATTCAAAAAATCTTCACTTGGGTATCTTGCAAACAATGCATTCTATTCTATTGAAGAATTTTTACAATTCTAGATGCTATCGAATAATTTATACTACTTGTACAAACATATAGCTCTCTAGATCTCACAATTTTAACTATCTTAACTCAGTGGAATATCTAAATTTATTTATTAATGGTCTTACCCTTTTTTAATATGTTCAATTAACTTTATTATATATGTTATACAATATAACTTTAGATAAGCTTAGTGGCTGTATATGTTCGGACTAGTCTGATTATGTTTTTTAAATCTGTATATAATACATGTATGAAATCTTTTAATGATTAATACATTTCTATTCTTGTGTGGATTTGATATTTGACATTCGTCGTTTGGATTCGGTGAGCTCTGTAGAACGGAGACTGAGAACTTGTCCGAGAACCAAATAACTCAGCAGTGCATTTGAATGATCTGATCATTCAAATGATTGTGGTTGAATTTTCTAGATATCTCGAATGATTTCAATAATCGAATTATCGATTATTTTTCATTTGAATTAGCCCATGAGTATATATATTTATTGATGACAATGGTTTGTATCTTGAAGCAGAGTCACCAAAATTCAGGGAATGGAGGAAATGAAACAAGTGCTTCATTAAACTATGCATTTCAAAAACTTCCTAGCAGCAAAATGCAACTTATAGAAATAATATCAGAAACAGTAAAAACTAGGAAAAAAGAAGTTAATCAAAGGTTTCTTATATTTTGATGTGGCTGTTATTTTTATTTGCTGAGATTAGAACATTTTCAAACCTCACAACATCCCAAGACAGATAAAAATCCTTAATGTAATTATTCTACAAGTGAAACAAATTTAAGTTTTGAAATATATTTAGTTTTAAGAAGTACTAGACTGGACTTATATATGTGAAAATTGAATTTCTCTTCACCGAATTGATCTGTACATTTGACTAATTATGTAATGAACTTGTGTGACAAGAAAGCATGAACTTATTAGTTAACTTAAAAAGGCCAATTTCCCCTTTCTCTTTTTTACACACTAATAAAACATTTAATTGACTGATGTGGGGCACAAATGCAGCATTGAGAATCAGAAATAATCAAATATTTGAATGATGTGTTGGCTTCTCTTCCAGAAAAGCTCATATAAATGCAACAGACTTTATTTTAAAAAAAACTGTTACTTTTTTGTAGCAAAATTCATATTTCTTTTTTTTTTCAGGGTACGGACGAAACCAGCGAAATTTATGTGGTAGTTTCTATCCCAAACCGATGGTAACTCCGGTTCACAGGTTTCAGTCCATTGAAAGTGTGGCCAACAATGGATTACGTCTCAACAGGTCTCCTGGATATCATACGAGAGTGCCAGTGCAATGCTCCCCTACTGTACACTACAAGTGAGATTTATTTGTACTATTGCTGATCAGAAAATCCGAGACAGTTTGATAAATATTTTGAAAATCTCCTTGATAAATCAAATGATACAATGTTTGTATTTTTCTAAATCGGCAGTCAATTATAGTTTTTGTTACTTTTGAAGTATTGTAAGCATAAAAATTGAATTCAGGATTTTGATAGATTTGAATATATACTGATAAAATAAAGACATTTGTTTATATATAATGAGAAAAGTATAAACAAAGTAAGGCATTAAGGGTATTTGTACTTTCGAAAAAGTATAAGGTTTCTCTGTGAATTGTGATATTTTTTACCAAGTCCCTGGCTGATATTGGCCAAACCATTTGAGATACATCAAAATAAGCTATTGTGAATCTCTTACCAAAATGTCTGAGATGATAATATCTTTTAAGGATAGTACATATCAGTTTTTATGATTCAATAGAAATACATACCAAAAAATGAACATTGTAATTTACACCTCCATTATTTCTTAACAAACTGATCAGAAAAAATATATTTTTAGTGGATCTAGTAGTAACGTTTGCATGCCTCATGTGGGTAGATCCTCAGAAATGCTTGGTCCTGGGCACACTCCAAGAATAAGAAATAATGTTTCACCAACTTCCAAGTTGAAATGTGGAATGTGGATTTTCTTTGCTTTGGTCACATTTTTCTTAGCAGGGGCCAAATATCTCTTCCATGGGGTAAGTATGTAAATGAATAATTCTCAGTTATTCTTATATCTCCTTAAAATTTACTTGAGGAGCGTTATCCAATGTACATATTGATATGAAGTGGATCGTTTTGTTCACTGCAACTTTGATTCAAATAAATTACAATTTCTGCTCTCCAACCAAAAAGGTTTGATATTAAATCAAGGTCATTCAAGAAACTTTGGATTACTCAATTTCTTTGCAATAACCCAAAATAATAGGTCGAGTTCAAAAGTTGCTTTCCTCATTTCCTAGAAAAGAGTGTCATAAACAAATTGTTCTGCCCTCAGGATCATATGTATACAAATATTAGGGGATTTCATTGATCAGTGTGAAAGCAGCCACGAGTTTCAGCAATGAATCTGTCGTGGCAATACGAAGTGTTCTCGGCCGCCAGCGGTCCCTAAAATGTGTAGGAATTTCATGGCCAGAGCCATTAATTTACTATTTGATGGGAAAGTTTTCGTGGATGGGGATTTTTTTGCATAAACCTGTGCTACTTAAAGTGCTTACAAGATCTATATATCGAAAACTTTTGTGCACAAAATTTGGCCCCACAACGAGTTGAAATATTTTCAAAATATTCCAAAATCCTTCAAAGTTTCATGGATGGATTTTTATGCATAAACCTTGCTACTAAATGCACCAACCTATTTTGAAATTTTTTGAAAATTATAATGATCGTTGTGGGGCCAAATTTTTGCACAAAATATTTCGAAAATTAAGTCTTTTAGAGCATTTAAGTTGCACAGGTTTATGCAAAAAATCCCATCCACGAAAACTTTGAAGGTGTTTTGGATTTTTTTTTAAATTAACTTCAATTCGTTGTGGGGGCCAAATTTTTGTACGACAAAATATTTCGAAATATAGGTCTTGTAAAGCCCTTTGAGTAGCACATGTTTATGCAAAAAAATCCCCATCCACGAAAACTTTGAAGGAGTTTTGGATTTTTTTTGAAAATTAATTTAATTCTTTGTAAGGGCCAAATTTCTGTGCGACAAAATATTTCGATATATAGATCTTGTAAAGCACTTTAAGTAGCACAGGTTTATGCAAAAAAATCCCCATCCACGAAAACTTTCCCATCAAATAGTAAATTAATGGCTCTGGCCATGAAATTCCTACACATTTTAGGGATCGCTGGCGGCCGAGAACACTTCGTATCGCCGCGACAGATTCATTGCTGAAACTCGTGGCACATATCTAAAATAAAAGTACTTTTATGAACGGATATTTGTAACGCCAAATATTCCAAAGATAGTTTCTTGAGGATTGAAAGTAGACATTAATGATGTGTTTAATGTTTTTTTTTTAATTTTAGATCAACATAGGTGTTGAGGTTTTGGCATTTTGTTCACTCCTTGTAGTGGTACTTATAATAGGTGGTTTGATATCTTTGTGTGAAGCTATGGTTTCCTATTCACCAGCCAACACTCAAGTGGAGTCTCCTGTACCGCGAGTTTCAGAACGGGTAAGTTATTGATGAAAATGAAACAGAAAAATATTGTTAAACACAGCTCTTCAAATTCGATTTGAGGCTAGAGGAAGACAAAGTTGCATATTTGACAGCTTAAGTCAGCTTTTTTGGTTCTTTATAAGAATAATAAATGCGATTTTTTATATTTTGGCAATATATGGAAATTAGTGGATCAAAGAATAGAATTGTAGTTTACTAAGTCCACAAAGAAACATTATAAAAGTGTGTAATTTATGGAAAAGTATCTTTCAGGAATTGTTAATAAACATATTTGAAAATTATTATTTAAATTATAAAATTACCTGTGCAACAGACAATGCATTTTTTTAAACTGAACAATCTTAGAACCGTTCGAAGTAGTTTCCTAGTTGTGGAGTGAGGAGGTACGTAATATACTTCTCTCTATTTTCCTAATGCGTTCCTCTGTTTTGACAAATTTGTATAGCAAATCATATTGGAAAAACTAACTAAAAGGGAGGAGATTCAGGACAAAAAGAGGATAGTCTTATTCAAATAGAAGTCTGCCATTGAACTGGATGACGAACGAATTATATGTGGGGTACAACTGAAGCATTCCTTAGGGATTATGTGATTAGATTACTTTTTCTGAAATGATGGTAAGAGATGCTGGAAGTTGTTTGCTTCATGATACTTGAATTTGCGTTCAGCTACTACTTCAATCATTTGGTGCTCAAAGAAGAGGTCAAAGAGGAATGAATGTCAAATTGATGGAGAACCTGAAACTATAGCTAATGAATTTAATATATATTTTAATGAAACAGTTTCAGAAATGCTTGAAAACCTGGAAAACGTCCCATTTGATGTGAATTTGCTGGTGAGAAATGACAGGTCAATGCTTCTCAGACCGACAACACCTGAAGAGATCATTGAACTCGCCAGATCTCTCAGGAACAAACACAGCAGTGGAGATGACGAGATCCCATTGAGTATTGTTAAGTTGGCGGTGTCAGAAATTTGTGAAATTCTCTCATTTCTCATCAACAGCTCATTTAGACAAGGTGTATTTCCCAAAAAATTGAAACAAGCTCTTATTAAACCTCTCCTCAAAAGAGGGGATCCTCAGCTAATAGAAAACTACAGGCCCATCAATCTGCTACCAGGCTTCTCAAAATTATTTGAGTTAGCGATGTGCTCTAGACTGACTTACTTTTTGAATGTTACAAATTTCTTTACAAATACCCAGCATGCATATTTGAAGGGTAGGTCGACCCAAACCGCCATTTTCCAGTTCACCAAAAGTATTTTAGATTTAATTGAGAATAACAACCTAGCACTAGCCATTTTCCTAGATTTATCGAAGGCATATGACTTTGCTGAATCAAGAGTATCTGTTGGAAAAACTTGAAACTTATGGAATCGAGGAAAAGCACACAACTGGTTTCGATCGTACCTATCGTCCAAGAGCCCAAAGGGTAACAATCACAAAGGGTGGGGTTTCAAAAATATCAGATTTATTGATTAACACAACAGGAATTGCACAGGGGAGTGTAATAGGGCCGATTTTATTCATAATTTACTTGAACGATTTATGCACCATTGCCCAGAACGTAGAGGAAACTATAGTAAATTACGCAGATGACACAAATTTAATAATTGGTGCTGAAGAAAGCGATGACCTTATAAGCCAGGGAGATGTTTTTTTCTCAAGAGCGAAGAATTGGTTCGATAAAAATAAATTACTGTTGAATGCAAATAAAACAAATTTGATGATTTTTAGTACCGACAGGTGTAGAAAAGAGAAACCGTTGAGTATAAGCTGGCAGGGCGATGAAACAAAAATCAATGAACACACAAAATTTTTAGGAGTATATATAGATAATTTCCTAAAATGGAATAGGCAGACCGATTCCGTTTATCAAAAACTGAACAAGGTCATTTATGCAATCAGAATGACATCAAAATACATGAATGAAAAAACTGTAAAAATTCTGTACCATGCAAATTTTGAGTCAGTGTTGAGATACGGAATTATGTTCTGGGGAACAGAACCTAATCTACAAAAAATATTCATTGCACAAAAAAGAGTTTTGAGAACTATCTATAAAATGCCCTTCAGACAATCCTGTAGAGGTTTATTCAAAGAAAAACAAATTTTAACAGTCTCTGCACTATATTTATTCGAATGTCTAACATTTTACATAAGCACAAGGAGGTTTTCACAGAAAATTACATGAATCCCAACTATAATACACGAACACTTAATATTAACTTCCTATACACAGACTAACACTCACAGAAAAAATCCCTCATATATGTGCATCAGAATATTTAATAAATTACGAACAGTCTTAAGTCTATCACGACACATAGTATCTTCGAGAATAAAGTGAAACAACTTCTGTTGAATCTGGAACCATATGATTTGAAAGAATATTTTGAAACAAATCACTAAAATTATTGTTTTTTTATTTGACGTCTTTTCTTTCAATGTTTGTATGTACCATACATATACATATATTGTGTTGTATATAGAAATGTTTACATGAAATAAAGAATATTATTATTATTATTATTATTATTATTACCTGGAAAGTTTTCCGGGAGTTTTGAAAATTGGTGACTATAGATTTCGATATGCTCTTTCCGATTTTCTACTTTGCCAACTCGTATTTTTGCCGCTCGCGCCGCCATATTGGAAAAATGGCGCCTAAAAACAGTTTTTTTGAAAATATCTCCTTTTCGACTCATTTTACGATAAAAATAGTTATGTAATAAATTAAACTAGAGAAAATTTCCTTTAATTTATCTAGTGACTTTTTTTTTTGTAAAATGAATAGTTTTAGCGTACGAGCGGCGCTAATTCTACTCCAACACAAGTTTTGGCCAAAAAACTCATTTCTACACCACCATGAGGTAGAGTAAGTGGCGTTTTTTTTTTATCGTGGTATCCCAAGAAGGCGTAATCCACACGCAATGCACTATTACGGGGTTCGAGGTAAGCCTTTAGACTGGTTCAAATCATACCATAGTAATAGAAAGCAAAAAGTAGGAGTACAGAAAGATAATATAAATGTGTCATCACAAGTAACTGACATAGATATAGGTGTGCCTCAGGGCAGTATTACTGGCCCAATACTTTTCATAGTATATCTAAATGATGTGTGCAATGTACTGACACCATACTCTGACTGTAAAATGGTAAACTATGCTGATGATATGAACATTCTGATTGAAGGAGGAACGGTTGAACGTATATTAGACAACTCCAACTTGATGTTTAATAAGATAAACAACTGGTTCTCCGAAAATAAACAGGTTGTAAATGAAGAAAAGACTAATAGTTATGTTTACAACTGGACATGCAAGCAAGTTAAACAACAAAAACTTAGAAATAGTACCTATAGTCGGCGCGCCGAACAGATAGAGTGATCTCTCTCTCTAGTCGCACTGAACATGCATTGATCATGTCGTTTTATTGCTCTATCGGTTCGGCGCGCCGAGTATAGTACCAAATTCTTAGGAATCCAAATCGACCGATATCTAAATTGGAGTGTCCATATAAATGAGCTAGTCGGTAAATTATGTAAAACGTGTTATGCATTAAGAATACTATCAAAGCATTTGAGTTTTTATACCCGCAAAGTTGTGTATCATGCAAACTTTTAAGCTATTTTTAAGTATGGTATATTGTTCTAAGGCGGAAGTACTTCATTACAGCACCTATTTATTATTCAGAAAAGGGTTGTTAGAATTATGTTTAAACTAAGTTATAGAGAAGCATGTAGGACTAAGTTTCGTTCAGCTAATTTATTAACAATTGTTGCTGTGTATATTCAAGAGTATCTTTTGTTTCTCACTAAGAATAGTCAGTTTTTATCTGATTATAAATCCCAAATTAGCTATGACACCAGAAATAGAAATTATAATTATCCTGTACATAGATTGATCGTAACAGAAAAAAAATCTTTTTATAATTCCATCAAATTTTTCAATAAGCTACCAGAAAGAATAAAATCACTCTCTTCTCCAAATGGTTTAAAAAAATAAATTTGGAAACTCCTAATGAACCTGGAGCCTTACTCCAAGAGGGATTACTTAGAAGCACACCTAGAATGGCTTTTCTAGTCTGTTTGTTTTTGTGTACCTACATACTGTTTCTATATGTTTTGTGCTGGTCTTAGTGACCTTCAATGTGTTTCTTTGACGCCCGTTTGTTTTACAGGTGTAACTTCTTGTACTTGGTTGTTTTTTCAAATAAATATTATTATTATTACAAAATTTACCGCATTCTCCTTCGCTTCGCTATTATTGATGGACCAGGTTTTGCGAGTTCATCGTCTTCAGTACCGATCGAAACGTCACAGATAGAAATTTCTTCCACATCATCCAAGATGGGATTATCAGCTTTGTTGTAATCCGTCAAAAGAATAAGAAAATCCACATCTTCGCCGACAACTATTACGGAATCGAATGTGGATGAAAAAAAGTAACAATATGTTAACAAACTCCTTCTTCGGGGAGTCATTACAAATCAGATGAATTCCTGCTTGACACCTTCACAACTTATTATGTAAATTCCTGAGAATTTAGATTCATTGTGTATCTCTCTACTATACTTAGAGTTTTCAATATGTATGTATAATTTTATATTGTCCTTCATTGTCTATTTTTGTAAAATGGTTGAATTTTTAAACTTTTTAAAATTTTTAAATTTTTGTTATCTTATTTTAACTTATACAGTGTGCTGGTTTTAAAAATGTGATGTATCAATTTGTATCTTAGTTCTTAGTAGCTTTGTCAACAAAATTTTATATTTTATGACAATGAAGCATTTCTGATTCTGAATCGAGGAAGAAGAGGATTACAATGAAGCTGATAATCCCATCGCGGATGACGTGGAAGAAATTTATATCTGTGACGTTTTGATCGGTTACTGAAGACGATGAACTCGTAACTCCTGGTCCATCTAGAATAGCGAAGCAAAGGAGAATGCGCTAAATTTTGTAATAGTGAATTTTGTGTGGATTAAAAAAACCATAAAAAAACGCGCCACTTACTCTACCTCATGGAGGTGTGGGAATGAGTTTTTTGGCCAAAACTCGTATTGGAGTAGACTTTGCTAAAACTATTCATTTTACAAAAAAAATATTACCACATAAATTATAGGAAATTTTCTCTAGTTTGATTTATTACATAACTATTTTCATCGTAAAATGAGTCGGAAAGGAGATATTATCAAAACACTGTTTTTAAGCACAATTTTTTCAATATGGCGGCGCGAGCGGCAAAAATACAAGCTGGCAAAGTAGAAATTCGGAAAGAGCATGTCGAAATCTATAGAATCACCAATTTTCAAAACTCCCGGAAAACTGTCCAGGTAAAAGTACCAAGTGACTGAAGTATACCCACATTCAACTAATGCTCTCCCTTGCTTTTCATTAACTTTACAAAATTCTATAAGCATTAGTATTTTCAGTTGCTCTTAATAGAAATAATAGTATTGTTTGTTCCAGCTAATTGATTGTCGGCCTTATAACTCATAATCTGACATCTTTGAACATTTTGTTAATTAAATTTTATTTTCTCTTGTAACATGTTTTCTGGAAATAATAATCTTCCACAATGTGATGAAAATATTCCGAGAATCTGTAGAAGAGCAAATAAATTAATTTGCTCTGAAGTTATTGCTTATATTAAATTATTTTTTCATAAATGTAAAAGTATTCTATTATTCAGTTCTTAATATTTATATATATATTTAAGAAAACAAGAAACACAAATATACCCACAAAAGTTTTGCCCATAAAATAATTAAGAGTTAGTGAACTTAGTGAGTATTCACATGTAAAATAAAAATACACGGTCATGAAATAAGATTGTGACTCAATATTCTAAAATTAAGGGTAAAAATAGATTTCATAGTAGGACACTGATTACAGTCCATTGACAAAACAATGCATTGTTAGTTCTGGGGGAAGACTATAAGAGCAAAAGCAGAGCTCAATCAATTAATTCCGTTAGATTATTCAATAATTCATTATTAGCTTCAGTACAGTCATTCGACTCGAACTATTACTTGAGAAACAAGTGCATAATGTATATCAGTCAACAAAAGTAAATAATAATCGATTATCTATACGATGCCAATCCATTTGTACTCAGATATCAAACAAGACTAGACTTTGAATCATGAATCAACCTTAATAAAAGTTCGCTTTAATAATTTTATAATTCATACAGTGCACGTAGATAAATCAAAAATGGTTATTACATTTTTTCATAAATAAATCAAATACAAATGAAATATTTTCATATAAAGTAATTGGATTGAATCTTTGAAGCTTCTTTGTGTGTGTGACATGGGCAGATCTTTCAAAAAGGGCAAGGTACTCTCTTCTGATTATTTTGTAAACATGGCATATTAGAAAAATATCATTAATTTAATTATAAGATTTGATTTCTCAACATAAATTTAATTCAGTTTTCTTTTAAGTTGTGTAACATTTTGACATTTTATATTACTATATGCTGCCTTTTAAAATGATAATTGATGTAAGAAAAATTGATTAATCATGAATAATAAATATATGGATTTAATTCAGCATATTATGAATAATCATCATTTACTTATAACTGGGAATATTTAAGAATAACCAAGTACATACTATCAGATCAGATCTATCTTAGTGAATATGATTATCTTTTCAATTATGATTGATCAGATTAAATGATTTTCTGTATATTCTATAACATTCTATTAAATTTTCTTGATGATTAAGATTGAAGAATAGTTTACGATCTCCTACAATCATATATTGAGAGATTTAATTGGGTTGACCGCTCGCCATGTAGATCTTGTACTGCAATCAGTATACAACCTCTGAAAATTTTGAATTTACACCTTTGTACAGTCAACGGTGAACAAATATTTATAGTTTAGCATCGAGTAGAATGAACAACAATAACTTAAAGTAATTTCAGTATAGATTGACGTCATAAATTTGTACATGAAGAAACCATAATATTCGGGTTTCCTAAGGTGACTTTTTTAAAGGTATACAAGGGGTTTGACAATTGACTTAAAGGTACGGGATTCTTTTGTTCTATACCGAGAGTCGGATGTCATTTGGTGTTGCAGGTGAGGAGTGTTTATTACATAACACCCTGTATATATCCGGGTATTACACTTGGCTTAACAACTGTATAGGTCATAACAAATCATCTAATTATATTCTATGGAAAATCCCTGAAAATATTTCTTGGAATACACATTGAAAGTATTATGTTCCACTTAAAAACCTAGAAATAAATAGCATGTACAGTATGATCATAAAATGAAAAACATTATAATTGACCCAAGAATGTAATAAGAAAATGCTACTTTGAATTCAAAATTATATATAAGCTTGAATCTATTGCTTTCATATTTTTTTTACATATTCATAATTTTTATTTTATTTTTTTACCTCTGTTTTGCAGCAATATTTGTGAGGCATTTAAATAAATAATGATAATATTGTCATTTATTTTCCAAAATATTATAGTAATAATCATTCCGAGCAAATATTTTTAACAAAAATACAATTGCATTATTTTTCTTCACTATGCATTTGCCTTGACATACCAAATGAAATGGCCTTTGAAGGTATATTAATTCCTTTATGAGTAGTCCCATGCAAAGAGGTTGGGAGGGCTCAGATCCAGAGACCTAGTGGCCCAGAAAAGGTCCAAATATCTGTCTATTAATTTTCCATTAAACACATTTTTTAGATATTGTCTCACCTCAGACTGTAGCATGTGGATTTAAACTTGGCTATAATTTTTAGTTCTAAGTAACAGTTTTGGTAATTTATTCAATCTCATCCACCAATGATGAACAAGAGAAGAATTTCTGCGTTATTCGTGTCCACCCATTTATGAATTCTTGCTTTGGGGCCGTGACTACCAGTATTCAATTTCTGATGTGCATATCTATTAGTTTCCTCCACTATCAACTTGACAATAACATCATTCACAAAGAGTTGGAAACAGTCGAGAGGTTTTTTGTCATACATCTCAAAAAGCTCAACTTTGATACCTGAGTTCTGAATATTGAAATTGATATTTTTCAAGTTCTCGCCATTTATATTGCTCCATGTCAATGGTGTTTCCTCAGTTTAATAAAGTTCTGATGAACTTTCATTTCCAGACAATCGATATTGGGAAATTACATTTTTAATTACGTTGTCTATTTTTTCTGAGCTAACATGTACGCTTTGCGATGTTAAAGGTATATTCTGTGAATTATGTAGTATTTTTCACCTTTTGCTTTCGAGAAAGCTCTCGTTTGACGAAGAACTATCTATGTCATCACTGATTAATTCGATGTCTCTGTTTCGAACACTATTACCACTCTCCTCATCTGATAAAAATTATTCCTTAAGACTTTGCAAATGTTCCTGATCCTTCTCATACGACATACTGATAACTAGTAAAGGACAGCTCCTTGCTCATCGATAAAAAAAGAGTACTGCATTCTCATGGCCTATACATCATATAACAAATACAAGTTACGACAGGAATATTCTTGTCTTGGAGCCATGAGATACACACTTGCTTCTCAATGAAAACAATAAACAATTCAACAAAAATATATATTTTTTTATAAGCAAAAGCAAAACCATCTAATTTGCACAAACAAATATTTGAATATGTTTAATATTTTGGCCCATCATACATATTTTTTAACCGACGAAACCAAAAAGGAGGAGGTTCTCTAGTCGACGCGTATATTTTTTTTTTCGTCCGATTCCGATAATTCTTTTTACAGTGGATAGGGTGTACTTCGAAGGTGGTCCCATTTGAATTTAAAAGATGAAATCCACCCCTAAGGGTAGAAAAATGAAGGATATTGATCACTCACCCTCTGAATTCTGGTCTGTTAACCGATTCTATCAGGCATAACTTTGTACTGGGTTCTTCGATTTGGATGATTCTTTTTTTAATAGATAGGGTATACCTTATATTTGGATTTCGAATGAAATTATCCACCCTTACGGGTAGAAAAATAGGGGATAATTGATTTTTCACTTGTGAATATGTGCACACACATACGTAGTTGACAATGACAGATCGCTACTGACATTATTTTTGTTCCACATCCGTCAAAATCATTATATTCTATGAGAGGATGGAATGATATACAAAGTAATGAAATAAACTAACCAGAACAACAAAAATAATTTATATTACAACAAATAGTAAAAGTAGATAATCATATTATTTAACTGGTAATAGTTGAAGTAAGGTGGGTAAGTAAGTATTTTGAAGTAATAAAAACAAGTAGGTAGTAATTAGTAGATTTTAGCCACAAAAAAATGAAAAATAAAAACTTGTTTAACAAAAAATTAAACCGACGAACTACGGAACTGAAAAGTAAAAAATAAAATAAATATTCTTAGTCTCAGTAACTAAGCTCCTAAACTAATGTAAGTAACTAATTTTGAGTCGGCGCCAAACGAACAATCAATGAAAATCATTAAATTACTTCAAAAAAATTTTCAGAATGTCACCGCGCAACTCGATGCCATCATTTTACGCCTTACCTAATTCATTTGCTTGTTTGTTTGGTGCCGACTCAAAATTAGTTACTCACATTAGTTTAGGAGCTTAGTTACTGAGACTAAGAATGTTTATTTTATTTTTTACTTTTCAGTTCCGCATTTCGTCGGTTTAATTTTTTGTTAAAAAGTTTTTATTGACTATGCATTGTGGCGTTTAACATGTTAATTTCTTCACCCAATATGAACACTTATGGGAGAAGTCAATGTTGACTTATAGCATCAAAGGGTACGAATTTTATTTCTGGAGTTTACATTGAGGAACAACATAGGCTTTTGGATCACATCTTTGCACGCTGGTTATAGAATTAGAGCCGTAGTATTCCGTTTTGTTCTTTATAATTTATGAACATTCTACCTCTAGGGTGGGTATTATAATCAAGTCTAGCATTTTGGGTACTAAACATATTGAGCAAAATCGGCCACGGTTAGCTAGTTTTCAACCGACGAAATAAAAAAGGAGGAGGTTCTCTAGTCGACGTGTATATTTTTTTTTTTATGTATGACCACGCATTACTTTTTACAGAGAAGTTCGATTCCGATTATTATTTTTTCCTTGGATAGGGTGTACTTCGAAGTTGGTCCCATTTGGATTTGAAAAATCCTCCCCTAAAGGTAGCAAAATGGAGGATATTGATCGTTCACCCTCTGAATTTTGGTTCGTCAACCGATTCTATCAGGCATAACTTTGTACTGGGTTGACATTGTCATTATTTTTGTTCTCCTACATCCGTCACAATAATTACATTCTATAAGAGGATGGAATTATATACAAAGTGATGAAATAAACTAACCAGAACTATCAAAAATAATTTATATTATATAACAATAAATAATTAAAGTAGATAATCATATTATTTAACTGTTAATAGTTGAAGTAAGGTGGGTAAGTAAGTATTTTGGAAGTAATGAAAAATTAAATAGGTAGTAATTAGTAAATTTCAACCACAAAAAATTGAAAAATAAAAACTTCTTAACAAAAAATGAAACTGACGAAAAACTGAACTGAAAAGCAAAAAATGAAATAAACCTTCTTAGTCTTAATAACTAAGCTCCTAAACTAATGTAAGTAACTAATTTTGAGTCGGCGCCAAACAAACAATCAACAAAGATCACAAAGATTACTTCAAAAAAATTATCAAAATGTCACTGCCCATCTCGATGCCATCATTTTAAGCTTTACCTAAGTCATTTGCTTGTTTATTTGGCGCCGACTCAAAATTAGTTACTTACATTAGCTTAGGATCTTAGTTATTAGGACTAAAAAGGTTTATTTTATTTTTTGCTTTTCAGTTCCGTTTTTCGTCGGTTTAATTTTTTGTTATATATTTATAACATTTCCGAGATAATTTGATTTAAATGATAAATCATGATATTTAGAGTAGATTCGATTGTCTGTTTTTATTTCAGTGATATATTTTATTTGCAGCAAGAACCTGAAGAAACTAGTCATCAACAGGTCACTGCATCTCTGTCCCAAAATTCCACAGAAATGCCTCCTCCCCCATATCACATAGCAGTGATGTTATCGCCCCAAAATGACTTGGATTCCATACAAGTTATAAGAGATTCACCTCCGCCTTCATATGAAAAAGTTGTTACTTGATCGTTTCGATGTGGAAAACCCTTCTATTAGGTTACCAAAGATATGATAGTGTCATTTCTCTAAATGTGAGAATCATTTTTCAGAAGTTTATGGTGAAATGCGTATGTGTCGTTTGTTATTGTATTTTTCATTTACTAATATTTGAAAAGGATAAAATTAAACTTTGACTTGGCTAAAAACAATTGTGGAACATTTCTTTTGTTCTAAGATCTCTAAAACTATTCTATATATTCATAAAACACATGATTTTTTTTAAGGGAAAATGGTTAAGATTAGTTGGTTTGAGTAAATTATAAATTGAAAATATCAGAATCTCTTAGAAACAAAAAATTCACAACAATAGCTTTTGAAATGACAATGATGGTGATTATGCAACTGAAAAAAATACAACAAACTGAAGAACACATAGAGAATTGAATAATAGTTATTTATTCTATGTATAAATGTCTTATTGGCCATATAAAACTGAAAGAGTGTTTTGTTTTTTTATATGCTAATAAGACACGGAATGCAATACATTTCATCCACTGCTGGTATGTTATAAACAGGAAGACTTTTCCTAAATTGAGGGCTCATTTGATGTTTATGACAGTTGCTGAAAATGTATTAAATATGTTATTGGAGAATGTTAACCTTCCGCAGATAACGTGAGTGGTTTCTTAATTTTTGATAACGTCGGTCTGACAAACCGATTTTTTCAAGGAATGATTATTAGTCGTTTTTACTTAAAAATGAATGAATATTTTTTATTGAACATAATATTGACTATAATTTCCATGTACAAATACAAACACAAACGGATTTTTGAAAAAATGTATTTTTTTTTGTAGGCTATAAAACAGCTGAATTTTTATTCAATACAACAATAATTTAACCAAAAAAAATATTCCTCTGATGAAAATGACAAAAACATAAACAGTAATGAATTAACATTAAATATAACAATATAATAGAAACAAAAAAATTGAATAAATACAAACTGGCAACTGAACAAACTAGTTCAAATTTTATGAATTTTCATCATGCCAAATGCAGTCTATGCACATTCCCTGGAGATGCTGACTGATTCACTGACTTCCTCATACAGTCTTCGCAATCGCTCCTGTTCTCTTTCGTAACTCATTCTGACATAGTCACACTAAAAACATACTATTCAGTTCAAGAATGAAGACGCCAAATCAAATTATACTTACCTCAGAGTTTTACACGAACGATAACGCCGGTTTCACGCACCGTATACTTATTTTTCTAACGAAGCAAACGCTCTATTCGACAGACAATGTAAACCTGACAAGATTCTGAATAGTACGAAAGGTACCCTGGCGGAAAGCGGTAAATATATAAACAACAGAAAGTTAGCGCAAATATTCAAATCAGTCGGTGCGAGAGACCGTACGTTATAAGCGGAAGGTTAAGATATGGTTTCTATGACAAATTGTTTGTTTATTATGGAGTTTAGATTGTTTATCAGCTCCATTTGTAATTCCAAGAATGTTACAAATGACAAGAAAAATGTTTCTATTGATATAAATATCAATATAAATGTAAAAAAATAAGCTTTTTTAATAATTTCTTCCATTGTAAATTGTTCTTGGAATGACAAATGGGGCCAATAAATATAGTATCGAATATAAGAGACTCTTAACCATAAGATTTTTTCAAATTGGACTTAGTTAAGTGCTTTTTTACAAGCTTTTATTTAGTTTCACCTGTCCCGGTGTCTGTAATCAAATCTTGCAAGTTAAATTTGACTCACTTCTAGTTGCCCGATTAACGTGAAATTTAACAGGTGTTCATACTTCCCGTGACAATGCATTATGGAATTTTTTGTTAGAGAAGATGGCAGACGATCTCTGTGATTATGGTCCGATTCTATTCAAAAATTTTATGTGGAAGATTTTGGGGTCGGAGATTATGAATTTTGTCGAAGATTATTGATTTTTTTGTCAGAATTCATAAATTGAAGATGGCAGCTCCAGGATGGCGGACGAGTTAATCTTTAGATGGTCTCCTCATTGAAGAACTAGATAGCTCAGAAATTACAGGAAAAAGGCCTCATGACGATGCATCAACAAAAATGCATAGATTAAGGCGTACTTACTAAAAAGCACAAAATAAAATCATTAATTAAAAAACCTTTTTAAAGACAAGCATTTAATCAAATGCCCTAAAAAGTAAAAAATAATTGCTTTGAATGTGCGACCTAGGTTATTCCGTGAGTTATAGATTCAAGAGCTTGTCGTCAAAGTTTTCAATTCGAATACAAAAGCGACAAGCTTTGAATCTATAATAGGCGAGGACATGAGAAATTATTATCGCTTTAAATATGCTTTAAAATACATAATGCATATATAAATGTACCCAGAAAACATTTTTTGAATCAAATTTCAATGACAGCAGTGCCCATTCGTTTTTGAAAATGAGCAAATTTTGAAGCTACTAATATTGGCCCTCTTTGTGACGTAAATGACCGAGCAGCCAATAGGCGTAATCGGGTTGATTGTGACGTTAAACGGCAATGTTACCAAGTTTCTTAAACTATAAATGTCAGAACTAGAACATTATGTCAAGCGACGATGGCGGATTTGTGGTCCATCAAAACGATTTCTGATAAAGATAAAGCCAATCATTTATTCTTGTTATGGAGGCGCTGAATCAAATTTCGATTACAGCAGTGCCCATTCGTTTTTGAAAATCAGCAAATTTTGAAGCTACTAATATTGGCTCTCTTTGTGACGTAAATGACCGAGCAGCCAATAGGCATAATCGGGTTGATTGTGACGTTAAACGGCAATGTTGCCAAGTTTCTTAAACTATAAATGTCAGAACTAGAACACTATGTCAAGCGACGATGGCGGATTTGTGGTCCATCAAAACGATTTCTGATAAAGAGAAAGCCAATCATTTATTCTGGTTATGGAGGCGCGGCCTAAGATTTGAAAATATGGCAAGGTTGCAAAATTGATTGAAGCTGTCAACTGTGGGATTGGTTGTTCGGGGATTACGTCACAACATTTTGCAGTGGCGCTAAAAAGAAGCCATTTGAATTTTGCCAACTTTAAATATTTATTTTAAAGTTTTAAAAACTTTAAAAAAAATATAAAATTACCAACATACTTTTCACAAGCTGTAGAATCCATTAAACATATTTTGAAAATTTCGTGTCCTCGCCCATTCACGGAATAACCTACGTCGCACATCCAAAGCAATTATTTTTCAATTTTTAGCCAATTTGAATAAAAGCTTGTTTTTAAAAAGTTTTTTATTAATTATTTTATTTCTTCAATTGATAGATGTACATCAATCGGCCTTGTTTATTCAAAACATTGTTGTAATAACACATATTGCAACCAAGTTAGACATTTCTTAAATTATTTAATTTTCAAATTGGAAATAATACTTTTATCCACAGCGGGCATGTTATAAAGTCATAATGCTTCTGTTTACAAACGTCTTATGAGGTCAGTAAAACACTAGTGTCTTATGAATCATAAATAGACACATTTTGATTGTCATTTGTAACATCCTGGGAATTACAAATGGAGTCGATAAACAATCTAAACTCACATATTAAAACATTTGTCATAGAAACCATATCTTAACCTCAAATAATATTTTATAAATTTTCGGCAGCTGTCATAAACATCAAATAAGCCCTCAGTTTAGAAAAAGTCCCCATAGTCTAATCGACAAGTTGAAAATGGTCTAAAATAGAGATACTGCTCTTAAAATTATGTGTGATAGCTCATTGGATCCGGAATAACGCCTAGAAAAATGTGCCAAAAGCGTGTATTAGCACATAAAAAATTGCAAAAGTTATAAACAATTAAAGATGAAAAAAAATGGCATTTCGTTTTTTGCCAATATTTCATAAACTATTAATATTTAAGTAATTTCAAAAAAGATTCTGAAAGAGGAGAAAATTTTCCATAAAAAACTCCAAGTTCCCGGAACTCATCTCCATTATTTATAATTTTAATTTAACGCTGAAAATGGGTCTCCGCGCGACATTTTTAGGTTGCGCGCGCGGCGTCAAAAGCGAGTACGACACATTAATTAATTTATTTAAGGTATTTTTTTTTATTTGAAAAAATTATGGTGTATTCTGAACACTATAAATAATTTATTCCCGTTGGAAATTTTACTTAAAGTTAATTTTTCAACAAGTTAAACGATTGTTAACTAACAAAATTTTCTCGAACTTCTGTCTTAATTGTAAATGAAAAAATATGTTTAAATAATTGTCGTAAAAATGTTTCGCTTCGTAGAGCCTTTCTTATATACATACTTAACAAGATCACGCCATAAAAGTTAAAAAAATATTCATACTTTGTTTATAATAAGTATTATACTTGAACAAAAACAAAAAAATCCAATAAGTTTTAAAAAATTTTTTTTCTAATCATCATTTTATCGTTTTTTTATTAATACAAGATATAAATTTAAAAAAAATATTTCCGCCATTTTTATAATTTTTTATAAACAAATAGATTATTTCAATATTTTTGAAAAATTTTTTTCACAACTTCATTATATTACAAATATAATTTTTGAAAAAAAAAATGTTCCCTAACAATTTTTAATTGTTTATAATAGTTTTTTTATATTTCTATTGTTTAAATAATTAGTTGAGAAATTATGTTTTTTTTTTTAATTCCTTTTTTTAATTCCAATTTTTAAAAAATTTTTAACTTTTTGTTTTTTTTTGAAACTTCTAAAATTTACAAAAACAACCATATATAACAAATATAGAAAAAAAAAATTTCCAATTTTTTATTGTACTTTGGGAATTGGAATTGGAAAAAATTGAGAAAAATTGTTTTCTATACTTTGTTATATGTTATTATTATTTTTGTAAATTTTAGAAGTTTCAGAAAAAAAATCTAACAAAGTTAAAAATTTGTTTATAACAAATTGGTAAGTTGATATTTTTAAAAAAAAAAATTTTTCAAAAATTATTTAAACGATAGAAATATAAAAACAACGATTATAAACAATTAAAAATTGTTATTAAGGATTTTTTTTTTCAAAAATCATAATATTTGTAATATAATGAAGTTGTGAAAAGAAAATTTACAAAAATATTGTAATAAACAATTTGTTTATAAAAAAATTATCAACAAATGGCGGGATTTTTTTTTTTGCAAATCAATTTATATCTTGTATTAATAAAAAAACGATAATATGATGATAAAGATGAAAAACATTTTTTTTAACAACATTACTGGGATTTTTTTGTTTTTGTTCAAGTACAAAAATTATTATAAACAAAGTATCAATATTTTTTTAACTTTTATGGCGTGATCTTGTTAAGTATGTATATAAATAATGGAGATAGAGTTCCGGGAGCTGGGAGTTTTTTGTTGGAAATTTCCTCCTCTTTCAGAATCTTTTTTTGAAATTTCTTAAATATTAATAGTTTATGAAATATTGGCAAAAAACGAAATGCCATTTTTTTTTCATCTTTAATTGTTTATAACTTTTGCAATTTTGTATGTGCTGATACACGCTTTTGGCACATTTTTCTAGGCGTTATTCCGATCCAATGAGCTATCACACATAATTTTAAGAGCAGTACCTCTATTTTAGACCATTTTCAACTTGTCGATTAGACTACCATGTTTATAACATACTAGCTGAGGATAAAACGTTGTATTGTCTTTCATGTCTTATTAGCATACAAAATATGAAAGAAAAGCAACACGAGAGCACAGCTCAAGTGTTTGCTCATACTCATACAATAAATAACTATTTTATAGATGCAAATGCATAATTTTAGTTGAAATACCAGTTATTTGAAAAGATCATCTAGAAAATGACAAAAAGTATTGGTATTCATTGATTATAAAGACAGTCAGATAGAGTTTTTCTTGTTGGGAAAAAGAAATATTCGTTTTAATATTAAATTGATTCGAAAGTGTTTTTTGAACCACCTTCCACAAATGAAGCAATCAAAATTTGCCCTAGATATGAATCCAACAAAACATTTTACTTACTTCAAATATGCAATAACCAATTCCAAACAAGATATTTCGTCAGTCTCCTTGTGAACATTATGGAAATATCCCATGAAAGAAATTATGGTAAGTTCTCATATCAGTTTGTTATATTTTTCTGGATGTTGAAGACCTATTCATTGTTCCACAAACATGGTCTGTGAGAATTTTTTTATGCCTTATGGGAACGTTTGTAAAGTAAACATGTATTAGTTTGAATTTATCTGCATCGTTTTCCCATAGGATAGAAGAATATAATAGCATCGTAATTCTCTTTCAGGAAACAAAACATAAAATGTAAAAAAATAATGTGAAATGGTATTGTGTCAAGTGTAATCAAGTTATTTTGAAGGAAGATTAATTCGAAGGTTCGAAAAAGAAACTCAAACCTATTTTTTCTGATAAAATCATATTGATGCATTATGAAAAAAATAGCAGTTTTAAAATCGCGCGATGAAAATTTAAAAACATACTGTGTTCTATCTTACACACCCCTCCCTCCACATTGCTACTGTAATGCTGGATTCACACGAGATCATTCTGCCCTCACATTTTTTTATAAGCGTGAGCTGTCATCTGAACTTCGCATAACAAATGCAGTTATTTCACTTACAATATTGCAGTGTAAAACTCACTTAGGATGGATGTTTTTTCAGTAGGTAAATAGAAAAATAAATGAAATCAGTTGATTTTTTTCAGAGAAATTAAAATCAATAAAAAACAATTTTTGTCACTTCATTATGTTGTAACAGTATCAGTAGGTACTTGTCATGGAAAAAAATACATAACAGAAATGATGTAATGTCAAAGTTTTGATTTTATCATGAAGACTATAGTTATGTCATATTATGGAGCATGTAAAAAATAACTAGTGTATAGATTTTAAAGACGTGTCTAGGCAAATTTTTTAAAAGGTAGTTTTTAAATATTTTTTAATGACTGATTTTGGGCTACAGTTATTACCAAGCATAAAGAAATTTTTAAGGAAATTATGTAAGCCATTCTTGAAAGCATCGATTTTTCATGATGAAGCTCATCCACTTTCAAAGTTAGAATGGACACATACATGGTCAGAATTTTTTATTCTGCTATTTTTATATTTCGATACATTCTCCGTTAAAATCTCGAGTTTGGACGATACATTTTGCCTTATGATCGCACAAAAATAATTGACGCTCAATTACCCTCTGGAAAATAATAATTTTTTTCGAGATATTCACTGGATAATCAAACATGAAGGAAATCGAGAAACTATAAGAAATTTGCAACAAGTTGGAATGACTTTTAGGAGCGCATTCGAAATTTCCTCCAATAATAGTTTATTATAGTTTTTTATAAAAAACATGTAGATTTTTTTTTTATATTGTGTTATGAGATAAAGTGACATTTTGTGTAGCGAGCATGGAGATTGACGGACCAATCGTGCAAGTCCAGCCAAACTGCCATTTCAAATAGCACATGCTATTTTAGATCAAACTTAAAAATTTACAGAAACTTATGAAATATATACATGTTTTGCTGAGGAGTTGATATCTGTTGCAATGATTTAAAATTGGAAAACAATGATTTTTCCCTCAACCTTTTTCAAAATTGACAGGATGATCTCAACTCCTTATAATTTTTTTCTTCTATGGTACGTACTAACTTAACACTTCATGACATTTATTTAACCAATTCACATTGAAAATACATTCAGAAAGTTAAGTTTTACAAATTGTTGCAAACTTCGGTTAATAACAAACTCTAATGACCTAATTAAAATGTTTTCAGCAGCAGTCATCAATAATTTTTCAATTTTTTTATCGAAATGAAACGTATTTCTTCATTTTATTTAAATCGCTATAATATTACTGAGTATTTTTCAAGACATTACTTTCAAATACAATTTTATTTTCTTCATATTCCATAATTAATAAAAAAACTCATTTAATATTGTTAATAATATAGGACCTGGAAAATTAAATTTCCTCCCAAATGAGTCGCCTCTACAATAAATATCAACTTTACTGATGTGAGTAAAAACTGAAAATTAGCGAACCTTCGAATTGAAAGTGTCTAAAGGTGAATTTAGTCGACTTTTTTTAGCAATAGTGCAATTTAATAACCTTGAATATCCCTACTTTGAAAATATTAGCATTAATCCTAAAATATTGCCCCAAATACTAATGCTTCAAGATAATGTTTGTTCCATGAATTCCATGTCGTGTTTATTGATGAAAAGCTAATTGGGAATTAAAGATTCAGAGAAAATGTTTAAAATAATTTGCGAGAGAATATATTTATTTTTTGGGCATGCAAAATAACACATTTATTAAAACAAAGCCGTGTCATTTTTCATATTAACAGTAACATTGTTACGCTTATTCCTATTTTCATTACTATTGCTAAATTGAAGTTGGCTAAATCAACCTTTAAAAAGTTTATTAAAATGCCTCATATTTAAAATTTAAAAAATACAATTTAGGAATGATCTCAAAGTAAAATCTATTTTTCAGCAGACTGTATGTTAACTGACATTTGATGATACATCAATATCGACATATTCATGTCAAAACATATACCTTTTAGGTCATGTTGAATAATAAAATGCCAAATAAGTGCAGAGCCGTATCCTCAAGGAGGACCAAGCAGTGCCAAATGCTTTTCATATACTTAAAAAAAAATGCAATATTTCTCGAATTGATCAACAAAATAATTGCATTTGTATGTCAGTCAAGGCCGTACCTGGGGGGGTTAGGGGGTTTAAAAACCTCCCGAAATCTGTAAAATATATCTGGAATAAGGTGGAAAAAAATGTGCGTGTAATAAATTGGTAAAATGTACATTGCATTATTTACTTTAGAACCAAACCCCCCCGGAATTTTTCTCTGGGTACGGCCTTGATGTCAGTAGTAGTATTTTATATTTTTACTTTCTTGACATTATTATTTAGAAATTCCTTTCACGATATGGCACTGCAGATGGAACATATTTCTGACAATACTACAGTTTGGTCATAGATATCTTCTGGTCTTGTCATACTCTTGCAAATGAACTGATTTCAGTAATAAAGTGTAGACATAACCATGAAGGCATATATTTTGACCCTGATGGATGAGGGTTTTGTCTCTCTAATAATATTTAAATTATCTACACGAACTCTAGACTGAACTACTATTTGGCAGCAAAGACAAATTACTGTTGAGTAAAATATAAGACGTGCAGATTTTTACATATACAATCTAATAAATTGTCAGAGATGCACAAATTCAGATTCTTTAGTAATGGTGTCATCAACTGTACTAAACGTTTCTGTGAGTTACCAAATTTGATAATTATTTTCTAGATAACCTTTTAATTTATATTTACTGAGAAACCACACCTACCATACTAGAAAATGTCTCTTAGTTGAATTTTCTGAATGATTTTTTTTAGTTCATTATGTTCTGAAAAAGTTCCCATTGAATTCAATATCAAGAAATAAAAGAATAGAAACAGTATTTTTCCAATCTGTCGTTGAACATTGTTTTCCTAACAGAATCACTTTCGATTTTTCAGTTATAAACCTATTTGAAAACCCTGCTATTTTTTTTGGATCAGATCAATTGTGACTCTTGAAGGGGGTATCTTTTTAGAAAGTGAGATGGATATTCAATTTTTCATGCTACTAATTTTAGGTCACAAGAAATGAAAGAAGTACAAAATATCGAAAAAGCCAACTTGAACACATTACATTTTTTGGTGGAACCCTTGTAATGTCCTTTCAGTGTTGTGCGAGTTCTTTAGATTGTATAAATTACTTATTGTTGGTGTAATTTGAATTATTGTTGTTTTTTTTAATTTTAATTACCTAGTTATTTAAAAAACTGGACTGAAATATGATCTCTGATTATACCATGCAGGTTATTGGAGATAATGCCAAATTTTACAATATCACTTTTTGAAGTGGTTTATTCAAGTGTGTTTAATGAATATTGCAAATTCAAATGCATTGGTTCCAGTATACATACGAACTGGTTTTTGGATCCACAATAATAAAAATGATTTTATATTAAAATCATATATTTATGTATAATCTTTTTCTATTCTATATACTCTTACTCTAAGTACTACTACTTTATACATTTCATATTGCAACATGATACAGTCCATCATATAGGAATTTGTGAAAAATGTTTTTATTGATGAATACAAAAAGGTGTCCCGAGCTTCTGAATTTGGTCGATTAAATATCATAAATATGCATAATATTGAATTTTGAATTTCAAACATGTTCTGTGAAGTAATAGTACACCAGAGTTGTATTATTTTAAATTTTTGGGTGGCCCTGATTTTGTACTTTCTACCGATTTAGTCAAGTTATAAACACTTTACCAATAAAATATCAAATAATTTTTTTTTCATCCAATGATGAAGAAAAATGAATGTCCTTGTTTTTCCACATTTAAGGTGAGTTAAAACTATTTTTGTTGTCAATAGTACACTTGGTATTTCATATTTTGAGATTCTATATTTTTCCTTGTTTTTTCGTATTAACATTTTTATGTTCCTGTATATTATTGTCATCTGAAAATCAAGTCAATTTACTTCCTGTAGGTTCAGAATGGTGAATCAAGAAATCTATACAAGTTCTACCAAAAAAATATTGGTCTCAAGTCACCACAGGACTTTTTAGCATGTGTACAAAAATGTTTATTTAGGAATTTAGGGAAGATTGTCTTGTAGAATTATTCTCTCTGAGATCATCAACAAGTTTCCATGATTCGTTTGTTTTATTGTGATTCAATAATTTTTGAAATGATTTTCTTTGGATTCTTCAATTAATTTTCTAGAAATGAAACAATTTTTGAAATTATCATGGATTATGGAAGTTTACTTTGACCACATATTTGGTCTTACTAGCTAAGGTACATCCTCTAACAGTCCTGGCAATGTTTCTTCTAGAAATGATCACAAAAATTCCTGCCCAGACATTCACCTGCTGAAATCCACTTTCTACAGTAGCATGGGAATTCTCGTAGTCCCAAGAATGATTGTTATGAAAGTTAGATAAACACAATGGCGTACAATGATTTTTACCATAAATATGAATCAGGTAACCCTCTGGACAATAATGACACCATAGTTAGAGGAAGCAATTCTTCAAGAAGTTGACGGCAATTCTTCAACAAGTACCCGAAAATTAGCTTCACAGTTCAGTGTCATTCATCGAAGTGTTTGGAAGGTTTTGCATACAAATTTATTGTATCCATACCACAAGCAGCGGGAGCAGGCACTGTTACCGAGATTTTTCACGGGATGCCATCATAAACGTTCATATCAATCATTTTAGGAGTTTTAGGTGAATGTCTGGGTATTTTTGGTGATCATCTCATAGGGCCGCATTTTCTTCCTCCCCGACTCAATAGTGTGACGTAGGTATAGATAATTTCCAGAACAAACATTGCCAGGACTGTTAGAGGATGTACCTTTGCTAGTAAGACGAAATATGTGGTTTATGCACGACGGGGCACCTGCTCATTTCAGTGTGACCGCTCTTGAATATCTTAATGATACTTTTGCTCACCAGTGGATAGGTCTTTCCATCAAGATCTCCAGACTTGAACCCTCTGGATGATTTCTTTTGGGGATATTTTAAATCACTTGTCGATGTAAATGACTTGAGGAAGAGAATTATAAATAATTCTAATGTCATACGCAACACCCAAGGAATTTTCGAACGTGTGCGGTAGTCGATGAGGAGAAGACTTGTTGCTTGTATTGCAAGTCGAGGTTCTCATTTTGAGCATCTGATTTGATTATTTTTCTATGCTGTTCTCCGAATAAAAAAAAATTAACATAGAAGTTTGAATAATTCTTCCATCTAATAGCCAAACAGATTTTCATTCCAAAGATTGTTCAAATGGCGACGAATATCTGGAAAATAATATTTTTCACATACATTTTTGAATTCTAATGACGCCTAATCTCCATTTCTACGCCACTGACTTTGATTCGTTAAAGTTAAGCTATTTCAAATGATATCAAACTTAGCGAAAAACAGTAGGGTACAATGATTTTTACCATAAAAATTAAAACTCTAATTTTATGAAAAGAAGCCCTTTGTTACTGCTAACCCCAAGTTTCATCAAAATCGGAGAAAAGACTTTTGGGGATTTTTTATTAAACTTTTGACACCCTGTTACTTGGAAACGAAGCAAGTTAGGACATACGTTTATATTAACTTTTTTTCGCTAAATATGACACTACCTCGAATTAATGCCATCATTTAAGATAACAGAATATTGGAATTATTGTAATCAGGACGAAAATGCCCAATGGAATTAAAAACTTGAAATTGTGCTCTAATATATCATAGTTTTACAATATTACTTATCCTGAAATTACCCAAATTCTGGATATTGGGATACCTGAATAAACCTTAATGATCTAGCAAATGCAATTAATTAAGTTTACAGCTGATTCCCCCATTTTTGTATTTAAACCAGATTTACTGATTCCGATCAAGTGAGGTTTAGTTCATTATCTTTTTAGTAAAGTGCCTATGCATTAATCAATATCAAAGCCAACCTGGATTATTTTTGCATTCAATATAACGAATATATACATTTATTGTGATTAACTTATATCCCACTATTTCCGAGACTGATATCTTATGTTTGGGTCATCAACTATCGAAATATCTTGTGAAGAGTCCTCCATTTTTAGATGGTTAGCGAGAAGTGGAAAGGTGAATTGGGGTTTGGAAGATGTGATTCTATGGATGCACTGCAAATGTTAGAACTTTTTGTTTAACCAAGTCCATGAAGTTTTAATTGTGAATAGTAAGTCTGAATTAAATACAAAAATGCTGCATTTGACCAAATCACAAAGTATTACTGACAAACGTAATTTACAAAATTCTAATAAAAAATGTAATCGTTGTGATTGTAGGAAGTAAGATGGACTGTGTATACCTCGATTATATTTAAGACTATACGATATATGTTTCACCTTTGCACTGTATTCAAGTGGGTTGTAGCTTTTTAGTTAAAATAGTCGTACACAAATCATTCTGAAAACATTTTTATATTTATTTCCACTTTAGATTTTAGTAATGTCCCAGAATGTGATTTTTTTCTAGTTATTTCGTTATATGTTGTGAAGAAGTGATAATTTTGTAACATTCATATTTCAAGACAATCATTTCACTTAATTTTGTTTTTTTAATGTTTCTCGAAATATATAATATAGAATTTGTAACTAATGATAACCATAAAATAATTACTCACCTATATTTTTATATTTGATGTTGAAATAAAAAAATTGATTTCATTCTAATTTCAACAAATATTACTTTTGTAGCATCAAATATATCAATAAAAATATTTCCCTATTTATATGTTACATATACATGTTGAATAAAGATATACATGAAAAATATAAATTCGTCTATTTCACTCCATATAATCTTTGTATCAAATTCTAAACCAATATGAATTCAGGGTCGTGTGAACTTCAAATTATTAACTTTTTTTTATTTTCTTCGAGAACCTCTAAATTACTGATATTGTTTTTTTTATTGACGAGAAAATCAAGAAATGAATAAAATATTAGATGTCACTCATAACTGGCATTGGGTTCAATTGTCCAACTTAACAAATTTTTTATATAGAGCTGAAACAAAAAAAAAGACTGGTTTGTATTGGTCCCTCATTGCTCTAATTAGAGAATACTTTGATGATTTTCTAGAATTAAGGAACTCATGACTGTGTTAGACAATGTTGTTTAAATGCATTTTTCATCTATGTGGCAACAAAAAATTTGAAAATTTCTATTCAAATTGTTATTTATTGATTATATTAGTAACATTCTACTTGACTATTTTTCAACTCTTCATCCTTCCGTTGGGTGCTAATAATATTCCTCTAGATAAATAAATTAACTTTAGTACGAATGTCAAGTATGTGCGACACGGAATTTTGTCTGATATGGCCAAATGTTGTGTATACGTGTGCAAAACCTTGTTGATACATTGCACACTTGTTTTTTAAGTACCTCTGAGAGCCTTATGTCATACCTCTGCCACAACCCTTAGTACATTGTACTTTCCTAACATCAATGTTTGCGGAACATTTCTCGTACAGACCAGTTTACAGTACCTATTGGAGCAATCTCGTAGGTATTCACGTTCGTTGTCATATACGTGTTCCAGGTTATTGCCTTATATTGGTACCTACTTTATGTTTGTATCATTTGGGTTAATAAAATGATTGAATCAATGCTTTTTCTTATATTCCACACAGGGTCTACAAAAGTCCTTATATTCGACACAAGGTCTACAAAAGTGCATATGACTCAATAAATAATCTGCTGGGTGGACGTACATAGGAAAAATAATTCCATCTTTAAAAAACATCAAAGTTTTTCAAAAATGTAATCACAAATACGCCATTTCCTGTCATTCATTGATTGTTTTTCTAGGTAGTTTCACTAAAGTGACTTATCTTTCTGAATAATATACAAGGGCATATCTAGACTACTGTTTTTGGTTTGGTTTCTCACCCGAACAAACAAAAGCTCCACCTTCAACAACCTAACAGCTCTGCAAAAAAAAACAAATGAACAAATGAATCTAATGTCAACTAAGGAATATACGGATAGCTCATCTAAAGACGAAGTGGCCACAGAAAACACTAGACACACATGGCAGTCAGTCAAAAAACGGAAAAGAACCCACTCACCAAAAACGCCAACCTTGAAACCTAGCACAATCCTAACAAATACGGAAAATCGATTCTCACCTCTAGAAACCAACACAGCCGAAACCCCAGAAAGCACCAACCAAACTGAACAACAAAAGGAATCTGTCCCAGCAAAACCACCACTAATATCCATCTATGAAAGATTTTAAGGCTATGATCGAAAACCTGACAAAAATAATAAAAGCACACACGTACTATACCAAAACACTAGCCAATGACACTGTCAAAATCGACACCTATAGAATACTAGCCAGGCACTCAAGGAGTGAGGAAATAATACACATACTAGCTTAAAGAAGATATATCATACAGAATAGTAATTCGTAACCTATATCACGCAATTCCTATAGATGAAATAAAGGCTGAACTCACAAAAACAGGACACAATGTGCGCAACATAACCTCAACATCATCAGACATATAGAGTATCAAAAGATCTACTATCCATGTTCTTTGTTGACTTCAAACAAACATACATTTACAATACAAAACTCTCACTGAGGGGTCAAGACTCATACCACTAAAGACCTTAACCTCCTCCGAACTATGACTGTGACGGAAACTACAACCACCTTACCAACAGAGATCCTACATACTGGTCAACCGACCCCAGGAAAGACCAGATCTCCTCGATTTCTACATAGAAAATGGTATAGCCACGCAGAATTGTACAATAGAATCTCACTACGAACCAACATCGGACCACACACCCGTCATTGCAAGCTTATGCTCTACAACCTCAAATAAGAATGCTAATCCCAAACTCACCTCAGCACGGACCAAGTGGGATCTCTTTGAAGTGTATATCACAGACAACTTAAATCCGAATATAAGTATAAAAAAAACCGAAAGAAATAGACGAAGCCACACAACACTTCACTAACCCGATTCAGCAAGCTGCATGGTACGCTACTCCTCAGAACAACCCAGATGCATCAGTACCCCACTCCATATTCGACAACTCATAACTGAGGAAAGTGGCAAAGACGACGCAATTAAAATTATCTTCACCAAAACAGAAGGCTATCACGTGAACTCTCGACAACACTCAGATATACCCAAAACTCAACGTTCGAGTCATTTACCCAAAGCCTATCTGTAGATGACTACAGCTTATGGAGAACAACAAAAAAGTTCAAAAGACCCACACCGCCAGTGTTTCCGATACGAACCCCAAACAATGGATGGGCACGCTCAAATCGAGAAAAAGCTGACAATTTTGCCGACCAACTTTCGCACGTTTTCGAGACTCTAGAAGCAACACCTGGTCACGCCAACAACATCGAAGAGTTCCTGGATGTGCCGTGCCAAATGTCCCCACCCATCAAAGCAAGAAACATCGTCATACAGACCGATCAGCCTATTACCCATCCCTGGCAAAATATTCGAAAGACTTTTGCTAAAAAGAATCCAAGATGAATATGAGCAAACATCTTATCCAACTACCAGTTTGGATTCCGAGAGAACATGTCTACCACCCATCAAGCCCACAGAATAGTCAACACCATAGGTAAAACCCTAGACAGAAAAGAGTACTGCAATGGAGTATTCCTTGATGTCTCTCAGGCCTTTGATAAAGTATGGCATGCAGGTCTGCTCTACATTAAAAAATACTTCCAATAACAACTTTTACGTCCTACTGAATTCATACCTAACTGAAAGACACTTCTCAGTTAAAACACAATGATTCAGTATCAGACGAGTATCCTATAAAATCGGGCGTGCCACAAGGAAGTGTGTTAGGACCACTCCTCTACCTCCTGTACACTAATGACCTGCCTGAAACAGACAACACAACGATAGCTGCCTTTGCGGATGATGTCGCTATTCTCTCTGTAGATAGAGATCCAGTTACCTCTTCAATAAACATTCAAACTCATCTGAACCAGTTGAATGTCTAGTATAAAGAATGGAGAATTAAAATCAACCAATCCAAATCAGTCCAGGTGAAATTCCCCACCAGTCACGATTGATGGAGTCCCAGTACCAGTCAAAAGTGATGATCGAAGATTAACCTGGGAGAAACATACAAACGAAAAGAAGGCAACTAGATATCGAATTCAAACAAATGTACTGGCTAATAGGCCCAAAATCTAAACTATCAACTAAAAATAAGCTGCTGTTATACAAAGTGATGCTAAAATCTATCTGGGCATACGGCGTGCAACAATGGAGTTGTGCAAAACCCACTAGAATAAAAACTATACAAAGATTCCAGTTGAAAACACTGGGATCAATTGTTAATGCCCCCTGGTTCATAAGCAACCAAACCCTCCATGAAGACCTTCAAATCCCATATATCACAGAAGTAATCAGAACAGTTTCCACCAATTACCAAATGCGACTAACTGGCCACTTAAATGACAAAATAGAAAACCTGTACAGGGACGGACCAACCAACCGAAGACTAAATAAAAATTGGCCCGAACAACACTAATAGTAATTAGGGCTCTATAAGTGAAAATGCCAAAGGGCATCTCACTTGCACGTTCGAAGACACTTAACTTTTTTACTATATACTGGTGTAACAAAGTAGATTGTAAGATGGCAATGGCAATACATATAAAAAAAAAATATCTATACTCTAACCAAAATTAATTTTCTTCTGAATAACATCATACATACATACATAGTAGTCTTTCGAAAATTTACATTTTATAGACATGTCAATTCCTAAGTCGAGGCGATACAAACAGAGTAAAATATGAGATATGAGAGATGGTTGAGGTGTGGTCAAATGCAAGAGAAAAAAAATGACTATACTCTAATAAATATATAAGGTAGCAGTATCCAGTAAAGTCAGCTCTATGCAAAATAAAAACAATCCGATAAGGATGTATGTAAAATATATATTTTTTTAACTTAAAGCATTTATTCAATTTCAAAAAAATAATACATGTATCTATAGAGCATTTGTTCCTAATCAGCAACATGCTGGTGACGGAACATTACAATCTTCGTGTTGTGCTACATTTTTTATTCTACATACAATATAACAATAATTGCTGTATTACAACAGTATGACATACCTTACCGCAGCTATAACATTAATATGATCCAACAATAATTTCTGTAGTACAACATAATGTCAGTATCAATATCCACCGTATTCATAATACAGTATTTCGTTGATTTATATGCTGTATCAGGCTAATTTTAAATGAATAATAACTATATTTGTTTTTCACAGGATTTGGCAATGAATTGAAGGTTTCTAGACCTTTGTATATTGGATTATTGAGTGCTAGATTTGTTCTTACATTTTATAAGTAAAAGTTATTTTGATTTCTAGTCTCATATGTGTGGGTTTCACTAACTAAATTGATTATAGTGTTACACTTTTGTTGATTCTTTTGAATTTTGTAAGTGTATTTGCATTGTTCTATTTGTAATATTTGTTTTAAGGGTATTATTCCTGTTTCCTTGTAAATTGTCTCTGTATGTGTTCTGTAGTTATATCCAAATAAAGATTTCACTACCTTATTTTGAAGAATCTGTATTTTCTTAAATTGTGAGGGTCTACATATACCCCACGCTGTTATAAGATAGCGAAGAATTGACAGAAAGTATGCATTGTAAATCATAAGTCTGTGTTGTGCATTCAGATAATTGCTACATCTATACAAAGCACGGATCATGGGGACTACCTTTTTTGAGATGGGATTTGATTGTTCCTGCCAGTTCAACTTGTCATCTATGACCAGCCCTAGATCTTTGGTATATTCAACTCTTTGAATTACCTGGGAACCAATTTTTATGAAAAGATCCTGGGTTTCCATTTTTCTGTTTTTAAACAACATAAAAATAGTTTTGTTAACATTTATTTTAAGCTTATTACTGAGGAGCCATTCAGCATACAGTTTTAAATCATTATTCACCAAATGTTCTAATTCAGTGAGGTTATTTCCTTCATAGACAAGGATGGTGTCGTCTGCAAATATGTAGTAGCGAGCTTTCAAATTGGCTTTTTTAAGATTTAGCGTATGTAATGAGTACGACATAGGTCCCAAGACTGACCCTTGCGGGGCTCTACAGGTTACATTTGTTAGTGCACTATTTACTCTGTCTAGTGATACATATTGTTGTCGGTTTCTTAAATATGTTTCTAGTAGATCAGAGCATTTACCTCTTATTCCCAGTAAGTTGAGCTTATTTATTAATATTACGTGGTCAACTACATCAAATGCCTTTTGTAAATCAACGAATATCGTTATGATTACAATCGTTTCGGACGTCCATCGTCTTAATGTATTCAAAAGGTTCTGTTTGTAGTATGGGGATAGGTTATGCATATGAACTTGTTTTCAAATAACTTTATGTTCAGATGTCCTCGATCGTTTAATTTTCAAAGAGTTGTTCTCGAAAAGACCTTTTATTTTATCTCTATCCTTCCAAATCGTTGATATCGTAGAGTGTGAGACTCCACATTCCTTTGCAATTTCACTATTTGACTCGCCATTTTCTAATCTCCATATAATATGTGATTTTTCTTCAATATTAAACACTTTCCTATTTCTTTTTTGCGACATACGCGTAATCACACGATCTAAACCAAAAGTTTTAAAATCAACCTGTAATTCACGCGGTCAACTATCGCACTGAATAAGTCGTAAAACATGCAAGGTCAAATGGCAAAGAGCGGGAAAGAGGTTCTATAGCAAAATATTCCTTCATATTATTAGTATAAAGGTGAAAATTGTTCGTAATGTTTTGTTTTGCTGGAATAGGTAAATGGTTGGTCGTTATAGCCGATGAATATCGATGAAGTTTCGTCGTTTTAAGCGATATGTTGCTGTATCCGATGTCGTTATAGGCGGTATGTGTACTTATTAGTTTATATAGATTCGGCCGGGACCTTGCCATTAGGTTGTTATAACCGATCTGTCGTTATAAACGATGTCGTTATATTCGGTTTTTACTGTATATATATATATATATATATATATATATATTATTAATATTCTTTGCCTATATATACCTTTATTTGTTAATAAGGAGGTATGATACGTTTCTTTGGAGAAGTAATTCTTTGATATCTTTTGAATAGTGCTCTTAGAATCAGAAAGGATAATAGCCTGATTAATTTCCTTCTCAAGTATCAGGTACTTGTAATGTGTGATTAATAGCAACAATTTCCGCAGTGCAAATATGCGTATAAATTGGTAAGTTGATAGAAAATGAATATGCCATATCCGGGGAGAATACTCCAAATCCAGTACGACCAGATGAGTCAGTTGAGCCGTCCCTAAAGAATGCGAGGGAAAGCTATTTAATATGTTCTGATATATGATCTTGCTTGAAACATTCCTTGAATTATTTAGATTAAATACACTCATAGATTCTAGTTGGAGATCCAAATTGACTTGGTGACAGGGAAGTGTGTCACTTGTATATATTTTAAAAGAGTAAGTTTGAATCTTGGTAAGTATATCCACTAAGCTAGGGATTTCTTTGTTTCTCCAATATGGATTATTATTTTCACAGCTGACTCTTAGAGAGGATATCGAGTCGATTATGGGTAATGATTTATGCTTAGGTTTTTCAATATAAATTTTCCAGTAAGCCATTCTCTATGATACTTCAAGGAGAGTTCCCCTGATTCTGCCAATAAGGCTTGAATTGGGGTGGTTTTCATACAACCAGTAACTATATTCGTATCTAATTTTTTTTACGGATTTGGAGCATGGAACAAGGATCTGGCACCCATAATCAAGGTGACTGAGAACTAGATAGTCATGTATGATTTTTTATATTTTGGGATCACATCTCCACCATGTGCCGCACAGGGTGCGCATGACATTTAAACTCTTCTCTATTTTAGGTTGTAAATAGTTGACATGTGCATTCCACTTCAGATTAGATAGATAAGTGGATCATGGCGAACCTTCGGAGAAAAGAATAGACCTTGATTTATTGAAAGATAGTGTAAAATTATGATTATTTAACCAGCGTTCAGAATCTGGTAAGAATTTTGAAAATTATATTGTCAATATTCACACCCCTTGCAAGTATGACAAAATCATCAGCATACTGAATCAATTTGAAGTCTCTAGATATAGAAGCATGATAGATGTTGAACAGTATGGGGCTGGGCGGAGACCCTTGTTGAAGATCTTTACTACTAAAACTTGGTCCAAAAATTTGTCCAGAACTACCTTTTATGAATAATGATCTGTCAGACAGAGAGGAATATATATTAAGTTTAACAATTCCAGTGGAATTTCTAAATCTTGAATAGAGTAAAGTAGATCAATATTTACATTATCATAAGCAGCTGAAATATCCAGAAAAACCCCAACTGTATATTCGTTATTCGATATTGTCCAATAAATTTGTGTTGTTAAAAACGAGAGACACTCCGTGCAACCTCTCCCCCTTCTAAAGCCCAATTGTAAAGGATTGAAAAGGTTTTTGTTTTCGATAAACCAGTCCAATCTATTTTTAATTATGGATTCTAAGAATTTGCCTACACAAGATGCCATGGCAATTGCTCTATAATTAGTAGCTAATGATTTATCTTTATTTGGTTTTATAATAGGTAGAATAAGATTTTGTTTCCATTAACTGGAACAAGACATGAATTGTAATAAGAGTAAAGATCCGGATAAAGGTAATTTTTATATATTTGATCCAGTCCCGGTGCCGACTCTTTTTTATCCTTCAGAACAAAATTATATTCACTGTATGAAATTGGAATAGTAAGGCTACTTATAGGTCTGTTATATCTATTAATATTCGAAGTAGTGAAAATAGGAGGAGCTAAAGAGTTTAAAATTTCTTGGGCCACATTGGCTGGTGCCATGAAAAGCTAGAATTCTGACCTGAGATTTTTCTAATTCTATCCCAAACAACTTTGGTTGGAGAATTTCTATCAAGTTTAGAGCAAAATTCCTTAAAATCATTCTTTCTTTTCAATTTCAAAAATTTTCTAGCCACTGCACACTAATTTTTAACTAGTAAATAGTTATTCCAACTTGGATCAATTTTGAATTGTCTTATAGCCTCAATCTTTTTTTTAATTATATCTAAGCATGGATCATCCCACCAAGGGATGTGGATGTGGCCACAGACACTTTGTACATGTATAGTTTATAAATTTGCATCTGTTACAGTAACTGCTATTGCTGCTGAAAAGGAAAATTTTCAAGTTCCCAAAATATGAGTTTGCCCATTCAATTTATTTCATGTTTGGACTGTGAATAATAGTTGAAAAATTAAATAGATGACACAAAATTTGATATTTGTCAAATTTTAAATTGATAAAGCATGTGTGCGTGCACTTGGCTGACTGAGAAAAGTATGAAATAAAATTGTTGTGGTATTTATTCCTAAGTTGTCATATTTTGCAATAGCCTTTGTACATCTCGATAGTTTTGAATGAATCTTGAATTTTTGATAACCACCCTCTAATGAAAAAATTGCTGGAATGTAACGTAGTTTAAGATCCGACTGCGTGATTACTACCCCTCTACATGATGGGGCAGGGTTGCCTATGTAAAACTGCTCGTAAATAGGGGTTGCTAGCTTATAAAGGTACATCAGAGCGAGAGAGATTTAGCACACCACACTGTCTATTGACAAGGACTCGGTGTGCATCATTTTAATCCTTATTGTGCCTCGACAGATGAGGTACTCAACTTAAGGCGCAATCAGTAGGATCAACTAAGAAATTAAAAAAAAAAAAAAAAGTTTTTCAATTGTATTCGAAATAATTGTTGAGACAAATATTGTCTCGCCTTACTTTTCATAAAATTACACCAAAAAATAAGTTCTTATTAAAAGTTATAAGAAACCTCCGTAATTAATAGAAAATGAAATGTAAAAACAAATTTCGCAGGTAATATATTGGAATTCATTCGATTTTATTTGAGTTTTTGGCAATTGGTTACTAATTAATTAAATATTTTGAAAATATAATAATAGTTTATTCAAATAGGCAACCTAATATACACACATTCTACATGTTACAATAACAGTATAGAAATAATAGTATAGAAATTACAATAACAGTATTAATTAAAATCAATCACAGTACATTTTTAAAGAGATTATCAGTGACATTTCCACAAATTGGATTTTCACGATTCTTAATTAGTTTCACTAACAACGGATTTCTTACAATAAATATTACCTCCATAGTTTAATCAAAATTTGGATTTCTACTATTTCATACATACCTTGGTGTTTGAACTCATTGAGTGAAGGTCATTGTGCTCTAACAATTCTCTATAAAACAAAGAATTTGTAGTACGAGCATAAGTTGTTCTTTGAACATAAAAACTATTTTCTTCTGGTGGGATAGTTGTGTATTTGGTGTTGGATTACAATGAATTGGTCGAAATAGGGAGGGGCCTCACCAGATACAATCTTATGACATGAATTTGTTTGTTGGAAACTTAAGCGTGAACTTTGATTGTTTATTAATGATACTAAAGTTGCGTCCATTATTTGATAGCCAAAACGGCATAAACGTATATTTATATTAATAATTATCTCTAAAAATGACTTTTGGATTAAATAACAAATAGGGGTAGTAATCACGCAGTCAGATCTCGTAGTATTACTGGTAATTCAAAAATTTATCTGTGGAAAATATAATCAACCCTTTTACTGAAGAAAGTGAATGAAGTTGAAAATGCTGCCCATACTGCGGAGTCAAATATATTTAAATGCATTGTTTGGGGGTTTACTCCAGAAATCAAGTATATTGAACTGCTAATATAGACAACTGGATATTCAAAGAGCTGTTTTGGGGGGAAGTGAATTAATTACATGAACTGAAAGGGTGCCCAGTGTACGGAAATAAACTATATTTATGCATTGTTGTTGGCGCTCTTCAGTTTCTGTTTTGTGGTTGACAACTTCGTCCTGTTTCATTTATTCATTTGATATACGAAAAAAATAACATTACAGTTATTAGATACATTTTGTATAAAGTAGTGTTGTAACTATACAAAACAAATAAAGCTAAAAATAATACTTCAAGACAAGACTGTGAAATATAAGAAAACAATATCAGAATTGATTATTGTCAATGATAAATTGCAATAAGGTGCTACCAAATACATTAAGTTTCTGTTCGTTTTTAATATCTAGTGAAATTTTACCATAATTTGTACTATAATAATTAACAAAAAAAATATTCAAATTTCTCAGTTGTCTATTTGGCTCATTCATTTTAATAAGTTGCACACAATTGATCCATTTATTAACTTAAAGATAAAACACAAATCAGAAGTAGTTATATGTTACGTGAAATAATGATTTTTGAAGTTTTATGGTTGAAATGGTTTCTGTAAGGAAAAGTGGACTAACAGAAGATGAACTGCATGATTTATAGGATTATATGGATGAAGGAACAAGAACAGTGAATAACTTGTACATTATGTCATATAATTTGAAACATCAATTGAAAAGCCAATTCTAAAATATTTGCGAACACACAGTAACTTTCACTAGTAACTCCGAATTCCTTGCTTTTGTAATATTTTATAACAATTGGCAACACTACAAGCGTCGTTCTGCAGTTAGCTGAGGGAAGCAAATATAATCGCACACGTAACTGTAGGAATCAAATATTGTTTACAGGGCTTACCGCAGCTGCTGTAGAGGAATTGGGAAAATAAGGGAAATGTAGCCCAAGCAAATGTACAGGCTTTACTTCACAGTGGTAAAACCTATGGTAGACAGTGTGGAGTGGTCATCTGGTGGAGCAAAGGGGCACAGAAGAAAAGATCAACAAACTCAGAAGCAAGCATGCCTGATCACAACAGGGGCAATGTCCACCACCTCGACAGCGACAATGGAAGTTCTCAACATCCCTCCTTTGCACATTTGCTTAGAGAAGGAGGCACGAGTGAGTGTATAAATAAACCTGTCGAGGTCAACGAGTAATAGGGGAGGAAGTTGTCACAAGATTGTGAACGCGATAAAATTCTATCCGATTCTAGCAATGCCATCAGACATACTTATCCCACTATACAACTTTCATAAACCTTATTTTTATTTATTAAGTTATACTGCAATACAAACAGGAAAAAACCCTTTTACATGCTCACAGTTAGAATATATACAATCAGTTTAGGTTTAATATAATCACAAATTCTCACATTAAAAATATATTGTTATTCTTAATGATTAAGTTAACATTTCTTAAGCATCTGTTGAGGGGGCTGCAGGAATAATAAATATGGAATGAAAAGTCCCGCCTCCTTAGGGCAATGTTTGGAACAACTAAAAGTATTTTTGAAGGTATATTCAGAGATTCTCCTCCCGGGAAGAGATGAATGGGAGACTGAAGAACAAGAACTCACAAGTGCCAACTACAATGGTACACAGACGGCTCCAAAACGGAAGACGGAATTGGGACCGGAGTACATGGGGTACAGCCAGAATTTAACCTTAGTGTAAAGCTGGGACAGTAAGCCACAATGTTCGAGGCAGAGCTCCATGCACTATGAAAGAGTTCATAGGACCAGAGCCCTTCTTCGGAATATCATAGGTCATAACCAAAGAGTGCTATCAGACTGGACCGAGTGGGAAAAACGCGAATACTGGTATGAAACAGTGGAAAAGTCCACTCGAAGGCATTTATACCAAACCCTTCAAAAAGAAGAAAAGCAGCCCTGTTAAAACTGAATAGGAAAAACCCGAGGATTGTAACAGGACTACTGACAAGCCACTGTAGACTGCGAAAGGATCTTTAAAAAATCGGACTTGCAGAGAGTGACGCTTTTACCAAGACGAGGAAGAAACAGCAGAGCACATCTTGTGCAGATGTAAGGGTCTGGAACAAACAAGATTACGGGCAGTTAGAGCCTAAAGACCTGGAAAAGGTATTACCGATCATCATCTTCGACTTTGTCGAAACACAGGACTTGAAGATGAACTCTAATTTGATGAGGATCGAGCCACAATAGAGTTGAGAAGGTCGCAGTGGAGGGGGCAGTTATCACCCCACTTGAAAAGAACCTAACCTACTGCAGCGCCAGTACTCCTAATAAAACAGCAGCCTCAGCGAAAAGGTTATAAACATTTGCATGGAAAATAGTGAATCCAAATTGAACCATTGGTACTATTCGATAGAATATTTAAATTTCTAAAGATTCTGTATGGATAATCATGTAATATGTTTGATCTAACTATAACAAAAGTAAAAATATTGGAAAATGACTTTAATCAAAGTTTCACAATCAAATACCGCACTAACATAATATGACCAGGTACATTTATTTAGAATGATTGGTGTTAATGTTTTTCTCATTTGCATATCTTTTCATCCATCAGTGGTCACCTAACTACCTTTTTTACTGCGGAATGTCTTGGTCTTCCATGTTTCTTTCCAGATCACTAACATATTTTTGACGTTCCTCTTCCTGGAAAAAAAGTCTCATAGCTTCAACAAACATGAGCAACTTATCAGATTCATTCTGAATGGAGTTTCTATAATTATTATAGGATTTCTTCAAATTGTTCCACTGAACATAAATGTCTCTTTGATTTATATTGTTATTTTCTAATTTTTTGAACTCATTCTCGACATCAAGTAATACATCCATAGTAAGTCCTTGAGTTAATATTGTTTCCCGATGATCTGACATACAGTCTATTAAATATATTGTTGAATCAGGATCTGAAAATTTTTCTTCGGTATCTTGACTCTCATCAAAGCAATTGTCTAATAGATCGAAGTATTCCCACGTTTCCTTTGCATTTTCTGTGGGGAAATTCAATTTGTAATGATGATATTCTTCCAACAATTCTTTCCAGCAGATTAGTATTTCTTTGATAGTGTAACTGAATTTTCGGTCTGAGAACTCTTCATGAACATCTTGGATGAACTGAACTTGATCAACTGGTTTGTGAGGTTTTTTCAATTTTTTTATCATATAGATATTCACTAACAAACGAACTGCTTCGGTATTCCTCATGAGCTCCATATTTATTTAGAAAATAAATTCAACGAAGTTTACATCATACATTTAACACTGCAAACAGTTTTAACTATCAGTATAGAACTCTTGTCTATGGTTTTAACCTAACATTTCTTCTTCCTATCTTTGAGAGCCAATGTGGCTAGTATTATAGGAAAAGAAATCGACCGATGAGGGCGCCACCGTTTTCTACAAATGGTGGAAAATTGTGCGTCCAATCAAGAAGATAGAGAAAGGAGGCGAAATAACGTACTCGGCTATCCGAGTGATTTGCCCCGCAGCTACGTCAAAGATTATTGTTCTGTTACTCTACTCTTTGGCTACGTCACACTTGAAACTTGAAGATGTTTTGAAAAATTCACGATTTTATTCTTTGAGGGCTATGTCCATTAAATTTCTTCCATTTTGTTTTTAACAGTCCCCTCGATATTCCTCTCTTTTATCTGTGTAATCCTGGACTCGGTAGCTATAGCTACCTCCGTGGTGACGTTGGTTGTTGCTCTGGAATGCAGGGTCTGCTAACCGAAACCACAAATGTGCGGCTGGCTTCTGTTTGTTGACTCCGTTGATTTGTCGTTTACTCTATGCGTTTACTACCAAGTGTTGTTCATCCTCGCACTTCTTCACCGTACTGATGAGGGCCGAAAGCCTGAAACACGTGTCTACGATTAACACTTTTCTTTGAGGGCTATGTCCATTAGATTTCTTCCATTTTATACGGGTTGTTATGGAATATGTCGGTACGATACGCATACTAAAACATTTTCGGAGAACTTATATTATTTTATTAGTTTTCCGAAGCCTGCATGGTCTCGAATATCGCCAAAAACTAATTAAATCAACGAAACAAAAACATCTTAAAATTTGACCTAAGTGTGCTGAATGTGATTTGTGGGTTAAAAGATGTGGACGAGGTGATGGTCGATTCGAACTGATTGATCATGTTAATAAAGGTCATATATTTGATCACTTCGTAGGAGAAAGTGGTCGAACAATAGAACATATGTATCCCATCAGTTGTGTAAAAAAAGAATCATTTCTTCGGATGATTTTTTTGATCCATTTGATTTTTAACGCAATAGTTTGTGATGTAATCTCAAATGAGGAATGTTTTTTATAGGTTTCTTTTAATAATAAGGGTAATTACCCGTGTTGTCCAGCCATATTTACTAAGAGTACGAAATTTTCATATTACCCGCTTTATTAACATGGTTAGATGCGCTCGCGCGTAACGAGTCGTTAAAACAACGAGAGTGAACGTTATCTGAGTAGGAGAGTCTATTCCCCATTAGACAATAACAGCTTTCTTTTTGGTCATGTATGTAGCACCGGGGCACGAAACACAGACACCGACCCGTTCTTTTTAGGTCGTGCTTGAAGCCCCGGAGCAATACCGAAAACCTTCCCCTGCCCCGCCTTACACCTACCAAGAACTTGGTGCAACTGTTATGTATAATGTTTATGTTTGACTAGCATACACAAATTGCAACAACTAATGTTATAATCTATGGTAGAATCACTTACAAAATAAAATGCATGGTGTGACTGAAAATAAAGAGTTACAAATAAATGATTACGAGAAAAATATGTATGATATTTGCAATAGTAAAGAGGATTATGATCGGGCTCTATCAGGTGTGACCAAAATTCAGACCCTAGTATATTGTCTGGAATTTTATAGTTTTTTTTCCACCAATCAACATATATTATTAATTATTAAGACTTATAAAATTCTTCGAAATAAATGCAAAATCCCAAACAAAATGAAACCTCGTGCGCATGTGCAATATGTTTATCGTAATACACTCCTTAAAATGCGTTTTATTTGGGAGTAGCTCAGGTGCAACAAACACGTACAGCTCTGGTGCACGAAGCTCCAATAAGAAATCTTCTATTGGTGACACAAATAGAAAGAGATAAAAGATCATTTGTGAGTCATAGTTGACGTATATGGACATGTCATGGCCACCATTCTCTCTGGATAGTTGCGGACTAGAGCACTCCGCACTCTGGTATCTAAAGCTGGATTTATAGTTAGACGGACTGTAAACGTAGACGCACTGTATACGTAACAAACGGACTGTGAAATATTATTGAATTTATAAATCGACGGAACGGAATTTTTGCGCATGGGTAGAAGTGATACTGATATTCAACATAACCTACATAGTACACGAATCATAAACGGCCTGGTTGGTTTGGATTTGTATTATATTCTGAATATTTATCTATGCTTCGTTTTCTGTGTCACAATGGATTATGAAATACATGAAGGTATGCTTCTTGGTGCCGTGGGACTGTTGTTGTGTGCAGTAGCATTGGAAAAGTGTCGACAAACTCGAAGAACAATAATTATGCGACTTAGACGTTACAAAACAAGACTCATAAACCGTAATAGAAAAGTAGAGAATGCCTACAATAATTTTTCAAAGATGAAGACTTTTGATCCAGATCAATTTTTTAAGTATACGTGAATGACTGTTCCAGTATTTAATGAATAATTACGTCTTGTAAAAAACATCACACATAATTCTTCATTTTGATTGGCCGGACGCAAGAAACGTAGTGTAAAAGATGAAAGTTGGCCAACTCTTCCGTTCCAGTCCGTTTCACTTACGTTACGTCATGCGTTTACGTTAATTTATAAACAAGAGTACATAAATCATATAGTTGACCTTTTTGCAGTGCGTCTACGTTTACAGTACGTCTAACTATAAATCCAGCTTTAGAGTTACAGGCTCTTGAATGTATATTGGACCACTCTGTATGTTACGTGGGCCATCTGTACTCATGTCCATGAACGTGACTATGACGAGCACTGGAAATGTTTCATCAAAGTGGATAAATGAAAAAAACGTTGAAATTGGTGAATTATTCGAAACTAGATTCGTACATATTACTGAGGATTCTCAAATTAATAGATGTTTTGTTGTAAAATGAGTAAAGGACAATTTATACAACATTACATTTGAAAACTTCCATAAGTACTCTCATTGAAATGTACAGTTTCAACTCGATTTTATGGTTGAGATAGAAACTGTGACAGGACTATGATAGTGACAGTGATGCATACATTGACCAAACCCTAGCGTCAATGGTGGTTGTTTCAGGAATATTGATAGATAATACTATTTCTTACAATCCAAACATGAATTCAACCTTACTTCCAGTCTGATGTTTCAGTAATGATAATAAAATACTGTGATATGAATAGATATCAGTTCAGTTTACTAGCGGTAAAAGTTTAAACTGTGTGAAGTAACGATGCATACGTCCATCGGAGGCGCTAGGAGTTACTGAGTAGGAGAGTCTATTCCCCATAAGACAATGTTGACACTAATAGAAAGAGATGAAAGATCATTTGTGAGTCATAAGGGAATTTTCTTCGAACTTAACCATACAAACCGGGTTAGCAATAAGTTAACCTGTCAATATTCCTCGAAGTGTATTCCAAACTACGACGTAAGAGTTAACCAACCACACAAACCAGCTCACTGAGATAGTTTGACAGAGTAGTTATCTTGTTGACGGTTAGGTTTTTTGTTTATTCATATGGAATGATAACGATAAAGGTCCTATCTCAGTGTAAAAGTACATTAAAAATATATAATGGATTCATACAGAGGATATGTGAATGAGATATCATATCAGATTATGTTCATCGTCTTCCAGCATTTGCATAATCCAGACATTGATAAAATGTATTCCCGATGAATTGATGGCCACTAAAGAAGGATGTGGTGAAATCTGAATATCTTCTATAAATTCCAGTAGTAATAAATTTGCCACATTCATTTTTATTGTATTTTCAAGAACTCGAAGTACACATAAGTAAAGAGAAGATAACAAAATATCAATCAACGCCGTAATGAACATTTTTAACCCTCAACAATCAACAACAAAAACCAAATCTGTCAACCTTCAAAAGTTGAACCGAAGCCCACCGTGACGTCATACAATAGTTAACCTGGTTTGCGTGGTTAAGTTCGAAGAAAAATGACTATAGTGACGTAATGGAGATGTCATGGCCACCATTCTCTCTGGACAGTGGCGGACTAGCGCCTCCTCACTCTGGTATCTGAGTTAAAGGCTCTTGAATGTATATTGGACCACTCTGTTGTTACGTGGGCCACCTGTACTCATGTCCAGCTATGTCACCATGACGGGTTAATGCTACAAGATTCTAATTGGCTAGAGCTAATTAGGACCTCCTATTCAGATAACGTTTACTCTCTTTGATCGAAAACGTACTATGATGTGATGAAAACATTGGCGTTTCTAATTATGAACAGTTTGTTCCTCAGCTTGTTGGGGGGGTAATCTTTATGTGCAATTCAAAATATTCTAGAAAAGGGGCACATGCGTGTTCCCTTTAGCGGGTTCACAGTTTAGGGGGGAGCTGGATAACTGCCCCGAAAAGAAGCAAGGTCCAAAAACACAGAAAGAGTCGATATCTACCTAATTCTGGGAACCAATTCTTGAAATTACAGGAAAGTATTCTCTACTAGAGAAAATGAAGCCATTTTTTCTCAAAAAACCGATATTTTTCATTGTCTTTTATTAGCCATATAAATCACGAAAGAAACTTGAGTGTTTTATATGGTGAGGTATGAACAATACATGTTATAAACCCGAAGCCTTTTCGTAAATTGAATTCCTTGAATTCTTGAATAAGACACGCAGTGTCTTATGAGTCATAAAACACTGCCTGATTTGTGAGTATTAAAACTTAAAACACTGCCTGATTTGTGAGTATTAAAGGAAAAACAAAACCCCATTTGTAATTCCAAGAATTTTTCCTATTTACAATGGAACAAATTAAGTCGACTTTTATTCACAGCTGGTATGTTATAAAGTCATAATGCTTCTGTTTCAAACATATGAGGTCAATACAACACTAGTGTCTCATTGAAATCATATAACTTTCTCGAACATATTTTATAAATTTTCAGCAACTGTCATTAACATCAAATACGCCCTCAATTTAGAAAAAGTGTTCGTGTTTATAACATACCTACCAGCTGTGGATAAAATGTATTGTAACGTAAATAAACTTAACTTGGTTTAACTAATTTATTTAACACTTAATCTACAACTTAATTTATATTACTACGCCACTGTATAGCTCGATGGTATGGGCTCGTTCAGACTGTCCTACTCCACTTGAGGTTTGCCTATTTATCTCCGATACAGCATTCTCGATGTTTCGAATTCGGACGGTTGGCGACGGCATGTTCCAATTGTTTCCAATATTGACCGTTGTTTTCCGCGGAAGAGCGCACTGGATGGTTCTCGAATATCTCCGGGGATGATCTCATCGCTGTCGATGGCAACACGTGAGGCGACAGGTCCGGCCTAGGTTCGTTACATTGCCCTTCTTAAAGACATTTCGTCCGAAATTTCATCCTTGGAGTGTGACGATATCTGCATGCCTCCCATATCTGCACCGTGAAGTTCGATGGAAGTAACACTCCACGGTCTTCATGATCGGTCGTGGAAGAGGGTTACAGCAAACCAAAATCTTGACGCCGCTGGATCTGAATATCGCCTCCAGCATACTTCTTATGACTCTCCAGTCCAACCCATCAATACCACAGGACAATTTTGGAATTGCTAGATCCACCAGATTCTGGTCCACCATAGTATCTCTTAGTTTGGTGAGACTCTTCCAGACATCTTCATAGGACGGTTTATCTTGGGAATGCCTCTTGGTAACTAGGTAGTAGATGTTTCTCTGGCCTTTCTTCAACTGTAGCACCCCACCAACTTCTGGATTCTGCCCCGCAGTGTTTGGAGTTGACCAAATTTTTTGGGAGAACACTACGGCGATGCCCCTGACATTTGAAGATCTTCTGCCACACAGTGCGCTAGTGCGTAGTCAGCGGGCACCTTGCAAAAGGTCTCGTGACTCCTCTCTAGTAACCCCCTGTAGAACTTTCTGCCCGTTTGAATACAAGGACATAAACTTCTCGAACGTCATATCATCCTCCGGTGGCTTGAGGGTGCGAACTTGGTCATGGTTTCCAGCGTAAGGGCCAACCTGTTGAAATGGACGACCCTTGGTTTCCTCGGGTGGCTTATGGATTCGGTACACAAGGTCGTTTATCCTTTTCACGATTTTATACGGGCCTTCCCACGAGTTCCGCAACTTTGGTGATAGTCCACGACGACGTTTGGGGTTGTACAGCCAAACCAGATCATCGACCTTAAATCCTCCAGCGTCGGCCTTGATGTCATAGGTCTTCTTCATTTTATCGCTGGCACTCTGGATGTTCAACCGGACTCGTTCGTGGATGTCGTCCATTCTCTGCCGAAGTTTGCTGACGTAGTCCTCTCCCGCAGTGTCTTGTCCTGGCGGTATCCCAAACTTCAGGTCACAAGGCAGTCGCAGTTCTCGGCCCATTATAATACTAGCAGGAGTTTGACCGGTTGACTCGTGTACTGCGGATCGATAGGCCATCAGGAACAAATGAAGATACTGGTCCCAGTCTCTTTGATGGTCAGAGACAACCTTGGACAAGTGGCGGTTGATCGTCCTGTTCATCCGTTCCACCATTCCATCGGACTGCGGATGTAGGGCCGTGGTTCTTGTCTTGCGGATGTTCAGCAGTAGACATATTTCTGGAAAAGGTTGATTCGAAATTTCTGCCTTGATCCGAGTGCAGCTCCATTGGAATACCGAATCGACATATCCACTCTTTCACCAAGACGTCGGCGACGGTGATGGCTTCCTGGTTGGCAGGGCATAGGCTTCCGCCCACTTACTGAAGTAGTCCATTGCCACAAGGATGTATTTATTCCCGTGGTCGGATACGGGAAACGGGCCGGCGATGTCAATGGCGATTCTCTGAACGGGCTGCCTACGTTGTACTGACGCATCGGGGCCTTGGGTCGTATTCGAGGTCCATTGCTAGCAGCGCATACAGCGCACTTTCTGCACCAGTCCTGACGTCAGCTTGACAATTGGCCCAGTAAAACCGTTGCCTCACTTTCTGCAGGGTCTTCGTCACTCCCAGATGTCCTCCAGCGACTCCATCATGGATTTCCGCAGCACTTCCTCTTCTGTTCCTGGGAACAATTATTTGGCGTCTGTCTTCCCACCAATCTCGGCCTCCAACACACGTTTCAGGATCCCATTGTCCAGAATAAGAGAGTTCCATTGTGCCCAATAGGACTTAACAGCCGGCGAGTATCCTGCGACTTCCTGCCATGATGGTCTTCGATTGCCCTTCTTCCAGCTGACGACTAAGCCAAGGTCGGGGTCTTCTCTTGGTCTTTCCGGATCTTGCTGTCATTCCAGTTGTCATCCATTGCCGCGGTTCTACAAAGTGTTGCTTCCTTCTCTCTGCTCGTCGGCAATGTGAGCAATCATCTGGACATGGTCTTCGCGACAAGGCATCTGCATTCTTATGGCTAGTTCCGGCTCGATGTTCGATCTCGAAATCGAATTCTTGGAGTCTCTCGATCCAACGTGCTACTTGACCCTCAGGATTTTTGAACTGTAAGAGCCATTTGAGAGCTGCATGGTCAGTTCTCAACAGGAATCTTCTTCCATACACGTACTTGTAGAAGTGTTCCACCCTTTACAACAGCTAACAGCCTCGCCTGGTGACACAGTAATTGCGCTCTGGTTTGCTAAGCGTCTTGCTGAAATAACCAATGACCTTCTCCTGTCCCTCCTGGATCTGAGATAGGACAGCTCCAAGTCCCACGTTGCTGGCGTCCGTATCCAAAATGAATTTCCCTTTGGGTAGGGGATAGCTCAGTATAGGTGCGTTGATCAAAGCTCCTTTCAGCTTCCTGAATGAATCTTGACATTCTTCGGACCACTGGAACTTTGTTTGGCCTTCCGTGAGCCTGGTCAGTGGTTTAGCGATGTTGGCGAATCCCAGCACATATCGGCGATAGTATGTGCATAAACCAAGGAAACTTCGAAGTTGGTGAATGTCTTTGGGATGGGCCAATCCTTAACAGCTTTGATCTTCTGGTCATCCACTGCTACTCCTTCTCCAGAGACAACGTGGCCGAGGTATCGTATTCTTTTTGGAACAGATGGCATTTCTTAGGGCTCAGCTTCAATCCGGAGTTCCTCAGTCGCAGGAATACTTCCTCCAAGTTTTTCACGTGGTCCTCAAACGATCTGCCGACCACAATTATGTCGTCGAGATACACTAGACACGTGTTCCATGAGAGTCCTTTCAGCACTGTCTCCATCAATCTTTCGAATGTGGCGGGAGCATTACAGAGCCCGAATGGCATAACGGTGAACTGCCACAATCCTGAGCCGATGGTAAAAGCAGTCTTTTCTCGATCTTCCTGAGCGAGTTCTACTTGCCAGTATCCACTCTTCAGATCAAGGGTCGAGAAAATCGTGGAACCCGCCAACGTGTCTAGGGTGTCATCTATTCTCGGGAGAGGGTAACTGTCCTTCTTCGTGACATTATTAAGTTGGCGATAGTCTACACAAAAGCGTGTCGATCCATCCTTTTTCTTCACCAGTACGACTGGAGAGGACCAGGGACTGTCAGATGGCTCGATAACTCCTTCTTTTCCCATATCGCTGACTATTTTGTCAGCCTCTTCCTTCTTGGCAAGAGGAAGTCTTCTTGCTGATTGCCGGATCGGTCGGGCACCCCCAGTATCAATCTTGTGCTGGACCACATTAGTTCGACCCCCTTTTCCTTGTCCGGTATCGAAGATGTCTTGGTACTTTTTGACTAAATCTCTTAGTTTGGGCTGTTGAGCTGGTTTTATGTCTTTGGAAGAGATGGCAACTAATTTCTCTAGTTCTGTGGGCAAGTTGTTGGGTTGGCTAATCGTACCTCGTACGCCCCGGATCACGGATGAAACTGACGAGCAGTGCCCCAAAATTGTTCCTTTCTTCAAGGTCACTGGGAAATAATTGACATTCATGACCCTTACCGGCACAAATTTGTCAGCACGCAACAAGGTCTTCCCTAGTGCAATCCCTCGTCCAATTTTCTCATCATGAAGTTTGGGCTCGAACATCACCACGTCTCCACTGCTCGCACTCCCGTCCAGGCGAGCCTCCAGAATGGTTTCAGCCCTCTCAGGTACGCTTACATCTTCAGCCAACAGCACACGGATCAACTCTTCACTTCTCCCATGAAGTACCAGCTCTTCTCCGTTGACACGTAGGACGCCGTCTTTGAAATCCAATTCAAACCCTCTGGAATTCATGATGTCCATTCCGATGATTGCATCGTCTTCGATGTCCGCTCAATGTGCCTGTTGTTTCACTTTAGTGTTGGCCAAAATTTATTTCATTCGGTAGCTCGCCATACAGTAGCTGGCTCCCTGTTGCTGTGCGTAGCTTCCAAGTTGTCGGTTCAATCCGTTCCGGTGTTCTGGCAAAGGAAGGCCCGAGAATTGTCCTAGTCGCACCTGTATCTAGCAGCATGGTGCAAGGCTCGTTATTGATGAGACCGTCTACGAAGACACCCTTGTTCTGTCGTTGAAGCATAGCGACATATGCGTTGTTAACCGGGCTTGCCGGACACATGCCGACGATTGCCCCTTCTCATCGACCTTTCTTAGTTTTCCTGCATCGGAGTCGATGAATGTTGGACATTTGCTACGCACATGTCCAATTTTGCGACAATTCCGGCATCTTATATGTCTTTTCTCAGGCAACACTTCCTTCATCACTTTTCTTATGGCAGCTTCCAAGTTAGCAGGCTCCTGTGAGTCTTCCTCAATCGTTTGAACTTTACTTTGGCTTTTGCAGCATTGTTTTGCTGCCTCAAATTCCAAAGCTCGTGCCAGTGCGTCTACGAGATGTGTTGGACGAGCTAATATCAACGCTTGTCTGGTTTCTTGGTCACGGAGTCCATCCAAGAATGCTTGAACCGCTAGTCGCTCCATTACATTTTCTGGTGTGGCTGGATATGCGAGACGAACCAAGCGTGCAATGTCAGTTTCGAATTCTTGTAAGGATTCGCCCGATTTTTGGCAGCGATTTTTCAGCTGGGAGTGGTATACGTGTTCCAAATGGGCGTGGCCATATCGTAATTCTAGATGTTTAATCAGCTGATCATAGTCCTCCTGTTCTTGGGCGGTGAGAGTTTGTAGAATATTTGTCGCTTCTCCACGTAATGCAAGTGTCAGTGCTACAGCTCTTTCCCCTGCATTCCATCCATTTGCTTTGGCCGCTGCTTCAAACTGCCGGCGGTAATTTGCCCATGGAGTTTTTCCATCGAACTGAGGCGGCTTCATGGAAAGCTTCCCTATTTCTGAAATGACCTTGACATCTTTTATACCCTCTTGAACTTTATCCACGTTCAAACTCAAGTCCAGCATTGCATTTTCGTTAACCATCTCTGTGGAGGACGCATTATTAATTTGTTTTTCCAGCTTACTGATCGTTTCCTTTATTTTGTCCATTTCTGCCTCGATTCCGTCTTTGATTCCATCGCTGATTATTTCCTTCATCTTGTCCATCTCTGCCTCGACCCCATCTTTGATTTTATCTACCTCCGTGTTCATTTGCTCCCTAATTTTATCTATCTCTGTCTCAACGGTTCCCATTCTTTCTTCTAGGAAATTAGCCACACCACACAATTCTTTTTTAGGCCTTCTGTGTTTTCCAGGAACTTCTCTTCCAGGCTTCTTGAATTTTCTAGAAGCTTTCTTCCAGATTTCTAGAATTTTCTTCCAGGCTTCTTGAATTTTCTAGAAGCTTCTCTTCCAGATTTCTAGAATTTTGTTGCAGCTCTTCTTTCAAGGATTCTATTATCGGACTCAAATCACCTCCGGAACTTCGAATAAAAATGTTTCGGGGTCCTCACCTTCTTGTATAAGTCCTTCTGCAAGTCTTTCCTGGAGTACTTGCTTTTACCCGTTGTTTCCAGTTCCCTTTCCTCCATCCTGTTTCAATCCTGCTACCTTCAAATCCGCAAGGCGCACTTTTCTTGAACACATTTTGTCTTTGACGAGGTATCAGTCTGTTTCACACGAAAAGTTTATCAGTTTGTTAAAAATTCACTTCGCGAATTCTTTTCCACGGGCCACCAGTCTATTGTCTGTTTCACGCGAAGAGTGTATCAGTTTATATTCCCACGCACAATTGTCCACTTCGCGAAAACCGGGCCACTGTCTATTTTCTGTTTCACGCGAACAGTGTATCAGTTTATATTCCCACGCACAATTGTCCACTTCGCGATCACTTGTTTATTTTCAAAATCTCACTTCCGACACCAATTGTAACGTAAATAAACTTAACTTGGTTTAACTAATTTATTTAACACTTAATCTACAACTTAATTTATATTACTACGCCACTGTATAGCTCGATGGTATGGGCTCGTTCAGACTGTCCTACTCCACTTGAGGTTTGCCTATTTATCTCCGATACAGCATTCTCGATGTTTCGAATTCGGACGGTTGGCGACGGCATGTTCCAATTGTTTCCAATATTGACCGTTGTTTTCCGCGGAAGAGCGCACTGGATGGTTCTCGAATATCTCCGGGGATGATCTCATCGCTGTCGATGGCAACACGTGAGGCGACAGGTCCGGCCTAGGTTCGTTACAGTATTGCATTTCATGTCTTATTAGCATATTAAACTCTCAAGAGAAGCAAACACTCAAGCTGTGCTCTTGTGTTGCTTTTCTTTTGTGTTTTATCTGGCTAATAAGACACTTTACAACTGTTGGAATTATTATTATTATTAAGAAAAATATATTTTTCTGAATGACAACTCTGATGAATATACATATTAATAAAAACATATACAAAGTGATTTCTTCAATCACTTCTCCAAAATCTTTCAACAATTACTTTAGCCACATTTCTTCTTGACATGCTTCTGATAATGCTATAATTTTTTAAATTTTTTTCTCCCAACCAATTCAATTGATTCTCTTCAGCTAACCAATGCTAACTGCTATAGGTACTTGAATAAATATCCAGTATTCAATTTTATGTCTCGTGTGGGGTGGACAATCTGCATCAGCATATCTACGCAAAGTATTTGCAAAAATATCATGTTGCGTTTTTAAATCCTGTGTGCCTTTGAGGTACCTCAAAACGCGTTTCACTTCTGTCCAATCTTTTTCTTTAGGCTGGCTTATTTTTCTACTCAAGGTTGAAGTACTCACTGATATGTCTGGTCTTGTATTTACAGCTATATACAATATACAACAATGCTCCGATAGCTTTTCGTATTTTTCTCCTATGGTAGTTAGTTGATGAACATAATCCAGCATCAATTTTGAATGCTCTTACATATTTCCACCTACGAGTAATATCTCTGCTTGTATCATTATTTCAGGAGAGATACTTTGCTTGTCAGGGTAGATTTTTCATAGTAATTATTTAGTGAATTCCAGGCTTCTCTTGCTGAGGTGCATTTCTTACATGGGCTACCTCTTGGTTGTCTTCTATTAGTAGTCCTATAGTAGCTTTGGCTTTACTGTCCCTCTTTTCCATTCTGCTGTAACTGGATTAGGATTTTCTTCAGATAATTCATATCTGGTTAGAAGCCACTCCATTTTGAATCCATGCAGTTTTACTAAACTAAATTTCGTGAAATCATACGTTTTTTTCTCCGGCAGGATGTCACTTATAAACCTCAATACAACTGAATTTACTGGGCTGGGCCCATAACCTGTTGAAATGACTATTTCACGAAGAAAAATAAATATACTTTTCTGAATGACAACTTCTAATTATTATGTCAATTTACAACCCTGATGAATACATATCATTGATAAAAAAAGTTATTTTTCATATTGCTTCCAATAACAATAAATAACTATTTCAAATTTACATTGATATTTATATCGACAGACACATTTCTGCAAATGAAAATGCCACGGGGTTTCTTTCAAACGGAGCTGAAGGTACTGCAATATTGACTCCACTGAGTGGTTTGTACGCCTCACCTTGAATCTTCTTTGCTGTTTCAAGTCTATTTGACAGTGAATCTGCAATATAACCTTCTGCCAGAGTTGATGACTTCCACCCACCGTGGCGTTTGATAGTTGTAAGATCACTTCCAGCATTAGCTAACATCGTAGCAGAAGAACGTCGCATGCTATGACCAGTACACATTGTAGCATTTGGTACATTCAAGAAGGTATTCTTGACATGGTTCAAAAAAGCAATTAGCTCACCATAATTACCATTATCTATATTTCTGTAACTTTCAGAATTGTTTTCAACATGGAATATTTCGTCCAATATGCCAGCAACACATCTTTATTTATCACTGTAATGCCTTTTCTCTCTCAACTCGTTGAATTCCCTCCTCGAGTTGGGCTCTCGTGTTTCTGTTCTTTCATGTTTTATATAGCTATTAAAACACTCATACAATGAATAACTATAAAATCAAATGTATTACTAATAGCTCTATTCGATTTTTGGGGATTTTAAATAGATTTGAGAGTAATTGCCAGGAATTTTGGCTAAAAGCTGAGCACTATGCTCAGAATTCGAAGAAAATTTTCTTAATTATTTGAGTTTAAAGAAAAGGAAAACCCTGTCCAAAACTTACTAGAGAGCTCTTAATACAATACACTTCTTGGGTGCTTTCAGACAATGCGGAAATGTCAAATTCAGCATTCCTGCTCAAAATTTCTATTGTGGGACCAAGTATCAATAAAGAAGACACAAACTTTTCAAGTTATTATCTTGTGATCAATACACTCAATAAGTGCTCCTTAAGATATATTATTTTCTAGAGGATAATGTTGATATCTTAGGTTGAAATTTGTAACAATTTGAAGTGAAAAACCTATAGAATATACTTAGTATATCAGTAATCAATGAAAAGTAGAAAATCGTCACGCAATTAGTGTTCAAACAACAAATTAAACAAATCAATCCAACAAAAACTGGCCAGTAAAAAAAATTCCGGGTTGCACTCCGGGAGTGCCGACAGAAGTGAAAACAGATTTTGGCGCGTTAGACATTTTTTAGATGGGTACTAGGGTTATTGGGTTATGAATTGCATTTTATTTATGAATTGTATTGTATTAATTATTAGAAACGTTAAAATACATTTAATATTCTTTTATGAATCATCGTTAACAATTTCGACAACTCTTGTATCATCATCATTATCATTATTACAATCTAAAATAGAAACTATAGGTTCATGGTAACTAAAATAGGAAATAAACAATTTTGTTTCGAAGTTATTTAAATATCTCGTGAATACCGCATCAATTGTACTTTTATATCTCGTGCTAATATTGCGTTGATTGGACATAGTAAAATCAAATTCTCTATTCACACATTCAATTTATTTATCTAGATGCGTTCGCGGTCTGCTATATGTTCATGCATATATGCACACACTATAGCTAATAATATGTGTACCGCGCTACAAGCAGTCTTCACTTCAAGCATATATGCACACACTATTGCTGCGTCTCATTACGGCGTCGCGAGTCCAGCGATTTTCTCTCACCTAAAATATGCCTACCACGCCATAAGAAGTTTTCACTTCAAAAACACCAGTGATAAACTGTTCATTATCTTGGATACTGAACTGGAAATTTGGAGTATCTACTGAACTAATTACTTGGTACTACAATGGCCTGCAATACCTGTAATTTGGAAATTACTTCTGGTTAAGGGGTATTTTGTGATAGTTGCCAAGCAACTACACATTCTACCCTAAACTGTTCAGTAATATCCATTATCTGAGGTGAGGGCCATAGTATTACAAAAAAGGAACTTACTGTACTTTTGTGAAGAATGCCGAGAGGCTTTCAAAAGTGTTCCAAAACTCCTTAGAGAAATGAGGGACATGAAAAAGGATTTTGATATATTGAAGGAGGAAGTGGAAGCTCTTAAGCAAAAAGAAAAACAAGAAGTCAAGGATTTGGAACAGATAGTTATGGAACTGGAGGAAAGAAAAAATAAATCGAAAAATGTTATACTTAATATAAATAAATCAATTAAAATAAATTAAAAGGAAAATATTTTACTGTATCTTCACAGTAAAAACAATTTTATCAGAGACTGAAGAGGAAGATCTGGAATATAGAGTCCAACATATTGGAAAATATGAACCTGGTAAAAACAGACCCTTAAGAAAAATGCTGGTCAAGCCAGAAGCAGCAAAAGAAATTCTGCAAAATAAAAACAAAATTAAAACGTATAAAGTAACTATCTTTGGCGATCAAACAAAAGCACAAAGATAATATTACAATAAAATAAAGAAACATTTGGAAGAAAGTAAAAACAGAGGTGAAAATAAATATATAAATAACATCCCCACATTAGTTGATTAGCATCCTCCAAAAAACTATCAACATCAAAGATATAGAAAATTTTGAAATACAAATCAATAACTACAATGTAGTCCGTTGTGACAGCGATAGTCGGCATACTGGTGGTGTTTAAATTTTTATAAAAGAGGATGTTGACAACAGAATTCGAAGAATCAGTATTGTTCCTGGAAACTATGGGTTGAGATGTTTTGAAGTGAAAATATCACATAAAAGGTGGCTGATTGGAGGACTTTATCACTCGCCCAGTTCAAGTGATGCAGTCAGTGTTTATCGATTGTTTGGGAGAACTACTTGAAGACTATTTTCTTAAAAATAATTTCATATTGTTGGGTGATTTTAATATTGTTTATGAGGATAATAATAATAATAATAAATTGCTCAAATTGTTATGCAATATACTAGAATAACAGTAAACTCTAAAACCCTTATAGATTATGTAATAACAAACTGTAGTAATATTCAAGCTTCTGTCTTTCATACACCTAAGTTAACTGACCATTCAATGATAGCTGTCAATTGTTTCAAATCTAATATAAATGTTCCTGAAAAAAATCTGATTCTTAGAAATTTTACATCTACGACATATTGCAACATATGGAACTAATTGACCAAACATGGTTATTAAATTCAATTGATGATAAGGAAATCCTGAATGAAATAGTTGTTAAAACCAAAATAATTGTAGGTAATCTTGCACCTGAACACTCTGTCTCAATGAAGAATACTAAGTTACCTTAACTATGATGTCGAATTAAAAAATAAAGCCAAGAGACGCAATATATAAACAATTTTAAAAAAATTACATCTCACCTCAGAGATATCAATTCTGGGAAAACAATAAAATTATTAGAAATAAATATGTTAATATGTTAAAACGTAAAAAAATATTTACTATGGACAGCAAATTGACTCAAATCCTAACAATAACAAATGTGTAAAAATCTAAAACCATTAATAAATCCAGTAAATAGTAATAAAGTTAATAAAATCATCTTATGTGAAAATAATGCAATAAAAGTTTGTGAAAATTAACAAGAGATAGTTGAAAATTTTAATATGTATTTTGTTAATAGTGTTTTGAATATATCTAATAGTATCCAACAATCTGAGGAATGGTCATCTGATAATTGTCTAGTTATAAATAGTTCATTCTCTAAATTTAAATTATTAGTAATGATTGAACGGCGAAGGATTATTATTCCTTAGATAATAAGGACAAGTCTGAAGTACTGAACAGCAAATTTTTAAAAGAAACATTTGAGGTATTTGAGCATGTGATATTAAAGCTTGTAAATACATCTTTGGATTAAGGAATATTCCCGGATCAAATGAAGATAAGTACTGTTGTTCATATACAAAAAGTCAACAATACAATTGAAGCAAGTGAATTTCGACCAATAAATATCCTACCAACTCTGGAAAAAGTACTGGAATTAGCAGACTATGAGCAATTAATTACGTATTTTGATCATAATACATTATTTTTAGGTCAGCAATCAGGGTTTAGAAAAAATTAGTCATTGGAATCAGCTATTCAGTACACTCTGTCTAAATGGATAAATGCGTATGATAACAATAAATACACTGTAGCTGTTTTCTTGACTACAAGCTGACCATTTCAAACAATCGACAGAAACATCTTGATAACAAAATTAAATGACTATGGAGTAACAGGCTATGTGCTGGCTTGGTTCATAAGTTACCTAAGTGAAAGAAACCAGAAAGCAAAATTCAGTTCAACAATATGAGATAGATATCAAAATTGGTGTTCCCCAAGGAAGAGTACTAGGGCCACTTTTATTTATAATACACTTTAATTATATTTACTTTGTTCCCAGGGCACATGAACTGAATCTATTCGCAGATGGTACATTGCTTTACACTTCGAATACAGAATTGAATAATGCTGTAGATAATCTTAAAGGTTCTATGAAGAATATTGAAAATAATTTACTTAAAAAAAATTAAAACTGAATGCAAATAAAACGAAAGTTATGGTAATAACAACAAAATATAAACTAAACTCTATTAATTATAACGAAATAAAACTTGAAATTGATAACACTACATTAGATATGTGTCTGAAATAAAGATTTAGAGTATTTAGACAACACTTAAACAGTCATGCTGAAATGTGATACAAAAAATCTCAAAAATTATATATTTTTTCTAGAATAGCAAATAATTTGACTATTAACTCAAGAATATTAACATACAACTGTATAATTAAGCCTCACTTTAAGTACTGCCCAACCTTAATGCATTTAATAAACCAAAACAGAGTTTCCCAACTTCAAAACAGAAGTATGAGAATCATTTTGAGATGCAGTCGTTATACTCCCATTGATCAAATGTTGAATATGCTGCAGTAGTTATCGATTGTTTTTCTTAATGATGGTTTTTATATTTAAAATAACTGAAGATCTGCAACCAACATATTTTAAAGAATTCATTGTTTTTAATAATAAACTCACATTGGTTGTGATATGAAAAGTTAATTTTTTGAGGGGCTAAAAGAGTTTAACAATTTACCAAATGTAATTAAAGAGGCAAATACTGTGAAATGGATTAAGAGTAAATTATTTGAATATCTAGATCGTTAATTGCTGGAATAATATTCTTATATCTATGTATTTTATTAATTTTTCTAATACAGCTGTATTTTTATTTGTAATACTGTTATTTATATTAAGATTTGAATTTTAATAAAATCTGTGACACTGCGTGGAACTATTTGAATTGTTATTATTGATTATTTCTATTGGAAGATTAGGATATAATAAAGATTACTTACTTCAGAACACTGGCAAGGAATAGCATGACTTCTATCTCATATGCCTTTAGCGTGGGAATATCCATAGTTTGTTGTGTTGACATGTAGTGTTATTTGGGAAAACCTCAAGAATGTTTTTATTGATTGTTCTGATAATCAATTGGAAGAAACAGCAGATGTTCTCACACGATTTGAGATTTCCTCAATAGCAAAAAAATATATATTAATTTTATATTTATTCCCCATTGTTATTACAACCATAAAGAATATCACAGTATAGTTGTATTAGCCACTGCAGATGCTAATTATCAGTTCATTATGGTTTCTATTGGAGCTGCTGGCAGACGAAGTGATGAGGGCATTCTTTGCAATAGATATTTTGGAAATTTGTTCAAAACCCAGTTTTTCTATTTCCCAACATCATGTACCCCTTCATCAGATGGACCTTGTTTGCCTTCCGTACTGATTGAAGATGAAGGATTTGCTCTGAAACCTTATTTTGGAGTGTACATATAAATGAGCTAGTCGGTAAATTATGTAAAACATGTTATGCACTAAGAATACTATCAAAGCATTTGAGTTTTTATATACTTAAAGTTGTGTATCATGCAAACTTTTAAGCTATTTTTAGGTATGGTATATTGTTCTATGGCGAAAGTACTTCATTACAGCACCTATTTATTATTCAGAAAAGGGTTGTCAGAATTATGTTTAAACTAAATTATAGAGATTCATGTAGGACTGAGTTTCGTTCAGCTAATATATTAACAATTGTTGCTGTGTATATTCAAGAGTGTCTTTTGTTTCTCACTAAGAATAGGCACCTTTTTCTGATTATAAATCCCATATTAGCTATAAGACCAGAAATATAAATTATAATTATCCTGTACATAGGTTGACCGTAACCGAAAAAAATTCTTTGTATAATTCCATCAAATTTTTCAATAAGCTACCAGAAAGAATAAAATCACTTTCTTCTCGAAATGGTTTTAAAAAAGAAATTTGGAAACTCCTAATAAACCTGGAGCCTTACTCCATAAGGGATTACTTAGAAGCACACCTAGAATAGATTTTGTAGTCTGTTTGTTTTTGTGTACCTACATACTGTTTATATATGTTTTGTGATGGTCTTAGTGACCTTCAATGTGTTTTTTGACGCCCGTTTGTTTCTACCACCTTTTACAGGTGTAACTTCTTGTACTTTTTTCAAATAAATATTATTATTATTTAATGAGATCAAGGAGAGGATAAACTCTCAAATATCTAAAATCTGGTATAACTTTAGTTTCTGCAAATAAAAATTGAAATAAATCCAATTTGATGAAAATTTAAATTTGACTTTTTTGCACTCCGCATAATCTGAAACACTCTTTTAGTAAGCAAACTCGGTTATGTTTTTATTTTTCAATACTCATTGTAATGTTCAACTAGAATGTTTCAAAATAATTTCAGCACAAAATATGGCTCGGATTCCATTCGAAATGTACCGCATAGAAGAGACATTAAAATTTGTTTTCTGTTGATCAAAGTGCTGCTCTCTTCTGTAGAGTTAAGGTGTTCTTTGGTTCAAATTTTTTATACTTTAACAAGGGTGGGTGAAAAATACATAGTTGAAAACTATGCTACTATGCCCAGTTTTCACAATGTTTTATGAAAAAAAGTCGGAAAGACCCATAATAACTAATATAATTGAGAAAGACAAGTTTATCAACATTGAGCTTGATCAGCTGGCCAACAGTGCAATACAGACTATATAAAAATCAGAATCACAAAAATCTAGCGATTGGCAAACATTGGGATGGATGGTCTATAAATTATTGCCATAATTCTAAAACACTGGATTAGAAATGCCAAAATACCAATGAAACATATATACATATATATTTTAGAAATAAACACAAGAAGAAACTAAAATAGGGGACCTCAATACAATATGATTGAGCAGGTTCTTTGCTATAGTTTCAGGAACTCAATATCAGTTGAATGAGGTCAGCTGCAGTAGTTTTGATTATTGATACAGCAACCTGTAAATATATTTGTATAAACTCAAAGAACTGAAATTTTATATGCGTCCTTACCTGAAATATGAGTTGTTTGATCTGCATCGCTACTGAAACTTGCCCAAATCCTTCCATATTGATCATAATTGGCTAAGATGTTTTGGTTGAATACATTTAATGTGAAGCCATATATTCTCAATCGGACTATTTATAATCATTGTAAATAGTTTTCCATTTGATTCCTGAATGATAAATATCGAACATACTCATCAATTATTTGATTTGATCAATACATGAAGTGAAACAAAAATATTATTCTCATTACAAACCATTTCTCTATACAATAAAAAACGTTAAACAATATGATGAATAAAGACATAACAAACCTACAAATAAATTTCTTTGAAATATCTATGTCTAAAGATTCAATATGAACTTCTCCAAATTTACGATTGGATTCCTTATTTACAAATAACTTTTTTATCATCACAGCCTCATTTTTTTTTCAGTTATAGAAAATGTACATATTGGCCAGCAAACTAGTAATACTACAACTTTTCTAATATTTGCCGTAAAATTCTGTTCGTTTCTCTCGCTAACAAATTGTTCTCTCTCAAAAATTTTTTAATATCCCTGAGTTCTTGAATACTTTGTGCTTGAAGATCATCAATAACATCGGCTAACAAATCATCGTCGCTGAGTTGTTCATCGTCCGCAATTGATTCAGACTGAACACTATCATCATAATGACAGGAGGAAGTCTGTCCATTTTGTTCCAAAATTCCACTGGTAGCCGTACTATTTTTCAGATCATGATCCTTCATTGGTATAACATCAGCTTCCCTGATGATCTGAGATATGAACTTGATATTCTTACTGCTATTATTCGAAAGTAGTGTATCTTCTCCATTCATTACTACATGTGAATTTGTATGTTTAACTGAGTTTGACTTCATATTCACAATTTTGCTGAGTTCTCTCGGTGATATGAAAATTTCCTTAAGTTTTCCCCCACAAGTAACAGGCAATCTAACACTTTTTACTTCTGTTTTGGTATTTCCATTATTTTTTTCTGCTTGACCTTCCTTCTTCAAATAATTTTTGTAAGGTGTACTGGAAGGGACTCCATTACAAAACTGAATCTCGGATGGTTCGTTTTCATTCAGTTTGTTACTATTCAAATGTGATAGGTTAATTTCAGTGCCTTCAACAATTCCGTTTTGTTGAGTTGTGGGGTTGGAGTCAACAGTACTTTCAAGAGGTTCAACGTCAGGACTATTCAATTCGCAATGTTTTCTTGATGTTTTCGAGATCAAATTCGAGTGTATTTCATTTTCCAGTGTCGGAGTGAGGAATACAATTTGGTTGTTTTCTTCAATGTTTACAAATGGCTCATGATCATTTGAATTATCAAATTCGAAAGAACCATATTCCATCTCCATCATTGGTTCATCAATAATGCTCGTTTCAATCAATTCTGTTGACACATTCTGCTTTGGTGGAGGGCCATTATGTTGGAAACTGGGAATGAGATACTTTTGGTCTCCATTCGTAACTGTGAACAAAAATCAAATGAATAGATAATATCAATAATAAATTGTTGAAGAGCAATTAATAAACACAAACAATGAGGTGACTTAAGAATATGGCTCAGAAATTCAGCAACAGTTCATAGTTCCATTTCTAGAAGTTGATAAATTACTTTTTTAATTCATTTATTAAATCTTAAAGGAAGATTGCTGAATATTTTGATGTATTGATGAAAAGCATATTTTTCTGTTATGGAAAATCTATATTTAAGGCAAATGTACTTGAAAGTAAGTAATTTGAAACTTCTGAATTTATTTATACCCAATTCTCTGGATTCTAATTACAGCATTGTTTTTATGTATGTTTTTTTTCTACATTTCTATTACTAATATACAATTTGCATGATTTTTACCATTTTTATTGCCGTTATCAATATACTGCCCAATCACTTTAATATAGTAAAAAGGAATTAAATTTGCATTGCATATGGATGTTGAAACTCAGTGCGCTATTTATACATAGGCATAGAAATTTACTCTTAGATACTGCCCTTTGTATTTGCAAATGTGATTTCTTATTTTTGTTAAGTATCAGTTTGTTTCACCCGAACTGCTCAGAGGTACTACAAAGATTTTCATCTGCTATAGATATCAGATTAGGATGCCCTATTTCAATAGATTGTATGTCTGATTCAGCTCCAAGTGTGTGCTGATGCGATTTGAGGGTCCGGGAAAATATTCCGTTACAAATTTTAGGTTATTAATTTAGAATAATTATTATAAGACACTTTGAATTTTCCAAAGGTATTAAAAGCTTGTTAGATATCGATACATAGAAGTCAACATGACTTGTTTATCCAACTAAACATTTGAACAAACATGAAATGAAATTTTTAAAATCCCGTAAACGAAAATAATCCGATAGAGCACGAGATTATAGACAAAAATTACAAAAAGTAAACAAATGATGCCTGGAGTAATCTGTGATGCCGGATGCAAGGGGAGCATACTGGCTGATAAAAACGAAGCCCAGGGTCATTCAAGTTAACAGGAACAGCTCCAAAAATATAGAAAACTATATGCCATTATCACAACCCCCCCCTACTGTCCAGAACAATTGTATGATTTTTTTGTTACATTATACCACCTACAATACAAATCACCCAGATAATACTGCACATGCTGGTACAGAAATAAGAATAGAAAATAAGAAAAACATTTATTTTATTTAAAAAAAAGCGTGGGGTGCATGGTATCAATAATTATATAGTACATTACACACCTAGGGCAGTAAAGTAAGAAATGTCTCAGATCACAGGTAATTGTTGGCCGAGGCGATACCATGCACCCCACGCTTCTTTAAATCTTTTATTTTTTTATTTTTTTTAGTTTGGTTTTCTATGAAAGCGTGTTTTTTAGTTTTTTTAAACTATTATTTATTTCCTACTTTTTAGTTTGGTTTATTTATAAAAGCGTGTTTTTTTATTTTTTTTAAACTATTATTTTTATTATTTTTTTGCAAATAAAAAAATGGAATAATCTTATCAAATTAGTGTATTGTCATCAGTCCTCGATAAATCTACAGAGTTTGAATGAAATCTGGCCGTTTAAAGTGGGTCAAAATCGCGCCCAAAGGAGTCGGTTACAAACAAACAAACATACAAGTGAAGCTAATATAAAGCGTGTAAAAATACTATCAATCCCCACGGAATGCCAAAACATGAACGAAACTTTCTTCAAGCCACAGTTATAAAAGTACAAATGAGCTGACAGTTGCTGTAGTAAACTGTCCAGCCAGACATAATATAAAAAATAAAATGTTAGTTTTAAAATCTGAAAAACACGCTTTTGTAGCAATATGCATGCTATTTTATATTAAAGTTAATTTTTTGGTCAATGACTTTATTTTTATTATTTTTAAATTTTTAGTTCTAATTGATACAAAAGCGTGTTTTTTATTTTATTTTAAACTTCTTAGTCCATATTACCAAACATTTCAACTACGGGAGAAAACTTATCATTTCATTCATCCAGATGCATCAAATACATTTTAGATTGAAGGGTCAAAGCCCGGGTGAGCAACCGTCTCGGATGGTAACGCCCAGGAGAAAATTTAAACATTTGTAGCGCCAGACTGGGAAACGGTGGAAAGCTCCAATTACAGACTTAATTTGATTTTTTTGTTGTGTTGCCCCCTGCCGAATTTAGTTCTAATCCATTGGATATATTTTGAATGGCAAAGTTTTGAACTTTGACATTTTTTTATTTTTGGAGTAATAATTTTGATTGTTCTGAATACAATTTTTCAATGGCTTTCAAATGACATATTGCAAGTAAAGTTTCGTGCGACATAGTTTCTGTAATTTTTTTATAGTGACACTTCCGTTTGACAGATGACAGTCAAAAACTACTGGTCACATTCGGGCAGGAACTGTATCTTCATACCAAATTTCTGTCTTAATCATCTCGGGGGAACTCAAAATGGATATTTCCGTCAATATCTTGATTATTTTTTTCCGCACGATTACATTACTTGACAACTCGAGGGGGCCGGTCAAGTAAAATGAGGCATTACATGGATGCCACCCGGTCTGGACAAATATTTTGGTAATATCTGATAATAAATGATTATTTGCTAAAATAATGCAATTAAACACAAAATTTGATGTAACTTTTTTGTATATTGAATTTTTCCTAACTCGCAAACAGCGATGTATTCTTGGGACCGAGCGTTTTTATTTGCCATAACGTTAATATTGAAGTGTGTAGTCACATACAAAGAAATACTGATGAAAAATACAATACATTTTATAGAATATTCAGATATTATTTTGACATATATTTTCCAGTCAAACGCAAAAAAATTAATAATGAAAACATACGAAAACCATGGATAAAAAAAGGACTGCTGGTGTCAAGTAAAAATATGAAAAATGACTATCAATTAAGTACTACCGGTAACGGATACATGAAAGAATACTATAAAAAATACAAAAAACTTTATAGACATTTATTAAACGAAGCCAAAAAATGTACAACACCTCACTAATAACGAACTCTAATAACAGAGTAAAACCAGCATGGAAACTAATTCAAAACCATAACACAATGACATAAAATGTGTCCAAATTGGAGATCAGACTGTAGAAAATACTCAAATAATGTCTGAATATTTTAACACAATACCTAGCACATTAACTGGAGCACACACTTCCTGATCTGCATCATCACTCATTCATTTTCATACCTTGCACAAACGTGGATATCATTAATATCATCAGAAACCTAAAAAATTCGTATGCAACAGGTAATGACGAAATCTCTACAAATACAATAAAATGCGTCGCTCATTCAATCGCTACACCTGTATCGGTTATAATTAACAGCTCAATGGAAGAAGCCTTATTTCCGACAAACTTGAAAATTTCCAAAATACAATCAATTTACAAAACAGGCAATAAGGAAAAGGTTGAAAATTATAATCTGTCATGTTTGACGGAGAATGCAAGCGAAACAACACAAAAGGCTCGAAACTGGTTTACAAATAACAACCTAATTTGTAATGAAAATAAATCAGCATTTATAAAATTCAGCCATACAAGCTCAGATTCTAGTCTCCTAATCAAGCAATCTTCTTGAACGATGAAGCAGGTTACGAATATTAAATTCCTAGGCTTACAAATTGCCGAAAACTATAAGTGGGATAGTCACATGAATATATGATGTAAAAAAGCTTCATCCCTATGCTACAGTATTTACCAGCTAAGCAAAATTCTTGTCAAAAATACCCTAATTATGTATTACTTCGATAATTTTCACTCCATAGTGGCATTTGGAATTATCTATCTCTTGGGGAATGTCATCTCATGCAGAAAGAGTTTTTGTTTTACAAAAAAGGCCGTTGAGGTCAACAGAAGGAGTTAAAAGAAGAACAAGTTGTAAAGAAATATTTATTGAGCGCAGGATCCTTACGTTACCTTGCATTTATATATTTCAACTACTAATGTATGTTAAAGCAAACATCACAACATTTAAAAGTCTGAATGGTAATAACTATAACACAAGAAACTCAGCGACACTGGAAGTACCAGCACATAGACTATCAAAAACTGAAATGAGTCCAAAATATATGGGTATCAAACTGTTCAACAAATTACCAACCAATATGAACATTTAAAAATTATATACAACTCCTACTCTTGGAGAAGGCATTCTACTCTATGGATGAATACTTAAACTGCAATCTTGCACTAAGAACTCTATAAGTACTCTAAAATTTCTAAGGTTCTAGGGCCCATGAATATTTGTACTATGTTATTTGTTTTGATATGTTTTTGACCTATTCTATATCATTTGCTTGATCAAAAGGACTATTAAAGATTTACTAATTTTTTATTTATTACATAGAATAATTGTGTTAGCCAGACCACAACATTCCACGCCACAATCAAACCTACAAAAACAGACTCATAATATATCAATGATTATTATGTCACTTACAAAAAATATGATAATGACGGCATAAACTTGACCATCATCAAACAATCATTCAGTGTTATTGGGAACAGATACCTAGATGTCATAAACTTATCCTTGAGTGAAGGAATATTTCCTGAATCTTGGAAAAAATCTACTTTTGTACCAATTCAAAAAGTGAAAAATACAAGATTGTGTTCAGAACATCGCCCTATAAATACCCTACCAATTTACGAAAAAATCATAGAAATAACTGTTAAAGATCAACTAACTGAATTCATACAAAGACATAACATACTCATTCAGCAACAATGAGGATTCATGTGAAACAGCCTTGCAATTTCTGATATCACAATGGAAAGTTGATATAAGTAACACAAAAAAACATTGGAATTGTCTTTTTAGATTTCAAACGTGTTTTTGAAACAATAAACTCGGACTTATTGATAATGAAATTAGAAAGGTATGGTTTATGTAACAATATAATGAAATAGTTCGCGTCATATCTAAAAACAGAACTCAAATCGTAAAATATAATGACAGTTTATCAATTTTATTCATCCTATTCATAAACGACATAATACAACAATTGGACACCATCTACACAGACTTTTCAAAAGCATTCGACAAGCTAGATCATCAAATAAAATAAGCAAACTCAATCAGCATGGTTTTGACTCTCAACTCATTCATCTGTTTCAGTCCTACCTGCAAAATCGATACTCTTTGTCGAATTTAGAGGCCACAATTCTCATAAATTTTTGGATCAAGCGGAGCTCCCCAAGGCAGCAATCTAGCCCCCCTCTTATTTTCAGTCCTCATTAAAGTTATTGGGAACAACATTTCCAGCAAACTACTGCTGTTCGCAGATGATTTAATTTTTTTTAGAAGAATCGAAATAATTGATAATTGTCTTACACTTCAAAACGATGTTCATAATCTCCACCTTTGGTGTATTGAAAACAAACTTCCACTGAACATCCAAAAATGCAAATCCAACACATATTCCCTAAAAAAGTCAAACATCGAGTTTTCTTACTTAATCAACAATATCGCATTAGAGCGCAACCAACAAAACAAGCATCTTGGGATTGAATTTGACCCCAAACTCAATTTTTCCAATCACTGTAACAAAATAACTTCTTCCGCTAAGAGAATGACAGGACTGATTTTCCGAACATGCAAAGACTTTCAAAATAAGGACTGCTTCTTTGCCTTATATAACGCTTTTGTAAAATCAAGATTGGAATATTGCTCTCTGATATGGTCCCCTCTGTACAATTGCCACATTGATCAATTGGAGTCAGTGCAAAGATTCTTCATGAAATATGTATCATTCAAGCTGAATGGGCTCTATCCTCCTCAAGGCTATGACAACAATTTGCTGCTCAACAGATATATATTTTTATCTCTGGAAAATCGTAGATCTTACTGTGCTTGCTTATTCCTCTACAAACTCTTAAACAATCTAACAGACTGTCCTGAATTATTGGCACAAATAGACCTACCGTTGCTACTGAAGATTCAAACTATGTTTTCACCTACCAAAACCTAACACTAACATACTTGAAAATCTCCATTGTACGCAATATGCAAAACACCAAATGAAGTCTGTTCTGGAATAGATATTCACAATGAACCGATGGGCTCTTTCAAGAACAAAGTCAAACAAATACTGTATAATAAACAATCAACTCCATGTTCACAATCCTAATGGCATAAATACACCAAAACCATCAACCTATACCTGCATTTGTATCCACCTGCATCATACCATTGTATAATCTGTACCCATTCGTTTTTGTAGCAATAACCTATTTGTACTTGTATCTCTCAACTTAAACTTCTATACTGTCTTGTAATTGGGATTTATCCTGTTTAGACAATAAAAGTATTTTTTTATGTGAAAAATTGTCAGATAAAGCTATTTGTTTTTTTGAGGTGAACCCGCTGAAATTGAACCTTCTTTGAACAAAGACCTAAATAGTATATCGAATTGGTTGAAAAGTAATGGATTGAAATGAAATATGGATGAAACCAAATTCATGGTAGTTTCAAGCCGCCATCAACTAAATTATCAGAAAGCACATAAGATAACTTACAAGATAAACATTGCAAATCACATAATAGATCAAGTTGAGCAATTCAAGTATTTAGGGGTTAAATTAGACTCTACTCTAAATATGTCTCTACATTGTGACTTGGTCAAACAGAAGATGGCTAAGAATTTTTTTTTATAGGCTTCAAAAACAAATATAGTGTTTTCAAAACTATCAAATACAAAACAATCATTGTCCTCACATTGATTATGGGAACACTGCTCTACCTTTGACAAAAGGGCAAATCAATACTTTACAAAAAATACAAAATAGTGCTATAGAGCCATTCTAATGTGTAATAAAAGAAAATCCATCTACCATATGCTCGATACATTATCCTTGATTACAAATTACATACAATATGTTGATTTTCATTTTCAAATTGAAGCATTATATGTTGCCAACATACCTGACAAATGAATTGAATTAAATAGCAGAATTCATACACACAACACTGGCAACAGGTCAGCAAATTATTTTTATATAAATTCAAAAATATTTGTGATACCTAATTCAATAAGGGACTCATACTTTTCAATAATTTACCGAAAACCTTGAAACAGTGTACCCCATTGAATGTTAAAAAAAAATAATGTTCCTTATATTTCAAACAAACATATTGATAGTGAATTTAATACTTCCTTCATTTGTTTTTATTTATTACGTTAGTTTATTAATCATGTATGTAAATGATAGAGCTATATGGCTAAGAAAGTGCTTAAAGAAGATGGGGAGCAGCAAGCTTATGGGACGGTATGATGATGTATTTATATATATATATATATAAATACTGGTCCCAGCGAAAATAATCCTAATACCAAAACCAGGTAAACATTATACAGGAGCATCATCATAACGTCCCATAAGCTTGCTGCTCCCCATCTTCTTTAAGCTCTCCGACAGACTTATCCTGCAAAGAACACTTTCAATCACACACAAATCAATACAGCTTCTGCAAGAATCACGAAAAAAGTCACGAAATAAATCGAGCCCTGGAAGAAATGGCATTTGGCATTCCTGGATGTGAGCCAGGCCTTTCACAAGGTCATTCTAGCTACTAACACAAACCCAATAGAATACTCTTCAGAACCACTTAGATTCAATACGAACATAGATGCGAAAATTGAGAATAAAAATAAACTCTACCTTACGAGAAGACAGCGCCCTCATGTACATCTAAATAACATAGCACTGCAAGTGTTATCGAGTAAAAAATATCTAGGCATCCACCTAGACAGTAAACTTAAATGGAAAGAACGCATAAAGAAAAATAAAATTATAGGTGAAAAAAAACTAAAAAAAAACATGCTTTTGTAGCAATATGAACTAAAAAGTTAATAAAATAATTAATACAAAACTTTTTAAAGATAAGCTTTTCTTCAAATGCGCTAAAAAGTAAGAAATAATTGCTTTGGATGAGCGACGTATGTTATTCCGTGAGTATAGATTCAAAAGCTTGTAGCTTTTGTATTCGAACTGAAAACTTTGCACGACAAGCTTTTGAATCTATAACTCACGGAATAACTTACGTCACACATCCAAAGCAATTATTTTTTACTTTTTAGTACATTTTAATAAAAGCTTGTCTTTAAAAAGGTATTTTATTAATTATTTTATTTTGTGCTTTTTTGTACTTAAGTACGCCTTAATCTAGGCATTTTTGTTAAAGCATCGTTATTATGACGCCTTTTTTTCCTGTAAGTTCTGAGCTATCTAGTCCGATTAACTCATCCGCCATCTTGGAGTTGCCATCTTCAATTCATGAATTTTAACTAAAAATCAATAATCTTTGACTAAATTCATAATCTCCGACCTTTAAAAAAAAAAATTTTTGAAAACCCCAATACGATTTTGAATCGATTCGACAATAAACCTAAATCTCGTCCGCCATGTTTTCTCTAACAAAAATTCCATGAGCCACCATTTCAATTTCATAAATTTTGACAAAGAATTCATAACTGATCCAAAACCCCCACATACAAATTTTGAATAAATCGGACCATAATCACAAAACTCTTCCGCCATTTTGGAGCCGCCATGTGAAATTTATAAATTTTGTCAAAAAATTCATAATCTCCGACCCCAAAAACCCCCACATACCAATTTTGAATCGAATCAGATCATAATCACAAAACTCGTCCGCCATGTTGGAGCCGCCATTTTGTTATTTTCTCTAACAAAAATTTCATAATGCATTGTCACCGGAATTAGAAACACCTTTCCAAATTGCAGCTCAAACGGATGTCGGCAAGTGCTCAAAAAATGGATTACAAATTTTGAATCGGAAAGACATACGAACGAAGCAAGTTAAATAAAAGATTTGTTGAAAATATAAACAGGATGTTCATAAAATCAGATGTGGAATCATCTGCGACTGAAAGATAAACTTTAGTCACTATCTTCCATCGTCAAGATAACCTCTTGTGGGGTATTCATGTTGAAAAGGGAAACATTCTCAATTGAATATTGATGTTGAAAAGGGAAACATTCTCAATTGAATATTGATAGAAAGATTTTTCTGTGAATTGAAAAATCCACGATTAAAATGAAGTTATTTTTTGTGAATGTCTAAGTTAGGGCCTTTTCAGAATATCTATCAGATGTAGTTCAATGTCCAGCGTGGCTTTAGCCGGGGAAGTAGTTGTTTTCTGTTAGACATTCACAAAAAATAACTTCATTTTAATCGTGGATTTTTCAATTCACAGAAAAATCTTTCTATCAATATTCAATTGAGAATGTTTCCCTTTTCAACATGAATACCCCACAAGAGGTTATCTTGACGATGGAAGATAGTGACTAAGGTTTATCTTTCAGTCGCAGATGATTCCACATCTGATTTTATGAACACTCTGTTTATATTTTCAACAAATCAATCTATCATACCCCATGACAGGTTTTAATGTCAGAAAACACTAACTTCAAAGTGTCTCTCCAAAAGAAATGATTCTAACTTTTTCCATCTTTGCAAAGTGAGATTGCTTCTTGAAAATGTGTTTCCCATTTCTTCCGGTCTTCCTGATGATCGTGGAAGCGTGAAATAGATTTTCGTCGACAAAAATGTATTGAAGACCTAGTGAATGCGATGTCTCTCCTGCGTCAATGTTACGAATGATTTCTGGTGTGTACTCTCTTTTGGAAAACATTCTTCTTTGCCTCATTCATCTTTATGAGTTCTTAATCAAGACTGGAATATAAAATCGAATAACTATCTGAATGAAAATGCAAATTTTCAATTTCAGATTTTTTCTTTTGAGTTAGGGCCTTTTCAGAATATCTATCAGATGTAGTTCAATGTCCAGCGTGGCTTTAGCCGGGGAAGTAGTTGTTTTCTGTTAGACATTCACAAAAAATAACTTCATTTTAATCGTGGATTTTTCAATTCACAGAAAAATCTTTCTATCAATATTCAATTGAGAATGTTTCCCTTTTCAACATGAATACCCCACAAGAGGTTATCTTGACGATGGAAGATAGTGACTAAGGTTTATCTTTCAGTCGCAGATGATTCCACATCTGATTTTATGAACACTCTGTTTATATTTTCAACAAATCAATGAATATTGATATTCAATTGAGAATGTTTCCCTTTTCAACTTAAATAAAAGCTTGTAAAAAAATAGTCATTGACCAAAAAATTTTAATGTAAAAAAAAGCATGGAGTGCTTGATATCAGTTGTCTTAAATTTTTTATCGCTTGCTATTCGTAAAGATAGTCATTATGAAAAGTAAGTAGAGAGCACCCCACACTTTTTTTTACATTAAAGTAAATTTTCTGGTAAATGACTTATTATTTTTAACTTTTTAGTCCATATTGCTATAAAGGCGTGATTTTTTTAGTTTTTTAAACTATAATTTTATTTTTTACTTTTTAGTCCATATTATCAGAAAAGCTTGTTTTTAAACTTTCCAACTACGAGAGAAAACTCATTGATTAATTCATCCACATGAGAAGCTTTTACTAACTTTTGGTGAAAGTAGATTGTACCTCAACCTACAAGGTCTTTTGTACATAACTTTTGGTCAAAGTACTAAGACCGTACCAGTGAATTCACCAAATCTGGTGAATTAAGACTTTTTTTTCTGAAGATCTTGGTGAGAATACCAGGTCATAGCTATCAAATCATTGTACTTGAATATGTTTCATATTTGGTACTGCTCCTCCCTGTATTTGAAGAGATGGTCAGAGCAGGCATAAATTGTCAAACAGACTTGGCTTGTCACACATATATTGTAATTACGAATTTTAAATAAAACATGGTGCAGTAGTAAAGGAAACCTGAAATTTAAGAAAAGATTGAGAACAGACTTCCAGAAAAACTGTCTTTTAGCAGTCATTTCACAGGTTCAAACAAAGCTTTGAAATTTACTTGCTGGTGTCGGGCAAAAATAACAAAACCGGATAAAACCAAAGTGGCCATTTTGCTAAATATAATTGGAGAAGATGGTGTAGAGCTTTTCAATATTCTTATGTTAACAAAGGAGAAAAACAAGTTTATGAAACAGTGATTAATGCTATAGAAGAGAATGTACCTCCTAAGAAAAATGCTCTCTATGAAAGATTCCTCTTTTACAATAGAGATAAGAAAAAAGGTGATAATTTTGTCATTTTCTTACCAATTGAAGAAATTATCACAGACCTGTGATTTTAAAGATCAAACTGACTTTATGATTCGTGATAGAATAGTTCTTGGTATCAATGACAATGCGGTGCAACAAAATTTACTTGGAAAGGGTGATACAACTGTGGATAAGGCCACTGAAATTTGCCGATCTGCCGAAGTTACAAAGATTCAGGTGAAAGAAATTCAGAAAAAAGAAAAACTAATAAATGAAGTCGGAAACAAGATTAGATATTATGAGAGAAGTGGACCATCCAAAAGAAAATAGTCAACCTACCAAAGCACATCAATTCAATAGAGTGCAGAAGGAAGGATACCAGCCGGGTTACAACCATAAAGCAGGTGGTCAGGCCAGAGATGGTTTCAATTGCTGATATCTTGTCCTGCTTACAGTAGAAAATGTGGAAAGTGTCATTTATTTGATCATTTTGTAGAAATAAAATGGTGAAACAAATCCATGGCATGAATCAGGATGAAATTAACTCAGATGAAGATGTGCTGATCACAAGTACAGAAATAAATGAAGATCAGATGAAGAATGAATGGAAGGAACTGGTCAGAGTTGAAGAGTCATATTTATTCACTCAATAAATAAATACAAATACAAAAAATTGGATAGTTACATGGCAGAAGTGAATAATGCGTTTCAGCGATAAGTTTCGCGAAGAAAATATCAAATGTTTATAAATGAAAAAATATATATAAAAAAACAACTTCAAGATTACTGAATCTTAAGTCAATGTTTTATCATATATACATTTTTCTAAAGTAAATGAAAAGGTAGGTGGCAAGCTAAATATGAAACAGACAAACATTATCCTCGAGTCTCGAAGTATAATTCAAAAACATTTGGTGATATATCAGGTGTAATAGTCTATTTTGATGACTTGCTGATTAAGGGATCATTTCCTGAAGAACATGATAAAATTTTGAAAATCGTTATTGAAATGTGAAATTAAACAAAAATAAACAATACAGACAAACAGAAGTATGGTATTTGGGACATGTATTTGATAGAAATGGCATGCGTCCTGATGAAAAAATTTGAGCTATATGTTGCAGTTGCAGCTCATTATATTGTTTTTGGTTTTTGTATTTCTTATAGTCTAGTTGTTTGTGATAATGAAAAATAAGAAAAAGGATATATGTTATAGTATTCTCTGAGTTTATTTTATATCTCCAAATTGTCCTTATTTGATATCGAATAGTTACCGGGTAGGTGCAGTTCGTACATTTTGTGGCGACTGTGACAGGACGATTTTTGAGGAAATGGAGAAAATACAGAGACTCAGAGAGATTCAAAGAGTATCGTTTGAACGAGTTTATGATGCTATTATCGAGTTATTACAAACGCCGAATCCCGATTTCAGTATAATACAAGGGAATGTTTGTCTTCTTGATCAGAAGATGGAGACGATTGCAGATTTGGACAAACAAGTTCTCGATTTGTTGCTAGACGGGGATTCCATCGAAGAAAATATCGACCTTGAAGTTAAAGAAGCTGACGAGTTAACGAGCAAGTACAATACTTTGAAGTATAGAATAGAGCAACGTATAAGTAAGGACTGTTTCGTCAATAATCGCGAATCCACCCCAAGTGATTCAAGTCATTCCAGTCATTTGAGATCAGCTCTGAAGCTCCCAAAAATAGAATTCGCCAAATTTGGCGGAGATATCAGGGACTGGCTGCTTTTCTGGAGTCAATTCAAGAGGATTAACGACGATGAGAGTTTGGAAAACGAGGATAAATTCCAATATCTAATACAGGCCACCATACCGAAATCTCGTGCTTACCAGTTAGTGAAGAGTTATCCTCCCAGTGGAGAAAACTACCCCAAAGTGATTGATAGTTTGAAGTCCCGTTTTGGCAAAGATGAACTTCTGGTAGAGTTTTACGTTCGAGAACTCTTGAAGTTGGTGTTGAACAATTTGAATGTAAAAGTTTGTCTGAGTAGTCTTTTTGATAAAGTTGAGTCACAACTTCGAGCTCTGGAAACACTTGGCGTTACTTCTGAAAAATACGCGGCAATGTTGTTTCCACTAGTTGAATCCTGTTTGCCCGAAGATGTACTCAGAGTTTGGCAACGAAGTACAACCGATCATGCCGATTCAGCTTCCGAAGGCACCCCGAGTTCATCTGAAACTAATTGTCGACTAAAGAGGCTGGTGGAGTTCCTGAGAAGAGAAGTGGAGAATGAGGAGAGAATTTCTCTGGCAGTCTCCGGATTTGATAATAAGCACAGGAAGAAGGAGTTACCGAAAGAAGAATTCATTGCTACAGCGTCAGCATTATTCAATAATAGACAGCAATTCGTCAAATGTGTTTTCTGTAGAGAAAATCATCCGAACGACAAATGCAGTAAAACTGGTAAAAAGAAACCAACAGAAATTAGAAAAATTCTGTCAGATAGAGGATGCTGTTATATCTGTATGAAATTCGGACACATTGCGCGCAGGTGTAGAGTCAAAATTGAGTGTTCCGATTGTAAGAAAAGACATGCTACAATGTTGTGTCCCGATAAGGATCCCATTTCACCTGACAAACACTTGGCTGCCAAAGAAAATCCAACTGTCGAAAATCTATCAAATCAGACTCATAATGAAGTTTTTCTTCAAACCTTACTCGTCGAACTTCATAATGATAGTTTTTCTCGTCAAGTGAGAGCTATTATAGACACTGGCAGTCAACGTTCCTATATAAATACGTTTACCGCCTTAGAAATGGGATACGAAAAAATTTCCTAAGAAACAATGATTCATGCTCTTTTTGGAGGCTCCCAGTCAGAAGTTGTGAAACACAATTGTTACAAGATCAGTTTGAAAAATTTGAATCGAGATTATGCATGTAACTTCCAAGCATTTGATCAGTCAGTGATTTGTAGCAATGTTATTTCCGTTAAGGACGGAACGTGGATGCATGAGCTGCGAGAACTGAATGTGAATATCTCCGACGTGAAAGAGGGTCCAGTGGAAGTGCTTATTGGTGCTGATGTGTGCGGCAAACTGTTCACTGGCCGAAATTATCGTCTGAAGTGTGGTTTAGTTGCAATGGAGACACTTCTAGGATGGACTCTTATGGGAAAGGTGTCAATTCCTAGTTCAAATGGTTTGAATTCAACTTCTATGATAGTGACTTCATTAGTATGCAAATCCTACGATATTTCCGATTTATGGAAACTTGATATACTTGGGATTTCCGATCCAATTGATAAAAATAACAGAAGAGAAGCGGAAGTAGCAGTAATGGATCATTTCCAGAAAACAGTAACTGTTAATTCAGAAGGAAGGTACGAAGTCGTCCTACCTTGGATCGAGGGTCATTCCCCTCTTCCAAGTAATTTTGATATCGCTATAAAAAGACTTAATAATTTGATGCAAAAACTGAAAAATGATGGATATTATGAGGAATATAACAAAGTTTTCTCCGAATGGTTAGCTGATGGCGTATTGAATACGTCCTGAGAATGAGGTGGGTTTTGAAGGTCACTATTTGCCACATCGTCATGTTTTGAAATTGAGTAGCCACCTACGAAACTCCGTCCTGTTTTTGATGCTTCGGCCAGAATGAAGAGTAACCCGTCTCTGAGTCAATGTTTAGAAAAGGGAATCAACCTGATAGAACTCATCCCTTCAATATTGATTCGATTCAGATTATATAAAATTGGGGTGATATCAGATATAAAAAAAACTTTTCTTCAGATTAGTATTTGTCCACAAGATAGAGATTTCTTGCGTTTTTTGTGGTATGATGAAAATGATCAGCTCAAATATTATAGACATACCAGAGTTGTGTTCGGTGTGACCTGTAGTCCTTTCCACCACGGGGCAGTGATCCAAAATCATCTCACTAGAGCCCTGAACGAAGCTCACTCAGAAAGTTTCTGTTATTCCGTGACAGTTATTTCAAAATTGTCAAAAAGTTTTTACAACAAACAATTGTGTTGTTAGTCTCGAATCTGAAGAAGAACTTGAAACATTCATGAAGCAGTCCCAAGAAATAATGAATGAAGTAAAATTCGATTTGCGTGGATGGGAGTGGACAATATCAGATAGAAATGAGTCTTGTGACACATTCGTGTCACCTGTTTTGGGGCTGGAGTGGAATCGACTGCAAGATACTTTAGAGCTTTGTTTCGATTGGTTCCAAGATATTTCCTTAGATAAAATAACAAAGCGTTTGATTCTGTCTGTAGCAAACAAGATTTTCGATCCGATTGGATTCTCCTGTCCAGTTTCATTGATTCCGAAAATCCTGTTACAAAAAATGTGGATTTTGAAAGTTGGATGGGATGTAGAAGTGCCGGAAGAAATGAGGATTACATTTCTAGAGTGGTTGAAAAATTTGGGTATTTTAGTTAATTTAAAGATTCCCAGACGTTTGTCAACTGTGTCAAACTGGGATTTGTTGAGTTTACACATGTTTTCGGACGCGAGTCAGGATGCTTATGCCGCGGCTGTTTTCCTCAGATCGGAGTCCGACGGGATAATTCAGGTTCAATCAAAGTCCAGAGTTTCACCTGTAAAAAAGTTATCGATACCCCGATTGGAGTTATTGGCTGCAAACATTGGAGCGAGGTTGATATCTTCTGTTTTGGAAATCCTCGATACTAAAGACATTCCCGTATTTTGTTGGACCGATTCAAGTACAGTTTTATCCTGGATACGCCGAGAAGATTAATGGAAAACTTTCGTATGGAATAGAGTTCAAGAAATTAGGACTCTTACAAACATTGATAACTGGCATTTTGTACCCGGACATATGAATCCCGCAGACTTGCCTTCACGAGGATGTTCTCCAAGACAATTGTTGGAGTCCAAATGGTGGGAGGGGCCAAGTTGGCTCTCAAAACCAGAAAATGAATGGCCTTTTCAAGAATATAATGTGAATGAGGATTCTGTTCTCAACGAGAGGAAAAAATCTGTTATATCTTCCTTTCTGAATACCCAAGAAGACAATGCTTGGGTACTATCAATATTTTTCAAAATATAGGCAAATAGTGAATCTTATTGGATGGTTGAGAAGATTTTGTTATAATTGTCGCAGTGTGCAGAAAATCAAAGGCTCCGAGCTAACATTGGGGGAGATACAAGAGGCTGAAAAATTACTGATAAAATTGATTCAACGGGAAGCTTTTTCTGGTATCCACGACAAGCGTTTCTCTTCATTACAACCCTACGAGGACATAGATGGTATTTTCAAACTGAAAACGAAGATTGTCGAACGAAATGACTTCCAAAATTTTCGATGCCCTATTATTCTACCATCAGATCACCCTGTTGTTGCCAGAATGATTTATGACTGTCATATCAAAAACTGTCACGTTTGCACTCAAGGTTTGTTGAGTATAATGCGAGAGAAGTTTTGGATTATACGAGGCCGAAAATCCATTAAATCCGTCATTTCAAAATGTGTTATATGTCGTAGAAGCCATGTGAAGAACTTTGATACACCCCCAGTACCTTTACCTGAGAACCGAATCAGAGACGCGGCTGTCTTCGAGATCATTGGAGTCGATTTGGGGTCCGCTTTTCATACGGAATAATGAAAAGGTGTGGGTAGTCATTTTCACTTGTGCAGTGTATAGAGCAGTGCATTTGGAACTTGTATCGAGTTTGTCAACAGATAGTTTTCTACAAGGTTTCCGAAAATTTATCAGCAGAAGAGGGAGGCCGCTGTAGTCTACAGTGACAATGGCAAGAACTTTGTGGGTGCTGAAAATGCATTCGAAAAAATCTGACTGGAACTAAGTATCTCAGTACTGTGTAGTTGAAAGAATTTCGTGGAAATTCAACCCCGACTGCTGCTTTGGGGCGTTGGTGGAGCGCTGATTCGATTACTCAAACAACTTCTACGGAAGACACTAGGAAGAGTATCTTTGACCTTCGAGGAGTTATCAACGGTTTTATGTGAATGCTGAAGCCGTTATGAATTCACACGCTCACCTATGTGTCAGAAGACAGTCAAGATTTGATTCCTTTGACACTTCGATGTTTCTTCAGGAAACAACACGAAATTGGTGTTCACGATATCGACAGAATTGATGCTTAATGTTATGAACAGACATTCACGATATAGATCCAAATTGAAAGAAGACTTGAAAAGCGATTTAAACGAATATCTGAGTCAGTTGATAATACGCCAAAGAAATGTCAATCGCCTGACGTGAATGTTGGGGATGTCGTTTGATTGGAAATGATACATCAAAACGTTTCAATTGGCCTCTAGCAATAGTTGAAGAAGTGTTTCCTGGTAAAAATGGTAAAATTCGAGTGGTTCGTTTGAAAACTAGTTCTGGGCACCTGATGAGACCTGTTCAGAGATTATTTCCGTTGGAAGTTCATTCAAGTCAAGAAGTACGGCAGTTGAAGAGTGATGTGAGGAGGAAACAAGCGAAGGATGTTTCTACTAAAGATAAAATGCATGGAGATGCTTTGGAATTGAATGATGGCGAGAAAAATGTTACCACTCGTTCTGGAAGAAGAGTCAAACCCCCGGCAAGGCTGATTTTATGAGTATGTGTCAAAATTTCATGAGAATGACACAAACGGTGGGAGGATGTTGCAGTTGCAGCTCATTATATTGTTTTTGGTTTTTGTATTTCTTATAGTCTAGTTGTTTGTGATAATGAAAAATAAGAAAAAGGATATATGTTGTAGTAACGTCATAATATAGTTGATTTTGACACGTTTTCTTCTCTGAGTTTATTTTATATCTCCAAATTGTCCTTATTTGATATCGAATAGTTACCGGGTAGGTGCTGTTCGTACACTATACAACATTTGAAGATACCGGTAAATTAGAAACACTTAGAAAGTTTATTGGGTATGATAAACTATAACAGGAGTTTTATTTCCAATCTATCGAACCTAACTGGGCCATTAAGAGAACTTTTGAAAACAAATACTGTTTGGCTTTGGACTGAACGTCAGACAAAATCTCTTAACGAAATAGAAAAATATTATCAGTTCACCACCGGTTTTAGGTAATTTTGATGAAACAAAACAAACCATTATTCAAACTGATTCCTCAAAACATGGAATTGGTTCTGTTTATTGCAACCCAATAAGCCTATTATTGTAAATGCCTCCCATTCTCTCACTGAGGCAGAAAAAAAATTATGCACAGATAGAAAAAGAACATCTAGCAATTGTATTTGCTTCTCAAAAGTTCCATTATTATATATACGGAAGGACTGTTCAAGTACATTCAGATCACAAGCCGCTTTTAGGTATTATTCAAAGGATGAAAATAAAATTACTGAAATATGACCTTCAAGTTAAGTATAAACCAGGTAAATATCTCCATATAGCAGATTGTTTGTCACGTAATTTTTTACAAGATGAAGTTGAAGATGATATAGATTTTACAGAAACATTAATGTAACGGATTCTAGAAAAAATGAATTCAAAATGGAAACGTCAAAAGATCCTGTTTTTCAAAAAGTAGTAATAATGTGGTGAAAGGGTTGGCCCAGGGACATTAAAAAAATTGCCTCAGACAATTTAAAATAGTTCTGGAGTAATCGTTCTGATATTCATTTTTCAATGAAAGCATGTTCAATCTTCCATGAAGTATATGACATGATGAAACAACATCATGCAAATCATTTCGATATCACAAAGACTCAGGAAAGGGCGAAAGAAATTCTATACTGGCCGAAAATGGATCACGATATTCAAAGATTTGTTGAAATGTGTAGTGACTGTCAAAAGTTCAGAAATTCCAATCACAGGCAAGAAATGATATTACATGACATACCAGATTATCCATTCAATAAAGTAGGTGCTGATATATTGGAATATGGTGGAGAATCATATTTGGTTGTAGTTGATTATTTGACAAAATAGATAGAGTTGTCAAAATTATGAAATAAAACGTCAAGGTCAGTTATAGAGGCAATGAAAAATATATTTGCTGTTCATGGGGCCCCTTTAACTGTAATTACTGATAATATGCCTTTTGATTCGTTTGAGTGCAGAGCATTTGCAAATTAGTGGAAATTTCAATTTATAACATCAAGTCTGCATTATCCTTGTTCTAATGGACTGGCTGAAAGAGCAGTTCAAACAATGAAACATATTTTACGTAAATGTGTTGATGTTCCTTTAGCTTTGCTAGAGTATCGTAATACACCGGTATTGGGCTTGAATAAATCTCCAGCACAGTTACTTTTCAACAGAAAAATAAGAACACCATTACCAATTAGTGATGTACTTCTGAAAACAAAAATAGTTGATTATGAATTTGAAAAATCCTATTTAACCAATAAACAAAGTAATGATAAACAATATTTTGACAAACAAGCGAAGAAAAATACCAAGCTGATCAAGATGTAGTTTTGAGAGAAAATGGTGTTTGGAAACCAGCCAAAATTGTAAAAGTTGCTAAAACTCCAAGGTCTTATTGGGTTGAAAAAGATAATGGAAATGTTAGAAGGAATAGTTTTCATTTGAGAAATAAACATAGTTGATTTATCAAAAATTAATTGTAGTAGTGATGATGACGAAGAATATTCGTGCAGAATTGATTGGAACATGAAGGGCTGGCTCAAATGTGAATGACATGAGTGATGATCATGTAGGCAGAGAAATAGAACATGCTGAAGAGGAGGTAGTAAAAGATGAATGTGGTGTGAATACCAATGATAAGGAGTGTTTGGAAGAGAATGACAATGAGTGCCTGGAAGAGAATGTGTATTTGGAAGGAAAACGAAGTAGGATTGTTCCTAGATTTGAAGATTTTGTAATGTTTTGACAGTTCCATTGGTAAAAGGGGGAGACGTTGTATGTTTCATATTTGGTATTGCTCTTCCTCGTATTTGAAGAGATGCTCTGAGCAGGCATAAATTGTCAAACAGACTTGACTTGTCACACATATATCGTAATTACGAATTTTAAATATTACACTATTGTCATCGGTTCTTAAAACGTGTGCAAAATTTCAAATAATTCAGATGTCTGGAAGTGGGTGGAAATTAATGTCGAAGATTCCGTTACATACATTCATACATACAGGTGAAGCTAATAAAGCGTGTGTAAAAAGGAACCAAACAGATTTGAAAGTTAAAGATCTACACTAGCTGATGGGCAAAAAATCCAAGTTATCATTAGAAAACAAACTTCTTCATAAGACCATAATAAAACCAGTCTGGATATATGGATATATGGAAATATAGAAATTGTACCAAGAAGCCAATCAAAAATACTTCGCATGATAACGAAGGCACCATGGTACATATTAACTCGAGGACTTACAAGTTCCTTTCGTGAAAGATTTTTAAAAAGAAAAAATCAGAAAACACCACAATAAACTGGAAATCCACAACACCAAACAGTTAGCCTTCTACTTGAACCACAAAACTACAGGAAGAAATTGGCCATCTGTTCTGAAGGAAGGATGAGGAGGCTTCATCAATGGAGGAAGCCACCCAACGCCACGATATGGCAGCATTGTCCTACATAGAATAGAATTTATTGAGTACCAATAACAGCAGATTATTACAGACAATTATAATAATTTTGTGTGTGGTACATGTCAAAATTGCAGGGAATATTTTCCATTAAGAAATCACAGTTAAAAAAAAATAAAAATGTTTTAGAATATGTAAGATATGGCGATGCGCACCGGGGCGACTTTAATTGAGCTGTCTGAATCATGGTGCATTTGCTTTACATCCGCAGGAAAACCCGATAAAACCCACGGAACCATGCCATATTCTAAAAAACATTTCTTACTGGTCCCCAAATAAGGAGAAACAATAATAATAAAGGAAATATACAGAAAAACAACTAAGTAAATGTCATTTGATTTATATCTTCCAATCTATAGGGCTCTGCAGAAACTAATAGTTTCTTAATTACTTTCTTAAAACTAAAAAAAGTTTTAATTTCCTTCATGTTGTTCGACAATAAATTATAAAATTCTAGGCACTTATAGAGACAGCCTTTTTCTATGGGAGAGGTTGTAAGGGAAGGGTAACAAAACATGTATTTATTTCTAGTTCTATAGGTATTTACATTAACATAATTATTGAACAAGTGCTTGTTTTTATAGACAAAATTTAGACATTCAAAAACATACAATGCGGGTAATGTTAAAAGATTTAAGTTTCTAAAATGCCCTCTACAAGAGTCACCAATTTTCAGACCACATAATATTCTTATTGCTCTCTTTTGTAAAATGAATACCTCTTGATAATGTGAACCCCCCCAAAATAATATTCCATAGCTCATTGAGGAATAGAAATGACCAAAGTATGCTGTTAGTAGAGCATAGCAATCAGTAACTTTTTTTAGTTCTCTGAGAGAATAACAAGATCTACTCAGTTTACCACATAGCAGTTGTACATGATTTATGCAATTCATATGTTGATCAATGGTGATTCCAAGGAACTTTGTAATTTTACATATTCCGATTCTGACCCAAGTTGAATGTGAATGATTCTCTATCTAATGTCAATAGTGTGACGCATTGTCAATAGTCCACTTTGAAGATGCAATATAAATCATAGAAAATCAATAAGTATTTCATTAAATAATTTCAAAGAAGTATAAAAAACCCCAAGACCTACAAGTACGAAATAATCATTGAAAAATAACATGGTTTTCATGCCCAACATTCCACAATTACTGCAATTACATTATTGTATGAAGAAATTATAGATGCCATTGAACGAGGAAAGGGCCTGGAATCTTCTGTGATTTTAGTCTTGCTTTTTAGGAACAGAATCAGGGGCAATGTTCATGACTGGTTTGACTCCTACCCAAAAGATAAAATTGTTTTGTTTATCTTATATATTAAATAACCTCATTCTATCAGATATTTTTACCACATTATATGTATAGATATGATTCTACATTACTCCTAAGTTTTTGGTTGGACGAAATTTCCTCTAAAGATCATCATTTGGATGAGATTGAATAAACCTTATGGTCGACAATAAAAATTATTTTTCTATGATCCATTCACAGAAAATCAACGATTTATTTTCGTAGATTATGAATACCTAGTCCTGCTGTTTATTTTGCTTTTATTTCATTTTTTCCTTTGATACTGTTAGGGAATTAAGTACAAGTACTCCCCTGTACACCGAAGCGACCACTGACCTATAATTCCAAACCAACCGTCGCAGATTACAAGTATACAGTCTGAAGTCATCGGGAGAATTCCGTCGAGTTTGAGAAAGGTCGACGAACCTATATAAGAATGAGTCTAACCCGCCAGAGGACAGTTTATTTATTGATGTTATGGAGTGACTCATTTGAATTTAGTACTTCGCGGCATTGTGATTATTTAATTTATTGTGGTGTTTTTTAAAGTGGAATTAAACGGACATTAGAATTATTCGAGTATTGTTGTTTTAAAAAAAAATGAACCCCAGTTTCGTATCAATATCAATAATGTTTTTTCCTATTATACTGTTTTAAGCTCATTTTCTGAACATTATACTGTTTCAAATGAAAATTGTACTTAACTGAAAAGTTCTGATCACTTTAACAAGTGATAAATTTAATATTTGTATAGTTTGCAAGCACTACACAATGCATTAATTAAGTGTCATTCAATTTGAAATTTGCATCAAAAGCAAAAAACCTACCTTGGTTGCTCTCTTCTTTAGATCCTTCATTTTTTTTCATATCCCCTTCATTCCTAGGGTCAGTCCCATTGACAACAAATAACAAAACTGAAGGTTGTGTTATACCACTGGCATTGAAAGTTTGTACTGATAAAGAGTCATAAGCTTCTTTGGGAAGCACAACACAATGGGGACTGAAATTTCCACCTTGAGGATATAAGTTATAAGAAACTCTGTTTTCTTCAATGTTGAAGTCAGCATTGGTTTCATTCATAGGATTGGTTTCTTTTTCTCGAATTATTCTGGCCATTATTTCTGACATCTCCTTTTCAGTCAAGCGATTGTGATCAGTATTTTGTGCACAAGTCTCTGCCTGAATTTGATCTGTTACAGAAAATCCACGGAACCCATCTTTTATTTCTTTTGAGAGAGGCATTCGATTGTCATTCAATCTCAATCTCTTTTTAAGGGGAAGAAATTCATTATCAGAGAACTTTTTTGTGATTGATGGAAAGTTGATAGTTATATTGCCACTATCTTTATCAATACTTGTTTCGTGAATATTCATTATTTGAACTTTACTGTCTTGAGGACTATTTAAATCTGAAGAATGGTTGGAATAATCAGAATTGGTATAAGCAACTTCATTTTTGTTGTTGTTTTGAGTTGTTTGATGTTCCTTGCTTGTTGTAGTGTTCAATTTATGTAAGATTTTAGTTATATCATCTTCATTTAGCTGTTTTTGCATCATTTTCTTATCTTCCAAAGTCCCTCCTTTAGAAGTTTCTTCTTCTTTCTTTTGACTTTTCAGAGGTGAAACAGGAACATACCAAGATACACTGCAAACATTTTCTTTTGTCTGTTCATTTTTTAAAGAACCCTTTTCTCTGAGAATGTGTTCTTCCTTTATCATTGTCATTTCATTGCCATTTTCTGTGTGTTCACCTGAAAAATCCTCGATACATTTTAGCTTTGATTCTTCTGCTCTAAACATTAGCTCCTTTTTGGAAATATCAGGTTTTAGATGAGTTTTTCTAGATAAATTAGAAACATCTCCATTACAGGTATTCTTGAGTTTTTTTATTTTACTTTCCTGAATTTTAATGGTGGTGACAGAATGTAATGATTCTGACTTTATTTCTTCATTGGTATCCAAAGGAGATATACTTCTTTGATCAATTCGATCTCCAACTGTCAGTTTTGACTTTTTATTTCCATCTGCAGGTTCACCCATTGATTTTGATCTTTTTCTCAATGAAATTTTACTCATACTCTTTGGGGTAATTCCATTTTCAGTAGTTTCTTCTTCGAAATGTTCTTTCATAGCTTGAAAATACATCCACCGTGATTGAATTTTGTGTTTTTTCTTCAGAAACTCGTATACATTGATCAACTTGGACCATTTGTCTTTTATTTCTTCACAAAAGAAGTCAAATCCAGCATTTGCATCTAAATTTAGAAATTCCTTTCGAATTTCTTCAAGTACTAGTCTACTATCGTATCCATGAAAATTACACATTACTTTTTTCTCGGTGAACTTCCTAATCAGGATTTCAGTAAGGCTTTTCGTAAAAGCCATTTTTACAAATTTTTTTCCTTTTCGAAATTCATCAATTGCTATAAAATATGGCATCTTGAGGGGGGCTTCTTTATTCCCTTTGAGTTTTGAATACCTATAATTTAAATACCTCCATTTTGTTTCAATATCATGCCTTTTCAAATTTACATAACCTTCCCCTAAAAACTCATGGTAAACTTCAGTCATTCTTTCTTGTTTATTATGAGATCTTTTGTTGGACCTCCTCTTGAGTAAACATTCAATGAGAAACCAAACCATTTCTTCTGAAAATTTAGATTGGCCACATTGGTGGAAATCCGAAGTTTCATAGCAACTGTCCATTATTTTGTAATATTTCCAGGGCTCTTTTTCCACATTATTATTTTTGATTTGTAAGTATTGTCTCACCAAGTTTCTCCATGTCATTACTATCTCCTCGTCACTATATTTGTTGAACTGCTTACATGACTTTATTAGAAGTTCATTGAAATCACTTTGATCCAGTTGTTTGGTTCTTAGCAAATCTTTAGCTTCTATATAGCACAAAATCAGTGTCTCTACAGCTAACGGATTGTTTTCCATGATTAAATTTATAATTTCACAGGTCGAAAGGTACTTCACAACACCATGGAATGCTTAATTCTCAACTAATCACACTAAAACTATTGAGAAATACATGAGCCACTACTTCTACCTAAAGATAGGACTCTCATCAGTGTCATGTTCATTAATATCTGGCAATACCGTGAAGTTAGCTATGGAACTAGTTTCATTCATGGCTCCGCTCAGTAATAAATTTTCCAGTGCCGGTCCTTACCTTCCATAAACATGTTTATATCTCGCAAAAATCTTATTTAAAAAATTCCGCAGTTGAATCAATAAAACGTTGAATAGTACTGTATTTTTCAATCTTAAAAAAAAATCAATATTGAGTATTATTTTCGCTTATGGATATAATGGTTTTTATTCATCATCGAACAGTCGCACTCGATGGATGAAAATAACATTCACTCCTTGCTTCTCTACGACCTAATATAATATTTTAGATTGATTATTCGATGATAATGCATTTTTAATCATCAACCCAAGTCACATAGTGATTACGGGGACCTAAAAATGTGTCACTCATTTAGATATCGACATCTCACTTCCATATCTGCAATGAAAATAATATTCTTTCTGAATCCCAGTTTGGTTTTAGAGAAAACAAATCAACTGAAAAAGCGGTATATCAGATAATCAACCAAATTGACAATTGCTTCCAAAACCAAGAAAAGTGCATTACTGTATTTTTGGACTTGGCCAAAGCATTCGATACGGTAGATCATGACATTATTCTCCAGCGTCTGTCTGACAATGGTATAAGAGGCATCGCATTAGATATTTTTGAAGATTATTTGAGTAATAGATTGCAAGTCGTGAAAATCAACGACTCAGTAAGCCATCCCTTACCAGTAACCAGGGGTGTGCCGCAGGGAACAGTATTGGGGCCAATACTGTTTTTGTTGTATATCAATGATATTTTTAATATTGCAGATTTTAAGGGTAAAATAACATCATTCGCTGACGACACAGCAATTATATTTATTGGAAATACTTGGGACGAAGTACAAACTCTGTCTGAAACAGGTATCAGGAGGATTTTTTACTGGCTAAGTGATAACTTACTGAGTGTCAACGTTGAAAAAACGAAATATATCGCATTCTCGCCAACAAGCAGAGACCAACCGATAGATAATGTTATAAAAATACACAAACCATCATGTGAAACCAATATGCATTGTGGCTGCTCTTTCATAAACAAAACAAACACAATGAAATACTTGGGTGTACTTGTGGATCAATGCCTTCGATGGAAATATCATATTGATTGTACTGTTTTCAGATTACGTTAACTCATCTACAAATTCTACCAGCTCAGAAATATAGTGAGTAGGAGATTAATGCTAAAAGTTTATGATGCTTTGGCTGAGTCCATAATGCGTTATTGTATTATAGTGTGGGGTGGAACATTCAAGTCCTCTATAAAGAATCTAGAAGTAATCCAAAATACTCTGTTGAAAATTATGTTGGGGAAAAACAGGCGACATTCTACAGAGTTGCTCTACAATGAAAGTGGGTTGTTAAGTGTAAGAAAACTGTACGTATTTAACTCTATATTATGGACTGTCAGCTCTCCAAGTACAACTATTCAGCATCCCTATAATGCTCGGATATGTAAAGATCTGACTATACATGTGCCAAGATGTAGACTCACCCAAAACCATAAATTTGTATCATATTTAGGACCAAAACTATATAATGCACTACCTTTACAATTAAAACAAATCCACAGTAAATTTAAACTGAAAAGAGAATTGAAGACATTTAAAAAAATAATTATAAAATGTTTGAAAATATACTCGATAGATAATCCATATAAGGTATAGGCTGGAACTTATTATAAAGCACTGCTACATGCGTTGTCCCTATCTACTTTTCTTTTTATCTATCTTTCTCTTTCTTTCTTTCTCTCTATTTTCATCTTTATACTCTTCTCTCCCTTTTTTAAGGATCTAAGTTAAATATAATTATATGTTATCTGCTCTGTTGAGTTTATTTGGTTGCTCGATACAATACAAGCTTGCTTAGGTAGCGTCAATCGCATTAGACTCAACAGAAATACACCTAATTTGTACCTCGTTGCTGAGGACGACCTGTAAACTTTTTTGTTTATCTGAATGAATAAACAACTTACTTACTTACTTACATATAACGGAATTAACGCACAGTGGCCCACATCGAAGTTATATGGATGTCTCTTTGACACGTATCTATAAAACCTGAAGTATACGAAAAATAAACTAAAATACTTCGTAGCGAGTAGGGGTCTGATTGGAGCTGCTCGTAAGGAAAGCACGAGGGTGCCACGAGGGAGATGAGAGTCAAATATATGTGCAAAGCCGTTCGATTTTCTCAGTATGATGCAAGTCTTCGAAATGTCGCCTCATAAATATAGTGAAGGAAAAGAGTGAGAGTGGACACGATTGTCATCGTGTGCAGCAGTGTCATGACATGCAGCGGTTGAAAGGTTACGTTTGTTAGGTTGGGTTACCTTGCAAAAATGTCCTGTGGGGGCCTAAGGTAAGTATTTTTCAGTAGCGGAAGAAGACATTATGGCGAATGCTATCAAATTCATGATACGTTCTTTGCTTTTACTAAATAATTTGGTACGCCTATGGAATTTCTCGTAATAGCTTCGCTTTGGTCACCTTCGAGAGAAACTGTTCATTAAGTGGGGGAAGGATCCTGTTTCAATAGTGAATGCACTATCCGAAAAACTTGGACATAATTCATTTTCCATTGCAATTCTCGAATAGAGTCTCTACTTCCAAAAAAGTTAAATTTTTCCAAAAATGTATATATTTTTTTGCACGTTATAGAAGTTTTTCGATTGATTAAGAACTGCAGCAACTAAATTCAATTATAAGTCCAAAATTATTTGGAAGTCACGAATATTTGAGAAATTATCCCAAGGGGAAAACAAGAAATAAAGTAATTAAAATATTCGGGACCAAAAAAATTACTAGAATAATTTGAGCATGCGTGATATGCGGTGAGAAAATTATTTACTAAAAATTATAGATAATATTGAAGAACAAACTTGACTTTCTGAATGCTACTAGACTAAAAACAAAATTACAAAGAAGGCCAGTCTCATTTGTCAGTTTTGTTCAAATAATTATTTGATTTGAGGTTAATTATTCAGTCGACGTGAATCCACTCATCTTTATAAATTTGAAATTGCCGTATCTGTCAATAAAACGACAAGGACAATTCTTCCAAAACATGAATACACTCAATAAAACACAGCTTATGCACATAACTCTGAGAGTGCTTTCAGGCTACGCGGAAACGCCAAGTTACAATTTTTGAGTCAATCACAACGCCCATCCTATATTCAGAAACAAATATGATTGGCTCAAACACTTGCATTTAACATTTCCGGACTCCAAATTCCGCATGGTCTGAAAGTACTCCAAGATTTGTGACACTGACATAACCTTGGTGGTTTTCCCCTACAGCAGAAACATTTATTCAATTTATTAACTGCGAATATTGATAACTGGCCATGAGAGCAATGCAATGAAAGTGAAGTCGGGTTATACAGTGCTAGTCAAAAGTCCCCTTCCCCCCTCGTATCTTTTGAACGGGTATACTTATAATAATGAAATTTGGAGGGTGGAAATAAACGGATGTAGGCTTCTCAACTGGTCATAACAGGTGACGCAATAGTCATGAATGACGTCACAAGGCCACTGTGACCAATAATTTTAAATGGGACCCTATGGCAAGTGACAGCTCGTTTGAAAGGTATTGAAAATACCTATTCAGTCATACCAATTTTGTTCGGGTTTCGGCTGATTTTGATTGATAAATTGAAGAAATACGAAAATTATAGTTTCGCATTTAATTAATAAAGATTTAGGAACCAGTTCTTATAATGAGTGTTCAAAATGTGCTCCATCTACTTCCTGGCAGTAATGCATCCTATTGCTAAACTCTTGTCGTACTCGTCCCAGTGTGTCAGCGGAAATTGCCCTACATTCTTCAACAATTCGTTGTTTCAGAATGGCAATACTGTCAGGTGCTGTAGCGTAAACCTTAGATTTCAAGTACCCCCATAGAAAAAAATCTAATGGTGTATGGTCCGGTGACCGAGCTGGCCATTCGATCGAACCTCGTCGTCCAATCCATCTACCACGATATTCTTCATCTAGGTAACGTCTTACTGCACCGTAATAGTGTGCAGGAGCACCATCTTGTTGAAACGTTATTTCCAAGTTGTCGAATTCATCTGGATTATCTTCTAGAATTTCAAGAATTAACGACTCAATATCATTTTGTAACATCTCCAGATACAATTCACCGGTTAAGTTAGCATTGAGAAAAAGAAGCCCAACTATGTGGTTTCCCAAAATACCTGCCCAAACATTTACTTTTTCTGGAAATTGAGTATGTTTTTCACGAAAGATGTGAGGATTTGTGTCACTCCAATACCTCACATTTTGAGTGTTAACATTTCCATTGAGACAGAAAGTACTTTCATCACTAAAACAAATTGTCTGTATGTAGCCTGGTTGTTGGTTCATTTTATTGGACATAGTTTCACAGAATTCTAGTCTTCGGTCGGGGTCATCATCTGAAAGTTGGTGCACCATTTTTAATTTGTATGGATGAAATTGGTTTTTAGCCAACACCCTATGTACTGTCCTTTGACTGACTTCACAGATAGACGCAACTTGGGCTGTGGAAGAAGTAGGGTTTACTACCATTTCTCCAATTATGTCAATTTTTTTGTCATCACTAATTGTTGGTCGACCAGATCGTTTGGCATCTTGAACACTACCTGATGCTTCAAACTTCCGAAGAAGCTCCCTCAAATAAACCCTCGATATAGGGCGATCGGGGTACCTCTCATTAAACAGTCGTTCCGCTGCATGGAAATTGTTTCTACATTCACTAATTATTAAGATAGCTGCTACTTCGTCGGCTACAGTACGTACCATTTTGCCTATGTAAACACTTAAACGTCTCGTTAAACAATAGCTTAGGTAAATTTTCAAGGTATAAACACTTTTGACAAGTAGAGAATTCAAAAACGTCAACCTTTTTGACAATTAACCAGAGGCGTACTTTAAAATCTTTATTAATTAAATGCGAAACTATAATTTTCGTATTTCTTCAATTTATCAATCAAAATCAGCCGAAACCCAAACAAAATTGGTATGACTGAATAGGTATTGTCAATACCTTTCAAACGAGCTGTCACTTGCCATAGGGTCCCATTTAAAATTATTGGTCACAGTGGCCTTGTGACGTCATTTATGACTATTGCGTCACCTGTTATGACCAGTTGAGAAGCCTACATCCGTTTATTTCCACCCTCCAAATTTCATTATTATAAGTATACCCGTTCAAAAGATACGAGGGGGGGAGGGGACTTTTGACTAGCACTGTATATGTATTTCCTTGTCATATTGGCAACTCGTAGTTTTATAGCAATCGAACATCAACCAATACATCTTACGCCTTCATTTTTGCGCCTGCGCATCAATTGGACGTTGCCGTTGTTTTCTTCATTATCGATATTGGTGCTTAATAAATATATGAGCAGAAAGGCGATTCGGTTTCGGTTACAAAAGCAATGGGCTTACATGTGAACTAATGTTAAATGTAATGCACTTTAAGTACTAAGAGTAAACATCGTTACTTGTTTTGTTGACAATTATATACGTGTTAGTATTACCTATCTAGGGACTGTTCAACGTTCTCACATCCTTGCTAGGGTAAAAGTGGGATCCCATATTCAACTGAAATTGTGAATCTCATTCCTTTTCTGATTATTATATTATTTGAGAATTCCATTAAATAGTTTTGCGTTGAATCTGATGTTATTTAGTGGTTTCCCGTCAGGTTGAAGCTAGCCAGGGTTATATTGGTTCTTTTTTAATTTGTTAAACTTCCTCACTTTTTTATGTTCTCAAGAACTTACGATCCTAAACCAACAAGCAGGCACATAACTTGCCGTACCTAAAAGTACACAGAAGTAGCATTATTTTATGATATTCAAAATATATATAACTTGACATGCATAACCTCCAAATGCGGTGAACTCTCGTATCAATACACATATTTTATATCATGTACTCACTTTTTTTGACAGAAAAAACTTCGATTCGTCTGGTACTAGTAGTGAGTACAAAATTTTTACATCGTGGTAGATTATTTAGGAATTGTTGAAAAATTGAAATTGTTACACAGTGAGTATTGGAAATAAACCAGGAAAACTTCAGCTATCGAGTCACTAGAGGGCATTACCAGTCTTGCTCACAGCGAATAGAAGGAAATCATAGTGGAATCTACATCTACATTCATCAACAATAAGTGTATTTGTGTTTCATTTACGAACTATTACTAGGGAACACGCATGATTTTTTTTGTATGCGTTCTGTCCTCAAAAATGACTTAGTGAAAATTATATCTTAAATTCCAAAAGTTTGTAGAAGTTTTCAGGTTCAAAGGTGCTACTCAATCCAAACTGGATTTGACCTTCACTCGGATAACCTCCCCCAAACATTAGCGCCTATAGGGAACACGCATGTGCCCCTTTTCTAGAATATTTTGATTTACACATGAAGATTACCACTTATAAAGCTCAGCAATGAACTTAGAAACTGAAAAAATATTTCATGTTTTTCATTATTCGAAATTGAAAAACCCATTTTTTTCATTATATTCAAAAACGTACTCCAAGCACCTCTAACGGACGGACGTACGCATCGTTACTTCACACACTCCAAACTTATACCGCTAGTTGCTTCGAACTGTCAACTATGATTTTATCTGTCTTCGTTTATATCTTGTACTGATATTTTTATTATCATTGTTTTTTCAATTGTTACTGGAACATCACATCATAAGTGAGGTTGAATTCATGTTTGGGTAGTAAGAAATAGTTAGTGTCCATCAATATTCCTGTAACAACTACAATTGGCGCTAGTGTTTGGGGGAAGGTCAAGTCGTGTTTAAATAGAGGAGCACTTTTAAATTAAAAAATTTCGACAACATTTTTAAGCACCGAACTGAAGCAAACAAAAAATAAAATCACGCGTGTTCCCTGTTGTGGTTGCTTCAGGAATATTGACAGACAATACTATTTCTTACAACCCAAACATAAATTCAACCTTTTCTTTAATGTGATGTTTCTGATAATTTAAAATGGAAGTGTATTGCTGCGGGTGAGACCCGATTGCTTGGACCTTAATACAAAAATGCCGCGGGTCAGACCGCTCGGACTTCAATACAAAAAGACCGCGGATCCGAGCGCTATTTCTATGTTTGGATTTTGATCCGAGCATCTGATCTTATACATGATTTATTTACAGGGTTTGTCACAGTGTGCTTGTATCACCTAATTTACTCAAGAGAAGGCACTCATGAAAATATTTAAATGATTTAAAACAGTGCCAACTGAACCTGAACCTCATTTAAGGGCATCTTTCATATGCACAATAATCTGCAGAAGTGCTCGGATCAAAATACTGAAATGCCGCGGGTCCGACCGCTCGGACCTCAATACAAAAAGTCCGCGGATCCGAGGGCTCGGACCCCAATACACTTCCATTTAAAATTGGCATTTTCAATTTTGAGTTATGAAAAACAATCATTTGATTTCTGAGTACACTTCAATGAAATATTTTTTAAAGGACGGATTCAAACTATGAATACATTATTTCTTTCCCTAACTTCTCGAAGCTGTTTTTTTTTTCATTGGAACGAAGTTCCTTCACACGGCTTGTGGTAGGTGTTAACCAAAGAGAGTAAACTGAATAACGTTTACTCTCTTTGGGTGTTAACCACCGACATAACCTTAATCTAGACTGCTGATCCCGTATGATGAGAATTCATCCAATTACAAGATATCAAAGAGCTTTTAGAGTATGCGCATTTTGTGTCTATGACGATTCAAAATCACATAATGGCTCCTCGTTAGATGTCATTGTCTGAAATGACATTATTTGTGCTTTCTGCGCTTTGCGCAGACACGTTCACGTAAATTCTATTTGGATGAATTTTTCGAGTGGTGGGGATATGACCTCTAGCGGTCTAGATGAAGGTTATGTCGGTGGTGTTAACTGATAGAAAATGTAACGTAAGAAAAATGCGTTATTCCCCCTCCATGCGACTTTCTCTCTCTCTGTCTCTTTCTATTATATACGAGTATATGTGACAACTACACTTGGTCCTGTCAGAATTAAATGTCAACGCATTCAATTCCTATATAGGGAGATAGAAAATACCAAATTGATGGAATAAGGGATTTTGAACTCACTATATACACTATATATAGGTCAAATTTAAATATACCCAAGACAAAATCAACAGTTTAATTGATCCACGAGAAACGCAAAAAATAGTTTGGCAAACAGTTAAAGCTAAAACCGGGAAAACCAAAAGGGAACTTCCAGTTCAAATAAACATCAACGGTAAAACAACCACTCTCATAATATCAAATGCTTTTGCCAAGCATTACTCTGTAAATGTGCCAAGCATAATTGAATCAAAGTTTGGAAATAACTTAACTGAAGAATGTACCAAAATGGCTAATGTCTCCAACACTTTTTACTTTTCTCCAGTACACGAGCAAGAAATCATCTCAGTGATTCGCGAACTAAAAAACAAAAACTCAGTTGGTGTGGACTGCCTATCCACCAAAGTATTGAAAGAAATGAACGAATATATCGCCAAACCATTGACACATATAATTAACTTCTCAGTTGAGTCTGGAGTATTTCCTGATATGTTGATAATTGGAAAAATAATTCCTATTCATAATCAACAAGATCCACTTTTACTTGATAATTATAGACCAATAACTATTCCCAGTGTAATTAGTAAAGTGATCGAGCGCTGTATATTCAATAAAATATTTCCTTTTTTGTTGAAATACAATATAATCAGCAAATCACAAAATGGTTTCCATCCTGGTCGATCAACAGAAACTGCCGCCGTTGACTTCATGGAATACGTCTACAGACGAATGGATGATGGAAAGTATGTAGGAGCATTGTTTTTCGACCTCACCAAAGCATTTGACTCGATAAACTTTAGATTCATTGCAGAAAAGCTCTACTCCATAGGCATTCGGGGCAACTTTCTTTCGTGGATTATGTCATTTATGAGTTCCAGAAGGGGATACGGGTGTAGAACTGAGGAACAGCAAGTCAGGGATCAGTTCTAGGACCATTAATATTTCTTTTGTTTATTAATGATATGCCATCTCATATACGTTCTAAATGTCTAATCCTGTTTGCTGATGATACAACTATAGCTGAGGAAGCTGATAACCCCTCAGATCTACAGATTAAACTATCAGTAATAACAGACCAATTCACGGCCTGGTGTAGAACAAATAGATTAGTGGTAAATTGCAAAAAAACAATCCTCATGCAATTCTTTGGTAGGAAAACTCATACTGGTCCGATGAACGTGCGCGTTGAAAATAATATCGTTGAATCCTCAGATACCACAACATTCCTAGGAATACATATAGATCAAAAATTGAACTGGAAGCATCACATGGACCATGTATGCAAGAGAGCTTCCAGTGGGTACTATGCTATACTCCAGTTAAAAAATGAACTTGATCGACCAACTCTCCTAAATATCTACTACGCTCTTATTCATTCTCATTATTTGTCCTACAACATAATTCTGTGGGGGGGCGCCTCAGAAATCAATAGAGTATTCGTGGCTCAAAAAAGGATTATGAGGCTAATATCCAATATGAAGAAATTGGACTCCTGCAGATCGTACTTTCTGGAACACCATATTTTAACTGTTCCCTGTATGTATATATACAGCTGCATTTGCTATATTAAACGCAATTTGAAAGAGTCAGCGAAGAACTCGAACATACACCAATATCCAACCAGATACGCTGATTCAATTAGAATCCGAAAACACGCAACAAGTTTGTATGAAAAAACTCCTTCACTGGCAGGAGCAAAACTATTCAATCACCTACCTTCTGACATAAAAAATGTCAAGCATTTAAAATTATTTAAAAAAAAACTCAGGTTATTCTTAACGACCCATAGTTTCTATTCCACCATAGAATATCTCAATTTCGGGTGATCGAAAAACTGTAAACTGTACATGTCAATTTACTTTGTGGGGATTCTTATATTGTTATTGTGGTAACCTATGTTTATATGTAATCTTATATTATATTTTATATATTCCTATGTTGTTAAGATGTTCGTTATATTATTTGATGTTATATATGTACACACTGCTACTTGGTGACCTATTTTATATTTCTATGTCACAACTCTGTGGCTCCATAACTTGTGTGGTTCTTTATTGAATTTCCGAACATATACTCAAATATACTAAAATTTCTGTCATTTGTACATTGACGTAATGGACTATATGCCCATTGTGACCTATCCTATATCATGTATTTGATCATAAAGGACCAATAAATATTCTATCCTATTCTATTCTATTCTATTCTATTCCATTCCATTCCATTCCATTCCATTCCCGTCCCGTCCCGTCCCGTCCTGTCCTGTCCTGTCCTGTCCCCGTCCTGTCCTGTCCCGTCCGTCGTCCGTCCGTCCCGTCCTGTCCCGTCTCTGTCCTGTCCCGTCCTCGTCCTGTCCTCGTCCTGTCCGTCCTGTCCTCCTGTCCTGTCCGTCCGTCCGTCCCGTCGTCTCTGTCCTGTCCTGTCCTGTTCCTGTCCTGTCCTCCCCGTCTCCGTCCGTCCCGTCCCGTCCGTCTCTGTCCTCGTCCGTCCTGTCCTGTCCCGTCTGTCCGTCCCTGTCCTGTCCTGTCCGTCCCGTCCGTCCTGTCCGTCCTGTCCTGTCCTGTCCGTCCGTCCCGTCCTGTCCGTCCGTCTCTGTCCGTCCTGTCCTGTCCTGTCCTGTCCTGTCTCCTGTCCCGTCCTGTCCTGTCCGTCCCCTGTCCTGTCCTGTCCGTCCTGTCCCGTCTCCGTCCGTCCGTCCTGTCCGTCCTGTCCTGTCCGTCCGTCCTCCGTCCCTGTCCTGTCCCGTCCCGTCCTGTCCTGTCTCTGTCCGTCCTCGTCCTGTCCTGTCCGTCCCGTCTCGTCGTCCGTCCTGTCCGTCCTGTCGTCCTGTCCGTCCTGTCCCGTCCGTCCTGTCCTGTCCGTCCTGTCCTGTCTCCGTCCGTCTCCGTCCTGTCCGTCTCCGTCCGTCCGTCCGTCCGTCCGTCCCGTCCCGTCTCTGTCCGTCCTGTCCTGTTCCTGTCCTGTCTCGTCCCGTCCCGTCCTGTCTCCGTCCTGTCCCGTCCGTCCTGTCTCTGTCCTGTCCTGTCTCTGTCCTGTCCTGCTCCTGTCCCGTCCTGTCCCTGTCCTGTCCTGTCCTGTCTCTGTCCTCTGTCCCGTCCTGTCCTGTCCCGTCCTGTCCTGTCCTGTCCCGTCCCTGTCCTGTCCTGTCTCTGTCCTGTCTCTGCCCCGTCCTGTCCTGTCCTGTCCTGTCCTGTCTCTGTCCTGTCCTGTCCTGTCTCTGTCCTGTCCTGTCTCTGTCTCTGTCTCCTGTCTCGTCTCTGTCTCTGTCCCTGTCCTGTTCCTGTCCTGTCTCTGTTCCTGTCTCTGTTCTGTTCCTGTCTCTGTCTCCCGTCTCTGCCCTGTCTCTGTCCTCTGTCTCCTGTCTCTGTCTCTGTCTCTGTCTCCTCGTTTCCTGTCTCCTGTCTCTGTCTCTGTCCTGTCTCTGTCTCTGTCCTGTCTCCCTGTCTCTGTCTCTGTCTCTGTCTCCTGTCTCGTCCTGTTCTGTTCCTGTCTCTGTCCTGTTCCTGTTCCTGTCTCTGTCTCTGTCTCTGTCTCCTGTCTCTGTCTCTGTCTCTGCCTGTCCTGTCTCCTGTCTCTGTCTCTGTCTCTGTCCTGTCTCTGTCTCTGTTCCTGTTCCTGTCTGTCTCTGTCTCTGTCTCGTCCTGTCTCTGTCTCTGTCTCTGTCTCTGTCCTGTCTCTTGTCTGTCCTGTCTCTGTCTCCTGTCTCTGTCCTGTCTCTGTCCTTCCTGTCCTGTCTCTGTCTCTGTCCTGTCCTGTCTCTGTCTCTGTCCTGTCCTGTCTCTGTCTGTCCTGTCTCTGTCCTGTCTCTGTCCTGTTCCTGTCCTGTCCTGTCCTGTCCTGTCCTGTCCTGTTCCTGTCCTGTTCCTGTCTCCTGTCTCTGTCTCTGTCCTGTCTCTGTCCTGTCCTGTCTCTGTCTCTGTCCTGTCCTGTCTCTGTCCTTGTCCTGTCTCTTGCTCCTGTCCCTGTCCTGTCTCTGTCTCTGTCCTGTCCTGTCCTGTCCTCCATCCTTCCCTGTCCTGTCCTGTCCGTCCTGTCCTTTCTCATCCTATCCTATCCTATCCTATCCTATCCTATCCTATCCTATCCTATCCTATTCTATTCTATTCTATTCTATTCTATTCTATTCTACAGTGATTTGTTATTTGAATTCAAATATACCTTTTTCAGCATGTTGGAAATACTCAGTTTTCAAGTAAGGCAATGAATAATGTAATTGTCTCATTTTCTGTATATCAATAAAAGTCTTCATAGAGCACTGACTTGCATTATAGGCTATCACGCGGGAGGCCCGGGTTCGATCACATACCCATACCAAAGTTTTTTTTTAATCGGTTCCAGATACAAACATATTTGATCTTATAGCGAGAAATTTATATATATTTCAGGTTTTTGGGTGAGTTCAAGAGCAGTGAGTGATCATTGTGAATGAATGAATCTTCGAACATTTAGAAACGGTAATTATTCGGACCCGATTCCTTCGATTTTGGATCGAAAAGAATTGTTGTAACTATCCACGTTGAAAATTATAATATAACATGAATTCTCTTAATTTTATCCAGTTTTAAATGTGATTCGGGAAAAATTCTCATCAAATATCATTCGTGCTAGAAGATTTTATCTTTTTTTTTTAATTCCCTAAAGCATTTTGCCCTTGGAAATTAACTCGTGTAATTTGCGGCCTTATTATCAAAGATTAAACCAATTTTTTTAAAAAATTTAAAATTTCCAAAAATTTCTCGAAAATTTCAAAAAAATTTGAGCGATAAAACCCCTAGAACTTATGATATTACCCTCGATACATGAGCGGTAGGATATCTATGCGAATACAAGTCGGATATTACTGTTGAGTGGTAATACGTGGAAGATATTTTTGTTTCTTTTATATTTCCTTATAGTAGTATGATTATATCCTTTTTTGGACATAATATCTTATGTTTTGTGTATGTCGAAGTTGGATTAATGGTTTACATTGAATATGTGGCACGTCAATTTGATATCATGAAACGAATAGTATTTTCAGGAATAAAATTCATTTTACTCTAGCGGAGGAGTTTGGAAAAAGGATATATAGGTGTAGTATTGCTTGGTATTACGTGAAGATTTCTACCAGTCAACACCTACCGCAAGCCGCTTAAAGGAACTTCGTTCCTGACTGGGGTCCCCCAGCCACACATCATTTTATGTTAACCGCTAGATTACTTGATAATAAATTTAAAAAAAGAGTGAAATGTATAATATCTGACTGTGAACCAAACGTGGAATTCACGAATACATAAAAAAATCAGCAAAATAGGTCCGGATAAAACATAACCAGAAACAACAAATAAGTCAAATTAATGATGAGATTTATACGACAGTGCATGCTTATGGCGTATTATGAGTGCTGATTGAGAACTTCTAATTCGGTGGCCTACCAGAAAAAGTACGCTGTGATCACAATCGCGAATAGCATATGAATTCGGTATTACTCAGATGTGAATTTTGAAAAAATTTAAAAAATAAATGCCTTAACTTCGGAAACATCCTGTATATCTGCGAAGCGGAGAGCTTCCATATAAACTCTGCATGACACCTCGGAGTAATAATACTCTGAGGCTTCTTATTGTACTGTTAACACGGCCACAGAACGTAAGTTCTGTGTATACTTGGGTTCTATGAAAAGAATCAACAAAAGAGAAGTAGAAGAGAGCTCGTTATCGGAATTTTTCTTAGGTTATTTGATCATTCCTGTTATGTCGAAGTGCCTTGTGTTGTAGTATTCAAAACATGATATCAGAAATTGAGGATGAGAGTATGGAAAACAAGAATGAAACCATACTTGATAATAATCCTTTTGCCTATCTTGAGAGAGAATTCTCGTCAGAAAATTTCAAGATAGAAGTGAAAAATCTGCCTAAATTTTATGGAATTAATGTAGAATCCCAAATAAAAAAATCACACAAACATTAATTTATGATGCTTTTCAGGAATTCCGTAAACTTCTCAATGATAAATTAAAATTGAACTCAAACAAAATAAAAACTACAAAAAAGAATAGTCCCTTTGCATTTGTGTGTTTCAGAAATGAAAATGACAGGGAAAATGCCATTAAAGTTCTTTCCAACTATAACTGGAAAGGCAAAGAATTACAAATTTTGGTAGGGATTTACAAATGTATTGATTTTTCTATTAATATTCATATTTTTGCAGAAAGCGAAACCTACTCCTGATCCTCTGGTGAAAAAAAGAAAGGAGAACTCAGAAGAGATGGAGGCGAATAAAAGAGTCAAACTAGATGAAGGTTCTCAAGAGGACAGATTGAAAAATTCCACAATTCCTTATCATAACATGGAATATGACCAACAAGTATGTATAATGGTGGTCCCAACCACTTCCAGAGTCTAGAAAGGGTGATTTTGATTTTATCATGAAATCAAGCTGGATGGTAAATGTATAGACATCGTGCTCATGCTCCCTGAAAATAACTATGACTTCTTATGTGTTTTTACCTTCAGAAAACGAATCCGGAAGAAAAACATAGCGGTCTCATACCAAGTTCCCTTTTTCATTATGGGATTTTCAAGCACCGTTTTCGTGCTAAAAAATTACTCAAAATGCCTCCTTCTTTCAAACAGCACAAACTACAAACACTAAATCACTAATTTTCGGCACAATTTCACATAAAATACAGCCGGTTGTGTAGCATAATTGATTTGACAGCGAAAGTAATGCTTTGAGACGACTGTTACAAATTCACTGACCCCTGTAAGGGTCTTTTACCCCTACAAGCAAACTTTGGCTCCTGTCACTATTTCGGATTTGTCTCAGGCGCCACCTTCCGTCATAGTAGCACACTACTCCGGGCAGTCTCAGTGAAGAAATAAAACATTCCAGGGGTCACTAAAGTATAGACGAAGCTTAACGGGGCCAGAAGGACAGACTTTACTTGCCCTTGACTGAGCTAAATACCTGGGTGTTAACTGCACACTAGATGGTTCTACTCAAAGTTTTAAGTAAGGTTAATAAAATAGTCAATGTCTACAACAGTTTTCATATTTATTATACTAAATAAGCTTATGTACAAACAGAACGGCTGACGGCCGTTGTAAACTTTCATACAGGTCGAGCGAACATATAGGTAGCAATATTAGTAAAACAGCTGACGGCCGAGTTAAGCCCTATGTGTGATAAGCAAACATTAAGGTGACGAGCGGGAAGGGGTGTGCAACTTTTAAATCTACAAGCTTATGTCCACGGCCAAAAGCTCATGCGGGGGAACCGAAGTCTCGGTGGCAATACAAAGCTAAAAAAAACGGTATGCTAAAAGTGACGTGAATTAAAGGACAAAAGCGGTTATTTAAAGCAAACTTTACGGACGGCCATAGTTACGCGTCTGGTTGACAGGTCTTGGTGTTTAGTGTGAGTGGGGCTTTATTACACACTCTTAAGAGTTCTTTGTCCTTATAGCATTTTCCTATTACGTCTGATCTACAGGGGTCCTAACTGGCGAGACTAACAAACCGTCTTCAGAGGTAACGCTGATACTATCCTCTGCTACTCTACAGGGGCTCGAGCTGGCGAGACTAACAAGCCGTCTTCTGCCTCAGAGGTAACGTTGGTGTTATCCTCTGCTAAACTACAGGGGTTCTAGCTGGCGAGACTAACAAGCCATCATCCGCTTCAGAGGTAACGCTGATGTTATCCTCTGCTAATCTCAGAATCAGTTTATTCATCACAGAAATATACATTTGAATTCAATCAATACCAAATACGGATGTACATTTATAGGACTAGTCAAAGAAACACATAGAATTAAAATATTCGATACAATTAAAATAAGTGAATGCCTAAATATAGGTACATACTCATAAAACTTGACCATAGAAATACAGATTAAAATTTGAATGTGAACCACTTAAAATGAGAATTTTTCAAAATTGGAGAAATTGTTCATTTTTATACAATTCGTTTTCAATAAGAAATTTTTTTAGTTCATTCTCGAATGATGAATTATAGTTCCTATCATTCTTATATATAAGTTTGAATTTGTTATACATTTTGGCTCCTACATAGTTAGGTGAATTTTGGCAGATTTTTAAACAGGAGTAAGTTTGGTGTATATTGTTTTTTATTCTTGTGTCATGCGAGTGCACATCCTCATTCTTCTCAAGCCTATGTTCGTTGTATCGAATGTACATAATTAGTTGATAGATATATAAGCTAGGTATTGTCATTATTTGTGCTCTAGTAAACAGATTTTTACATGTAGTTGTTGGGTGAACATTGAACATAGTTCTTAAGATTTTTTTCTGAGCAATAAAAGCCTTTTCGAAGTGTGGTGATGATCCCCAGAATATCAGACCATACTGCAAAACTGACTGTACCAAACCGAATACAGCATTCTCAGCACATCAAAAGACACTGTTTCTCTCAAATTTCTTATCATGTAAGAACATGTACTTAATTTGTTACATATTATTTTTATATGAGGCTCCCATGTTAGTTTTGGGTCGAGTGTTACACCCAAAAATTTTATTGTGTCTGTAGCTTGAATTGATTTTCCTTGGATATGTAAATAGAGATCATAGTTTGGGGATATATTTTTTGGTAAAAATCGCATGAAATATGTTTTTGTAATATTTAATTGGAGTCCATTCTGACAACAATATTTATGGAACTCATCAGAAGCAGCATTACTGTTTGTCACTAATTGGTCAATATCCTTATGTGACATCAATATATCTGTGTCATCAGCATATAATACTATTCGATCAGACAATTCGCAACACTTTTTTATATCGGCTGTGAATATGATGAAGAATAAGGGCCCTAAGATTGATCCTTGTGGCACTCCTAGATTGGTTTCTCTTGATAGTGATTTAGTTTCATTAAACATCGATACTTGTGTGCTGTTAGACAGATATGATTTTGCCCAATCAAGGGGTACCCCACGGACACCTATAGCTTCCAGCTTATGAATCAATAAATTTCTATCTATTGTGTCAAAAGCGCGGCTTAGATCATAGAATAGGCACAGTGAGTTTTTTTTTGTTATTAAGAGAGTTATATAAATACTCCAAGGTATCTTGAATAGCGGTTGTGGTAGACTTTGATTTCCTAAATCCATGCTGTGTATCGGGAAGTAGTTTGAAGTGTTCTAGATATTTGGTCAATCTTTGACAGTAAGCTAATTCAAAAATTTTTGATATTTGATTTTGAATGCAAATTAACCTGTAGTTTGTGATATCTCTAGCAGATCCCTTATTCTTAAAGATGGGTATACCTTTAGATTCCTTTATATTTGGAAAGGTCCCAGACACAAAAGATTCATTTATTAAGTGACTCAATGGTTGAGCAATTAATGGTGCAGCTACCTTGATTATTTTTCCATCAATTTCATCAGTACCAGGCGATGTTTTAGCAGATGTTTTACTTATTATTGAGATGACCTCTTTTGGAGTTATCGGTGTCAAGAAAAAGCTTGTATGTACCTTTTCAATATGCATATCGTAGTTTGGTATTCGGTTGTTTTTGTTATAATCTATAAAGAAATCATTTATGTAGTTACCTTGATCAGAAGGTTAACGTTAACTGCAGTATTTTTTGACATATTGTTTTTACTTTCCGTAATAATTTTCCAACTCTCCTTCGTTTTATTGCCTGAGTTTGAAATGCGTTGGTTGTTCATTGTTTTCTTATGATATTTCACTAGTGCTTTGTACTCTTTTTTATACTGCTTGTATCTTTCTGTATACCATACATCATTCATAACTTTCCTTAGTTTGTTCATTTCACAGAGATGGTTGTGCATTTGCTTGATTTCTGGAGAGAGCCATCTCCTTCTTTTTGTTTTTATACATGTGGTTTTAACAGGAAACGCATAATCGTAATTATAAAGAAATGTATTGTAAAAATAGGAAAATTTGTCTTCAAAATTTGTGGTCTGATACATTTCACTCCATTTCTCTCTTGATAACAAACTTTGGAAAGTCTGAATGTTACAATCACTGAGTTGTCTTTTTGGAACATATATATTATTTGTTATACAATCACAGACTATATCATTAAAAGAACATACCTGGTATGTGTGGTCTGAGAAGAATGATTCATTCACACTCACAACATAATTTTCCATATTTGAGAAAATGTTATCAATGCAAGTGGAAGATGTTGATGTTATTCTTGTGGCCTTCTCTACATGATGTTTAATACCATATTCACCTAACATATTAATTAATTTGTGTTTCTCGTCACAATTTTTTAGAAAATCTATATTAATATCTCCGCATACTACATAAAAATTGTCTTTTTTGTAAATACTGTGTAACAAGGTATCCAGCTGGTCCAGAAATTTCTCCAGGTTTTTGTAATTTGGTGGTCGATAAATCACAATGAAATAGACATATCCATCTTTGTTTGACAGTTTCATTTTGGCACCGCAACGTTTCAAATTCACCTTCAACACTTACATTTATTTGTATAGGTTCTAGAGGTGTCCTGTCGTCTGCATAGATGCATACTCCCCCACTCCGTTTATGCATCCTTGCAAAGTGTGACACAAGTTTTAAATCTTGAATCGGTGTAACACTAATTTGTTCATTTGTGAGCCAATGTTCACAAATGCATAAGATATTTGCTTTTTTCTCTTGCATTATGATATTAAGATCCTCACCCTTTTTTGCAAGACCACCTTGAATATTTGAGTTCATAACTGTAAACCATTGGTTTTCTATTTTGTTTGCTGTTGATTGAGTTTGAGAGTTAGTTTTACCCGGATTGTTATTTTCACTTATATTTTGGTAGTTGAGTAGACTGTTTTCTGAAAATCCTTGCTTTGAAAAGATGTTGGTCGAGAGTCATTGTTGTCTCGGTGATTATATCTAAAGAGGTTGAAATTGTATCGCTTGAATGCAACACCTTTATGCCAGAAATGCCAATCATAGAATATATTTTTGTAGGAAAAATCTGCAGCAACCTTATATTCTTTATAGTCTCCATTGATCTGAAGGTCTTCCACAATAAAGCTATCACCAGGATTTATTGATATTTCTTGCAAATATTCAATGATGTCTTCCTTTGTTACATCTGGTGCAATTCTCTGCAAATGCATCCAAACCTTGGGTTTAACAGCCTTGAATTTGCTATTTGTATCTGCTTGACCTATTTGCTTCCAACTATTGTTTTTTCTTCTCTGCTCATCTTGAGATTCTGTTGAATGCGAAATTAAGGAGTTTGCTTCACTAGCTTTCTTGTTGTTTGATAGATTTATTATTTCCTCGAATTTTTTTCGGGTTTGAATTGCTGTAATTTCTTCTGACACTGTGTCAATTTTAATATTTGATCCACTCTGTAGTGTGGAAACACCCGATGCATGATTCATAACTGAGGTTTTGCCTTCCAGTTCAGGATAGTTTTTGTTTCCCTTTTTTTGGTTGGGTATCATTTTATTGTTTTGAGTATTTACAATCGTCTTATTTTTTGTGATTGTCGTCTTTTCAGGTGTGCCTAGACTTTTTGTTGTATTTGATATTTGTCCATTGTTTTGAGTCATGGTTTCATCATATTTCCTAGTTACTTATTCTCTAAGGTAATGATTTTCTCGTTTAGTAGTGATATGATACTTTCCTTGTCACTAATTATTATGTCCTTATCCGCCACTATTTGCTTTAATAATTTATTTTCTTCCTTTAAATATGCTTCTTCTGTCAAGAATGTGCCATTTTTTTCAGATTGAATGTTTTCTCTCAAATTAACTTCACAACAAAGTTTGACTCTTTTGGCACAACTCAGGTGGTATGATGCATTGCACTTTACACATTCTGGTCCATTTATTACATTACTTCTACAGTGTTTACACAATTTCTTTGTCTTATCTGACATTGCACTTCCAGATGCGGCCATTTTACAACCAATACAATACAATCTACAGGGGTTCTAGCTGGCGAGACTAACAATCCGTCTTCTGCCTCAGAAGTAACGCTAGTGTTATCCTCTCCTAATCTAACCTACAGATACTCTAGTTGAATTAAACTTAAAATGCCTATTGTCTCAGAGCCCTCACAAAAAATCCCGCACATGATACACCTTCGACTATCGTTTACAAATCATTATGCTCACCGGTTAATTTCCACAAATTCGGCACCACTGGTTTACTACAGGATTCTGGTTGTCGCACGTGTGACTGTTCGGACCGGTCTCGGTGATATACTCATACTTCCAATACCGTTCTGAAATTCCTAGTCGGTTTCCCGCTCCTTTACTGCTCCCTCTCTTGTAAAATTTCCTCTAACACCGCTTTGCTTCTTTGTGCACGACTTGCCTGACTATGACAAAATTTTATTGATCGCGATTGCGGCAGTCGCGCTGGCTCTCCTATGACACAGACCGGATGACGTCAATGGCAGCAGGTGCCCTCAACCGAACGATCTGCTTTCTCGGGCTGCTAGCGAGGAACTCCTTGTTCGAACCGGTGCGGTTGAAATTATCCCGATTAGTAATATTTCCGTACTTGATATGCTTTGCTATAGCGTGCTACTCTGCTTGCGGCGTTCGGCGTGACTTATTATGTAATGGTTTCAGAGGAAGTCTACCTTGCTCATCGGGTTAGGTTTAGGTTAGGTTGGGTTCTTTTCTACTGGGGCGATAACCGCCCCTTCCACTACGACCTCAGATCTATTGTGGCTCGATCCTAATTGAATTAGAATTCACCTTCAAGTCCCACGCTTCTGACGAAGTCGATGATGACGCTCGGTGATACCTTTTCCAGGTCTTTGGGCTCTAGCTGCCCGTAATCCATATGGTAGAAACTTGTTCGTTCCAGACCCTTGCATCTGCACAAAATGTGCTCTACTGTTTCTTCCCCGTCTTGACAAAAGTGACACTCTGCGCTCTCCGCAAGCCTGATTCTTTGAAGTTGCTTTCGCAGTCTATGGTGACCTGTCAGTAGCCCAGTTATATTCCTCAGGTTTTTCCTATTCAGTTCTAACAGGGCTGCTGTTCCTCTTTTTGGAGGATTTGGTATAAATGCCTTCAAGTGGACTTGTCTCACTGTTTCATACCAATACTCGCGTTTTTTCAGCTCGGTCCAGTCTGAAAACACTTCTTTGGTTATGCTCTTTGATATTCCGAAGAACTGCTCTGGTCCTATGAACTCCTTCATCGTGCCTTCTTTTGCCAGAAGGTCGGCTTTCTCATTTCCTTGAAAGCCTTTATGTCCAGGGACCCATAGCAGAGTTATTCTGTTGTCCCTTCCTCCGCTTTGAAGGGCTTTCACGCAGTTCCATACTAATCTGGATTCTATCCGACTTGATGCCAGAGCTTTCAGTGCTGCTTGGCTGTCCGACATTGATTTTTGCTATTTCTGTTCAGAATTTCTTGCAGGCAGAGTTCCATTGCATGGACTTCTGCCTGGAATATTGTGGCGTACTGTCCCAGGTTTACACTAAGGTCAAATTCTGGTTGTATTCCATGTACTCCGGCCCCAACTCCGTCTTCCGTTTTGGAGCCGTCTGTGTACCATTGTAGATTGGCCCTTGTGAGATCTCGTTCTTTTGTCTCCCATTCGTCTCTGCCTGGGAGGAGAATCTCAAAGTTGTATAGGGGGATCATTGTGTCTGATGGCATTGCTAGAATCGGATGGGATTTTATCTCGTTCTCGATCTTGCGACTATTTCCTCTCCTATTACTTGTTGACCTTGACAGGTTTCTGTATACACTCCTTCCTGCCTCCTTCTCTAAGCAAATGTGCAAAGGAGGAATGCTGCTGTTGGGGTGGTAGACATTGCCCCTGTTATGATCAGACACGCTTGCCTCTGGATTTTGTTGAGCTTTTCTGGTGCACTCTTCTGTGCCCCTTTGCTCCACCAGATGACCGCTCCGTAGGTGACCATAAGTCTTACCACTGTGAGGTGAAGCCAGTACATTTGTTTGGGTTCCATGTTTTCCCACAGATTCCTCTACAAGGCTTGTCTTGCTCTGTTGGATACTTTTTCTAGATAATCATTCCACGTGAGTTTCTTATCTAGAATTACCCCTATGTATTTGACTTCTTCCTTGAATGGAATTGTTTCACCATAGAGGACCGGCTTTCTTAGTAAATCTAGCTTCCTCCTTCTGGTGAACCGTACTATCACTGTCTTGCTGTGGTTGACCGATAGTTCTTCTTTTTAACACCACCTAGTGATGGTCCTGAGAGCCCCTTGGAGTATGTCCGATATCACCTCTCCAAACTTTCCTCTAACTGTTATAACTATGTCGTCAGCGTAGGCTTGAACCTCGTTTCCCTCCGCCATAAGAGTAGTGATCAGATCATCTACGAGAAGTGCCCACAGTGGGTGATAAAACTCCTCCGTCCTCATAATAATAATAATAATATATGCTTTATTGTCCAAAGAAAGTAATCTTATTGACAAAGTAATTTATCGTTAAGGAAAGAAGTGGTTATTAAAATTATTTATGGAAACAGTCTGTTAGTATCTCGAGAAAATTAAAATTGTAGGGCACAGAACAACACAAAAAACAAAAAAAGAAAGACTATGCACTACAAAGTATAAAACGGCAATGTCATGTAAATTATAAAATATAAAAATATGATAAAAGAAAAGAGTATAAAGGTATAAAAATATTTTTAAAAACTGTCATTGTAAAACTCTTGCAGACTATAATAGGGTCTAACACGGAGGAGGTCTTTTAGAGATTTTCTGAAACAAATGTAATCCAAAGTTTTCAAGTGATGTGGTAGATGGTTATACATCTTGAGGCCATTAAACACAATCGAGTCCTTAATGAGGGACGATGTATGTAAAGGTGGTCTGAGATCATTGGAATGTCGGGTGGCATAGGTAAAGGTGGCAGAGGGAAAATTTGTTTTGTTTGTGTAATAGACAAACTGATTCTAAAATGATGATAGCATAAACCGTTAAAATCTTGTTCGTAGCAAATAAAGGCCTGCAAGAGTCCCGTCGTCGGACTTTGCACAGGTATCTGAGTGCTCTTTTTTGTAGAAAAAAACTGACACAATTTGGGTTTTAGTACAAACGTCCCAGAATGGGATTCCATATCTTGAGTGTGACTCTATTAGTGCGTAATAAGTGCTTTTTGCTGCAGTTAAGCCCAATTCATTTGAGGTAACTCTAACTGCATAGCATCCTGATGCAAGTTTTTTATTAAGAGATGCAATGTGATCATCAAATTTTAATTTTTTATCCATACTAACCCCAAGGAATTTGGCGTAAGTTCTGTCCTCAATGAAACTTTAATTTGATGTCAAAGGTATGTTGTCAATACTACATCGGAATGATACAATATTAGTTTTAGAGATATTGAGAGACAGGAGGTTAGAGTCGCACCAATTTTTTAATAATATCTGAACAGATAGTTTTGTGAAGATCAGAACTATTTTTATCACTCTATAGTATCGTGGTATCATCCACGAATAGTGTGAATTGGCCTTTTATATCTATAGAAGCCAAATCGTTTATGTACAGTAGAAACAGTATAGGTCCTAGTACTGATCCTTGTGGTATTCCGCTGTTTATGTCAGCTGGCGACGAAGTTGTTGTAGACTTAACAATTTGACTTCTACCTGTGAGATAGGAATTAAACCATCTATGAGTATTTGCACTGAGGCCATAATGATGTAGCTTATGCAGCAGAATTTTATGATTTACCCAGTCAAAACCTTTGGATAAATCACAAAAAACTGCTGCAGTCACATCTTTAGTATTGATGTTGTTATATACTTCATATAGGAATGAGAATATGGCATCATGTGTGCTCTTCTTGGATTTGAACCCAAACTGCTTACTATTAATTATATTATTTCGTGACAAGAATTCAGTTAAACGATTTTTCACCAGTTTCTCAATCAACTTTGCTAGCGAAGGAATGAGGGAAATGGGGCGAAAATTCGAGGGATCCTCAGGATCTCCACCTTTGTGAAGTGGAATAACTACTAATGTTTTTAGGAAAGATGGAAATATGCCATCCTCGAAAGATTGATTTATTGCCACAACCAAAGCATGAAGAGCTTCAATGGGAAGATTTTCAAAATTTTTTATTGAAATTTCGTCGATTCCCGAAGACTTTTTATTTTTTATAGATCTTATCACCTCCTTTAGTTCCCTGATATCTGTGGCATGTAAGATTAATTTTTCATTAGTGACGATTTTTTCTAGGTGTATGAGGGGATCATATGGAATTGAAGTATTTTTTGTTTGTTTTGCAGCTATTGAACAGTAATATTTGTTCAGTATATCTGCAGGTATTGTGTTTACTCGAGATTGTGCATTCTTTCCTGTAAGGTCGTTTACTATAGACCAAGCGTCTTTTGCTTTATTTTTTGCAACGGAAATCCTTTTCTGATAAAAGTTCATTTTTGCATATTTAATTAGCCGCCTATAGATGTTTCTATATTTCCTCACATAGATATGAAATGATTCAATGTTGGTAAAAAAATTTATACAGTGCTTTTCTTTAATGCCCCCCCCCTTTTATTTTTTGAACGGGTCAACTCAAAAAATTTAAACTTGAGATAATGAAATTGATGCTTGAGTACTATATTTTGGAGTAACAAATGAAACTTTCAAGATGGCGACTGGGCGCCACCTGGGAGCCACCTGGGAAAAAAAAAATTGAAAGGGGGGTCTTGTGACACATCCTTTTGAAGCTCCTGACGAATACTTCACAACCCTAGAATATAAAGTCAATATCTTCACCTACTACAAAATGGCGGAACATTTAATAATTACCTGAATACAAACACATTAATATCGATACATCTAGAAATAATTGTTTTTCTCTGCCATATGGCAATCCCAACAACCCGATAAGGTTTGATAGGTTATTTTTTGTTTAAACAAAAAATGACAAGAAATGTCAGTACGACAACGAACATCATTGTTCAGTTAAAATATTCTCATTTAGTTTTCGGTTTCATTTGTAAATAGGTACCACGTGAACTATCTCTAAAATGGTCAATTCTCGTCAATTGGAAGAAAAAATCGAAGCGATTTTTATTTACGGTGCGACCCGTAACTTTCACGAAACCGAAAGAATTTTTAATGATCGTTTCCCAAATCGTCCTATCTGTAGAAAATATTTAAGGGAACTTGTAACCAAATTTACAACTACCAGTAGTGTACAGAACAAAAAGCCCCCAGGTCATCCGTCCATTCCGGAAGAACAGCAAGTTCAAATAATTGGTGAGATGATAGTAAATCCTCAACAGTCTACTTCCTCCGTCGCGAATGTTTGTGAGGTGTGTCCTTCTACTGTGTGGAGACTTTTGAAGAGGAATAAGTATTATCCATACATTTCAAAATAGCACACCAGTTAACTGAAGATGACCCTGATCGAAGAACAGAATTCTGCGAAATTATGACGGAAACCATTGCAAGGCATCCTACCTATCTCCACAATATTTGTTTCAGTGATGAATCTACATTTTATCTCAACGGCAAGGTTCACAGACAAAATTGCCGTTATTGGAGTGACACCAACCCTCACATTTTCCGGGAAACTCATACTCAATATCCAGAAAAAAATAACGTCTGGACAGGAATATTGGGAAACCATATTGTATTTCAATATGCTGGAAAATACTGTTGACCCTCTAATCACCGAAATCGTCAAAGCGAATCCTAATGAATTCGATATGGATATTGTATTCCAACAAGATGGAGCACCACCACATTACTACGGACAAGTAAGAAACTATTTGGATAATACTTTCCCCGGTCGTTGGATTGGCCGTCGAGGTCCTACGGAATGGCCAGCCCGCTCGCCAGATTTGACACCTGTAGACTTTTTTTATGGGGCTATTTGTAGCAAAAGGTGTACGAAACTGAACCTGCTCAATATTGGATATACGGCAGAGAATAATAAATATTTGTAGAAATATCGACGTTACTGTGTTCGAAAATGTTCGGCGTGAAATATCGGATAGGCTGTTCTTCTGTCAAGCTGTTCAAGGCAACCATTTCGAGCATCTCCTGAACTGAACTCAGCTTCTCTCCTCAAATTATGAAGTTAAACGTCGATGTATTCAGGCAATTATTAAATGTTCCGCCATTTTGTAGTAGGTGAAGATATTGACTTTATATTCTAGGGTTGTGAAGTATTCGTCAGGAGCTTCAAAAGGATGTGTCTCAAGACCCCCCTTTCAATTTAATTTTTTTTCCTAGGTGGCGCTTACTGCCATCTTGAAACTTTCATTTGTCAATTTTACTTCAAAATATAGTATGCATGCATTAATTTCATTACCCCAAGTTTCAATTTTTTGAGTTGACCCGTTCAAAAAATAAAAGGGGGGGGGACATTAAAGAAAAGCACTGTATAATTAAGTGAGCGTAGGGTTTGTGAGGATATTTTTATGTCTTTAGTTAGCCACTGTTTTTCTTGTTTTGCTTTTATCTTTTGATAAAATGATTTATTGAAAGTACCTACAAGATGGTCATAAAGTGCAAAAAATGAATCATTCATTTCCAGAATATGATTCCAGATAGTTAGGAGGCAGTTTTGGTAGATTATAGTTTGCAGCACTGTAGATTCTTCCGTACCTAACTTTCTTACATTTATTAATTGGATCGAGTTTCATTGTGAACTGTATAGCCTCATGATCAGACAAACCTGGTGAGATTACAGAGCAATTAATAAAGTTAACATCTAGGTTGCTACATACATAGTCAATAGTAGACATGCCTTGGTGTGTTGAAACGAGTAGGATAGTCAACATGCATTTTAAGGTCAAAAGATTCAAGTAAATTAATCAAGGATTGTGAAGTAATAGATTCTAAATCTGCATAATTTATGTTGAAGTCTCCAGTTAGTATAATTTTTGACTTAATAGGTAGCTCGTTTAGTAAGGAATCTAGTTGAGCAAGAAAAATATTTACCTCTGACAGTGGTGACCGATAAATACATAATATATAGGTGTTGAGCTTCTTTGAGTACACTATAGAAAACTCAAATATTTTTTCTTGTAGGTAATGGTTCAATTTGTCAAAGTTTTCAAACTTCATTTCTTCTATAACAGAGTTATTTGCCAATATCATTGTTCCACCATTAGAAGATATTATTCTGCTATATTTTGATAAAATCGTATAATTAGGTATGGAAATTGGTTCATCATGTTTCAACCAATGTTCGTTCAGTAGTATAAGACTTGGGGAATCAAGCTCTTCTAAGAATATATAAAGGTCATCTATTTTGTTTCTTAAAGATTGTATATTTAATAATACTAATGACATAGCATGATTCTCCATTTTTTTGTTAATATTCATATAATTATCAGAATGAGCAATGTTGTTTGAAATATTTGAGTTTTCATTTAGAGTGTTTTCTTTCTTTGTTAAGTGTCCAATACCAACTGAGATAATCGGGGGTATAAAAAATGATGATTATCCGAGGAGATAGCTTCTTGATTGTCTTCACTAAAGTTCTCGATGTCCCTTGTGGTCGTGCTCTTTTCTGCGATCTGCAGCTCTTGCCGAGGGTTACTAGAGTTCCTATTTTCTTCAGACTCCATTATTACACTTTCACGTCCTCCTATGTTATCGTGATCCTTCTCAACTGAATCCTTACACTTTTTGATAAAGTCCAGTAAAGCTCTACTTAAGCATGCTTTTCCTTTGTTGTTTATGCTGCCATTTTTGTTATAGCATATTCTCCCCAAGTAGTTGTTGCATTCAAAGGCAAAGGTATTTAGGTAATTGCTGGCATGAAAGTGCTTAATAAGGGATAATTTTTTTTGATATATGAATTCATTGCAGGTTTTGAAGTTATATTTATAAGGTTCAGTGATGACCAAGGTATTTTTATTTGAAAGTCTTTGGTTAATGTCGTCTAGTAAATGTATTTTCATAGCATTGGGCCATAGGATAACAAAATCATTTTTGCCACCGTCCTGACCACGATTTTCTCCTGGTGGAGGGAACTCAAGATTATTTTGTATCTTAGCATCGCCTCGATCCAGGTACAAACTGTTTCCGAAATCCCATTGTTAATTGCTGCTCTGTATAGGAATATCGGTAGTGCATTTTGAATTCTCCTTCAGTGTTCAGAATTTCTCTGGGTTAGGTTTAATCCACGGATTTATTGCGAACATGAATGGTAATTTTATGATTCTTAATAACGGAGATATGTATTTAACTTTTACAGGGAGTTTTGGTTGTCTAAATGAATACTGGAGAATAGGAACTTCGTTACACCCCCTTTCACCTCTTTAGGCACAGAATTTTCAAATGAGGTGAAAGACGGTTTATTTATTTGTAACAGAGCCAAAACACCAATTTTCATAATCCTAATTCCCAAAAAAGTTTCACCTCACCAATTCACCTCTCTTTTTACCCCTTCAGGTATGGAATATAAAAAAAAACTTACTTAGTAGTTACCTATGTTATCATAGGAATTACACTGTCAAAATTTTAACTTGGTCTGGGCGTTGATTGTCAATCAATGAATCAGTCACTCAGGACATGTAATTATATATGTATAGATTAGTCTGAGTTTGTCAGTAACTACCAGACTCTTATTAAGTTTACAATGTTGAAAAACTAACCCAGCGGTGTGACGGCAAAATTACCTTATTTTCTTGTAGAAATGCTCCTATGTTTCAACAAATCTGACATAACGTGAAGGACTAGGCGGTGCAACCAAATCACTACCTCTTAATCAAAATGGAGACTGGTGGCAAAGTTGGTGGGGTTAGAAATTACTATTTGGATTTAGTCTTACTACTAAATAGCAACCAAAATAATTTGGAACACAAGACTGCACAAAACTTCGAAGTCAAAGAAAATGTTTGACGGTTCTGGCATTACATTCAATGCATGTAGGTTTAAGATGTCTTCATCTAACGAGACCTGATATCAAGAAGCCATTGTATTTGTACCCAAATCTGGTGGGAGCGGAAGACACCCCCGAAAAATTATATTATTTTTCGTCCTCTGAAAGTATTTGAGAAGGCCGTGTTTTGACTTCTAGTTCGGGAGGCAAAAAATTATTCTCAATTTACCCAAAATCAAACTCGTTCATATGGATTGAAAAATAAACAATAATACCGAGCAACAGAACTTTCTGGTCCTTGACATTGACACTATGAGATTGAAGGTTATCGATCAATGAAGTTTTGGTAGGTAATACAATTTTTCTTTCTGGCTTTAGGACTTATCGAAAAAAATTCAAATGAAAAATTTTTTGATTTTTTTATGGACTAATAACAGTTGTAATCGTTTTCCATGTGGGAAAGCTTCTGCAAAATTTCGAAGCATTCTGACCGAGGTAATTTATTGAATTTTTCTGCAACATCACCTTCCAACAATACCCTAGTGAGTAGGTGGCTTGTCTATATGAGTTCACCTATCTTATGCTAACAGAAAGAACGAATACCATTTTGTAGTAGGCCAAAGATGTATAACCTATATACTACTCTCGAAGTTTTAAAAGTTGATTTCAATGATAGATGCCCTTTAATATATCAGTGTTTACGTCTCAGGAATACTGTGTTGTTCAAGAATACAGTGATGATCAATTAATGAATGTCATGTAGGGTTTTTAGCTATGAAGTAGGGCTACTAAAACCAAAAAGTAATTCCTTATCAAGCCACATTTTGTTGAATTGTGCTTGTTGTGTTTTGTTCCCACTCTGATAAAGGGAACGTGATTTGGCAAAGTTCTATTTTTGTATTTCTTGTGGTAGGGGCAACCTACTGGATACTTTTCTGCATTGTGATTAATCACGGTGTATATAGTTGTAAACAATATCTTGTGCAGCCCACTATATAAAAGGGGCACTCTTAATCCTGCTGTTTTCAGCTTAGTGGAATAGTTTATATTTTGAGGCAATGACATTACGTCATCTTTTTCCGCCGAAGCATTATACTTTCACTTTGTAGTGAATTCCATTGGTATCTAAACTATATTGAAAAGGTAATAATAGATTAATGATCGTGCAGAGAACAGATTTCCGAGATTACACGACATAATGCAGCAGTGGATATTTTGAAAATATTAATCATTACATCACCAGAGTAATTTTGTGGGGTGTCAGAGCTATGACAGTCTGCTGATTGTGGCAGTATTACTGGTCGAACATAAAAAACAGAGTTATGGATTCCTGCTTATTTTACATAACAAAAGGTGAATGAATATGATTATGGGTGAGGCAATATTAATGGTCAAAGATGAATAAACAATATAAGTTACCCATTACCACGCAAGTGATTGACTCAAAAATTTACTCATTGTTCATTCTGCTATGGAGAGGTTGTGTGATCCTAACCTCACTTTCTGTGAGCTCTGTAAGAAAACGAACAAACGGAATTGAAGAAAATGAGTTAATATGCTATTGTCATCAAGTTCTGAGCTATATCTGAAGTTTCAACTCTCAAGCCCCTCGGGAAGTTAGTTTAAAATCGATTACAAAATTTGTACCGTAATTTCTCATTACGCCTTAATCCCGCTTTCCGTTATCCCGTTTCCTATTATACCTTATCCCGTTTCCCATTATCCCGTTATATATATAGCTACAGCATAAAATATATTAAAAACCACTGCAGTAAAAATGTCTTGCTTACTCTGTACTTTGCCTACACTTTCACTCACACATGGAGTATGGTATTTTGAATTGGGGGAACAGTGCCGGTATGAATCGAATTTTTATTCTTCAAAAGTGTGCAATTCGAATTATTGAAAGCATTGATATGAACACCAGCTGTCGACAATACTTTACATCTCTTGGTATACTAACAGTTTACAGTTTATATATACTGGAAGCTTGCACTTACATCTATAAGAATAAACATAAGTTTGCAATAGATAACACTCACTGTTATAACACCCGTCACAGAAATCTAATACCTGATTATCATCGCACATCGCTATACCAAAGAAACTTCTATCGTACTGGTTGTAAGTTTTACAATATACTATAATAATAATATAATAATAATTTCTTTATTTCTCAAATTGAAAAGTACAGTTGTTGCAGTAATGTTACAATGTACAATAATTGGAGAAAAGTCAACAAAACCAAATGTATATTAAGTATATAGATACAAGAGTACTTATTATAGATACATGTATAAGTGAATCTGTAATTGTTAACTTATCCTTTCCCAATGTAACTGTAATTTTGACGTTTTTAATCATTTATGTAAATGATGAAATAAATATTATTATTATTATTATTATATATGATTTGCCTGATAAGATATAAAGATAAAACAATTTTAAGACAAGATTTTTGAATGCACAAGATTTTTGAAATACAAAAATTACTATTTTGTAAATTACGCGACGAAGTTTATTCTATTACCATAGGTATTCGAATAAGGTATTCTTGCTCTACGAGCTTTAGAATCTGTTATTCATTGATATAATTATTTTGTATTAAGGTGACATTGTTTTACTTCTATTTTTTTCAAGTATTTAATTGTAATTGGCAGAGTAACCTTCATCTTCATCGAAGGGCTGCGCTGGATTCAATAAACCACGTCGTTGATTCTCTTCTTCACCTCGTAAGGTCCTTCCCAAATTGCTCTTATCATGTGGGGATACACCTTTCTTCCGCTGGGTTGTAAATCCAAACCTGGTTACCTTCTTTGAATCCTATAATTAGCTTTCAAGTTATAACAAGCTTTCATCATGTCACTTGCCACTATCAACCTCTTCTGAGCTGTTTCATGGTTTTTCGATAGGCTGTCCCTCAGTTTATCTGTATAGTCTTGTACTTCTACCTCTTGGGTGCTTGGTGATCTGAGTCACAGGGCAATCAAAGTTCCCTTCCAAAGATAATGCTAGTCGCGGTAAGCTTGGTTGAATTGTGGACGGAGGCTCTCCATGCCATTAGAAATAGTGGAAGGTATCTGTCCCAGTCCTATTGATGCTCTTCCATAGTTCGGTTGAATCTTTCAACCATACCATCTCACTGGAGGTGAAGCGCCATGGTTCTGGTCATGATGATACCCATCGGCTCAAAAAATTTCATGAATAACTTCGACACGAAATTACTGGTTCGGAATGTAGATCCATTGGATCCATTGGAATGGCGTAGGCATCTGGTCTGGAATGGCTTCCACACAGTTGCTGAAATAGTTTATGGCAACAAGGATGTACTTGTTGCCATCGTCCATCACAGGAAAGGGTGCAGCTATATCAATAGCAAATCGTTCGAATGGTGCGTTTACGTTGTATCTCTTCATTTCACCCCTGGACCTTGTCTTGGGACCTTGAGTGGCGCAGCTCTTTGCGTCTGCTTTCCACATCGTCTCGACATTGAACCCAGTAATACCTCTGCCTGATCTTGTCCAAAGTCTTATTGACTCCCAGATGTCTTTCTGATTTTTCTTCATGAATTTCCTTTCAAGACTTCACTTATCCTCTTGGGAATTGGGAAATTGGGAAATTGACGATCTCTCATCAGCTGACTCCCATACCCATTTGAGTAGTCAATTTTCCAGGAGATAATCTCATTGTGCCCACATAAATAATAATAATATTTATTTCATCATTTAAATGAACACAGGTTACATAAATGATTAAAAAAGTCAAAATTACAGTTACATTGGGAAAGGATAAGTTAACCTTGAAGATGGGATCTCTGTCCGAAATATTTCTCCAGGAAGATCTGTCAGTTCCGCACTCTTTCCAATGTAGAAAGAGCCCAATGTTTGGATCGTTTTTCTGGTCCTGCCTCATATGTGCGGTAGTCCAGTTGTCTCAGTCTCGTTTGTCTGATGCTGGCAATTCCTTCGCGGGACTTTGACTTTGCTCGGATGCTCTAGGATGTGGTCTTCTAGACAAGACTTTTGTATCTCAAATAGGAGTTGAACTGTCCATCAAATATTGGACATTGTCGACGTTCCCCCTCTTCTTGTTTTTTCTCTCTCTCTCTCGTTCCTCCTTTTGTCGGCAAACCTCCTCTTCTATTTTTTCTTATGTTCTCGTTTATTTATCTGCCGTCATTCCTCATCCTCTTGTTTTTCTTTCTGCCGTTATTTCTCATCCTTTTGTTTTTCTTGTTTTTCTTTCGGCCGTCGTTCCTCTTCCTCTCGTCGACAAACTGCCTCCTCTTGTTTTTCTCTCTGCCGTTGTTTTCCATTCTTTGTTTTTTTATCTGCCATCGTTCCTCATCCTCTTGTTTATCTCTCTGCTGTCCTTCCTCTTGTTTTTCTTTCTGCCGTCATTCCTCTTACTCTTGTTTTTCCTTATGTCATCGTTCCTCTTCCACTCTTCGACGAACCGCCTTCTCTAGTTTTTCTCTCTCTTGCTCGGCAAACTGATTTTTGATCATATCCATTATGGCCTCCATCTCGTCGTAGGGTGTATATCTCGTATTCAGCATTAACCTTCCGCTTATAACGTACGGTCTCTCGCACCGACTGATTTGAATATTTGCGCTAACTTTCTGTTGTTCATTCATTTCCCGCTTTCCGCCAGGGTACCTTTCGTACTATTAAGAATCTTGTCAGGTTTACATTGTCTGTCGAATAGAGCGTTTGCTTCGTTAGAAAAATAAGTATCGGTGCGTGAAACCGGCGTTATCGTTCGTGTAAAACTCTGAGGTAAGTATAATTTGATTTGGCGTCTTCATTTTTGAACTGAATAGTATGTTTTTAGTGTGACTACGTCAGAATGAGTTACGAAAGAGAACAGGAGCGATTGCAAAGACTATATGAGGAAGTCAGTGAATCAGTCAGCATCTCCAGGGAATGTGCATAGACTGCATTTGGCATAATGAAAATTGATAAAATTTGAACTTGTTTGTTCAGTTGCCAGTTTGTATTTATTCAATTTTTTTGTTTCTATTATATTGTTATATTTAATGTCAATTCATTACTGTTTATGTTTTTGTCATTTTCATCAGAGGAATATTTTTTTTTGGTTAAATTATTGTTGTATTGAATAAAAATACAGCTGTTTCATAGCCTACAAAAAAAAATATATTTTTTCAAAAATCCGTTTGTGTTTGTATTTGTACATGGAAATTATAGTCAAATATCATGTTCAATAAAAAATATTCATTTTTAAGTAAAAACGACCAGTAATCATTCCTTGAAAAAATCGGTTTGTCAGACCGACGTTATCAAAAATTAAGAAACCACTCACGTTATCTGCGGAAGGTTAATTGTCCTCGAATAGTCACTAAAATCCCAATTCTGACACCAATTATTACGAAACTGGGATCCAAGACTACTGAAAATACTGAACTAATTATTGTCCGTTTCTTACACTTCACAATTACAATGCAATAATGTACTCTGACAACTAAATACATAAATTATAGTTCACTTCTCAAATATTGCGCACGACACTGTATCTAAATCATGTACTATACTCGAACTGATCAAATGAATAACTAACTTCTTAATGAATAGAATAGAATATTCTCGTGGAGTTCATTCTGGAGAATTCTCGATTGTTCGGCGTGTTTGAAATCATATAAAATTTAGTTATTAATGTTTTTTTTTATTTTCAGTTGAAACTCAAACTGGATGATATCAAAAAAGTTTTGAAGAGATTGGGAAACAATCTTACACATCATAACCCAGAACTTCAAAATTGGCTAGAGAAACAGAAAACCCTTCATGGTGGTTTGCCTTGTGAATTGCATGACATACGATTTGCTGATCCTATCAAAGGGTGAGTAAAATTAGTTCTGTGTAGAATGATACCATTAGACATTCATTGAAATTGATTTATTACCAGATACCGAAACAAATGTGAATTCACAGTTGGAATCGATGAAGAAACAAAAATTCCAACAGTAGGGTTCAGATTAGGAAGTTATGTAAAAGGTTCCACATCAGTTGGTCCTGTTGATAATCTTATTCACATACCAGAGTCGATGAAACTGGCGGTAAAGGTAAGAATATTTTTGTTCTTTATTGATTTGTTTGATTTCCCACAAAAAAAATATCGGTCTCATATCAAATACTATAACATTATCTCCGGGTTTTTTTGGTGTTGTTAGTTTCTGAACTCTCTATAATTCGAAGCTATGCTAATTTCCAGTTCAAACTCACTTAATTTATGAACCCTAATCACCCTGTGTTGATTGAAAAAAATATTTATATTTGTTAGAATTTGCTAGAAAATGACTTGACATCACTTACCCATCAGTGTTGCCTCTTTACAACTCCTTATCCAAATTGCTAATTCTTTGAAAATCTATGACTTTGCTACCATCAGACTGTTGTCATTCTACCATCAGACTGTTGTCATTGAGATACTATAAGATTAAGTTTGGCAACTCTGCCCGCTGTAATCCATACTAATTTCACGATTGTCACCATGGAGTTCAGATGACAGCACACACTTACTGCATAGGTAGTGTTTTCCTGATTGGATCCCGAATGAGAACTTCTCATTTAGCTGCTAATCAGAAAACAGTATAATGGGTGTTTGACGTAAGGCTAATCACAGCCAATTTCTTTTGCTCATTTGTATAATGCAACTCTATGATTTTGTTAGGAAAAATTAGGTCAAGTTTATTTTTCAAACCTTCGAATTTTACACTCTATACAGATTCATCCTCTAGATATATGGAGTATGTTACACATCCATTATCATAAAAATATATAGAATATTACAGAAAAATGGTTAGGTATATTTACAATTTACATACATTACTGTACACAATATCAGTAATACAGAAACATATATTTACAAGTATAACTAGGAGAGAACACGTATAACTAGGAATCTGAGAATATATACATACAGAAGTGGTTTTGGATAAGTGCAAACAATTACTCATATCTACAGTTTTTTAGTTATAATTTTGAACCTCTTTGTGTCCAATGCTCTGATCTCTAAAGGTATATTATTGTATATGGATATGCCTCTGAAAAATATGCTGTATTGGCCATTTGTAGATGAAAACCTCAACAAATTTACATCATTTGATTGCCGGATATTAGTTGTGTATATCACTGCAAAAACCAAATTAAATTAATTTTTTAAGGTGTATATATATATATATATATATATATATATTTATTTTTGGTTCAAGAGATTTTGTCGAATAGGGTACCAAAGTACTGAGATATTGGAATGGTAATGTATTAGAGAAAAATACAATGACCTTACTACGCACTTAGGTACAGAAAAGCTTAGATGTTTTAGGACTCCTATGGGAGCAAATAACTTTTTCCTTAAGGTTTCTGTATGTGCTTGCTGTTGAAACTTAGTTTCTTCTGTTTGAATGAGTAGTCTTTTTCTTTGTAATAGTTTTATTTAACTTCACCTTCACAATGCTTGGTTTTCTTTTTTTTTATACAATACTTATTGACATCTTACATATATCATCTTTTTAGGCACAGAACATGAATATATAGACATAATGCAATGTTGCCAACTTTATACTTCAACATAAACAACTATAAATATAAACCTAGGTATTTTATAGTAATTGAGTATTCCAATTTATTGGTTCCAAAGTCGATAGAACTTCGATTTTCAATTTTTTGTTTTTGTATAAATATATATGATGATTTTTTAACATTCAACGTTAGTTTATATGTAACAAGCCATTGCTCCAATTTAGTTAGATCATTTTGTATGTGTTCCTTCATTGTAATGAAATTATTTCCAGAGTATACCAGAACTGTATCATCTGCATAGAGTTTTATTTTATCATCTAGAGTTAAGTAAGAAACCGAATTAATATATAGTAAAAATAGAGTAGGTCCCAAAATGGTGCCCTGAGGTACTCCATTTTACTTTTTTTTCAGGACTATGAATTATTTATACAAACTGTTTTCAGTTGGCAATATAGTTCCGGAACCAATCATAGCATTGACCATGTATACCTAATAGATTCATTTTTTCTAATAATACTGCATGATCCACAGTATCAAAAGCTTTTCGTAAGTCAAGGGACACTATTGCTACTTTATTTCTTTGATCTAGTTGGAGTTGTAATTCAGATACAAGATCCAAAGTAGCGATACTGTGTCGCTTAATTTAAGAAAGCCATACCTATTGATGATCATACATAGAATAAATACATATCTTGATTTCCATAGAAACCCAATTAGTTGTGAAATTAATAATTTAATGTCCAAATGCATGAAATGAGCAGCTTTCTAAAAAAGTGGTCCAGTGGTTACTGATCACAGTCTTTACAAATTAAATTGTTTTATACATATATGATTCTGAGAATTCAACTGTGTTTCCTATAAAACACTCTAATTCGATGGCTTTTAGGGTGCTAACCAATCATTACCATGCTCAGTTTGAAAATAAAAATTTCATCACATAAATTATTGGCAAATAATTGAAAGGGGGGTTGAAGCATAAGTCTTCAGTATTATATTTGTCATTTTTGCCAAGTATTATGTTTTGCAGTAATGATTGAATGAAGACTTGGAATAACAGTTTATAGAAATGTATATCTGAATTAAAATAGATTTCTTTGTTGCACTTCCGAAACTCACGAATACAAAGCATATAAATAAAAGTTTTGACTCTATTTACTGAAAAAGCATAATTGAAGTTTGTATTGAGAAAAAATTTGAATTTGAAAAAGTTCTTTACAACGAAATTCTAGAACATTTCGGGAATAACTTTGTGCAAGAGCAACACGGTTACTTACCAAACAGGTCGACAGTCACTAACCTAGCGCTTTTCACTCACGCGGCAGCGATAAATAACAAAAATCAGCTTGACGTTATTATGACGGATTGTGCGAAGGCCTTCGACAAGGTCGATCATGATCTACTCTTGAGCAAGTTAGGCAGGCTAGGCCTTTCAATGAACGCACTAAAATTTGTAAAAACATACCTTACCTCCAGGCCCCAGCGTGTAAAAATAGGAAACTTTCTATCTGATGAGTTTATCGCGACTTCAGGGGTTCCACAAGGGAGGAACCTGGATCCCCTCCTGTTTGCAATCTTTATCAATGACCTACCCGAGACCATATCCCACTCTTCTTGCCTAATGTTGGCAGATTATTTCAAAATGTTTAGAACGGTAAGAAATCAACATGACTGCACTCAACTTCAACAAGACTTAAATTGCGTATGTAAATTGGTTGACACAAATAAAATGACTCTGGACATTGACAAATGTGCTGTAATAATTTTCACCCGTAAATTAACTATCTACAATTTTCTTATTCTCTTAAAGATTCCGAACTACGTAGGCAAAATGAGTGTAAGGACCTAGGAGTTATTATCCAGTCCAACCTCAAATTTAACAATCATTTCACATTCATTATTAATAAATCTTACAAAGTACTTGACTTTGTAATAAGAAATACAAAATTCTTCAAAAATAGTAATAACATCATCACCTTATACAATACCTTAGTTAGACCCCACCTTGAATATGCCTCTGTTATATGGTCACCACAGCCGGACATGCAATAGAATAGGTTCAAAAAAGATGTTTGCGATACCTATATGTTCGTAAATACAATGCATATCCATATTTGGTATCCTATCAAAGTATGCTAGAAAGTTTTAACCTGGTGTCGCTTGAAAGGAGGAGACTGGTTCAGGCTGCACTTTTTATCTATTACATTATCAACAACATCAAATACAATGGTCTCTCATTAATTAACAATGTCAAAATTACAGTACCCAAAATAAACTTGAGAATGAACAGAAAAAAATATTTCTCCACAAATCCTATGGATTGCTCACCAATAAACAACATGCTACAACAATCTAATTCCCTTGTTGATAAGTATGACTTAGATTTTTACATGTCCTGTCCTAAAACTATTAAAGCTTATATGCTGTAAAATTTTAAAATTCGAATCTTTTTGGAGTTTTCTCTTCCTAGTATAAGTTAGTTTTAAGCACCTCAACCTTATATGTTGTTACATTTTAATGTGTTTGTAAGTGAAACTAAATAAATAAATAAATAACATAATCACAACAAATATAAAATTGTATCCAAGAGTATACGAAAATAGGATAGATGAATGAATTGATTACTTTCTAGAGAGCAAAACAAATGGAAAATAGTAAAAGAAGTAAAAGTTGAAAGAGAAGCAGAAATACTTAGTAACTGAAAAGAATGAATGAGGAAATAATAGATGAAAGAAGGAAAAGAGCAAATGAAATAAAATTATAATAAAAAAACCCTGTTAAAGATAAGCTTTTATTCAAATGCGATAAAAAGTAAAAAATAATAGCTTTGGATGTGTGACGTATGTTATTCCGTGAGTTATAGATTCAAAAGCTTGTCGCTTTTGTATTCGAACTGAAAACTTTGCGTGACAAGCTTTTGAATCTATATCTCACGGAATAACCTACCTCACACATCAAAAGCAATTATTTTTTACTTTTTAGCGCATTTCTTTAAAAATATTTCTATAATTTTTTCATTATTTTGTGCTTTTTAGTAAGTACGCTTTAATCTATGCATTTTTATTAAAACATCATTATTATGAGGCCTTTTTCCTGTAAGTTCTGAGGTATCTAGTTCTTCAATGAGGAGACCATGTAAAGATTAACTCGTCCACCATCCTGAAGCTGCCATCTTCAATTTATGAATTTTGACAAAAAATCAATAAACTCATAATCTCCAACCCCAAAAATCTCGAATACCAATTTTGAATAGAAACGGTCCATAATTACAAAACTCGTCCACCATCTTAGAACCGCCATCTTGAATATATTAATTTTGACAAAAAATTCATAATCTCCGACCCAATAAACCACCCATACCAATTTTGAATAAAATCGGACCATAATCACAGAGATCGTCCGCCATCTTGGATCCGACATTTTGATTTTATGAATTTTGACAAAAATTCATAATCTCCTACTCCGAAAACCCCTACATACCAAGTTCTTAGTTGAATCGGACCCTAATTACAAAACTCGTCCGCCATCTTAGAGCCGCCATCTTAAATTTATGCATTTTGACAAAAAATTCATTATCTCCGACCCCGAAAACCCCCACATACCAATTTTGAATAGAATCGGACCATAATCACAGAGATTGTCGGCCATCTTGGAGCCGTCATTTTGATTTTATGAATTGTGAGAGAAAATTCATAATCTTCGACCCTGAAAACTCCCACATAACAATTTTGAATCGAATCGGACAAAAAACAAAAACAAGTCTCGTCCGTCATCTTGGTGCCGCCATTTTGTTCTTTCTATAACAAAAATTGCATAATGCATTGTCACGGGAACTATAAACAGCTGCCAAATTTCACGTTAATCGGACAACTAGAAGTGGGTCAAATTTAACTTGAAAGATTGGATTACACACATCGGGACAAATGAAAGTAAATAAAAGCTTGTAAAAATAAAAAGTTACAAACAAGCCAAAATAGAAAAGGCATCAAAAGAAATAAAGTGGCTGGGCGATATGCTGAAAGGTAAAAGTAAAAACATGAACCTAGATGAAAAATGGGAACCCTAAAGTCAAGCATACTGATGGCAGCTGAAGAGAGCTGTGGAAAAACAAACAGTAACATGAGAAAAGCCGGCTAGAGGATAGATGAAATACGTATTGTTACGGAAATCACGAAAATAATCCGAATCCACCCCTGACTTTCCGATGACGTCATCATCTCGAAGAAATCAGATGGTTTCGGAAATGTCCTCTCGAAAATTCTAGACGTATGTTTTTGAATATATAATTCAATTGTGTGTTCAGTGTGTTCAGTCAAGCATACTGATGGCAGCTGAAGAGAGCTGTGGAAAAACAAACAGTAACATGAGAAAAGCCGGCTAGAGGATAGATGAAATACGTATTGTTACGGAAATCACGAAAATAATCCGAATCCACCCCTGACTTTCCGATGACGTCATCATCTCGAAGAAATCAGATGGTTTCGGAAATGTCCTCTCGAAAATTCTAGACGTATGTTTTTGAATATATAATTCAATTGTGTGTTCAGTAAGATAGTACAGTGTAAAGCGCGAATTTGCAACTGTGATTATTGTAGTGCATTATTGTGTTGTGTTTGAAGTGAAATAAACGAACAGTAGTCATTCGAGTTTGGTTTTAATAAAATAAATGGACCCCAGTTTCGCAACAGTATAAAAATAAAAAACAAAAATGAAACATAAAAACAAGAAGAGCGGAAGAATACGAAATATATGAAGAGAAAACAGGCAAATGAGACTCAAAACTAGAGAGAAAACAAAAAATTATTTTACGGTACACTAAAACAACTTGACAAAAAACGGAGCACGTTATGTTGAATATAAAAAATTAGGATGGCTAAGACATAACAAGAGAAACTAAAATAATGGAAGGATGGCGAAGTTATTTCAAAAGATTAATACAAGAACAAGAGGAAGGAAAAGCAACTAGTGAATGAGAAATAGAGGCTCTTAAAATTAGAGAAAGCACTGGCAAAGACAATATAACCCCAAGAAATACGGGGAAAAAAAGCTATAATATATATTTATAAGAAGGATGACAAAAGAGTAATAACGCTCTCAAGTGTCCCAAGGAAAGTTTTCGCAAGAACAATAGAAAAAAGAGTAAGTGACAAAAAAGTCATAAGGTAATATACAAAATGTGGATTCAGGAAAAACAGAAGCACATAAGACCTCATATTTACAATTGTACAAGCAAGTAGAAAGCTACTTAATGAAAATAGAGAAATGCTAATTCTATGCTTTATAGATTTAGAAACAGCGTTTGACAGAATCCGAAGAAAAGATAAGGAAACTTTTACAGAAAAGAGGAATGAGGAGAAACCACATAGAAGTAATGAACATGTACAAAATAAATACGAAAATAGTATGAACAAGTAAGGAAGAATCAAATCATTTTGAAACAAGACAAGGAAACAGGAATGCGTAATGAGTCCACTTAAACAGTTTATCTTCACTTGAAAAAGCTATAGTATAGCGAGACACGTATCGTGGGTTTTGTAAACACTTTTTTTGTGAAAATCGTAGTGAAGTGTTTTTAGTTTACTTTAATTATAGATTTTCATCAAGTATTGGTCGCGACTAAGTATTACTGATTTTGTAACAAACAATATGAAGAAATGAGACAAACACAGCGAACTGAACTGATGATCACAGATGATATGACCCCAATGGCAGATTCGGAGGGGAACAACATAACGTAGTATTAGAGGAAAACTAGGGAAGATAATTAGTATCAGAAAACAGAAAAACAAAGTGAAAAGGTAGAGCATTTCAAACATAGAAGAAAACGGGAAACTGGACCGGGAGGTAAAAAAAAAAATTCCTGAAAAAGATAAAAACAGAATGGGTTAAAAAAGTGGTTAGACAATCATATAGAGTAGCCACTAACGGAAAGAAAAAATCACGAATGTACACAATAGAAATGAGTTTCCTGAGAAAACAAAAACAGAAAGGACAAAATGATAGGAAAAGAAATAATTAGACAAAATCAACAAGATAGAACTGATAATCAAAAAAATCATAAAAGGACATGTAGGATAGTTGGATTGTTTAGTGCCGGACAATGAATGTACAAAAATAGTGTTTGAAACGCGAGTGCCAGAAAAAAGGATTTTTTTCGAAAGTATTTGCAATATTTCTTATAAAAGACGTCTGAATGTTTTTTGGGGAGGTATCAGTATATTGTTTCCCATATTTTGTGTTTTCTCTCCCCCTGGAAGTAAATTTTTTTAATTATCTGTTCTAAGAATGGCAAATTACTAAATTTGTCAGTAACGTACCATTTAGGAATGTTTAGCCTAAGATATTTCACGACAAAACTTATATTGGAAATTGTAAATAAAAAATATACTTCCTTTGATTATGTTTCGGGAATCACCTCTGTTCCCTTTTTCAAATCCTTGTTATTGGAAAATTATTGCAATTTCAAATCTCACTTGAAGTTTTTCGTGATATCTTAACAATTGCTTGTAAAAATATAGGTTTTGTAAGTTGAAATATTTTAGACAAATCATTTTTAAACAGTACGCTACTGACAAATTTTTTACTTCCAGTGGGAGAGAAAACCCAAAATATTTATTATAGTTTCTGCGTGTGGGTGCCGTTTTATAATAAATCGTTAGATGTGTTATGAAGTGACTTATTAGGGGTGATATATTTTGAGAACGAAATGCAGAGGTTTCTGCAATTTATAAATTTAATCTCACGGTATTTCTGCAGTTGAAGACATCTTCTATTCAAGTAGCTGTCTGCAGATTAATTTATAGACTTTGGTGGCCGTTTTGACATTGATATCTTGCTTTTTGTATGTTAAAATACTGAAGTGTTTTGTTCTTCCCTTGCCTTTTTTGAATGAAGGTGCGGTTTGATTGGATGATTGTTGATCATGATGTTGGGTGAATTGATTGATGGGATATAACGAAATATAATGTTTGTGCCTGCTTTTGGTGATCACCTGAGTTGTTACGACGATGACCTGAGCAGACTATACAAGTTGTAAAATTTACCTGAGAAAACTCCACTTGAAAGGAAATCTGAGCGGCTATGTCACATCCCGCACTCGTATGTTGATTGTTGGGTTGTTCACTTCATGTTAATTAAATGAAAATGTATCGATTTTTTTACTTCAAATTTAACGTAAATGAAACATATGAATTGCCAATAGGAACCATTATTATAACTACAACACATCTGACATCTGTCATAATTAATAATGACAGTACTTCAGTAAAGTTAATTGCCAAATGTACAATAATACTTTTAGTGGTTATTGAAATATTGAAAGGCACACTTTAAATTTTAATTTTGTTCGATATAAGTATTTGTTTTGTTGGTATTTTATTTCAACAGAGCTTCCTTTATTCAATTCTATTTATAACTTTGGGTTAAATTCGTCTTTGTTATTATTTTTCTTATTTAAATACTCGACGTGTTTATTCTAAACATGATTATAAAATGGTTTGAACTAATTCTTGGAACTCTACATCCTGAACTGTTTTTTTTCCCTCGGATGCTGATCTCGTCGCCAGCTACACCTCAGCCTCTTGGGCTTTTTGTGCCTTCCGGTTTTTGTTCTACAGCACCCACTCCGTAACTCTAGTCCCCTGTACCAGTCTGTACAGGTTCTTCACCGGTTGGCTACTGCATTCTTCGGGGGTTAGCCTTGGCTGTCCGAATATCGCTTGTCTTTTGAGGTCTAGTGCCTCGCATTCTGACAATATATGTTTGGCCGTTTCTGTCCATTTGCCACATTGTCTGCAGGAAAGTTCTCCGTTGTACAGCCCCATTTTGTGCAGGTGACCTCTCATTGGGCTGTGACCAGTGAGAAGTTACGTTATTGTTCTGACTTGGTTCCTACTCATCCCGTGGTGCATGAGAGGGGCTTCCTTACAGAGCTCCCTTTGTTTTCGTTTGAGCCAGTCCCGTATGATAGATAGATAGATAGATATTTATTTAAATAGGATACCCTAATATGCATACATAATTTCATATTATAAATTTACAAATACAATTTGATAAAAATCAGTTACTAAAACATTATTGTAATATATTATCAAGAATCAAATATAAAATGTAATATAAAATGTGATTAATAAAAAGAAATATAATAAAATGACATTAGCTAGTAATAAAAATAAAAATATAAAAAAAAAATATAAAAACATAAAAATATAGCCACAGACAAATGATGTAAAAAACAACTAATATTAGTGTTGGCCATCTCTTGATAGAATGTATAATAACAATTTCGTTTTGAAGCAATATATCGTTTTACATTGTTTTATTTCCTCTGGTAGTTGATTATATTCATTCAATCCTTTGAAAAATATAGATTTCATTGAACTCTTCAGCTTTGTCCTATTGATATGAAAATTATGTACGGACCGTGTAGTATAGTTATGGAGTTCATTGTTCTATGTAACAAATTGATTGAAGTAATCAGGAAACATATTCCTTGTGATTTTAAAGACAAATAGCATGGCCATATAATATAGTCTTTGATCTACTGATTGCCATTTCAATGTTGCGAGCATTGTTTTTATTGGGGTGTATCTGTTGCAATGTAAAATTACTCGCATTCCTCTGTTCTGTAATTTTTGTAACATTTGGATTTCATTTTTTTGTAAAAGATATAAAATAGAAGAACAGTAATCAAAATGTGGCTGGATTATCGCTGTATATACAGTTGTTCGGCTAGATAGAGAAAGTTGTGCAGAAATTCTTGTGAAAAAATATAGTTTTTTTGAAATTTTATTACAGATGTATTTACAATGAGATTTCATCTCCAAACATTCATCAATTATGCATCCTAAATACTTGAATTCATGTACCCATTCTACCCTTCCACCTTCAGGTACTAAGTTGATTGTGTTGTAATTTATATTTGGCAATTTGAACCTATTATTCAATACCATAGCCTTTGTTTTGGAAATGTTTAGCTTCAATTTGTTTATGTTCAGAAAATTTTCAATATTATTCAAAACTCCATTCAATCTCGTTACAGTTACATTCAAGTTGTCTCCATAGTCTCAGAGTGTCATCGGCAAAAAGATTAAAAAAATAATAGCCTTGCACATCATTAATATCAATCAGATATATGATGAATAATAATGGACCTAGGATACTACCCTGGGGCACTCCTTGGCTATTCAGTATTTTGTTTGAAACAGATTTATTATATTTAGTCATTTGGAATCTATTTCTCAGGTATGCTTCAAACCACTTGCCTGTCAGGCCATAATATTCTAATTTTTTTATTAATATATGTCTGTCTATGGTTTCAAAAGCCCGTTTGAAATCTAAGAATATTGCCACTATGTATTTATTATCATCGATTAATTGTTTCCATTTAGACAGTGTAAGCTGCAGAGAAGTTTCGCAGGAATGATTTTCACGAAAGCCTGATTGGTTGCCAAGAAGGAGCTTATTTGTAGAAAAATATTGTAGCAATTGATCATGTACTTCTGTTTCAATGATTTTCTCCAATGGGAGCAAAGTGTTTATGGGTCTGAAACAAGATACATTTACAGCATTTAAGACTTTAGAAACAGGCACAACTACACTTAATTTTAATTCTTCCGGAAAGCATGCAGTGGATAGGGAAGTATTAAGAAGATTCAATACTGCAAATCCTTATGTATAAAATGTTTCTTTTAGAAATTTAACACTTAAAACTTCATTCAGATTACCTTTGTTTTTCAAAGAAAATATTATTTTCTGAAGTTTGTTTATAGTAACCACCTCGAATTTTTCAAAAGATGTGTTGATTATATCAAAATCATGTGGGGACCATTCTGAATTCGATATTATAGACTGTGAAATATGAGTTATACTATCCACAAAAAAATTATTGAATCTTTCTACAGCTTCTATTTCTGTTATAGCATATGATGTATTTCCATTTACATATGCAGCCTCGGAAGGCCGATTTTGTCTCCGAGTGCAGGCTCTGGGCCAATATATGGAGTTGATGAGGCCGCCCTACCTAGTTCATCAGCTTTTTCATTGCCCTCGATGCCACAGTGTCCTGGAACCCACATCAAAGTTATTTTGTTGTGTTCTGCGAGGACACTGAGTTCTTCTCGGCATTCCCATACCAGTCTTGATCTCACTTTTGAGTTCGTGAGAGCCTTCAGTGATGCCTGGCTGTCTGTGCATATTATGATCCGTGTGTTGCGCACTTCCCTCATGTTGTTTTCTCTCACGCATTGCAAGATTGCGTACATTTCCGTTTGGCATACGGAAGTATTTATTCCTAGTGAAGTGCTCATTTGGGAGTTTCTTCCCTCACTATAGACACCAGCCCCAGTTCCTTCCTTGGTCTTGGATCTGTCTGTGTACCAGATCCTCTCTCCAGGTTTGCTCTTGGTGGTGTCGTTTGTCCTTTCCCTTCGGTCTTGTATGATCACCTCGAAGTTAGTGTCAAAAAAGTATCTAGGAGTTGTGTGGTCCGTTGGTTTCTTTCAATAATGTTGCCTCCCACTATTTTCCTTTATCTTGTTGTGATCCGATGATCCGATCTGTAACTCGTATTTTGTAGCATTAGAAGTCCCATTCTTGCCTCACCCATGATTGTTATGTCAATCGGTGGAAGGTCCAATACTGCTTCTATGGCTGCTGTTGGTGTTGTTTTCATAGCCCCCGTTATGCTGAGGCCGGCAAGTCTTTGTACCTTGCTCAACTCAGCCGCGGCTATTTTTTGGGTTATCTTTGTCCACCATACCAAAGATGCATAGGTGATCATGGGTTTCATCACAGTATTGTATGTCCAATACACCATTTTGGGACTTAGCCCCCATCCTGAACTGTTTGAACAGCACTGCTTCGATGCACTGAGTTGAATCAATTTGAAGGAGTTCTTGCCTATTGATATTTTTATTTGTGCTGTTTTCAGATGTAGGTATCAACAATATCATAAATGATGATGTTTGTGTGGATTTTTGTCCCTTTTTTGCTTTCCACATCTCTGCATCCTGTGACGGCTTGATGAGAGGTTTGATTGTGTCATTAGGGATTCCTTCAATAGGTTTTAGTGCATTAAAAGGCTGAAGATTGATGTTCTCGAGCTCCACAAATATTGCGCTTGGTTACCTTTGCATTTGCTACACTTCAGTTGGATGGTGCAGTTTTCTGTTCCATGCATGAATTGGAGGCAACCGATACAAGGTATTGGGGTTGGAAGAGCAAGGCTACTGACGTAAATAAGCTTGTGTTGCTTTTTGTAATACAGGCCTTCGCTCAATAGTTTATAATGTAAGAGGTAGGTTTTTCCATTACGCTTGATAAAATGTAATTTATTTTGGAAAGGGAAACATTCTCAATTGTATATATGTTTCCCTTTTCAACACGAATACCCCACAAGAAGTTATCTTGAACGATGGAAGATAGCGACTAAAGTTTATCTTTCAGTCGCAGATGATTTTATGAACATCCTGTTCATATTTTCAAACAAATCAATGTAATTTATTGTTCTACATTTTCAATTACTGCTGTGTTTGGGTAGTTTTAGAATCATGTGCTTTGGTTTTTTTTCAGAATGATTTTCTCTATGTTTAAGATTATCTAAATAATTAGTTATGGTAATCTAAGAATTTAGACTTTTTTAGTTTGAATAAGTACATCTTTTGTGTGAGGTTCCTCTTTTTCTCAAATATCTGCAATTTGTAGCACACTGTGGTCATACTTATTCATGAACAGTTTATATAGTGGGGGCATTCCTCTTTAGTGTATTTTTTTCGTTTTTGTGTGCCCGTTTCTACGTCGAGATTTTCATCAATTAGGTTTTAATGGATTGTGTTGGCTACGTAGTTTTAGTATTGGGTCTGCTCTCATTATTATGTTTCTTATCTTTCTGTGAGAAGCTTGAGTTTGTTTTCTTTGACACATTTTCCAGCTTTTGTCTTGATTTCCTTTTGTGCCTCACTTTTTTCCATTTTATTAATACCACTTGCAAGTTTTATATAATCACAGAGATATATAAATATGCATTTATAGAAAATAGTAAGGAATTTCTGGCATTGCAGACACATTCTTAAATTCCAGAAAAAAACCATCTTTGAGCAGGATTCGAACCCTCGACCTTAAGATTACTAGTCTTATGCTCTACCAACTGAGCTATCGAAGACCCTGGATTCAACATCTGCATATCGCGATACCGTTTTTTTCCAGAATTTAATGTTAGTTGTTGAAACATGGAAAGTGAAAATATGAAAAGTTAAATCTATGTGTGTTGTCAATGGCCACCAAGAACAGACAAATGTTACTCAGAGCCAACTATTTATTCGTTTATATTATATGAATATTATCTAAATAAAAACGTATTATCAATTTCTCCTCATTTGTACAATTAATAATATTTTTTAATGTCCGTCACATTTTAGTAACAAAAAAGTGTTACTAAACGTCAAAGTAAAATTCTCTTGTGAAAATACAATATGTTATATTTTTCTAAAATCATCGGAAATAATTTTTTTTAAGCTTTAGTTGAAACTATGTAGACATAATTTCAGATGTTATGGTTGAAAACGAATATATGTTTTTAATGTTCCTGAAATTTTAGTAATAAACCTTAGTTACTAACAAGTAAAATCAATTTCTATTGTAAAAATATAGTGCGTCATATTTAACTAAACTCATCGGAAATATGGTGTTTTAAGTTTCATTTGAAACTATGTAGACATTTAATATCAGATGTTATAGTTGAAAACGAATTAATATTTTTAATGTTCCTGAAATTTTAGTAATAAACCTTAGTTACTGACAAGTAAAATCAACTTCTATTGAAAAAATACAGTGCGTCATATTAAACTAAACTCATCGGAAATATGTTTTTTAAAGTTTTATTTGAATTTAAAACTATAAAGACATTGGATTTCAGATAACAAATTTGTTATTTAATATTTCTCACATTTTAGTAATAAAAACGAGTTACTAACGGCTAAAATGAACTTCATTTCTAGAACTCTACTTAGTTACAATTGACTAAAGCCGCCGGAAATATGTTTTTGTAGCATTTTAGCAAAAAAATTACAATAAGAAAAAAAAAAAATTATGTCCAACAATGTATATTTCAGAAATAAAGCTAAAACATTCATAATATATTAACTTTTTATTGCCTATTTAGTATAACACTACTTATTACAGTGATTTAACGTAAAACTTTAAAATTATAACTAATTTTTTGTATTAATGTTAAACACGCAGTTGTTGTAGACAACTCTGGAAGAAGTGACGGAAATACTGGCATTATTCGATTGCTCTACAAAGGCAAAGGCAGACGTTGTAGTTTCACTTGCCTGAATTTGCCTCATAGACTCAATAATCTTTTTGTGGTGAGAACTATTCATTTGTAGGTAAGGCTTAATAGATTGACTACTGGAATCGCCTGTTATTTTAATGAGTTGTTGTTCTTCAACTCCAAACTGTGCTAGGGTAGTGACTGCTGTGGCTCTGGCTGAATGATTTGTCACTATTATTCTTTTAGTATCGATCCCAATCTTTGGTGCTGACTGTTTGAACCATGTAGAGATTGTTTTTTGCCTACTGGATAATTTTTGTACCATTTGTTGGACACCTTCCATTTTAAATTTGGTGTTAAAAAGAGACGGTCTCTTGTTATTAAACACATACTACGTTTTTCCATCAATTTCTTAAATAATCTTACGGGGCACATTTCAGGATTAGCAACATTTATTATAAGAAACTTGCTATTTGCAAGTTTTTAGACCCTCCTTAAGTGGTTTTTTGAAAAAAACAGGGTTGTATTCAATTCGGCCAGTAGAGTATCCTCCATCCATTTCTTCAATAAAGTATTGAATGCAGCAGTTTATTCCTTCACCGCCTCTCCATGCGAACTCATGAGCAACAATGAAGAAAAACTTTTTTTGAAGACCGTCAGGTGTATCTTCATCCCATAAATGCACCATTTTACTATAATCAGCAGTCGATAATGCTGAAGAACTTTTCTTTCGTTTGGAAACATCCATCTGCAATTTACGACGTTTTGCATCTCTTGCCGCTCTAGCTTCCAAAAACTCTATATCTTTAAATGGATCAAACTTAATTTTATATGTGGTAAAATAATATTCTTGAAGCTGTTTCGCTGTGGAATTCCACATTAGTTTAATAACGTTTTCTTTGTAATCTTCAGAATTTTGTTTTTTCATGTTGAAAGCACAATCTTTTAATATTGATGCTAAATTTACTATGGATGTTGAAGGATCGCTTACCTTATAAGATTTTTCAACACAGAATTGCATAAATTGTTTCCACACACTAACTTTTGATCTTCTTGTATTATTAGGTCTAACTGCTCAATTTCTTTAGCAATCGAACTTGCTGATTCATTACCAAAACGAATCATTGTTTACAGAATATTATTGTAACAATAAATATCACGGGTACGACTAAAAAACTGATTGTTACTTGCTGGTCTGTCTCACCTGTCACTTCTAAATGACTTGACATTTGAATTAAAATTAGGTCGTAGTAGTATACCTAAGTGTCAAATTTTACCCATAAAAAATTTGACATCTACGCAGAATAGGTTGTAGGGTTCATCTTCTCATCATATTAAAAGCAACTCCAATTTATGAAATTTTCTTACCGAATCTCCCACGCAGCAGAATTAATTCCCGATAATTTTTTTCTCGGTTTCACTCATGTTTTTGTTGATAGAAAATTTCCCTCGTCTTCGACTCAGGACAGAAACATTCGTGACCTTGAAAGCAATTTTCGGTAATGATTCTGCTGCTAGGGAGATTATAAGTGAATATCACTCTGAGTACTGAGATGATTTCGTTGCTTATGGATTTCCTGCAGTATATTGTATAAAAATAATGTGGGTAGTGGCATGATTCCCAATTTGTTGAATAATGGCTTGCAATGGTCACATCCGGCATTTGCAATAATTCTGATAGCCTTTTTTTGTTGTTAAAAGATTTTTATAGCTGTACTTGAGTTTCCCCAAAGGAGAATACCGTAGTTTATCTGCGAGTGGAACAATGTAAAATACACTGTTTTCGTTGTACTTGACAGCTTTTTACTTAGTGTGAGTGTATGATCCGCCCAGCTTAGGTTTTCATCAAGGGTTATTCCTAATAATTTCACACTCTGACTGGTTTGCGTAGCTTGATTGGTGGAAAAAAATTATATTTTGTGTATTTTCGGTATTTAAGACAAGTTTATTGCAAGAGAACCATGTTTCAGCACGAGAGTTTATGTTGTTGATTTCTTCTGTTGAAATGAGGGAAGTATCATCAGCGAATAAAACACATTTCCCTGGATAGCAGACCTAATATCGGTTGAAAGGATGATGATGTATAATTGCATTCTACTTTTTGGAAGCGGTTCGATAGATATGGTTCAATCAGGGCCAAGGGGATACCTCGTATTCCATAATACCATAATTTTTCCAAAGTATATATATATATATATATATATATATATATAAGGGAAATGTGATTTTGTTTATATTTAAAAAAAGATCTCAGTTAGTTTAAGCACACAAAGAACTGTTTTAAAATTTTCATAAGCTGTATCCACTGAAGTTGTGTACAGATTAGCCCTCTTTTCTACATCAACCTGATATTTTACGAATTTTATTAATCTCAGCAGAAAAAAGATAGTCCCTCCCACTCAATTCACATTGAAACTCATTGCATAATTATTGGAAAATTGAAAAATAATTGTTGAAATGAAGAAATAATGAAAAGCCAACATTTGTAATCTAACATTTTCTATGAGGTACGCACAAGGAAGAAACTTTCCAAATATGGTAGCAATTCAGAATAAAAAAATATTTGACGGTGGAGAATATGTTAATGTCGATTTATTAGAAAATTTGAACAGGGTGTTCATAAAATCAGATGTGGAATCATCTGCGACTAGATTTTTCAATTTTTAGAAAAATCTTTCTATTCAATATTCAATTGAGAATGTTTTCTTTTTCAATGTTAATGTCCTTTTGTTGATAAATAAATAAGTTTAGTAAATTATAACTTCAACATATGCATGATACATTAAATGAGTGTTAATAAATAAACAAAAACTTGTAATGAGGCTATTTCTCAAAATTGTAATTATTGAAGTTATTTATAATAAGCTACTGTTGGTAGATGTTTTTTTTATAAATACAATGCTTCCATCCACTCGTTTTTCAAACCATAATTTCAATTCAAGGTTTTCCAAGATTATGTGAGATCTTCGGACTTGAAAGTATTTGATCCTGAATACCATACAGGCCATTTTAGACAATTAATGGCAAGATCCGCACAAGACCAGTTGATGTTGGTCGTTGGTATTCATCCGCAGGATTTGACTGATGAACAATTGAAGGAATTCAAGAATAGTCTAGTTGAATATTTTTCTGAAGGAAATGGAAAAGTGGCAGCAGTCACTTCCTTATATTTCCAGAAAATAGTCAAAAAGTAAGTTCGTAAAATAATTAATTTTTGATATGGTGTTGAATTTTGATAAAACATCTTGATATTAATTACACAGTATAATATTAAAGTCTGCATTTTTGGAATGTTATTGTTTATCACTGGAGATTTCACGTTGTATTTTATGTCATTCCTTCAAAGAAATGTAATGATCTTCGTTAATTGTTTGTTTGTCGCTGACTCATTATTAGTTACTTACATTAGTTCAGGAGCTTAGTTATTAAGACTAAAAAGGTTCATTTTATTTTTTGCTTTTCAGTTCCTTTTTTCAATTTAATTTTTTGTTAAAAAGTTTTTGTTTTTTAATTTTTTGTGGCTAAAATGTACTAATTGCTATCTACTTAATTTGTATTACTTTTAAAATACTTACCCACCCAATACTGAAACACATATTTCTTCATTTGTGACAAAGACTACAAATACCAATTTTTATGACCCTAACTTAAAAACTAGCGGAACCCTCATACAAACTTTAACCCCCCCCCTTAGGGTTGCATTTATAAAAAAAAAAAAACATGTATTTCTTTATCCCTTACAAAGACCTCGAATACCAATTTTTATGACCATAACTTGAAAACTAACGGAACCACCATAAAAACTTTCATCCCCCATTTCACCCCTTTAAGGGTTGGATTTCTAAAGATACTGATATATATATATATATATTTATAAATTTAGAAATAACGACTGAAAATTGGTATGAACAGTGGGGAATAACGGGGATCTTCAGTCAGCACAAACGTCAAAGATATAACACCATTCCGACAAATATTTACATATTTTACGTTTTTTTTTAAAGTTAATGTTGTTAATCAACCACTCAGATTACTGACCCTGAAGAAGTTTCAAAATTGAAACGAAAGCTCGGTCCAACGTATTAAAGAGTTTTTCATAGTTCAAAACTTGTGCTGACTGAAGATCCCCGTTATTCCCCACTTATATATATATATATATATATATGTATATATATATATATATATATATATATATATATTCGTATATTTGTAACAAAGACTTCAAATACCAATTTTTATGACCCCAACTTGAAAACTAACGGAATTCCTATACAAACTTCCAATCCCAATTTAACCTCCATTTCACCCCTTTAGGGGTTGAATTTCCAAAAGCACCGAAATTTTTTATTTGTAACAAAGTCCCCCAAATACCAATTTTCATGATCCTAACTTTAAAACTAATATACAGACCCCCATTTTACCCCTTTAGGGTTGAATTTTCAAAAACCCTGAAACCCTTATCTTTATTTGTGAAGAAGAGCCCAAATACAAATTTCCATGACTCTAATTTTAAAACCAACTGTACCTTCATTTTCACCCCCCTTCTCACCCACCTTTTCACCCCTTTAGGGATGGAATATCAAAAAAATATGATGTCAAAATTTCAGATTAACTCCAAGTCTCTATTTTGTTGTAGTGTCATCAGAACTACATATGTGTGCCAAGTTTAAAAAGAATCGGTTCACAGGTGTGAAATCAATAAATCATCTAACCTTAGGGGGTGTAATTTTATTTCAAATTCAAATCGTGATCTTAGTTCAAGTTTTCATTAACTTCTGAGAGTTGGAAAACAACTAAGAAAGCGGTTAAAAACAAATTTTTATAATTAAAATAACATTTCATTGAAAACCAATGTTTAAAGACCTATTCATAATTTGGGTTTGACTAAATTCGTAATTTTTGTTTTGAAAAAATTTAACAAAATTTGTTTTACCTATACATAAAAAGATACAAGTTCAATGGATATATTTTTTAGTTGCAAATTTTGATTTTGAATATATTTGTGCATCTGAAATTATGAGCAACCCAATGTATTCTTTCAATTCTCAACCTTCACGGATTATTCCTTTTCTTTTCAGGTATCACCGTGATGATACAGTCACACCTGAACACCTTTTAGGTGAAACACATATTTATGAAACGATTTCAGGTTTGAAGTTCAAGATATCGCCTGAAGCATTCTTTCAAGTGAATACGCAAGGAGCTGAAATTCTTTATAACGCTGCAATTGAATTGGCAGAACCTTCTGAAAATTCCACTGTTCTTGATGTATGTTGTGGAACAGGTACTATAGGGCTTTGTTTTGCAAAAGTAAGATTTCTTGCAACATGGATTTTTTTATATATTGTTTGAATCCTTTGTTTTTTAGAAATGTTCACAAGTTTTGGGAATAGAAGTAATTCCCCAAGCTATAGCAGATGCTAAGGAAAATGCATCCTTGAATAAAATTGAAAACACAGAATTCTTCGTTGGAAAAGCAGAGGAAATAATAGGAAATACCTGTTTCAGAGCAAAAGGAAAGGATATTATTGCTGTAGTAGATCCTCCAAGGGCGGGATTACGTGAGTATTATTGTTGAATTATACCATTCTGAACTCTTCAAATAATAGTAACAAATGTGTTCCTCAAGAAAATGTTGAAGGTTTTACAGGGTGTTCTCAAAGGTGAAGCATCTTTCTTAATAGGATCTAGAACGCGTCAAAGTGGTTTCGCAAAAAATCACCGATACGAAAGTCGCAAAATAACGATATCATTGATTGAAAATCGTGGAATATAGAAAATTGACGAAAATTCAAATACGGTCCTCTTTTTATTAGTCAGTAGCCAACCTGCTCAGCTGATCAATAAATGTTATTTTTCATTCTATTCAAACAATTGCACATTACTTTATTAATCAACTTATAGACATACTTTTAATTCGGGTGGATTGGAGGCAAAGGGCAGCTATGAACATGTGTGATTTATAAATCAAATGGCTCTCTTTGAGAGACATAACCCAATATCCCGAATATTTGTGAATTTGGTGCATGGCATGGGGTATTTAAGAGAACAAAGAGAAGGACATCTAGGAAGGCCCGTACCACCCAAAATGGCAGATATTGAGGAAGAAATCTTATAAATTGTCGGAAACAAACCATCAAGCCCTAGCTTACTTGTTAGTTATGTTTATGGAAACAGTGAAGCTATTAACGTACATTTTCGTGGTGATTGCTTCTATGCAAGAAAAATTAGTTGGACTGTGTCTATGTATGGTATAAATCAATTAATATCTGAGCCTACTAGGATAACAGATACAAGTAGTACTTTAGTTGATTATGTTCTATCAAACCAAAATAACTTAGCAACCAATGTTCATTGTAGTCCTAAGATAACTGATCCTCTAATAATATCAATTAACTTGCACAAGAAAGGAGTAAATAATATGGCAGTAAAATAGGATAGGGCAGACAAATGGGAAACTTATTAAAAATATAGGAATGAAGTGGTAAACTTAATGAAAAAGAAGAAAGACCAATATTATTTTGATAAAATAGATAGGAACAGAAATAACCCACAGCTTATGTGGAAAACATTTAAAAAGATTGTTGATGTGAAATCACAAGACCTACCAAATTACGTTGAATTTGAATACATGGATCAAAAAACAATCATACGAGAGAATATTGGCATAGCTGATCATTTAAATTCTTATTTTATTGATAGTATAGGTCACATAGAGGAAAGTATTGATGAAATGGAGCCATGTAACAATATAAACTTTAACCTGTTTTTCAAATTTCAAATTATTATCACTTTAAGACTTAAAACAAATAATCAAGACACTAGATAATAGGAGTAGTGCATTTGATATAAGAATTCTAAAGTTTTGAAAAATATCTTTGAAACCATAGGACATGTAATCTTAAACCTCATAAATACTTCCATGGAGTATGTCAAAATCCCGAAATCAATGAAGATAAGTACTATTATTTCTATTCCGAAAGTGAGAAATACAATAAAGCTAGTGATCTTTGCCCTATTAATACACTGCCACCTATTGGAAAAGTCAAAGCAGTCTACAATCAAATCATTAAACATGTTGATAAAAATTATATCTTTATAAGCAACCAATCAGGATTCAGAAAAAAATATTCATCTGAAGCTGCATTACAACTTACTTTGTGTAAATTTCAATCAGAATTAGATGACAAATATGTGGTAGTTGTCTTTCTCGACTTGAAGAGAGCATTTGAAACTATCGATACAAAGTTATTATTGAGCAAACTGAAAAGGTATTTAAATGACATCTACTTACATGTCGGCTGGGAATTCATAAATTTATTTGCAGATGATACCCTACTGGCATGCATTGATACAAACCTCAGTAATATGAATCTGGTACTTACAAAAGTAAACGAATTTTTGAAAATAAATAGAAATAGTAGAAATTGAATTTGTAAATAATATTAAATATCTGGGATTTCAATTGGACAATCTATTGACTTTTGAAAATCATTATGATTATATTAATAAAAAAATCACTAAAAAAATATATTTTTTTTCCAGAATCTCTAGTAACCTACCAATCGAAATGAAAATCGCTGTATATAAAACAATTATTCAACCGCATTTTGACTATTGCTCTTCCGTGTTATATCTGTTCAACTTAAATAAAATGTCACAATTACAAAAACTCCAAAACCGAGGGATGAGAATAATCTTGATAGTAAATCAATATACCCCTATAGATACAATGTTGAATTTCCTACAGTGGTTTTCAGTAAGACAAAGACTCATCACCATGATATTTATATATAAAATATTGAAAAACCTTGCTCTCTCCTATTTTCAAGAGTATATCACATTCAATTTTGAGATACATCAATATAACACAAGAAGCAATACAAACATATTTATCAGAAGAATGAACAAGAAAAACTCAATGAACCCATTGTTTATCAAATGTTTTAATGATTTCAACACTCTACCAAATTAAATTAAGTGTAGTCCAAGTCTATCAATGTTCAAAAAGAAAATCTGTGAATATTACACCAATAGGTAAAAAAAATATTTGAGTATTTCATGTTATAGTATCAAATCAAATTTATTCATTAAAAAAAAATTGAATACATAGCACAATACAGCACATATAAATATCAAAATACACAGTATATAATCATAAAATTCACAATTAGTTTGTATGCTACATGTTAAAATAGTCTTCCAAAGTATAGAATAAGCCACACCTTAAAAGGTTTGAAAGAGATTTTTTGAATTTGAAGTGGTTCTCTTGATCTTTTATTTCCTTAGGAATTTTATTATATATTCGGATTCCAATGTTGAGAGGACAGTTCTGGGTTAAACTCAATCTACTTTGTGGGGTATAAAAGTATAAAGATATAGCAAAATCTACCTCAACATATAAAACACGATTATCACTCCATGTCTCACTTCCAACGCCTATATCCTCCCTAACACAAAATTCACTAATATTTAAAAGCAGAAAATTATTCAATCATCTTCCTAGCACCATAAAAGAAATACAAAACGGTATTCACTTCAGAAAAAGTAAAAATCTCTTGGTCACAAAAGCCTATTATACGTTGGATGAATTCTACCAGGACTCACTTACCTGATCTTAAACTATATTTATAAATAAATAACCCTTTATCATATTTGATCACTGGGAACTCTCTAATAGTTTTTTTTGTTATATGCAAGGGGTAATTTTTATTCGCTAACAGAACGTTTTTATACATATATACATAAACTTATTTATTTATTTGTAATGTTGAATTGACTCGGCCGTTGCTGTAATTTAAGTCCTTGTCTAGTATTAATGTTAAATCTTATAACTTATTTTATCTTATTTTATATTGTATACATTTTAAATTACCTATTGTAGTTGTATCCTTAAGCTTTGTCAACGAGAATTGTATTCTTCCGATATTAAAGCATATTTTGATTGATTGATTGATTGATATTTAGAAGATTTTGATTTCGAGTGAAATAGTTATGAATATCTTTGCGACGAAGCAGATTGTTTTTTCTTTTATAGATGTAACAGGCCACTTTCAATATGTAAATATACGCGAGTGGTAATATCTGAAGTTCTTTGAATGAAGGTTTACTTGGTTCGGATTGAGTTTTGCATAACAGAGCTCTGATGCATTTTTTCTGGACAATAAAGAGTGCTTTTGCTGCTGTAGACTGTCCCCATAGTATTATACCATAAGTCAATCTTGATTGGATTTATGCATAATAAAAGTTTTTCAGTACTTCGATTGTCAGTACTCTATACATGCACCGTATTTGAAATATTTTGGTATTTACTACCTTGATTATAGTCTTTATGTGACTCTCCCAGTCTAAGGTATCACTGATTGTCATGCCTAGAAATTTAATGCTGTTGTTCTGATTGATGTTATTGTTATTAATCTTCATAGTTATACTTTCAACTTGTTTTTATATGAAAAATAAGAAACTCCGTTTTTGTTGTATTTATGTAGAGCATATTTTTGGAAAACCAATATGCAATTTTTGTCATTAGATCCTCACAAGCTGTTTGGTTCAAATCATGTGATTCCTTTGATACGATAATTGATAAGTCATCCGCATATAAAACAATTTTGAAGTCGGCTAAATAATATACTATATCTGCCACATAAAGAGAGAATAATGTAGGGGCGACAACACTTCCCTGAGGTACGCCTATTTCTACAGGTGCAGTGTTTGAGGTGTGTTGACTGATCATTCCTCCATCATTATGAGATATAAGTGAATATTGTTTTCTGTTTGTGAGAAAGAATTTTAACCAGTTATGTAATGTGCCTCTGATGCCAAGTGACCAAAGTTTGTCCAATAATCTATCGTGTGGTACACAATCAAAGGCTTTGCTCAAGTCACAGTATATTCCTTTTCTTTTCATCAAGTGCATTTATGATACATGTTATGGATTCTGTGGAAGCAGTATTTGTTGATCTTGTTTTCCTAAACCCATGCTGTTCACTAGGTATTAGGTTGAATTTTTCAATAAAAGGATTGAGCCTATCCAGCAAACTATATTCAAAAACTTTAGAAAACACCGGAGTCAAGGATATTGGTCAGTAGTTATCCAACTCTGTTCTGGCTTTTTTTTATGAATTGGAATAACTTTTGAAATTTTTAGTTAATCTGGAAAAATGCCTGTTTTGAAAGAAAAATTCACAATATGAGTGATTGGTTCTATTATGAAAGAGCTAAATTTTTTGATAATATTGCATGGGAGATCGTCCGGTCCTGATGAGGGTTTATTTTTGAGTTTTGCAAATATGAGAATCATCTCGTTTCTGTCAAAGGTAGAAAAACCATAGATTGTAAGTTACTCTTGGCTCCTCCCTCAGAATTATCGATTATATTTGATGGTAGTATACTATTACTTATTTTTTTGGGTGCTTCTATGAAAAAATCGTTGACTATATTGGCTACTTCATTTGGGGATGTTACGAGTTGATCATCATGAATGATTTGCATATTAGGTTGAATTGATTTTGTTTTTAAGAATATTAATAATTGACCAAGATGCTTTATTTTTGTTCTCGGAATTCTGGATGATGTTTATGTTGAATGAGCCTCTGTTTGTATATGGTTCAAATCAGGATGATTTTTTTGGAGAATATGCAAATCTCTCAACTGTGAGCTAGAAGTTTTTGATTCATCTGTGACCCATGATATATTGTCTTTGTTTATGTGCTTACATATTGTTAGGGGAAATGCCATATTGAAGTAATTCAGTAATATGTCTATGAAATTATTATATTTATCATCACAAGTTTTTGCATTGTACACAGACTCCCAGCGCTCATTTGCAAGTAATTCTGTCATAAGAGATTTGTTTTTTTGAGAGAATATTCTTTTATGGGCTCCAGAATTTTTCACTGGGGAGAGGTTCCAGAGTGACTCACAAGCTGATGCAATTATTTGTCTATGATCTGACATAGTGGTATCTGCTACTTGAGTGATTGCCTCCACATTTGTAAATATATTATCTATTCTTGTGTCCAAATTGTTCAGTGATACCAAAAATACTATTAGCTTCTTGACACTGAGAATTGAAATCTACATTAAAGTCTCCAGTGAGCGATATTTGTGAATTGACTGTGAAGATCTCATTTAGAAGTGCCTCCAGCTTATGCAAGAAAACATGGAAGTTACCTGTAGGTGATCTATATACTGAAATTATTTTATGTGTTTTAAATACAGTTCCACATACCTGAAAATATTTTTCAATACACATATGATCTAGCGGGATACGAGTTGCTTCTATGCCCTGTTTTGCCCAAATAGCAGTTCCCCCTCCTTTGTATACTTTCCGACAAAAACTATCTACCAGATAAAAAAAAAAAAACATCGCTTAATAGCCATGTCTCAGTAGCTGAAATAAATAATGGATATTCATACTGACCTAGTTCCACTTCTAGTAAGGTGTGTTTATTCCTGATACTTTGGAAGTTTGAGTAAAATATAAAATTCATAAAAGCCTCAAAGTTTTGGCTGTTAGTTGATCCTATGTTGGGGTACTTTATGCTAAAAAATCATTATTTCCACCATTTTTATTATAGTCATTATAACGTTTAAAATCAAACCGCTTGAATCCAACTCCTTTAGTCCAGAAAGACGTATTATACAGGGTATCTTTGCGTCTGAAGTCAGCTCCTATCATGAAACATTTAAGGCGGCATCCCTCGGTTTCTAGTTCTTTCACTATGACGTTTTCTGTTGTGGCTTCTTGTGTTTCATTTGAGATGTTTTGGTTAGTGTTAATGTTGAGTTTATTCTCCATGAATTTCTGGATATGAGCATCATTTACATTCCTCTTTACTCTGTATAGGTATATCCATACCTTAGGATTTTCTCCTGTAAACTCTTCATTACTATCTTCAGCAGATCCAATATTTTTGTTTCGTGTTTTTCCAAGTTTTCGTTCCTTCTTTTTATTTTTAACGAGAGTAAATTCATCCTTTGTATGTAGAACTCAATGATTCATTCAGAAGTTCATTTTCACCTGCAATGTTAGTATATGCAGTGTGTTGATTAGATTCCATGTTTTGATTAGATTCCATGTTTTGGGATTCCCTTCCATTGGTGTCATCATTCCTAAGCCTGAGTCATAAATTCTTTTATGTGTTTTATTTACATTGTGCTGTTGACCTATATCTGACATCCTTGTTTTTGTGAGAATTGGGTTCTTGATGTTTTTATCAGTTTTGTTTCTGTTGGGATCCTCTTTTTTTGCCTCTTTATTGTTTTTATCGTCTGAGAACTTCTTGCTGGTGTCTAATAAATGCTTTACTTTTTCATCCAGTAGCAATTTATTCTCCCATAATATTGTATACTTTTCATCCTTTTCAAATATACATTTTTTTAGTATGTCGATTTCCCTTTGTAGCTTCTCAGTATTATTATCACTTGTAATATCAGAGATTGTACTTTTTACTACATTCCCACCCGAGGGTTCTATAGCCAGGTATCCTTGCACATTCTTGGGTAGTATGTATGATTGATGATAAAATGTTTATTTTCATTTGCAGATATATATTTTTTTAATTTAGATATATTATTATTATATATCTGTTGTTGTAAATTTTTAATTAATTGTATATTAGGTGAACCTATTTAATACATCGTTTCTGCTTCTTCTTAACCAAAGGTTTGTGATGAGCGGTATTGAAATGGGCATATACTAATCGTTACCACAGTTGAGTATGGAAGACCATATGACAGGACAATTTTACCCATTATCCAATGTCGTCCCGCAAGGGTTGGGTGCTTCTTAATCATTTGTTTGATCAATTGGAGTTTACTTAGTGAGTTGGTTGCCATCGGAGAGTTGTAGCGAAAGATTGATTTATATCAGGGTTGTAACGGAGGCCTTCTTAGCAGAGGCGGATGTGGAGAGGTTAACGGAGGCGGAGGTGAAAGTGGAAAAAATAGTGTAACAAAAATAGTGTTTATTCATAGTACACTTTCTTAAAAATACAAACAACAGTTTTGCGGAATAACAGCGCTAATAGCTAACGAAGAGGAAACTGCTTCAGATGTGGTAGGAGCAGACATTTCAGGAGAGATTGAAGTGTGAGGATTCCACCATGATTGTCATCAGCTGCCAGGACATCCCCACGTTCTTAGAACCTGCGATATAGAGAATCCTCCGATATGCACCAGGACAACTACAATTAGCCAGCATATTGAAGCGCATGCTGGCTAGTGATAAAGGAAAGAGTTTTTGTGGCCAAGAAGACGAGTTCATTCTCGGAATGGATCTGATCAGTGACTATGGAATTTCTTTCGAAGGTGAGCAGAAACCATGAAATTCGGAGGGGAAGAATTTATTTTGACGACACCATCGGAAAGGGGGGCGTACTGTGAAACTGCGGATAGCCAAAACTGTCAGGATACCTGGTTCATCTGATCATTGAGGCTCAACTAGAAAAAGACCCTGGGTGCTGCGATAGAATATGAAGTATCCCCTAGCAAATTATTACTCGCACGAGCTCCAAGTAGGACAAAGCAGGATATCCCTGTCAGAATTGCTGATGTATTTCCTGATGGAATAAGAGTCCGGAAAGGAGACATCATAGGAGTATGCGAGCCACCAGAATGCAAAACAAAGGGATATGCGCATAAAAGAGGCATAGCTCATGACATATTGAGAACCATCGAGAAATCCTTGAATCATTTGTCTCTGAAGGAATGTGAGGCAGCCATAAGATTCATTGCCACAGAAAGTGACATATTCGTGTTCGCATGGTCACCAACAGGACAAATCAACATGGTACAGCTCATGATGAATACCTGTCAAGCCCATCCAAATCGTCAACTACCAAGAAGATTACCATTTGCCAAATAACAGGAACTAGAAAAGTTTGTCGAGAAAATGGCCAAAGATGGCGTGATAGAAGAATCATCGAGTCCATGGTCCGTCCTGGTGGTACTAATGACGTCACAAAAAAGGACAGCTACCTATTAGTCCGAATTGATGGCACATTGGCAGGCTCGCAATGGTTTTCAACATTGGACTTGAAAAGCGGATACTGGCAAGTGAGTATACACGAAGTCGATAAGGAAAAGGCTGCGTTTACTACTAGTAGTGGACTGTATCACTTATACCGTTATACCTTTTGGTTTATAATGCCCTGGTGTGCCAACCTCAAGCTGAATCTTCAGAAGCAAGTGAATTTCTTGGGCCACACAATCTCTGCTGAAGGAATTCAAACAAACGTTTTGAAAGTACAGGCTATTCAAGACTGGCCGAGACCTAAGGATAAACACAAAGTGAGTAGCTTCCTAGGTCTGTGTACTTTTACCGCCACTTTGTTGAAGGATTTGCTGATATTGCCACTACATAAGCTTACAAGAGATCGGGTCCACTTCTACTGGTCTATTGAACATGATGAAGCTTTCTGCAAGTTGAAGGCAGCACTTTGTTCAAGTCCAATTTTGACATACCCAAGCAAAAAGGCCTGTTCATACTGGACACTTGCGAGCGACTTGGTGCTGTGTTGGCAAGATGGTCAGGAAAAAGTCATGGAATACTACAGCAGGATGATCTCCAAGCCCGAAAGGAATTGCTGTGTAACCAGGAAGGAACTTCCGGCGATAGTCAGGGCAGTAGATCTCTTCCACAAATACCTATATGGAGGGGAGTTTCTCATCAGGTATGTGGCCCAGAAGTGGCTACTGGAGATGAAAAACCCAGAAGGACAGAAAAGCTAAACCACTACCATTTCAAAATCATACATTGTCCAGGACGACTACATAGTAATGTGGATGCCTTATCTAGAAGACGACCAGAAGTCTGTGAGCATTGGCACCATATTGAATGCCATGAAGGAATCGCACGCACTCGCACATTGGAAAGAAGACGAAACTGGCAGACCCTCCTGGAGAGATATTTCGGTAATGTGAGCACAATAGAATTCCCTGGTTATGGAAAATGGACTACTCAAACGGTATGGGAGTCAGTTGATGGGAGGTTTTCAATGTCTCAATTGCTTTTGCCTAGAAATAAGATTAGTCTTGAAGGAAAAAAAAACAAATAAATAAATTTTATCAAGGAGCCTTTAACGGAAATAATCAATCTTTTTTTCACTGGTGGGGTTTAAAAATTGGCAAAATTGATCCCATTATCAAAAGAGGGGACAAAAATACTTGAAAATGCGCGTCAAACTGCCAAATCAGCTTTTATAAAAAACAGGCTATTCAATGAAAATCAGTTCAAGTTCAAATTGACTGAATTTTTAAATACGCTCTACAATAATCTTGAGCAAGGCAAAAAATGTGTGGGATTGTTTCTCGGCCCTAGTAAAGCTTTTGATCTAGTAAATCATTCACTCCTGAGTAAATTGGAAAGATATGGTATACATGGGAAACCTCTCAAGTGGTTCACATGTTATCTCAGTATCTATGTAGAAGTGAATTATTCTAGATCCAATATCTTAGAAAGCTTTGGACCACTGCTATATATGTTTTATGTCAACAACGTTTAAGAGACTGGTTCTACATGAAAATAAAACATATTTCATGAAATTCAACAATTCCAGGAATAATGACAGAAACCTTCTCCATATCAACTCAATGCCTTTATTGAACAAGTCAAATCTACAAAATTTCTATACCATGTTTTCTATGTGAGAGAGTGATAAAATGTAAATTTGCAATGATAGTTTTCAAAAATTCCGTATTTCAGTTATTTAAGACGTACACACCCCGAATCAGTCTTAAATTAGGGTCCTTAATAAACAATAGAAAGAGGAGTTTTGTGAATGAAATTTATGTGACAGCGGCGTAACTACAGTTAGTTCAGAAAAAATCGAATTAAACGGTTTTCTTCACATAAAGGATTCAATATAAAATTGAACCAGAAAATGGTAGATCTCAGGTGAAAAACAACTACTTTCCTGGCAAATACCACGCAGAACATTGAATGATATTCACCTGAAAATGCCTTTTACAGTTAGTTCATTAGAATAAGAAGTATGATAATAATTATACATGATTATAATTATAGAGATTGGCAGATAATTGAGATATTAATTATTCTAATATTAAGTAGATAAAACTTATATAAAGGTAATAATAATATGAAAGTTCAAAGTTAATAAAAAACACATTAGAAATTACTGTCTACTCCATGTGGTGTGGCTAGTTACCTAACCTAACTGACAGTTAGGAATAATTCCCTCAATTTCATTTAAGCCAAAGACACCTGACAGGTGTCACTTGGAAATTATTACAGTAGTACCAACTGTTGGATTAGTACCAACTTTTGTTGCCAGGTACTATTATTTGACATTGTATTATGGCAACGATTTGGATTGATATCTAAAGACAATAAATAAGAGTAGATCTCACTCAAATGGTTGATATCTGTTTTTTATTGATGCAATTGTTTTCGTGAGAAATGGAAGTTATATCTAGGAATGTTCTCTTTGTTGTATGTGACTCTGTCGTTAGCACTTTCCCTGAATCTTAACTCATCTGGTGGTCTAATTTATTCACATGTTCTGCCAGAGCACATCTTTCAGGATGCAATCTGCAGTCACTTTTATTGAAATTATTCTGTTTGACCATTATATTGTTTATTACAACCATGACAAGGAATACTATAAATTATATTTGACGTTGAAAGTAATGGAGTTTTATCTTTAACTTCAGAATAAATTGATCTGATTGTTACAACTGTTTTATATGCTATTTTAAATGTCTCCGGGTTGTGAAATAATCTGAAGAGTTTAGGAGTGATCTCTCTTATATATTGAAGTAAAAAAAGGTTGAGTAGGGGTAGTGTTAGTTTCATTGTTATTTCAGACAATGCTCGAGTTATTACTGTTTGAGGCTACTACTTCTATGTGAGATGATGTATTATATATAATGTTATTAAGTAACTTTTTTGGATATGAATTCTCTAAAAAAAGGTGATGAGAATATTTCAATTTTGTTTTGGAATTTTGGACATGAGATTTTCAGTACTCTTAATTTCATTTGTTTTACCATGTTCACTTTCATAGACAGTTTGTGATATGAGTAATTCAGGTATCTGCCTGAGCTGCATGGTTTCCTATACCAATCTACCAGTAGCTTGTTTTCTGTTGGTCGTATAAGTTTGCTAGCAAAAAATGGTAAGGAATTATTGTTGTTCTCAGTCTCAGTTGTGAACTGGATGTGAGGATTGCAAGTAATGCTAATGATATCATCAACATATTTTTTTATGAGGTTAAGATTGAAAGATAAAACTGCAATAACATTGTCTACCAAATTATCCATGAAGTACGCTGCCAAAATAAATGGGTGAAATTGAGGCCCCCATTGGGGTAGGGTGAGTGCACCAATAATTGACCAATTAGGAAGAGCTTCTTTCAAAAAAATTACTTATAGATACTAAAATATCAATTTTTATGAAAACCAAAAAAATATACAAGAAGAACCAAGGTTTGGGATTCTTAATATCACGAACAATCTTGAAAATAACGGTAAAATGTAGTTAAGAGAATATATGAGTCAAAATAGTCATAAATCACCGGTGATTGACCACAATTTTACCCAGTGGTTGACCACTTGAACCTTATATAAAGTAAAATATATGTACCAGTTGTTGACCATGACAAAAAACCAATAGTTGACCACTACAAAACTATGGTCAATTACTAGATTCGCTTCAAAATAACGATATTTTTTTAACAAAAATAAATATTTTACTCATATTCAAAGTTATGAAACGGACAAAGACGTACAACGATTAATTCCTTTGAAACACCAGTAGTTGACCAAAGTGGTCAATTAATGGAGCTTCAACAAATATTTTGTTCTAGTAGTTGACCACATGAATTAAAAAAGTAACAACACACATTCCAATAATGAATACAATAAAAATACTTAACTACATTCATATAGCAACTAGTACATCAAATATGTTCTTAATAAAACTATCAATAAGAACGGATGATTTAAGATCACTAAAAATTGTCTTCTTACCATGCATATTATCACCTGTTTTCTACCAGTGAAAGACGAAAAATGTGTAAACATGACAGTGACCAACTTATCGCGAAATTTATTTGGGTTAATAGTGACATCTACTGGACCAAAGTCCCATTCAATTTTCAAAAAACATAGGCAACCAACAAAACAATATATTATCCTTATTTCTGTTCATTAAGGGAAAAATGATCAATTACCGGGTGCTGGTCAACTACTGGTGCCATAACCCTACCAAAGGTTTTTTTATAAATTTTATTATTGAAAGAAAAATATGTATTAGCAAAAAGGAAAGTCAACAATTCAAAAAATGTCTCTTTGTGAATGCAACAATAATTACTAATATGATCCCAACTTTTGTGTATTGCTCTAATACAAGCATTCAAATAGAATAAGACTGATAGAAATCCTACTCCTTAGATAAGAAACTTCGCTCCAATGTGAAGGAAAAAAACTATAAGTTAGGAACAAAATTATAGAATATTGAGATTTCTTCAAATCATAACATAATTAACAAACTTGAATGTTCTCTGGTAACATTAAAAAATACATTGATCTACCTCACAAATTAATTAACTTTTCAAAATTCTGCCAGCAAACAACAAATTTCATACAATAAACTTTTTCATAAACTGAAATTCAAAAATTTAACAAAAATTAAAAACCAAATTGGATAAAAAATATCTTGAGCACTCCCATCCGTGAGGATGTGTCTCAATTTTTAGCTTTGGGCCCCAAATTTAGTATTGAACCACTAATACTAAAAGATATATCTATAAAGAATATCTTATCTGATGTAGACTACATCACTTCCATTCTCACTGAACCTCCAGAAAGAAATATCGCTATAGCAAAAGCGACTAATATTATAACAAACCACATCCAACATTCTAACCATAACTCAAAACTACTGGAAACATTTTTGCAAAAACCACTCATCCCAATATACATGCATACAATCAATTTTAAAATTTTAAAATTTCAATTATAGAAGACAAATTGTCAAATAATAAACTGCATCCCATCTGCATCATATGGGAATAGTGAGTTCGACATTATGTAATGTATGCGAGGAAGACCTGAATCATATATTTTTTAGATGCCAAAAATACACAAATTAGAGTAAGAAATTATATAACGACACATTGAATGAGAAAGTCCCAATTCCCTTTAATTTATCCTATCTTCTTGGACTAAACAAAAAAAAATTACGATCATCTCATACAATTCGTCATTGAAACTCAAATTAAATTATAGAACAGATTTTAGTGCTACATTTTATTAGGAATCTTGTGCACCTCTGTGTTTATCTTATTGTTGCTTAACCTTCCTAGCAGTGGCCTACCTGTGTTGTCTGTACATAAATGTCCTGATCGACTCCAGGACGAGAAGAGTGTGACCTTGTCAGTTCCTAGAGATGAGATAAAAAAAAAACAGGCCTCGGAAATAATTATACAATTACTAATTATAAATAATATAAACAATATACATATATCAGCTACACAAAAACTTAGATTTATCATAATAGTGGCTGGCTGAAAAAGCATTTCACATAACTCAAATCTACGGACTCTTTTCTTTAAATCCAAGAAATTCTTGAAATATAATCCTAATTTAATTCTCACAAAATCAGACAAAGGCTATGTAACAGTCATAATGGACAAGGAACAATATCTCAACCTATCCAATGACGTCATAATCAACAGTAGTTCATATTTAGAACTGCCGAAAGATCCTACCTCAGCAATTCAAAGGAAAGGCAATGAATTAATTAAAGTCGTGTATAAAACAAACCAAATTGATGAAGTTATGAAAAATAAAATCGCATGCTATAATGGTATTTCTCCAAAATTCTATTCTTTACCCAAAATTAATAAACCCACCCTTTCAGTGAGACCTATAGTGGCTTCTATAGGAGCCCCTACTGAAAGGACAGCCTATTTTTTGACAGAAATTTTAAATAATGCATACAACTTTGACAAGGAGTATTATATCAAAGACTAATAAATTTTAAATTTTTTAAAGTCACTAATAAATTTAATAATTTAACACTTCCAGACAATTATGTTCTGGCAAGTCTAGATATCATCTCCCTTTTTAGCAATGTCTATTTGGATGCTTCTATTAGAGCAATACACAAAAATTGGGATCGTATTAGTAGTTATTGTTGCATTAACGAAGAGACATTTTTGGAGTTGTTGACTTTCCTTTTTGCTAATACATATTTTTCTTTCAATGGTAAAATTTATATTGGTACCCCAACGGGAACCTCAATTTCACCCATTTTGGCAGCGTACGTCATGGATGATTTGTTAGACAATGTTATTCCAGTTTTATCTTTCAATCTTAACTTCATAAAAACATATGTTGATGATATCATATTAGCATTACCGAATGATGGTGTGGATGAGATTCTAAATACATTCAATGGCTACGATCATCACATCCAGTTCACAATTGAAACTGAGAACAACGATAATTCCGTACCATTTCTTGATACCAAGCTTACACGAACAACAGAAAACAAGCTACTGGTAGATTGGTATAGGAAACCATGCAACTTACGCAGCTACCTGAATTACCACTCATATCAAAAACAGTCTATGAAAGTGAATATTGTAAAACAAATGAAATTAAGAGTACTGAAAATCTCAGATACAAAATTCCAAAACAAAATTAAAATATTCTCTTCAACCTTATTTTAGAAAATTAATATCCAAAAAAGTTACTTAATAACGTTCTATATCTCACTTGAAGTACTAGCCTCAAACAGTAATAACTCGAGCATTGTCTCCAACAAAAATGAAACTAACATTACCCCTACTCAACCTTTTTTCACCTCAATACCATATATAAGAGAGATCACTCCCAAACTCTCACAACCTGAAGATATTTAAAATAGCAAATAAAACAGTTCTAACAACCAGATCAATTTATTTTAGAGTTAAAGATAAAACTTTCAATGTCAAATGTAATTTATAGTATTCCTTGTCATGGTTGTAATAAACAATATATTTGTCAAATGTAAAGATCATTATCAAACAGAGTAATTTCTCATAAAAATGACTGCAGATTGCATCCTGAAAGATGTGCTCTGGCAGAACATGTGAATAAATTTGACCACCAGATGAGTTACGATTCAGTGAAAGTGCTAGCGACAGAGTCATATACAACAAAGATAACATTGAGAGATAAGTGCCATGTGAAGTGGAATGAATAGAAAAATCGAATTTAAACGGTTTTCTTCACATAAAGGATTCAATATAAAATTGAACCAGAGAAAGGTAGATCTCAGGTGAAAAACAACTACTTTCCTGGCAAATACCTAAAGATAACATTCTCAGAAATGGCTTCCATTTCTCACCAAAACAATTGCATCAATAAAAAAACAGATGTTAACCATTTGTTATTGTTATTTATTGTCTTTAGATATCAATCCAAATCGTGCAATATCAAATAATAGTACCGCCATCTGGTAACTACAGTTGATACTAATCCAAAAGTTGGTAATACTGTAATAATTTCTAAGTGACACACGTCAGGTGTCGTTGGCTTAAATAAAATTGCGGGAATTATTCCTAACCTGTCAGTTTCACTACTCACACCACATGGATAATTTTAAACAATTTTAATGCTTTTTTTATTAATTTTGAACTTCGTTTTATTCTTTGAATTTCATTCTTCTTTTGTATTACTATGTTAGATAAATATGTTTAATATCATTGAAACCAACCTCAACAAAGTTGTAAGTAGCATAATGTTTCCTAGTTTTTCATCCATCGTAGTTTCCCAGATGATGGAAATAAACATTTCCGAAAGCTTGGCTATATATATATATATATATATATATATATATATATTTATATATATTTATTTGATTAGGAAACATCTGAACACGTTTAACAAAAAAACCACTTCCTAAACATCACAATAAAAAATTCTATTATTTACAATGGCTGCAAGATGTACAATCTACCTACCTATATCAAAAACACAGCCAATTTGAACATTTTTAAAAAGTCCGTAAAAAACTCAATATAGCGGACGAGTTTCGTGATTCTATTGAAAATTGGTTTTTAGGGATTTAAGGTAACGGCTCCAAAATGATGAACGAGTTTTGTGATTATGATTCGATTCCGTAATAATTCGAGATAAATTTGTTTTTAAAACCCGATAATTCAAGATGACGTATTCCATAAATGACTGGGGGGAATTGAACAAAACTAAATGGACAAAAAAAGAAATGCTTTAATTGAAATGCATTAAAAAGGAATTTTGTTTTTCTAAATGTGTCGCCTACAACATATCCAAAAACGCAAGAATACCAAACCAAACTGAAAACGCGGCAAGTTTTTGAATCTGCTCCTGATATGTCTACAGTTTTTTTTTCATTTTAATGCATTTTAATGGAAGCTCACCTTTAGAAAACGCTTAATTAATTTTTATCCATATCTGAACCATTTAGCGGAAAATAGTAGGTATACTTCATTTTTATTTGAACACTCATAAACTTGATATTTATAGGAAACGTGTTATCTGGTATGAATAATTGTCAGTTTTTGGTAACAAACTGACAGATTGTATACATATTGGAAACACGAACGTCTAAAATTTCAATATCCAAATAGTTTTTCGGAGAACTGAGAACACACTTCTGACTGACAAACTGCTCCAGGAATTCATTGAAATAGTTGAGTAAATAACGTTTTCCTGCGACCTCGTATTAAAGAGTCTGTTTAATCTACACGAAATCGATCGTTAATGACTTTTATTAACCTTCAATTTCACTTTTAATGCATTATTGTGATATATGCAATCTAACATACACCAAAATCGACCATTAATAATCAGCAAATGGTAGATTTGGTCCATTAATGTATAATTGTGGTATAGGCAACTAAACATAAACGAATTCGAATATTATCCAAATGTTGATGAAAAACTCAGATATTGAACGCGATTGATGATCTCGAACATTAACGCTAGCCGCTTCCTCGCGTTAAAATATCTCGATCATTAATCGCCACCATTAATATACTAGTTGATTAAATAACTATTTCCGGCGACCTCGTATTAACTAGTCTGTTTAATCTACACGTAATCGATCGTTAATGACTCCTATTAACCTTCAATTCCTCTTTTAATGCAAAATTGTGGTATATGCAATTAAACATACACCGAAATCGACCAATAAAAACCTTTAAATGGTCGATTTGGTCTATTAATGTATAACTGTGGTATAGGAAACTAAACATACACCAATTCGAATATTATTTAAATGTCAAATCATATTACCTTCGCGCTGTCAAATTTATGTATTTTAAAATCGAAATATTGTAAGTTTCCCCCTAGTTGAAGGGAATTAATATCGAAAATTCCACGATGACCCCAGAAACGAGGTTGACGGAAATTTTTTGTAATCAACTCGTATATTAAAATGGCGATTAATGATCTCGAACAATAATTCGCTCGCTTGCCTCGCGTTAAAATATATCGATCATTAATCGCCACAATTAATACACTAATTGATTGAATAACTATTTTACCGTTTCACTTGTGAGGTAGCATTTTTTCACACATGCTTCTGAAAATACTTGGACAGCTACTGTCATCTCAATAGTATAGAGTTAGAACTGTATAAAATCATCATTTTCAATCGGTGAAAAAAAGAAATACTTATTCATTATAGAACAGAAAATAACAATGTCGCAACACATACCAAATATATATTTGTAAATTGATTAGTTCCGGGACATTTTATTGGGTTTAATGTATGATTCCGGGACAATTGTATAGTTCCAGGTCAGTGTAGATATATTTTTAAGTTAGTGAATACGCGGTACGGTACCAGAAAATGTAGCGTATTTGGTACATATATAGATGATAGGTATTAGTTGTTTTCCCATTGTAATAATCTATGTATTACATGTATATTCAATACCGATCCTTTCTGTTCAATCGTCCACGACAAACTGTCTCTTTCCACTTCAGTGTATGGTACAATGTAATATCTATCAAGATTCACTGAAGTCTCATTCATTAAGGTTTCAGAATACCCGCGATTTTTCTTTTTCTGAACCGCAAGGCGTTGACGGTCTTGGTTACAAATGGCCGTCCTGTAGAAATTAAAGACTTTTTTCTAATTAAATGCATTTTAATAAAAGCTTACCGTTCGAAAATGTTTAATTCATTTTTATTAATATCTAAACCATTTAGCTAAAAATAGTATACTTCATTTTGAGTTGAACACTCATATGATACTTATGGGAAACGTTATTTGGTATGTAGACTTATCAGTAATTGGTAAAATACCCACAGATTTTATACATATTGGAAAAACGAACGTGTATAATTTTAACTTCCAAATAGTTTTTCGAGAAACTGATAACACACTTCTGATTGACAAACTGACATACGAAGGGGCAATGGTGAGTGTTTGAAAGGCATGACCAACAAGTGAATTTGCTACAGGAATTCATAAAAATAGTTGAGTAAATAACGTGTTTACCGTTTTACTTGTGAGGTGGCATTTTTTTCACACATGCTTGTGAAAATGCTTGGACAGCTACTGTCATCTCAATACAGTTATATGAAATCAGCTATATGAAATCACCATTTACGATCGGTGAAAAAGAGGGAATACTTATTCATTATAGAACAGAAATTATCAATCTCGCAACCCATACCAGATATATATATTTATAAATTGATTAGTTCTGGAACATTTTCTTGTATTTGATGTATGATTCCGGCACAGGGTGGAAAGATTTTTATACTAGTGAATACGCGGTACGGTACCAGAAAATGTAGCGTATTTGGTAGATATATAGATGATAGGTATTAGTTGTTTTGCCATCGTAATAATCTATATATTACATGTATATTCAAAACCGATCTTTACTGTTCAATCGTCCAAGAAAAACTGTCTCTTTCCACTTTAGTGAATGATACAATGTGCGATATCTATCAAGATTCACTGAAGTCGCATTCATTAAGGTTTCAGTATACCCGCGATTATTCTGTTTCTGAACCGCAAGGCGTTGACGGTCTTGGATACAAATGCGGCCGTCCTGTGGAAATTGAAGTATTTTTTTTTTATTTAATGCATTTTAATAAAAGCTTACCTTTCGAACATGTTTAATTCATTTTTATTCATATCTAAACCATTTGGCGGAAAATAATATAGTTCATTTTGATTTGAACACTCATAAACTTGATACTTATGGGAAACGTTATCGGGTATGTATACTTTATTTCATAAATATTGAAATATGTATAATTTTAATTTTCGAATGGTTTTTCGAAACACTGAAAACACACTTCTGATTGACAAACTGACATACGAAGGGGCAATAGTGAGTATTTGAAATACAAGACCAACAAGTGAAATTGCTCCAGGAATTCATTGGAATAGTATATATTCGCGACCGTATCAACGAGTCTGTATAATCTACACGAAATCAATCGTTAATGACTCCTATCAACCTTCGAAGTATCTTTCAATGCATAATTGTGATATATGCAACCAAACTTACACCAAAATCGACCACGAATAATCTGTAAATGGTCGATTTGGTCCATTAATGTATAATTGTGTTATAGGCAACTAAACATACTCGAATTTGAATATTATTCAAATGTCGATGAAAAAATTTTGTAATCAACTCATATTTTGAAACAGCGATTAATAATCTCGAACATTAACGCGCTCGATTCGTTCTCGCGTTAAAATATCTCGATCATTAATCGTGACCATATAAACTAGTTGATGAAATAACTATTTTACCATTTCACTTGTGAGGTAGCATTTTTTCACACATGCTTCTGAAAATGCTTGGACAGCAACTGTCATCTCAATAGTATAGAGCTACAGCTATATGAAATCATCATTCACAATCGGCGAAAAAGATAAATACTTATTCATTATAGAACAGAAAATAACAAAGTCGCAACACATACCAGATATATATTTGTAAATTGATTAGTTCTGGGACCTTTTCTTGGGTTTAATGTATGATTCCGGGACAATTGTATAGTTCCAGATCAGTGTAGATATATTTTCGAGTTAGTGAATAGCTGATGCGTACCAGAAAATTTAGCGTATTTGGTAGATATATAGATGATAGGTATTAGTTGTTTTGCCATTGTAATAATCTATGTATTACATGTATATTCAATACCGATCTCTTCTGTTCAATCGTCCAAGACAAACTGTCCCTTTCCACTTCAGTGTATGGTACAATGTGATATCTATCAAGATTCACTGAAGTCTCATTCATTAAGGTTTCAGAATACCCGCGATTATTCTGTTTCTGAACTGCAAGGCGTTGACGGTCTTGGATACAAATGGCCGTCCTGTAGAAATTAAAGACTTTTTTCTTATTTAATGCATTTTAATGAAAGCTTACCATTCGAAAATGTTTAATTCATTTTTATTCATATCTAAACCATTTAGCTAAAAATAATATACTACATTTTGATTTGAACACTCATAAACTTGATACTTATGGGAAACGTTATATGGTATGTATACTGTATACGAAGGTATGGTGAGTATTTGCAATACAAGATCAACAAGTGAAATTGTTCCAGGAATTCATTGCAAAAGTTTAGTAAATAACGTTTTTACCGTTTCACTTGTAAAGTAGCATTTTTCCACACATTCTTTTAAAAATGCTTGGACAGCTAGTCTCATCTCAATAGTATAGATCAATAGCTATATGAAATCATCTTTTACAATCGGTGAAAAAAATAAATACATATTCATTGTAGAACAGAAAATAACAATCTCGGAACATATAACAGATATATATATTTGTAAATTGATTAGTTCTGGGACATTTTCTTGGGTTTAATGTATGATTCCGGGACAATTGTATAGTTCCAGATCAGTGTAGACAGATTTTTATATTAGTGAATACGCGGTATGGTACCAGAAAATGTAGCGTATTTGGTAGATATAGATGACTGATATTAATTGTTTTGCCATTGTAATAATCTATGTTTTACCTATATATTCAATACCGATCTTTACTGTTCAATTGTCCAAGACAAACGGTCTCTTTCCACTTCATTTGATGGTACAATGTGATATCTATTAAGATTCACTGTAGTCTCATTCATTATGGTTTCAGTATACCCGCAATTATTCTGTTTCTGAACCGCGTGGCGTTGACGGTCTTGGATACAAATGGCCGCCCTGTAGAAATTAAATATTTTGTTTCTATTTAATGCATTTCAATGAAAGCTTCCGTTTTGAAAATGTTGAATTCATTTTTATTCATATCTTAACCATTTAGCGAAAAATAGTATACTTCATTTTGATTTGAACACTCATAAACTTGAAACTTATGGGAAACGTTATGTATGTATACTGTATACGAAGGTATGGTGTGTATGGTGAGTATTTGCAATACAAGACCAACAAGTGAAATTGCTCCAGGAATTCATTGCAATTGTTTAGTAAATAACGTTTTTACCGTTTCACTTATAAGGTAGCATTTTTTCACACATTCTTTCAAAAATGCTTGAACAGCTAGTCTCATCTCAATAGTATAGAGTTATACCTATATGAAATCATCATTTACAATCGGTGAAAGAAATAAATATATATTCATTATAGAACAGAAAATAACAATCTCGCAACATATACCAGATATATATTTGTAAATTGATTAGTTCTGGGACATTTTCTTGAGTTTAATGTATGATCCCGGGACAATTGTATAGTTCCAGATCAGTGTAGACAGATTCTTATATTAGGGAATACGCGGTACGGTACCAGAAAATGTAGCGTATTTGGTAGATATATAGATGATAGATATTAATTGTTTTGCCATTGTAATAATCTATGTTTATTCAATACCGATCTTTACTGTTCAATCGTCCAAGACAAACTGTCTCTCTCCACTTCATTGGATGGTACAATGTGATATCTATCAAGATTCACCGAAGTCCCATTCATTAGGGTTTCAGAATACCCGCGATTATTCTGTTTATGAAACGGAAGACAGTAGACGGATTTCCTCAACGGTTCACAGCAGCTACCTCGTGTTTGGGGTAATATGTACATATATAATAACATGTCCTGACTAACTGACTCACTGATTGACTGATATAGGATCAACGCCCAGACCAAACCGCTGGTCCTAAGAACTAAAATTTTGACAGCATATTTTTTTGATATTCTTTTCCTGAAGGGTTGAAAAGGTGGATGAGACAGGGGGTGAAAGTACAGTTGGTTTTGAGATTAGAGTCATGGAAATTAGTATTTGGGCTCTTCTTCACAAATAAAGGTGAATGTGTTTCAGGGTTTTTGAAAATTCAACCCTAAAGTTGAAAGTCTGTATAGTAAGGTTGGAAGATAGGATCGTGAAAATTGGTGTTTGGGGGTCTTTGTTACAAATAAAGAATACGTGTTTCCGTGTTTTTGGGAATTCAACCCCTTATGGGGTGAAATGCGGGTTAAATTGGGATTGGAAGTTTGTATAGGAATTCCGTTAGTTTTCAAGTTGTGTTCATAAAAATTGGTATTTCAGTGTTTTCAGATATTCAATCCCTGAAGGGTTGATAGGTAGGGTGAAAGTTTGTATGGGGATTCCGTTAGTTCACAAGTTTGGGTCATGAAAATTGGTATTTGAGGTCTTTGTGAGAGTTGTTTTCATAAATGCAACCCCTAAGGGGTGAAAGGGGGGGGTGAAAGTTCAATAAAGAAATACGTGTTTCAGTATTTTTCGAAATTCTGTCTCTGAAGGGGTAAGTTATAGTATATAGCAATTAATAGTTGAAGTAAGGTGGGTAAGTAAGTATTTTGAGAGTATTCCAAATTGAGTAATTACTAGATTTCAGCCATAAAAAATAAAAAAATTCAAACTTGTTACCAAAAAATTAAACCTACGAAAAAAGAAACTGGAGATCAAAAAAATAAAATAACCTTCTTTAGCATCAATAACTAAGTTCCAGAACTAATTTAAGTAATTTATTTTGAGTCGTTGCCAAACAAACAATCAACGAAGAACTTAGAATTACTTTAAAGAAATGATCAAAACAAAATAACATACAAATGCAACGTGAAATGTCCAGCGATAAACAATTATAATCCAAAAATGTAATCTCCGCATGACCACTCGCAACGACGTGTGCCCTCACGGTGAGCCCATTCGAGTAGCTGTCTCGGGATATCGACTTAGAACGCACCCTGCTGCCATAATTTTATGCTTTACGTAATTTATTTGCTTGTTTGTTTGGCCGACTCAAAATTAGTATTATTGCGAGTTCGTCTACTCTTCCATTCCCTCCACTCGTGTCCCGGAACCCATATTAACCTATTATTCTTGTTCAGTTCATTTAGTATTTCTTAGCAATCCCGTCAATCACTCGGCTGATTATATGGGAATTCAGCGTATTGATGTCTGCTGACTCTACATGATAATGATTTTTCGGTTGATATTTTTTTCTATATTGAACTAGAGGTATTTTCCAATAGCCTGAATTTCCGCTAGAAAGATATTCGAGGATTTGCCTAAGCTTTCAAAGTACTTGGTTTCAGGCCCATATACACATATTCTAGTTACTAAGGTAGTTCTGGAACCACTTGGGTACCACTTAATGCATATCTATCAATTCTTGGCATGTTGTCTTTGTCCCATTTCCTTTTGCGACTTGGCTTTGTGCTTAGTTCTTCCACAAAGCTATACTTTCTGGTCAACTCATCTTGGGGCATGTCCCAGGTTTGGTGGTTCCCTTGAGTGTAATTGTGTTTTTATGGAGAGTATAATAAATATTAGAAATCTCCACATCCAATAGGATTTTTCAATATTTTCAATCGCAATTTCCGAAGAATGCAGAAATAATTAGCAAAAAATATATGTTGTCCTTATTCTATTCAAAATGAGGAAATAGGAGTTAGGGGTCTTTGGGGTCGGAGGTGTTTTTTTAATTTATGGATTCAAGATGGCGGACGAGTTCTGAAATGTATGATCCGATTCTATTCGAAATTGGTATCTTGGGATTTTTCGAATTGGAGATTATGAATTTTCTGTCGAAATTGCAAGACGTAAGAGAAAATTGCATGTGAGTGCTAGTAGAAGGCTTCATGGGTCGGACTGTGTGCGAGTGAGAACGCTCGGTCAGTGATTCGTTTGCTGAGAGGACCACGTGACTTATAGTACAGGTTTTGAGTGCTGATGTGGTAGATGTCTAGTATTTTGGCAGGTTTTTCTCATTCTCTTATAATTTTGCATGAAATTACGATAACAAAGCAGAATATCAAATTATAATTGAAATAGCAAATGAACCTATCCATATTGCTTCATCTACCTCGTCAGCATCCGAGACTACTACGAGTCACACGAAAGGACTTTATCTTTCAGTCGCAGATGATTCCACATCTGATTTCATGAACATCCTGTTTATATTTTCAACAAATCAATCTATCATACCCCATGATAGGTTTTAATGTCAGAAAACACTAATTTCTAAGTGTCTCTCCAAAAGAAATGATTCTAACTTTTTCCATCTTTGCAAAGTGAGATTGCTTCTTGAAAATGTGTTTCCCATTTCTTCCTGATGATCGTGGAAGCGTGAAATAGATTTTCGTCGATAAAATTGTATTGAAGACCTAGTGAATGCGATGTCTCTCCTGCGTCAATGTTACGAATGATTTCTGGTGAGTTCTCTCTTTTGGAAAACATTCTTCTTTGCCTCATTCATCTTTATGAGTTCTTAATCAAGACTGGAATAGAAGATAAAATAACTATCTGAATAAAAATGCAAATTTTCAATTTCAGATTTTTTCTTTTGAGTTAGGGCCTTTTCAGAATATCTTCAGATGTAGTTCAATGTCCAGCGTGGCTTTAGCCGGGGAAGTAGTTGTTTTCTGTTAGACATTCACAAAAAATAACTTCATTTTAATCGTGGATTTTTCAATTCTCAGAAAAATCTTTCTATCAATATTCAATTGAGAATGTTCCCTTTTCTTTTAAATGTTTTCAAATACCTAATGAAAACTTCCAGTGACCAACAAAAATCACTTTGGTAATCTCAATTGAATAGATTTGTAACGAATTCATAATTTTCCCTTTTTTCAATATCTTCGGAAACTTCAAGTGGCATACCTATGACCAAAAAAACATGAATAGTTACATGTGTCAATCAAAGTGTCCTGGAAGTATACTATTTTCATCAATATTATTGTTAAATGAAAATGCTCTCATATATCTTCAATTTTCAAATACATAAAGATAATCTTAATTGATATATGACTGAAATATCATATATACATGGGTGAATTACTTTACCGATTTGTATCAATGAAAATGTCCTGGAAGTATACCTTTCTTCCAAAAACATTTGTCAAATCCAAACGAATTAAATTTTTTTTATAACCCCCAATACACTGAGTGATATATAACAGAAATAACCTATATACTTCAGATAATCACTTTACTGATTCCTAATCCAATGGAATGTCCTGGAAGTATACTGTTTTTCCCAAAACTGCTTTAGAATCAGAACGGCTGTACATATTTTCATTTTTCGGATATCAATGGGAACCCCATCTTATATATGATCGAATTAACCTATATATGTCGATATACAAAATGTGTCCCTGAACTAATCAAATTACAAACTATATATATATATATATATATATATATATATATATATATGTATAGGAGAATAAATACTACAACTGTATTCATAGATGTCTTGAAAAAATTATTTTCTACAGATTGCAGATTTCTACATTCAGAATTCACATTTCTTGATTGTGAATTTAGATAAGAATCTATTGTTTGGAACACTATTTGAAAAAATCTTAATAATCCTTCATATCATATTCAGTTTCTTTTTATTTTTCAGATAAGAGGGCAATATTCCAAATTAGGAAGATACCAAACATCAACAAAATGATATACGTTTCTTGCAATCCAATGGCCGCATTACAAAATTTTGTAGATTTTGGTAGACGAGAGTCTAAAAAAGTTCATGGGGAACCACTGATACCTACAAAAGCAATAGCAGTTGATATGTTTCCCTACACTAAACATTGTGAACTTGTGATATGCTTTGAAAGATGGGACAAACTTTCAAAGCAATTCGAAGTTGAAGGGCAGAGCCCTGAAGCAAAATGAATACATCAGGTGGTAAATCATATATCTATAGATTTAATTCTTTTATTACCTGTGTTTTATTAAATGACATGTGTTAATTAGCGTTTTTCTTCTCAGCCGAAATGAAAAAAATGTTTTTCATCATCGCTTAGTATTTTTGAATATTGCGGAAGTTTGGTATACAGCATAGAAATCACATTTTGACATTGTCACTTTTTTTAGAGCTTCTAGTTTTACGAAAAATCCCATGAATTTCATGGAACACCCTGTATATCTTGAAATATTTTTAGAATCTTCAGAAAGTTTTGAATCCAGTATATTATATACCAAGATAGAGAAAGATACTGACTATTATAGCCCAAGCGCCAAGTTTTAATCCTTAGGAACGAAGTAGGCTATAATAGTCTTAATAATAATAGCTTTATTCACCAACATTTACAGAATAATTTGTGCATTTAGTATCATCAGACATCAAAAAGGAAAATATAACAAGTAAATAATTTCAATACAAAAGAGAAATAAAAGTTATTAAAAAACAATTTTTAAAGACAAGCTTTTATTTATACAAATGCACTAAAAAGGAAAAATTAATTACTTTCATTGTGTGATCTAGGTTATTCTGTGAGTAGCAGATTCAAAATCTTGCCGCGCTAGATTACCTATTTTGTATCCGCGGCAAGCTTTTGAATCTGTTACTCACAGAAATAACCTAGATCAAACAATGAAATGAATTATTTTTTCCTTTTTAGGGCGTTTGTATAAATAAGAGCTTGTCTTTAATTTAATTGAGACAAGATTTTATGTCTCTAATTTTTTTTTATATAATTTTTATTTTTAACTTTTTAATTTTGTTTTTTTATTAATGGCTAATAAAAGCTTGTTTTTCAATTTTTGTTTGTTTATTTTTTTGTATTTATGATGTTAAATAACTAATTTAGTGATTTCTATCTAATTTATTTTTCAATTTTGACCTTGAATACCTCTAGATACCAATTTTGAATAGAATTGGACCATAATCATAAAAATTGTCCGCCATATTGTTTTTTTCTAAAAAAATTACATAATGCATTCTCACTGGAATTATGTACACCTGCCAAATTTCAAATCAATCGGACAATTAGAAGTGGGTCAAATTTAACTTGCAAGATTTGATTACAAACAGATAGATACCGGGACAGATGATTATTATTATTAAAAAAAAAACTCCAACCCCAAAAACCCCTAAATACCAATTTTTAATAGAATGAAACCATAATACAAAAATTGTCCGCTATATTGTTTTTATTTCTAAAAAAAATTCATAATGCATTGTCACCGGAATTATAGACAACTGAAAAATATCAAATCAATCGGACGAATAGAAGTGGGTCAAATTTAACTCGCAAGATTTGATTACAGACGCCGGGACATTGCAAGTTGTACTGCGGACGCGCATCCACATGGGACGCACAGAACCGAGCACCCTCCCCTTACGGCCTAGTTTGCCTTTAATATGTATTTTATACCAGTTCATTCATCATATATACCATGAGACGTTATTAATAGTCAGTGACGTCAAACGCACTGGTGCCTAATTTATTACGGAGCATTTGAAGCAGCCCCTATTTTAACGAAAGTTCGTGGTCGAGGTTAGCAATTGTACTGATATTTATTGCAACACTGGAGTTGTTTCCACCAATGGAATTTCCTTCCCTCTTCCCTTGTCTCTCTTGGGCACCCTAAAGCTAAGAATGAGTCGCTGACTATTATTTCCGTCTTATGGTATAGGTACATTTTAATGATTGTTTCCTTCTTCTTTATTTGTAAATGACTTTGTCAATAAGAATTATCTTCAGACAATAAAGTATTTTTGACTTGTGTGCTACCTAGAAATTTTGTGGGAGACTGCAACAATATGGCGTCAGACTAATGGGACTAGGTTGTCAATCACCTGAGGAATATGAGGAAGTGTGTTTGATTCAGAAAATATGTTTTCCTACGATTACGTGGAAAAGTGCACTTTTTCTAATGATTTGTCGTGTGGAAAGAAACACTTTTTCGATCTAGTGCAGTAAAGTACTTTTCTGTACGATTTCAAAATACTCAGACTTATTCAAACGAATACGCATATTTTGTCCCCTTATCACGTCACTGTATGTGAGACTCCTTGACAATTTATTTTTTCGGTGAAACCATTGTAGCTCATACGGAAATATTTGAATGATACTGCAATACTCTGCTGTGTCATTGAAGCAAAATGTCAAATAAACTGAGCTTAAAAAGGTATATGCGTGTGTTTCTGCAAATTTCATTTCGATCGTTCGAATCATATTGTGAAAATTTTGTAAGATTTTGTGGACTTCCTATATTCTTTAACTTCTACGTATAACTTTTTAAATTGGTTGATAGAAGCAAATGACAAGTTCATCCATCTAAGACATCGATATAAGCAAATATTTTAAATTAACGGCATATCTAAAAAGACTGAACGAAGGTTACAAACCCAAGAAATCGAAGGTTTTCGACAAACAGGACATCCATAAATTCTTATCTGACGCTCCGGACGACTTCCTCTTGATGAAGGTGGCTACCATTTTTGGAATCGCTGGTGAGTGCCGTCGCGAAGAATTGATGAATATGACGATATTGAATTTTAAATTTTTTATTGTGGCATACAAAAATTAGTTTAACCTGTTATGTGAAACATGCATGATATTTATTCAATATGAAATGGGTTATGCCTTTTCAATAGACAATTTTCCTTGATTTTGAACTAACCTAACTTTTCTCAAATTATTTTATTGTGGCTTACAAGAAGTTAGCTTTACCTGTTACGTGAATGATATTCATTCAAAATAAAATGGGTTATGCGTTTTCAATAGACAATTTCTCTTGATTCTGTATAAAAAGGTTAATTTAAATAGATCGGATCTCTGACTTGTGCTTAATATTTATACCTTAATTGTTGATTCTGCCATCATTTTCATTACTTGTTACTTGATAATTGTTGATTGGAGCTGCATAAATCCCCTATACTTGCTACATGTCCTTTTTTAACAATTAATGAACATGTACCCGCAATTTCGAGGTTATAACTTTGAAGTGGCAGGTTATAATAGCCCGACGTGTTCACCCCTTTCAAGGGTATAAGACCTATTTATTTTAATTTTTAGGTTATAATTTTGAAGTGGTGAGTCATGGGCCTACGCCGTGGGTGCCACTTTCCAGTGGTGGAAAAGTTAATAATTTAGTTCCACTGGGCACTTTATTATGGCAGGGATAGAGTGGTATATTTACACTTTCTGACACTTTAAAGTTATATTCTCCAAAAGCCGCCATATTTACAGGAATATGCTGGGTCGCTATTATTAGAGAAATGATCGAAATATTCAATAAAGATTTATTTGTCGTCAGTATTGCATTAAACGTAGTAATTTATTACGTAAGTATTTGTTTTAACTAACCAAGATTGATAAAACAATGTTTGAAGGATTTAAGTACATAATTTCAGAGTCGAGTTATTTCCAAAATTATGTTTTCGATTTGCTGAAAATATGAACAGGATGTTCATGAAATCAGATGTGGAATCATCTGCGACTGAAAGATAAACTTAAGTCACTATCTTCCATCGTCAAGATAACCTCTTGCGGGGTATTCATGTTGAAAAGGGAAACATTCTCAATTTAATAGAAAGATTTTTCTGTAGAAGAATCCACGATAAAAATGGAGTTATTTTTTGTGAATGTCCAACAGAAAACAACTACTTCCCCAGCTAAAGCCACGCTGGACATTGAATTACATCTGCTAGATATTCTGAAAAAACCCTAACTAAAAATAAAAAATCTGAACTTGAAAATTTGCATTTTTATTCAGATAGTTATTTGATTTTCTATTCCAGTCTTAATTAAGAACTCATTGAGATGAATGAGACAAAGAAGAATGTTTTCCAAAAGAGAGTACTTACCAGAAATTATTCATAACATTGACGCAAGAGAAGCATCGGGGAAGTAGTTGTTTTCTGTTAGACATTCACAAAAAATAACTTAATTTTTTCGTGGATTTTTCAATTCAAAGAAAAATCTTTCTATTCAATTGAGAGTGTTTCCCTTTTCAACTATAATGTTTTCCTTAAATAAAGAGTATTCAGATGGCGCGTGCTCTCAATTGAGCTAAAACACCCATATTTCACATTAAACTTTCAATTGTTTTAATTTTATCCCGATCAGAAGTATACAAATTCAATATACTAACTTATGCGTTTGTATGTTTATGTTATATATTTTTATAGTTGATCGAGTAATAGAAATGAATCAGGCAAAATGGCTGAACAGAGATCGAGCTACATGTTATTTACACAAACACAGTCAGTTGTTTAACGTGTCTAGTGTCGGCCACTACATATCTACGTTTATGTCAGGTGACCACAACTTGGTTGGAATGTGGCTATCTGAGATCCAGGAACGTGGATCGGAATGTAGCAGCCACCAAAAAAGTGTTCCCCATTTTGGTAGCCACCATGTATATTACCTGGCAGTGGTTGAGGTCAAACACATCAAAGTTTTCCAGAATTGTGGCCGCTACGTCGTCCACTAAAAATGCTACTTGGGTTGCTCATCATATTCTAAAAAAACGTTCAAAAACTCCAATACCAAACTCCAGCTCCCCATCGTCATCAGTTTCTCGCGAAGCAGCATCCTCACCTATCGATAATTAATTCAGCAAAAATTCAACTAGCTTTCTTTCATGACACATCTAAGGAGAGCCGATCGGCGTTAAATTTGCATAATGCTACCAATTGTACATTTAATTTTAATAGTTCCTTGGACTTACACTCGATCCTGGTCTTACCTGGGAAGAACAGTTGAGTGGCAGACTAACAAAAATAATTTACCTCATTAGGGCACTAGCACAAAATGTGTCTTCTGACTGTTAGCCTACCATGGTGTTACTTCTCATCGCATATGTCCTATGGAATTCTAAATTGGGGACGTAGTTGTGTGCCTTGGCTGGGCTGAAGTAACGTCATTGTTGTCGTCAGTACTTTACTTTCCTTGGAATACTTACTTTTCCATCCCTATATATCTACCACTGTCTTGCCTACATCAAAGAAAACATTCCTCAGTTTTTGTCTCATATTTCACAATTACATGTCATATGAATTTGTAGCAGTTCCTTTCATGGCACTCAAAAAAATCCCCTTTCCAAGGTGGCTTTTGGTCTTTGTAGTTCGCCCATAGTGCTCGGCTCATTTTTACTGGCATTACTTTATGTGCGTTTTCCGGCTATTCTTCTTTCCAAATTTTCATTGTCAGTTTCAATATTTTTTCGTGTCATTCTTCTCTACCTTTATTATTTCTTCTGCGGTTATTTTGGTATTATACTTCTGAATTAAATCTTAATACAAGTTTTCTATTAGATAGGCTACTTTTAATTTACCAAAATACTCCTGGAAGATTTGCAAAATGAACCGATTAAAAGTCCATTTGAACAATTATTATGTTTCATTTTATTTTTGGTCAGGTACAATAGAACTACTTACTCTTTCACAAAATCTGTAAAATAAAAACTTCTGGATGCCATGAACTTTAGGTAAGGGATTTGGACAGATGAATAATAAAACAATACATTATTCTTATTTACCCTAGTCTTTTTTATTACATCAACCGTAGATAGAAAGTGTGAGCTCGGCATGAAAATAAAAATCCAAGTATCTAACGTGTGTAGCTAGTAATTTGAATTTTTTGTGATTTCTCTTAAATTGACTAGAGCCAAAGAAACGACTTCAGGAATGCATGTTAATGTATGTACATAGTTGACAAGGAGATCTTTCCTTAAGAACAAATTTCTTATATACACTTCAATATATACAATACTGATTGTCTCGAAATTGATAGCAAATTTCCAGATGAAGATCTTCAATAGGAACAAGCTGTCGCAGGGGATTGGAGAACGATCTAATGGAATAAAATTTATAGGAAAATCCACGAAATGATGACCCTAAAATAAAAATGACAGGAACTTGACAACAAATATCTTGTTTATTTTTCAATTTCGAATTTCATTCTGTATTTCTATTACACATATATTCACAAACTTTGTCATTTCGAAATTTTAACAATACTTTATTCTTTTTCTTTCATTTTTATATTGCAAATAGCTTGTTTCCCTTGCGATATCAGTTGATATAACCAGAAAAAAAATTGTTTTACTGTCAGGAACCTACATCTGGAATAACTGTCAATTTGGAGACACTGTCTAGGTATATATAACAAAACAAAATTATTCCAATAACGGGAATTTCTTTACAAGTTTATACAAAGGATAACAATATAAAGAATATCAATATTTGCACATAGACTACATTCACAAAATTGAGAGTTTTCAATAAATAGTGTCAACTGTTGACAAATTAGCACTTTTCATAAATGCATCGTTACATATGTACATAATCAATAATTTAAATTTTAGACATGTCGACTTTGTAGAAAATATGTATTCGTTACGAACTTATTGATGGTTGAACAAAAATACAAATTCATTAAAAAAACTACTTGAAATTCTTCTGAATATATTTGTATTAATGATAAAAATTACAATGTATTCATATCAAATAGAACCTATTATTTGATAAAATGAATTGCATTCGACTATCATCAAAATATTGTATATAAGCTTGAAATTTTACAAAATATGTTTTTAAATTATTTATCAGTAAATACAATATTTTTGTCCAACCATTATAATTTATAAGCAATTATTCTGTAATTACATTGTTTTCTTTGTAACAAGTATATGCTGCATTATTGTTGCAATCATGAAGATATGTTGTGTATTCAGGCGCGTGCTGGCCCATCGGGCAACCGGGAGTTTCCCGGTAGGCCCTGATAAATTGCGGCCGGCGACATAACACAATACCAGTATCTAGTTCCCCAACCCTTTGTTATTCTAGCGCCTTGTGCTTGCGCCACAGGCTGTGGTCTCTGTTACATAATACTACATCGCGTCATGCATGCTTACATCATCGCGTCTCGTGTCGTGTACTTTTTTTATGCATTAGGAATTCGTAAAATTAAACCAAAAACTTTCCGGGTATAAAAAACGCCAGCTTCGAAAGCAGAAAAAAATACAGTGCGCAGCATCTGGTATGGTTAAAGTAAGTAATTTGTGGAAAACTAACAAAGAAGAAACAAATTTGGATCAAGAAGGCCAATCTTGTTCGTCATCGGCTTCTGCTGATATTGCTGTTTGTAAGTTAAAAAGTTCTAATGATTTATCAGGCGCAGACGCGAAAGCCAAAGTAGATTTTGTTTCTGTTCTGTAGACCCTTGTGTTGAAGCAGAGCAACATTTACCAATTTTTTTGTAACTTCTTAGTGTTTTACTTTGAATAGGGTACTAGTTGAATTGGATTGAAAAATGTCACTTCAGGGGGATTAAATCCGAGGTTTATACTGCAGGATTAAAAAAAAATATCTTAAAAATAAATAGACTTTAGACGCAATTTTTTTAAATTATTTTTTACAGATAATTAAAACTTAATGTGCAACTAGGGGGACGAAAGGGAAGAGGATACCGATGAAAATAGCGAGACCACTAGGATATTGTTTGTTAAACCGAAGGATAGTGAAATACTGGATTTTTTCTCTAGACATCCATTTCAAACTGAGAAAATGGACACTGGCGATCCTTTACCCTTTGATTATTGGAAAGCATTTTTTCGTAATGGTGACCCAGAATCAAATAGAAATAGAAAATGGATGAGTTTCAACGAAAAATATTTGAGTTTGTCTTGTATTTGGTAGTTATTTTACATCAATATTTGTCAATGGATTTAGAGAAACACGTATACCAGCGAATAGCGGAGCACGAAAATTCTCAAAGTCATTATAATGCTGTAAAGAGTTACATAAAGATGAAATCAGGTTTAACGATTGTAAACTTTATTAATCGAAATGTTCAAGCGAAACATCGACAGGAAGTTATGGACCGACGAGCGGCACGAGTCAGAATAATTGAAATAGAGTAGAGTAGTTTATTTGACCATGTTACGTTCAAAGTACATTTATGGCAAGTCACAAAACAATAATTAAAATGATGGGAAAGCAAATGTTACCATTTTGTGGTCAAAGAAACGAGTCGGCTCATGGTTTAGAAAATGTCACTGAAAATCATGGGAACTTCTTGGAAATTGTTCTTTAAGTAGTCAAATTTGATGCCATCTTGGATAAGCTGTTAAGAAAGCAGTCAGAAAAGGCAAACTTAAAAAAAAGTGCTGATAAAAGTAAAGTCATCGGAGTTTAATAACTTTTTTAAGCAATAAAACTGATTATTTTGCAAATTACCTCCGAAATGCTTAAAATTAAATCAGAAGAAGTTCGCCAAGCAGAAATATATTCCATAACAATGGATACCACAATGGATATTTCTTCATGACCAATATGCAATTTTTTTGAGATATTTCAATTTTAATAAAGTTGTTTAAAGGGCCATTGCTTTAAAACACGTAACTTCTACTAGTGGGAAAAACCTCTATGATGTGTTAAAACTTTGGAAGCCTTATTTCTTATGGCCTGCGAATCTGATATAATGATTGATATTACTTCCGAGGTTATTATCGACAAATTGTGCCAGAACAGTAAAGCATTTAAAAGTCTATTATAGTAGTTGTAATAGTTCCCGTATTTTCGATTTTTAGAATTTGTGTTTTGTATCTAATTATTTGTTTATTTGTTAAAAAATTATTTTGTTTTGTTTTTGTTAAATATTTATTTAAGTTATCGTGTTTGTTTAGATTTAAACAAAGTCTATTTTCTTTATTGTTTAAGAATAACCAGTGTTGATTATTATGTATCAGTATCTGAAAAGCTTTAATAAAACTCTCAGTTTATGAAATGTCTTATAATTAATTTAAATAAATGACAAAAATTATCATATCAAACAAAATAAAAATATTTCAGGTACAACAAATATAGCAATCAAGAAAATTATGAAGAAATAATAATCAAAATGTGTTGCTTAGTTTCTAAAATACTGTTGATGCATTAATTGTTTTAATAGACATTTTTTGAACTTTGAACAAAAAAATCCTCCAGGTTCCATGCAATATTGACAAAGAAAATGTTCTTACAAACTTACTAGCGAAAAATTAGCAGGATTTACTATAATATTTTTTGCTTTTGTGAATTCAGACTATTTTTGCCATTTTCTATGTTATAATTACATCTCAATATATTTCTTTGTTGTTGAATTGACATCTATGTATCTCTATGACAGTAATCTCCATGATTGAAGAAGAGGTACCAGCATGTATTTTCAGTAGTACCCAAATATGGGTATGGAGAATTTCCAGTTTTTGTGTGATAGAATTGAAATTTCTGTAGACCAGAAACTCTGAGAATAAAATGGGATATGGAGATATGATCATTTGATAATAAAGACTCATCAGTTTCAAATGAATTCAATGGGCCCCAGTCCGTAAGTCTCCAAATCTCCACCTTCACAGTCTTGCCCACTATGTAACCAGAAAAACAAAAGAAAAGTATCGATCACAAATTAAACCACCTTAAGTCCAAAGTACCAATACCAAAACGTAGATTCCGATAAATAACCTAGGAATCAAGAGAAAGTTTGTGGCATCTACGTCCTTCAAAAATATTATAATGTAATATTTAAGTATAAAATCATTTCATAAAATAAACAATTCTTATCATTATCAATTTCATTCACAAATCAAAATACTTGTGAAAACGTCATTAAAATGCAATAAAAAACAATTTTCAATAAATTTTCCTTCAACCCGAGAAGTGCCTATATGTATTCATTTATTTTGGGTCAACTACAACAAAAAACAGCATATACTCGTTAAACATTTTTTTTGAAAGACAATTAGGATATTCAGAAAACAGACTCCGCAGATCGAGAAAGATGAATAGGATGAGACGGACTACGAGCCAGTCGCTTTTTCGGCAACTTATCTAGGATGTTTAGTAGTCTTATGAAATCAGGTCTGTCTCCTGGGCGGAATGACCAGCACAGCATTAGAATGTCCTATCCAATAGAAATAAAAACTGCTATTAATTGCTTTCATAAAAATTGTATTCTATTCAAAGACCGTGGAATCCTCAGAATTATTGAAAAATCATTGAGTAAATTTTACCTATATTTTTTTTACATTTATTTTTTGGAATTTGAGATTGAAAAAAAGTGGAAATTATGCACTGAATATGAACAGACATAAAAATTATAGATATTTAATATAAATATTTAAAAAATAACTATGTTTCAGGTATTAAGACCACTTTTAATTGATTAATTTAAATGATTTTTAATATTGAAATATTCTCGTGGAATAGTTAATAAGTATGTACCTTTACATCTCGAGATGCTTGAAGATTGGCAAGAGGTTGCTTCATTCCCTTCCCGACTTGCCATATAACAGCTTCAGGGGGTTGCCCTTTGAAGGGCCATTCTCCACATAATAGTTCATACCATACAGTGCTTGAATGAGAAAAACATACATTTAGTAAAACTAGAACAATGGGGAAACTAAGAACTTTGCCCCAACATTCTTTAAATATTGAGAAAATATATGCTCAAATTACAACCAAGGGAAATAGTGCAATATTTCCTATTTGTATTTAGGTTGTCTTAAAAAAGTGTCAATCCTCATGAAATATCAGCCTGGGAAAAAATCTTAGTGTGGATTTTCTGGGTAATTTTTTACACTGAATATAAATTGTAAAAAAAACTTATACAAAATATATCATGATTAAATGATCATTTTTGAAATTCAAGGTGTATTTTAATCAAGAATAATCTGAATCATGAAACAATCACTATTTGAAATCACTGCATTTGTATTATTATGAAAAATTTGTCCTTCGTCCATTTGTGAATGCATTCTGCAGATTTTTTTTTTCTACTTTGAATCAGAGTGATTCGGACCAATCTTTTTTGGAAACTGATAACCCTGTTGTACTGAAAAGTCACTTATGGTATTTCACTAACCAATGGTATGGGTTAGGTTAGCTCTTCTGATATAACCAGGACATTTTCTAGCACATGCGCAAATGCAATGAACTGTGCATTACATATTTTCACTTCAACTTCGGCAGGTTTGCTCTATTCATTAATTGATTATTTTTTTTTAATTTAATTTTTCACTATAAGATGACTAACTATAATTATAATCCATCTTTGACATGAGTATTCCGAAAAAAATTAGTTTGGGTTATAGATCGAGATATTAAAAAACATATAATTCAATAAAATTGACAACTAATTGAGAATTCTGAAGTGATTTTTTGATAAATTGCTAAAGTAATTTAAGTTTATTATTGCAAAATTTTCATCTGTGTGTTTTACTGGAGAATGTGTAAAAACAATTGTTTAAAATCTTACTTGCTTTGTTTACTTCATTTGAGATTCTAGAAAGGGAGAATGAAATGAAGTGCATTATTTCGAAATCACTTGGTTTTTGACTATAGTGTGGGACTTCAAGGAAGAGTAAGTGGTTAAGTGATGATGAGTGGGTGTGGGTTAGGTTGGTAAAATAAAATTCTGATTTTATTTTGTAGATATTGATGGAATAGATGGCTTTTATTTTTTGCATTTGTATTTCGCGACGCTCCCTCAAACATTTGAAAAAATTGCACAACAATTGATCAAAACAAGCCCAACAGAGATCCCTATCATTTTTGACCATGAATCAAAATTTGGGAATGAAAAGATCGAGGTGAGCTTGATAGACCAAGAGCCCGTGTCACTTCAAAAACTTATAATAAGTTTACGCACAATGAATACGGGAACTTGTGATATCAATGTCGACAATGCTACAGACATGCCCGCCATACATTTTTTCTGGGGCGAAGTGATGGTAGGAGGGATGCTGAACTGTTATAAAAAAGAAGGTGAAAAATATTGAAAGTTCACGAGGGCAGTGAAAAACACAAGTTTACAATAAAATAAAGCCTCACTTGCCGATTGCAATCGTCTATAACTTGGTGTTTACCTGCTGCAACGTTCAAAATATGTCAATAGCATGGGCCCGAAAAATTCTGAGAGTTTACTACTGACAATTGGAGGAATCTTACCATCGGTCGCAGGTCATTAGCATCGCTGGAATTTTTTACCTTAGGAATTGGTACCATTGTGGATACTTTGTTATCACTGGGAACTATACAAGTTTGAAAAGAGGAGTTAATGAGGTTCAACAGGGGCTGTGCAATATTATGGAAACAATTCTTCAGAAAATGTATATTTACCTCATTTGAGCAAAGAGAAAATTAATTTGGAGCTATCTAAAACATGTTCACGATATCTATGTAAAATTGGAAAATCTGTATTGTCTACTTCACTATTGAGCTGTTGTATACTTTCTACATAGTAATTATTCAGCAAATTCGGCATTGCATATATATTGTGATATCATCATCTATTTTAGGTTCCGTTAAGGTATTATCTATCAATTTCTTTGGGACAGTTTCCTTCCTATTTTCCGAAATTTTGTTTTAAAAATACTTACGTTTTATGTACAAAAATTGCAGTGAACACTGCGAGGTCCATTATTTTTCACAAAATGTATTTGAGTAAGAAAGACGAAATGCTCCTCGAAAAAATCAGAGGATTTGATTCGAGTACGATACCACCATGCTTCAAACCTTTGACGCAATTTTTTTAAAAACGATATTTTTTTGTGCAACCAACAAGAATGTACTACCCCATGTCCCGATTCTGAGAGCAGAATAGATTTAGCTTTGACTTATAAGTTGTTACTGGCTGTTATTTGATTGCAAGGCCATCATATTTAGTGCACATAAAACTCATGTCGGATGATTGTTTGAAATTTCGACAGATTAGCTTGGTTGAAGTCAGTATTTTATTCGACCTTAGTTTCATACTGACAACCCATACACAGATTCAAAATGAACAATTAATGATTAACAAATAACTAATCCATTTTGCAATAATAAATTTAAATTAATTAATCGAAAAATTAGAAAAGTAGCCAGATTCAGAGACATCGGAAGTTGACAATATTGTTTATTAATATTTTTTGTATTTGTAATTGTGTCAGATAATAACGCAAGTAAATAAACGATCCGATTCCTGTAAGAAAATGTCGGTTTACTCGAGTACATAAATGCCGTGATACCAAAAATAAATAAATAAGTATAAGAGATAGTACCAACAATGATCATTTCAAAAAGTCTGTGCATGTATTACTATGTAATTGACCTTATTATAGCTTGGAAGAGTTTTATTCTGACACTTTTTAACCCTTTACTCTTCTACCTTTAATCTTATCAATTAATCTCATATACTAACATCATACTAATGTTGCTTCGTTCTTTTTAGTGTCATGACCGTGTTATATATAGATATAATTTTAGATGAATGTTAGTGCTTTGTCCATATGATTTTATTTTCTTCTTGACAACAATAATTCATATTTTTTCTTCTCTATCTCTCTCTCTGAGCAAACTGTGATTGAGTACTATTTACTATTTAATATTTTATCTTTTTATATTGTCAGATGTGATTATTTCTCGTTTATTGATCGATTTTATACATGTACATATACATATACTTATTTATTGCATTGTTCATTATTGTAAATTGTAAACTATGCTTTGTCAATGAGAAATTTGTTTCTTCTGACAATAAAGTACATATTGATTGATTGAGTACACTGCGTTTTTTCCACCTCTTTATCGGTGCTGTGCCGAGGGCTGCGGCAGTATGGGTTAGGTTAGGTTCTTTTCAAGTGGGGCGATAACATCCTCTTCCACTGCGACCTTCTCAGAGTTTACTTTCAAGTCCCGCGCTTCTGACGAAGTCGATGATGACGCTCGGTCTTTGGGCTCTAGCTGCCCAAAATCCATACAGTAGAATCTTGTTCGTTCCAGACCCTTACATCTGCACAAGATGTGCTCCGCTGAATTTCTTGCAGGCAGACTTTGATTGCATGGACTTCTTCCTGGAATATTGTGGTGTACTGTCCCAGGTTTACACTAAGGTTGAATTCTGGTTGAACTCTATGTACTCCGGCCCCAACTCCGTCTTCCGTTTTGGAGCTGTCTACGTACAATTTCAGATTGGCCCTTGTGAGTTCTGGTTCTTTGGTCTCCCATTCGTCTCTGCCTGGGAGGAGAATTTTATGAGGTTTATCAAAGTTGTATAGGGGGATCATTGTGCCTGATGGCATTGCTAGAATCGGATGCGATTTTATCTCATTCTTGATCTTGCGACTACTTCCTTCCCTATTACTCGTTGACCTCGACAGGTTTCTGTATACATTCACTCTTGCCTCCTTCTCTAAGCAGATGTGCAAAGGAGGGATGTTGAGGAGGGCTCCCATTGCTGCTGTCGGGGTAGTGGACATTGCCCCTGTTATGATCAGACATGCTTGCCTCTGGAGTTTGATGAGCTTTTCTTGTGCACTCTTCTGTGCCCCTTTGCTTCACCAGATGACCGCTCCGTAGGTGACCATAGGTCTTACCACTGTGAGGTAAAGCCAGTACATTTGTTTGGGTTGCATTCCCCATGTTTTCCCACAGATTGTTCTACAAGTCCATAGGCCTTGCCTTGCTCTGTTGGATACTATTTCTAGATGAGCATTCCTCGTGAGTTTCTTAACTAGAATTACCCCTAGGTATTTGACTTCTTCCTTGCATGCAATTATTTTGCCATAGATAACCAGCTTTCTTAGTGAATCTAGCTTCCTCCTTCTGGTGAATGGTACTATCACTGTCACGCTGGGGTTGACCGATGATTATTCTTTTTCACACCACCTGGTGTGGGACGCGGCACAGTGAGTTTTCCTGGTCGTACTCATTGAAATGCAAAATCTAGCGATTCTTTTGTGTCCGGGAAAAAAAGGTACATGTTGAAAAAAAAAATGCGTCTGGTTATTAATTAATAATTATTATTTCCGGCACAGTTGCTGTTTTATGGATATGTTTTCATGACGAACCGTGTAGAAAACATCAGAATCGTCCGGGAGTTCAAGGTATAAAAATCCACCGGGCTCTTGGACTATTAGGACAATACTTACCCAAAAGCATATACATCCGAAGCTTTGCTGAATGGCAGTTCTTCATCATGGGGTTGATGAGCATGTAAACTTCTCATAATTTCTGGGGCAAGATAACACAGCCAGCCTGGTGGAATACCCAAACTGTCAGATTTCCTGAAAACAATTGATTATCTCACTTTTGGTATTTGAATATAATATCTTTAGGTTTTTCAAAATTAAGTCGGAAAAAACTTCTTATGTATACAGGGTGTCCCTGGACTTCTTCTTTTCCTCTCGCGAATGTATAGATGGGGTCAAAATATCACCAGTACTTCATATAACTTTTGTTCCTAAAAGCCTTCGTTACCAAGTTACGGGCCCTCAAAGTTACAAAATGAAAAATGTTTTTCTTTGATAACTTTCAAAGTGAATATTCAAAATCATCTAAATTTTGGTGATTGACTAAACAAATGAATTCCTTCGATGAGCTTTCATGCAGGAGTCAGTTGTTTTGCTACAAAGTCAGGAACGGACTACCCCCGATGGTCCACACCCCAAAACTTTGAAATGACAGATAATTTTTCAATAGTTTTCAACAAAATAAGGATACGTAGACAATTTTCTGAATAAAAGTACTCGTGTGGAAAGTCGATCGGAGCAACGATTCTTAATAAAAATGCCGTTTTACTTGATGACATCAAACTCGATCGTCCACCATTATTTGAAATGAAAAATTTTCACAGTAGAAATACTAATGCTAACGTTAATTCAACAACATTTATAACAGGGATAATACAAAATATGCTAAAATAAAGTCGTAAACAAAAAGTACAGTACCTAGTTGAAAGTTTCACTGATAAGTATAATTTCATGGGAGAAAATCTTTAACCCGAAGATAAATTTAGCTGAAAAAACGCACATCGGAAGACATAACTAATGAAAAGCAAACGAAGAAACTACAAAAACGGCTGCACATGAATAGGTGAAAAATATCCGGTGAATAAATTTATGTTCCATTTCTTCCACAGATGTTGACAAAAACACCTTGTAGAAAGAAATAAAATAAGTGTGGATAAAAATGACAACTGTTTTGATATGGCCGAACAGTTTACATTCAACGAATATGCAGATATGCATGCATTGTATGGACGAGCATTTGGTAATGCTGCAGAAGCCCGTCGTCTCTGTATGCCGAGCATTTTCCCAATCGAACGTTACCGGCAAGAGAAAAGTTCGAGCGTGTCGATCGCAGCTTGAGGGAGACAGGTATGTATAATGGATAATTAATTGGAGCCTGTTGTTTTATTTCGATATTATTGTTGGTTCAGTTTTGCCAAAACGAGGTGGTGAGGGCGCTCCTAGGGCTGTGCGTACCGTTGTATTGAAGGAAAATATTTTGGAAGCTGTCGCTGATGATCCTTCAATGAGCATCAGAAACCTATCAGAACAGTTCCATACATCCAAGCCCACTATTCATAGAATAATTAGGGAACAACTGCTCCACCCATATCACATCCAGAAGGTACATGCCATGACACCTGAAGATTTTCCAGCACGACTGGAATAAGCCAATTGGTTCCTGGATAAGCAGGTTTCAGTAGAGATGGAGTAATCAACTCTCATAATCTCCACATATAGGCCGAAGAAAATCCCCATGGGATATTGCAAACCAAACACCGAAGGAACGTTATTTGGAGTTCATTCACAACGATTTGAATGGACTTTTGGAACATGTTCCATTGCAAACCCGAAGAGATATGTGATTTATGCATGATGGCGCTCCTCCTCATTTTAGTTTGATTGTGCGGGACCATCTGAACCAGATTTTCCCCAATAGATGGATTGGTTGAGGTGGGCCATATTCATGGTCACCGCGGTCTCCGGATTTAAATCCATTGGATTTCTTTCTGTGGGGGCATCTAAAAAGCCTCGTTTACGCTACACTTATTCACACCAGTGATGCCTTGTTGAATAAAATTACATTACATTGTGGAGCCATACGAAACGACCCTGGCACGCTATTTCAAGTGCAGAGAGGGTGTTTGTGCCGACTAAGAAAATGTATTGAGAGAGACGTGGGTCATACCGAGCAGTTTTTGTAGCGGATTTCTGTTTGCTCTTGAGGCCTGCAATTGATTATTTACACCATGAGTTTTGTAAGGTAAACATGTTTGCATGATAAAAATTCATTATGAACATTGTACCTATCATTTCTATTTTCATTACAAATTGATCTTTTCGAATAATTGTAGACATCTCAGGTTGGATGTCGTCGAACAAAAATGCATTTCTATCAAAAAGCGTTGCTCCGATCGATTTTCCACATGAGTACTTTTATTCAGGAAATTGTCCAGATAACCTTGTTTTGTTAAAACATATTGACAAATCCCAGTCATTTCAAAGTTTTGGGGTGTGGACCATCGGGGGTAGTCCGTTCCTGACTTTGTAGCAAAACAACTGACTCCTGCATGAAAGCTCATCGAAGGAATTCATTTGTTTAGTCAATCACCAAAATTTAGATGATTTTGAATATTCACTTTGAAAGTTATCAAAGAAAAACATTTTTCATTTTGTAACTTTGAGGGCCCGTAACTTGGTAACGAAGGCTTTTAGGAACAAAAGTTATATGAAGTACTGGTGATATTTTGACCCATCTATACATTCCCGAGAGGAAAAGAGGAAGTCCAGGGACACCCTGTATTTTATTTGCCAAATGAACGAAGGTTTTATATTTCAAGTGATACATTTTTCCACAATCTCTTCCAATTTTCCTATTATTTCTCGCATTAGAGAGTTTTTTCTACCACAATATACAGACCCCAAAAATATATGCTTACCTATTTCCAAAGCACAACTTTGTCACACTGAATAGTCCAAAGTCTGTGATGACAACTTTGCCATTTTCTACAAAAATATTCTTACTCTTCAAATCTTTATGTATGATACCTTTGGCATGCAGGTAACCCATACCCTAGAAATAAATTGGTATGTATATATATATATATATATATATATATATATATATATATATATATATTTACACTTTATTATATATATATATATATATTTTATGTATGCATATCATACCTGCGATATTTGTTGTGCAACATTCGTTGTTTTATTCATGTTAAACTTATCTTTTCTGAGATGTATATGTGTGTATAAAGTCATTCCCTTGCTTAAACTCGTTACTATAGCTAACTTAGGCGGCTTCATGCAAGCTCCCATAAACAATATCAAATTCTCATGTCTTGTTTTTCGAAAGGTGGACACCTCATTCTTGAACTGTTCCAGAGTTTTTTCGTCTTTTAGGTAATTCACATTTAGCACTTTGACTGCTACGTCGCCATGCCATTGTCCCCTATATACAGTTCCAAACCTTCCGGTTCCAATTATTTCACTCATTTTTAGTTCATGATAAGGTATATCCCATTCCCTCATGGATAACTGAAAATATAACAAAGAGGTTACATTCACAAAACTTCTTCTATCTATAATTCCCAGTATACCTGTTCCAATGGATTATCTCAGCCATTTCTAAAGATAAAAATTTTAAAATTTCATGATCTCCAATTCGCTCAAGGAACTTTCAACTGAGAAAAACAAAAATTCCGGTTTGACCGGAAGTGACTCTGACTTTTTTATTTCAAATAGCACCCTGTATATTTTTTGCAATTTTTTATTTCTACTCAAAATTATCTTTCCAACGATGTATCACACTTTGTATTTTACATTTGATTTGATGGAGAAAACGTCAATTGAAAGAATTGCAGTAGGCTATGATATTTTGTGTAATCTTCGTCCGTAGCATTTTTACACGCTTTATATTAGCTTCACTTGTATGTTTGTTTGTTTGTAACCGACTCCTTTAGGCGTGATTTTGACCCACTTCCAGACATCCGAATGATTTGAAATTTCGCAGGTGTACATAATTCCGGTGACAATGCATTAAGAAATTTTTGTGTGAAAAAAAAAAAAAAATGGCGGCTCCAATATGGCGTACGAAATTTGTGATTATGGTCCGATTCGCTTCAAAATTGGTATCTGAGGGTTTTCGTGGTCGGAGATTATGATTCTTTTGTCAAAATTGAAAAATTCAAGATGGCGGCTCCAAAATGGCAGCCGAGTTTTGTGATTATGTTCTGATTCTATTCAAAATTGGTATGTGGGGGTTTTTGGGGTCGGAGATTATGATTATTTTGTCAAAATTGAAGGATTCAAGATGGCGGCTCCAAAATGGCCGCGAGTTTTGTGATTATGGTCCGATTCTATTCAATATTGGAGAATAATAGTTAAAAAAATTAATAATAATAATAATAGTTTGAAAAACTAAAAACACGCGTTAATAGAAAACTAAACTAAAAAGTTGAAAATAAATAATAGTTTAAAAAAACTAAAAAACACGCTTTTATAGAAAACCAGACTAAAAAAATAGAAAATAAGAAAAAAATTATTTTATTTAAAAAAAAAGCGTGGGGTGCATGGTATCAATAATTATATAGTACATTACACACCTAGGGCAGTAAAGTAAGAAATGTCTCAGATCACAGGTAATTGTTGGCCGAGGCGATACCATGCACCCCACGCTTTTTTTAAATAAAATAAATTTTTTTCTTATTTTCTATTTTTTCAGTCTGGTTTTCTATAAAAGCGTGTTTGCGTGTTTTTTAGTTTTTTTAAACTATTACTTTTTCTTTTAAAGACAGTACGCTTTCTATGAAATGATCCACTTGTTGCCAAATTCGAAGCCAAGCGTGTAAAATACTAGCGCTTGGCATTCGTCTATCAGGGTATTTCTCTCTGTATGCACGTAGGGCAGCCCGACGATTATTTTCGCATTTTCTATAAATCGGTATCATATCCGATTTCTCTTGATTAGTGAAGTTATCATCATTTTCACGGTTATTCATTCTTGAATAATGGTTTCTCTGACACGCACACAACTATTGAGAATTATTAACTGTCAAAGTTATAAATAAATGTATTCAAATGTTTCCATGGCACACTAAGGTTTTCATTTGAGAATTATTAATTCTTCCAGTTCTACTACAATTCTAATAATTTTAAATTTGACGTTCTCTTCATCATCTCGAATGCAAAATTGTTCATGAATTATCAATTATTATTGAAGTCAAAATCAAGATTACACAAAATATCATAGCCTACTGCAATTCTTTCAATTTGAAATTTCAATTGACGTTTTTCTCCATCAAATCAAATGTAAAATACAAAGTGTGATACATCGTTAGAAAGATAATTTTGAGTAGAAATAAAAAATTGCAAAAATATACAGGGTGCTATTTGAAATAAAAAAGTCAGAGTCACTTCGGGTCAAACCGGAAGTGAAATTTTCAAATTTTTATCTTTCGAAATGGCTGAGATAATCCATTGGAACAGGTATACTGGGACACCCGGTATAATGAACTTATTCGCAGTATTCGCATATTTAATCTACTTATATTAGTACACTAGTACAGAACTAGAACAAAAACTAGAAAACCAACAAATATATTTTTTCCATTCGTAAAAACAAGTTAAATCAAATATATGACATTCCCACCTAAATTTCCCTGACATTTTCTTGTTCTTTCCTGATTTGTCTGTTCATTGTGAACAGTGACTACACCAAACATACTGGAATATTTACAAGAAAAATATTTATCTTACACTATTTTGTCGGGGCCACCTATGTCCATCAGTTATAGTTTCAGAATCAGATACTTGGCTGTCTTGCGAGTCCACCCTGACAGGCGTTTTGTCCGAATCGGTACTTTCAGACGTTTGTAATGTCGTCCTGTCATTCAATTGTTGAGAGCTCGTGAGGTCATGATGATTGAACGTAGAAGTAGCAGGTAGTGGGTGGGTTTCCAACGTTACCTCTTTCATGTCACTTAGAGTGACTTCTGAAAAAAAAAAAAGTAAAAAACAAATATATTTGCATTTAAGTACTAAAGGTCATTTGACTTCTATATTTACCTGGAAAATGAAACATCGGTTTGTGACTAGAATGTGGGGTGGTTAAAATTTGAACTGCAGGACTTGACGGAGTGGAACTGTTACAGCTTGAAGTATTTGAGCTCGAGTCAGGGGGCTGTAACATTTGTCGATTGTTTAAATAATTCCATAAATATTTGTTTATCAAAAATTAAGGTGATTTTCAGATTTAAAATTTTCAAATGTAGAAAACTTACCGGGAATGGAGGAGTATTTATCGAAGCTTGAGGGTGAGAATTTTTTCTGGGCCTATTCTTCGTTAGAGAATTAATTATATTTTTTGCATTACTGGCTCTGCCAGTTGTTGGGGATACAAAAACATTTCCTGAAATTATGAAATAATTTTTGGGTTATTGTAAACTATTCAGAGGAAACTAATATAATGCTCTAAACCAAATTGACACTTCTCTGAAGTTAAGATGGAGACTAAACATGTATCAATATTTTTATCAAGTCAAATGATTGGCGTAACTAAAGAAACTGAAGTAGATAATGTTATTAATAATATTAAAATAGAAACTGGAAAAAATATTTTAGACATTTAGAAAGCTTGAGTGTTGCAGGTCACATCTGTTAGTTTGCTCTAGAGTAATCCATTGTTAAAAAGTAGCTTCTGAACCCTTTTAAAGTGTAAATCCCACTTTCGACTCAGAAAAATGAGGAAAAAGTAAATATAATCTAAATGATTTGGAGGCAACAGAAGAACAAATACAACGAATAAAAAAAAAAACAACAAACAAGAATTATTCCAACGCCATGAAAGAAATAGCAAATAAACAATATTCCAACCTTTCCTATATCTCCACTACTAATGATGTTAAATCAAAGTTTCAAATGGCAGGTACGTATAATAAAGATCTTAAAAACCTCAAAGGATTCCTATTAAAAAGTGATACGCCAAAAATTACCAAAAAATTAAAAGAAGAGGGAATTGAGTTCACCTATTGCAGAAGAATGATTGCAAAAGTAACTGATAAACTAAGCAACCAGGAAAGCATGTTCTACAAGAGCAGACATTATGCCATTTACCCAAGTAACCCCTAGCTCCACTACCATACAAGAAATACCATGAATTCACGCAAAAATCTGACGACTGCAAAGTTCCCCTAAAATGTTTGAAATGTGGTGAAAGGCATGACACTCCAAAGCTATTCACAATGAGTCGCAAATAACAAAAAAACTTAATTTTTTCTGAAAAATAATTTTTTGTGCACTTACTGGTTAATCAATTCAGTCACATCACATTTTGATCAAAAATTCATTTTTTTCATATGAAACCCCTATGGTCCACCTACCTGTCTCTCTAGAACATGCATTAAGGAAAAATATTACATATCATTTTTGTATTTCGGTGCAGTAACAAATTGTATAAATTCAAAAATCTACAACTAGTTCATGAATTTTCTGGCAGTTCGAATAATTTTTCAACTTGGTAAGCTGTGGAAAACAACATTTCTGAATCTTGTCAACTAATTGTGTTTCGCTGTCATCTTTCATCTCAACTCTCGAAAATTAGTTAACTTCCGAGAATGAGTTTAGTAGAAATGTAAAATAAAAATTATAGGTTCACAAGAAGTGAAGAGGTTGATATGTTATTAATTTACGGAGAATGTCTTTAAAACAGTGTCGCCGCTTGTCAGTTATACGCTGAACGATACCCACACAGAAAAGAGCCCAACAATGGAGAAGATGCTCGTAAGTGTGGAGGCATAAATGAACGTTTTGCTTATGTTGATTTTGATCCAACCGCTCGACGCGGGAATTGGAATACCAATGCAATGTAAGTCGAGAAAACGCTAGAAGAATTTTTAAAAAACACCATTATCGTTCTTATAAGTATAACTTACACAATTAGTTGACAAGATTCAGAATTGTTGTTTTCCACAGCTTACTAAGTTGAAAAATTATTCGAACTGCAAGGAAACTCATGAACTGGTTGTAGATTTTTGAATTTATACAATTTGTTACTGCACCGAAATACAAAAATGATGTCATTTTTTTCCTTATTGTATGTTCTAGAGAAACATGTAGGTGGCCCATAGGGGTTTCATATGAAAAAAAATTATTTTTTGATCAAAATGTGATGCGACTAAATTGATTAACCAGTAAGTGACACAAAAAATAATTTTTCAGAAAAAATCAAGTTTTTCTGTTATTTGCGACTCATTGTGGATAGCTTCGACCAAATTTCATTTATCCGCGAGTAAAATAAAAAAACAATTTTAATTTCAATTGTTTTAAAAAAATTACATTTGTTTGGACTGTTTTGACCTGTTTAACTTGAATATGTAAAAATATACAGGGTGTTCCATTTGAAAAACAAAGTTACTGGCATTTCCAGAAAAACCGCAAGTCCACCATGTGATCAAATCCGAAACAGTTGCTTATATAACTGTACCAAATTTAAGAAAAATCCGTTCACGAATGCAGAAGTTACAGGGGTGGCCCGATATCCTGTGTCACCCGGTATATGCCCACATGCCAGGCAAAGAATATCGCAAAAAAACTTTGAGCAATATATAATGAGATATAGGGTTTGTCATTATTTTTATTATAGTGATTAGACTTGTTCTACTTAGCTGTAGAGGAAAAACCAAGTTCAACTGGAAGGAGTCAACCACAAATGAAATCTTACATTGAAAATGACCCAAATACATGGGCTCATGAACTCTATTATAGAAAATACTTCACTTATGATCTGACACCATATGCATTAAAACTCATTGACTCTAAACAGTTAATGTATCGAGACTATTAGAGCAATCCTGATCCCCACTAATGATTTAAACAAAAACATTCACAAATTGATAGATCTGTGAACACATGCATGTTTAAACACTTGCGAGAAAATCAACAGAGTCAATGTCGAAATTTTTACCAGCAGATAAATAAACTCTCAAGATATAATCTCAAATTTACTGTACCAACATTAACAGTACATGGACAAAACTATTAATCAAACCTGGAGAAAGTCTGATTCTGAGTTCTTTTCTAAAAGTATTGAGAATTTCTCTCAAACCTAACGTACTAGTTTTGATGTAGAAAATAACGAGAGGGTGAATATTGGGTATGAGGAATACTTCCAAAATCTTCCAGAGTAAAAAAATATTGAGATTTATCGAAATGAAACTATTTCCGGGTACTCTAACAACAAAGAAACTCTGCATCAGGTTTCGATATTATTTTGGTGAGAACTGTAATCGTAAGAAATGGATTGGAACGTTTTAGTATTTATTTTAGCTAATTGGAAGCAAATGAAAATTTCAGTATCCACATAATGGATAATTTATGGTTGGAATGGCAACACTGAAGATGATATTCAACAGAACAACTAATTGTTTATGTTTTGAAAGTGGCCGCGTGTTCATTTTGTGAACCATTGATTAATGGGTTTTATATTAACACAATGTGAGGTGTGCAAGTGACAATTCAGAAGTTGTGATGAAAAACACAGGTAAGGTAAATACTACTACAAAGAAAATATGAGCATGACATTGAGGGAATAACTTATATGTCATCTGTTACTTGATTGCAGGGCAAAATTTTTCTGAAAAATGATGGAGCAAAGTACATGCAGTTACAGGTGCCTATACATGATCAACATTTAACAATGGCTTTGTCCCATAATGTTACAAATTGAACTATTTCTATCAGTCACCGATGAAGTATTAGGAATAATATAACTTCAAAGCCTAGTGAATCCAGGATTTGAGAAATGAAATGCATAAAGCACACAAAGTCGTCTTCACAAAAGGTTCAATATAAATTGATACACAATTGGTAGACCGACAGGCGAAAAACAACTACTTTCCTAGCAAATACCACGCAGAACGTTGAATGATATTCACCTGACAATCCATGCAAACTTCCATATAAATGGATATTGTTCGCAAATGTTTCTTTCTGATAAGCTCGATTATGTTTAAATTCATGTCGTGTCCGCCTAACAATCCCCATACCGGTTTCAGGCTTTTGGCCCCCATCAGTACGGAGTAGTCACCAGCCAGAGATCCGGAGAGCTCTGGCCGAAGCGAGACACAACGTAGTCCCAGTGACGGAAAGAAACACTCCACTAGGTGCCATCGGTTAAAAGTTATCATTTCCGACGCACCTAAAGATGTTTTAAGCTCGATGAAGATTTTATTTATGTTGTGTCTCGCTTCGGCCAGAGCTCTCCTGATTTCTGGCTGGTGACTACTCCGTACTGATGGGGGCCAACAGCCTGCAACCGGTATGCGGATTGTTAGGCGTACACGACATGAATTTAAACATAATCGAGCTTATCAGAAAGAAACATTTGCGAACAATATCCATTTATATGGAAGTTTGCATGGATTGTCAGGTGAATATCATTCAACGTTCTGCGTGGTATTTGCTAGGAAAGTAGTTGTTTTTCGCCTGTCGATCTACCAATTGTGTTTCAAATTATATTGAACCTTTTGTGAAGACGACTTTGTGTGCTTTATGCATTTCATTTCTTATTTTCTCTCCCCTTCACATGGCTTTTTCTTTCATTAATCCATGATTTGTTTTAGATATGTACAAACATATTTTTCAAAAGTAACAAGAATTGAAATATACCCTTCTTCAACTATGCAATGAAATTGATGATATCTCGAAATCACTCTCAGTGTTGTTGGGGTTCAATTTGAATGTTATTAAACATTTGTTTTGTAGGCACATAGAACTAAGGTGTGATTTTGTTTTTAGTTTCCATCCACTTATTTGGTCATTAAACAGTTATTTTGAGAAATGATTGGCTTTTTCAACAAAAGTAAGACTATTTCTGAAAAAATTAAGGCTTAATATTATTAACATTCCAATGACTGAAACTATGGAGGTACATAGACAGGCGTTTGTCTCTTCTTGAATTGTCACAATGTGACTATAAATAGACTATATACAAATGAATAGTGATTCCAACTCAAGAATGAAAATCTGTTAACTAGAAATGGAAAAATAAAATAGATATACCTCCATCCATGGTTTTCTTGAACTCGTTTAAAAGCTCTGGCGGCAAAGCACACGATGGAGTGACTTTGTCCTCACACTCCCTGTGACAAGTATATTTGCATTCTTTGCATTTCAGACCGGTTCCAAAGTATATTGGTTTTTGACAGTACCCACAAGACGACATCATTTTGAATGTTTTTGTAAACCTATGATTAATTTGGTGAGTCATTTTCCTACCTACTACTGTGGGGGTTCTTGGTGATTTTGGTACTTGTAAACTTATTGCTAAAACATGATGCAATCAGAAAGGAAAATACCATTGGAATTAAAAAAAACATACATTTAATACTATTATCATCACTGTCAGCTCCTGTGTTGTTATACGGGGGAGATTTCATAGGGCTGGTTGGAATGGGACTTGTAAAACCCATGGTTTCAGGCCCCGGTTCTGTAGGTAACCTTCCCCTTCTGCGTACCGAATCGGTACCACTGAAAAAAAACAATACACAAAAATGAGTGAGGAATAATGCGCAAAATATATTATCTAATAAGAGTTATGAAACTTTTTTCTGCTATTACAATCCCTCCAAATATAAATAAAAAAAATAGATTTCCGGAAGCTTAATTATTAAAAAAATTAAAGAGGAAGTATTATTTTAACTGAATAGTCATTGTTAATTTACGAATAATTTTTTCCATATGATAAGATAAAGTTGAATAAGCAATTCGAAAATACAATGATTTCTTTGGTGGAAGAATGTGATGGGAAATGCACTCCAGTATAAAACTCGTTACTCGGGTATCTTCAGGTATTTTTGGCCAAGCACCAATTTTTTCAACACGTTGACTGCCAACTACGAGATAACTTGTAGTTGGCGTTCTTGCCCAGGACGCTAACTATAAGTTATCTCATACGTTTCTTTGCTTGCCATATGTGTGCACCTACGATTAAATTCACAGTGTAAATATGAATAGATGGCTTCAGGGAGGAGAACAAAAAATCATGGTTGGCTTACATGAACAGAAAATTTATTAATAAATGAACATCAATTTATAAAACAACACTCGAGAAAGACGTACATGTGATTGGCTCAACTCTATATCTGATTTATTACTAACAAATTTCGACACAAATCGCTGTAGCAAAGCGACAGGTCAAAGCGTATGTGCACGAATTATTTCGTAGGATGTTTTTTTTTTCAAAACAAAACATTCTATATGTTTTTTGGCGAATACTAAGTACTATAAGGGGTTTTTAATAATATAATACGATTCCAAACAGTTTGGTTTTCTAGCTTCAAGAAGTACTAACGATGCAATGTTTACTTTTCTCGAGGAACTTCACCTTCAACTAAATAATGGAGAGGTTGCAGATGCAGTGTTTTGCGGTATGACAAAAGCATTCGACTGTGTCCAATCACAAGATATTGCCGCAAAAGCTCGAAATTTATTGTTTTAGAGAAATCATTCAATTATGGTTCAAATCATATAATAATAATAAATCTTTATTTACCAAGAACACTTAAAGTAGGTTTCGTCAAATACAGTTAGTACAAACTGACACGTTCATGTATAAATGAGTATGTTTGCTTTTTCATATAATATTTCATATATACGTGTTAAGATAGAGAGTAGATTAAAGCTAGGGATATACACTTGGATCGAATAAGTGGTGCGAAGTATCTTGATTAACTGCCAATCATTCGTTATTTGTTATCTAATCCTAGGTTGGTAATGACAGTACCCTTAGTAGCTAATTTATTGCATGAATTCTGCGAAATTATAAAAACATTTTTCTACTAAGTATTCTTTTAATGCTTTTCTGAATGCTTGATATGATTTTGAACTCTTTATATTTTCCGGGAGTTTATTGAAAACTTCGGGACCTGCATAGTTTGGTAATTTTTTTAATTTACTGAGGTTTCATTTAGTGAGATGTAGCTTTTCAGCATTTCTAGTTTTATAATTATGCACGTTGCTGTTCTTAAGGAAGTTATTTTCATTTGTGTACATATAACATGATATTTTGAATAGGTAGATGCTTGTTAGGGAAAGTATTTTGTTTTTTTTCAGGACTGTTCTGCATGAATCTCTGTAGCCCATGTTGAAAATTATTCTTATTATTCGTTTTTGCATAATGTAGACTCTAGAAACATCCGTTGATTGGCCCCAAACGACTATGTTGTAACTCATTACCGAGTATGCTAAGGAGTAGTAAGCTGTTATTAGATTTTTCCTTCTTCAGGTTCAAGATCGCGAAGGTTGCTCTTGCAAGTGTACTGTCAACATATACTGTCTATTTCCAGTGTGAAGTGTAGTTTGCTATCTATGACAGTTCCTAGAAATTTTGTGCTGCCTTTGAATTTTATACTGTTTATTTTGGGGGTTATGTCGCTGTTCATATTGGAAAAATATACACATACCGATTTTTATTTATTTACCATGAGTGAATTTTGTTGACACCAAGATTCAAACTGTTTTGTGATTTCTTCCATTTTTAGATCTAATTCTCTTATGGTTGATGCCTCGATTATCACAGAAATGTCATCAGCGTACATAAAAATCTGACCTTCTGTAATATAATCTGGAAGGTCGTTCACAAAAATTAAGAATAGAAGTGGCCCCAATACAGAGCCTTGAGGCACACCAATATCGACACATTTTTCGGTTGACAATACCTCTTTTATAGACACACTAATTTTTTTGTTGGATATATATGATTCTATCCACTTCAGTAGGTTCCCCCTGATCCCTAGTGTTGATAGTTTGTTAAGAAGATATTGATGATTTACACAGTCAAAGGCTGCAGTTAGGTCAAAGAAAACACCAGCTACTTTCCTTCCTGTATCTAGATGTTTATAGATGGCTAGTTCAGTTGATTTTGCTGTTCGATATCCAAATTGAGAAGGGGATAGAATATTGTATTTTTCGAGAAAATTGTATAACCTATATGTAATACCTTTTTCAGTTAGTTTGGAAAGATGACTGAGTAGTACTATGGGTCTATAGTTTTCGGCTGTTTGTGGATCATTTTTTTTATATACTGGGATCACTTTGCCAAGCTTTAGATCATCCGGAAACTGTGCTAACTCTATAGATTTGTTCAAAAGAAAGACTATGGATTCTGATAGTGCCTTTTTGCAAAACTTCAATAGTTTGATAGAGATTTCGTCCATGCCCATTGAGTTTTTGTTTTTCAAATTGTTTATTATTTGGATTACCTCTATGCTTGTAAAAGGTTCCAGAAAAATTGTATGTTTAATGTTTTGTTTTGGTATTGTGCATCCCAGGGATTTGTTATTTCCGAAATATGTATCTAGTTTTTCATGTACAGATGTGAAATAATTCACAAATAAATTACTGATTTCGGTAACATCACTTATTATATTATTGTTATGCATCAGATTGATATTGTTTTGTTGTTATATATCAGGTCGTGTGCAAAAGGTGAGTTTCAATGGGGTAACATCTGCAGAACAGGAAATAAAATACGGGGTACCACAAGGGTTTGTTCTCGGCCCATTGCTATTTTTACTAGATATAAATGATATAGCTGATTTACCCATTGATGGAGAATTTTCGCAGATGATACATCTATAATTTGGCACAGTAACAACACTGTTACATTACAGAATAATATTGAAAATTATCTAAAAAAAGTTAAGCAGGGGTGCAGTGCAAATCTATTAATGTTCAATACTTCAAAAACGATTATTTTAACATTACATGCACTATTGGTAATCTGTGCTGATAATACGAATAAACTGATAGCCAAAAATGATTTTAAAACATCTGTTGATAAATCTAACGTTTGTGCCCAAGAATTCTATCTCTGGTGTCATAAGTAAATATTAGTAAATACATCTAAAATACAGTATATGTTATTTCTACAAAAACGTTAGCTACGACTATGGTCCTTTGATTAAAATAGATCATATATCTATCAAAAGAGTGTTTGAAACTAAATTCATAGGTGTCATACTCGATCAAAAGCTAACATGGGAACCGCATGTAGATAATATTGTATCAAGACTGAACAGTGTTTGTTTTGTTATCAGACATTAAAAAAAAACAGTGTCCCTGAGTGTGCTCAAACTTGCCTATCATGGACTAGTGCAAACTTATGGTTTGATTTTTTGGGAAAACTCAAGTCATGCCTATAGGGTTTTTATTATGCAGAAAAAAATTATCAGATGCCTGGTGGGGTGCAACCTCATGAAAGCTGTCGACAAATCTTCATCGAACTATCACCATGTCTGTATATATTTTTATTAACACTAATTATGATACCCATAGAAGAAATGATCTCCGCATACCATTCTCATGACTCGGCGTAGGACAAAATTCACCCTCTCATCAGGTTGTAATCTGTTACAACCATGTGGTTGGTATTCTTGGAAATATCACCAGTTTCAATGAGTTTAAAGTAAAATTATTGAAATACTTGAGTGCTAATGCTTTTTATTCAATCTTCTGCAGGACTTATTTATGTCTGATTTCCGTTAACTAGTCAGATAAGTTTTTGTACTACTTTGTGTAAAAACTTTAATGATGAACACATTATCTATCTATTTATCTTTGGATTATGTATCGCTCAATGAACAAATCATCAATTCCAAAATAGAGAATACATTTTTAGGGCTACATATAGATAATAATCTGAGATCAGCAAACTATGTAGAAAACTATCCTCAAGTTGCTACCCATAAGGACTATCTCCTCCACGATGGATTCTCTATCAGCAAGAAATGTATATTTCACACATTGTGAGTCTCACTTGCGCTATGAGATATGTTTCTGGGGTGCAAGTTCGCAAACTTTCATAAATGCTCAATGAACAAATTATCAATTCCAAAGTAGAGAATACATTTTTAGGGCTACATATAGATAATAATCTGAGATCAGCAAACTATGTAGAAAACTATCCTGAAGTTGCTACCCATAAGGACTATCTCCTCCACGATGGATTCTCTATCAGCAAGAAATGCATATTTCACACATTGTGAGTCTCACTTGCGCTATGAGATATGTCTCTGGGGTGCAAGTTCGCAAACTTTCATAAACGCAGTTTTTATACTACAAAAAAGGGCTCTGAGATATATATGTCAAGCAGGAATAAGAGATTCTTGTAGACCACTCTTTTTATCACTACGAATTTTACCCCTAGCTTGCCTCTTTATTTTAGAAGCAGTTTGTTTGATTCATAAAAACTACAAGGAGAACATTATGCATCATCGGTCGAAGTATGAAACTCGACTCATATATAACATCAGTCTTCCTATTCCCACAACTTCACTAATCAAATCCTCCATACTTTATCACTGTTCAACCATCTTCCTCTTCCCATCAGGAAAATAAGTAATAATGAAAAATTTCGTAAAGAGGTCAAAAAACTCCTTCTTCAGAGAGTCTATTACAATTCAGATGAATTCCTTCACAACTTATAATGAGAATTTCTGAGAAGTTAGATACATTGTGGATCCTTGACTATACTTTAGAGTTTTTGAATATGTATATATCATATTGGCCATGTTTATACCGTATCTTGGTATGCTGACTAATGATTATATTCCATCCAAATTCTGTTAGTCAGTGTGGTATAAACTGTGCACTTGGTCAAGTAACTAGCTTGGTTTGTTTGGTACAGAAATTTGTTGTGTACCAGACTATAATCTAAGTTGACTAAGATGGTGTAAACAGTATGATAAATTTTACCAACCGTTACTGTAAATTTTGGTTTGAAAGATTGCTAAGCGTTCTGTCATGGTTATCGCACTGGCTGAATGAACCGAATGGAAACAATAGCCATAAAAAAGAGAGCGAGAGAGAGAGTTAGTGAAAAATATGTTTTGAGATTCCTAACCTTAGTTTCCGCATCATTACCTCGGAAATTGTTTTATATATTTTTGTTAGAATTTTTTATATAAAATAAGTTGCTGTAGTTGAGAACCTCCTATAAAAAAGTTCAAAGGTATTGAAGAAACCAGTGCGTTTCTCCAAATATTTTTGGACAAGAAAATTATATAAATTTTGGATGGCAAAAAATTTAAACACCTAGACATTTACAAGAGCCTTGAAGAAGACTTCTTGAATAGGTACTTTACAAAAACTGCTGACATTGACAGATGACACAATTCCGAATTAGATAGCAGGTTTTAATAATAATAATAATAATAACATAGTCTTTATTTCATGGAATATTTCATATTTTTATACATAGTCAAAATACAAAAACCAAAAATGAAATAGGCGTCAAAAAAACAAGATCACATTTAACCATGTGAGTAGGATTAGAGCTATGTGAATGTATGTAGGAAATATTCGTCAAGAGAGTAAGGTTCAAGGTCGATAAGTAATTTCTTTACTCCCTTTTTGAATTTACTGATGCTATTCAGACTTTTTATATTGTTTGGTAGTTTATTAAAGAATTTTTTAGAGCCATATGATGGATGCTTTTCTGATAGTACTAATCTGTGTACCGGAAAATTCACATTTATATTTCGTGTTGGATATTTATGACTGTGCCTATATTCAGTAACATTTGTGTTCTTGAACAAATACAGAACACATTCATATATATATACAAATCATAAATTGTCATTGTGTTCTTCTTTTGAAAACACCTCTGCATGTTTCCCGAAATTTCATTTTAAACATAGCTCTAATCACTCTTTTTTGAATACAGAAAAGGTCATTAATGTTACTTTGACATCCCCAGAATATCATTCCAAATTTAGCACAGGATTCAAAATTTGGTTTAATTTTTAATGATTTTTCGTTAAGGTATTTGCTTATGACTCTAATGCTATAGCATATCTGGTTCAGTTTTGCTCCTAAGCTTAAAATATGGACGTTCCAAAGTAAATGTTCCTCTATGAAGACTCCCAGAAATTTGGTATTATTCTGAATTTTGATTTTATTGTTGAGTAAGTTTATATTCTCTGTTGTTTGGTTCTAAATAATATAGCGTTGGTTTTCTCGACATTTAGTATCAATTTATTTTTTGTAAACCATTCATAAATGTTTCTCGTGATGTCCTGAGTTTTTCGTATTAGGTCTGGATAGTCCGGACTTGAAACTATCAAATTAGTGTCATCTACATAATTAGTTAGGTGTGCATGAGTGTCATTTAAGATATCCAAAATATCATTCATGAAAATTATGAAAAGTACTGGTCCTGTAATGCTACCTTGAGGGACCCCTATATTGGTGTGTTGTAAGTTAGATTTGGTTGCATGTCCATCAGTTATAATTTTTACTCTTTGTTGACGATGTTTCAAATAGGATTCAAACCAATCTAAAGCATTTCCTCTAATACCATATTTTTCGAGTTTAATCAGTAGGTAGTCATGATTCAAACAGTCATATGCTTTAGAGAGGTCTAGGAAAATACCCAGCACGATTTCATTATTTTCTAATGATTCAAGGATTTTTCAGTGAACTGTGTGATTGCTGTTTCTACGGATCTGCCTTTATATATCCATGTTGACTTGTATTGAAAAACTTATGACGGTTCATATGATCCATTAGACGATCACACATAGCCATTTCGAAGAGCTTAGAGAATGATGGTAGGACACTAATTGGACGATAATTTTCGAATTGTTCACAATCCCCTTTTTTATGGATCGGGGTTATTAATGCAATTTTAAGTTGTTCTGGGAATACTCCATATTGGAGTGAGTTGTTCATTATATAACATAGTAAGCTTGCTATTGATCCTACACATAATTTTACCATACTAGTAGGGATGTCATCATCACCACATGTGTGCTTATTTTTTAGTCTATTTCCTAAATCCTTAATTTCATTTATTGATACTGGTTTGATGAACATCGATTGTGAGCTACTTGGGCTATTACAACTGAATTGTTTAGCTTCTAAATTTTCTAACAAACTAGGAATTATATTTAGAAGGAAGTCATTATACCTATTTGCAACATTGCTTGGTTCACCATTGAAAGCCGAATCTGTGAGATTTTGCTTTCCTACAATTTCATTGTGAATACTCCACATAGTTTTCATTTTGTTGTCTGAGTTAGTAATTTTATATTCATAGTTTTCTTTTCTTTTCCGAATTAACAATTCATTGTAATTTTTTTTCATAGCATTATATACATATTTAAGTTCTGGGCGGTTGTTTGATATAACTAACCAGACATTTAATTTATTTCTACACTCTTCTATTTCAGGATCCTTCCGCAGAGGTTGATTCTTTACTTCGATTCGTTTTATAGGGAAACAATCGTTGAAAATGTTTTTGAAGTGACTCATGAATTTCTCCCATTGTTCATTCACTTCGTTTTCCTTCAAGTTATATATGTCTGGCCAATTCTGATCAGCCAGTTTTTTAATGAAAATGTTTTTGTTCTTTGCCGAGAATGTTCTGATATATTTAAAAATTCTACTTTTAGTTTTATTTGTGAAACAGCAAATTTTTTGTGCAGTGTGATCTGAAATAGAAGAGTTCAGAATGTCTGTTGTATAACTGTCTTTCAGGTTTGTGAAAATATTGTCAATACATTTTTTTGAAGTTGGAGTTATTCTTGTGTATTCCTTGATGGTGAACACAAAAGAATAAGAGTTCAATAGAAGATTCATTTTAGTTATGTTTTCAACAGTATCCCTCAGTTCAATATTGAAATCACCAGCAATCAATATTACCTTATTCTCATCAGTTATTATCTCAAGCAGTTCTTCGAGTTTTCCGTAGAAAGGTCCTAGGTTTTCAGTATATAGGGGACGGTAGACACTTATAATTAAGAAATTAGTGTTATTTACCCTGCTTTCAATTGCGGCACACTCAAATACCTCACATTTTGATAATTTATTAATTTTTCCCACTGTTTTATAACTGATTCCATTTCGAATGTAGACAGCTGCTCCTCCATGTTTACCTTTTGGTCGACAGTAGTAGGAGGCCAATCTGAAGTTTTTAATACCATGTGTTTTTAACTCACTTTCAGTTTTCCAATGCTCCGTTGCTGCGAGACAGAGACAGTCGGGATGTTGGTCTAGTAGTGCGTTTACTGGATCTATGCTATTTCCTATTGATTGTAGATTTTGATGAATTAGGCTCACCGAGTGTTTGCTAATTGCTGTGTGTTTTAGTGTTTGAGTTGAGTCATGGTTCTTCTCATAGGTTTTCCTATTAATCAAAAATCCTCATTTCTTTGATAATTATGGTACTTTCTAAAATCGAAAGCGTCCCGAGCACACACTTCTAGGCCATGTGGATTTTTGTAAACTTCATCTTTAAATCGTTTGTCGATTCGAACATGAAGCATTTATTTTGTGATTCATCTGTGGGCAATTCTTTTACTGTAATTTCAGCATTTTTCAGGGTATCTTGTTCCTTGACATAATCCTTAATTTTTTCGGTAGTGATATGTCTTTGGATCCTATATAAGTATAGCCAAATTTTCCGTTCAGCTCCAAAAGCTTTGTAAAGAAGTTACTATTTTCCCGTTATATATATATATATATATATATATCAGACAAAAGCTCCCTGTAAAGAATTAAACTCCGCTTGACGGTAATAATAGGTCTAGAAATGCCATTCGTGTTCGTGATAAATCCGTTGGATTACATATATCTTAATAAAACAGACTGAACGCCTTCCGGAAACCACGCGAATAACGCCAAGCGTAGCTAACATAGCACGCCGGTATAACCTGCGCGGCTATAGCTCTCGAGAAAACATTTTCAACGAGCAAGCTGGGCGATATTCAAACGCCGCGAGATATTGCAGTCCTCCGAGAGAAGCCCGAGCCAGCAGTCCAGTCGAGCCAAGAGCATACGACACCGAACTGACGTCACGATAGAAGCCACCCAGTACCGTTGAGTCGAGACAGAGACGCACGCACCGAGCTGACGTCACAGCACGAAGGATTTTACAAGCTGGGTAATTATTCTGTGAAAGTATATTTTGTATCGCAATCGACAGAGTCCACAAAACGGCGCGCGCATATAAGTCGGTCGGGAGGTATTAGGAAAAGAGGGAGAAGCCGGCCGTAGTTCCGTTTCGACATATTTCAAAGAATTAGTAGCTTGCAGACCCCAGCAGAAGCAGTCACGCGTCCGAATAGTATCCAGAGTGAGAGCCAAAGACCGAAGCAGTCCACGACCGTCCCGGACCTTGCCGAAGCAGTGAGATCGGAGTTCGGGTAGATATGTTGGGTCAGGTAAAAGATATTTATTGATTGATTTATTGAGTGATTTACAAAATAAAGATACATTGGTAATACAAATAAGTAGTAAATATATCATAGTTTTATATACATATAAGCACCTAGGTCTTAGTAGGACCTGTATGTGCATACTAAAAATAATAATTATTGAAATAGTTGATATTGCAGTTTAGTGTATTATTACTATCTAATCTAAAAGTCAAAATACCTAAAAGTCAAAATACCTGTGTTATTACAATAGAATAGTGCTGTGGGGCTGGTGAAACAATATGTAATATATAAAGTAGTAGCAGAGATCAATTAAAGTAGAAGGTTATCCTTAAATAATGCTTGAGTATTGTGAGTAGTTTTTTATGATATGGATCTTACATTTTTCCGAAAACAGTTTATAGTTACCTATGTTTCTTATTTCTGGTGGAAAATATTGAATATTTTTGGAGCAAGACATCTTATAAAGTTGAGTCTTTGCGATAGAATGGCACTGATAATTGTTTACTTGTAACTTGTCTGGTATTGTACATGTGAGAGACGAAAGTTTTCATTTCCTGGTGTTTATATAAAAAGGTACAATTACTATGAAAATAAATCATCCTGACATTAGGAGTATCGGAGTTTTTATATAAATTTTCAGTTGGGTATAATTTGCCTTTGTGAAAGATTATTTTTAATAGATAATTATGTATAACATTGAGAGGACTCAATGCATTGCTATAAAGCCCTCCCCAGACCAAAATACCATATTTTATGATTGATTCTACTAGTGCTTTATAAACCATCAAAAGAAGCTTTTTATTTAAAAATTTTCTGAGTTCATAGAATTTATATATAAGTCTTCGTAATCTGTTAGTTAGATGGGTAATATGTTGATTCCATTTGAGATTTTTATCTATAGTTATTCCAAGATATTTAGTGGCTTCCGATTCTTTTAGTTCAAAGTTGGTACTGGGAATTTGAAGGGTACTGTAGTTGGGCCTATTGGAATTCGTTAGTGAAAATGCAATATATGTAGTTTTTTTGACATTTAGTGATAATTTGTTATGATCTAGCCAATTTTTTACATTGAGGATGCCATTTTCTGTTTTATTTTTTAGTTGGTTCCAATTTGTATCATGAAATATGAGAATTGTATCGTCGGCATAGGATATTATAGTGCCATCAATATGAGAATCTAATAGTGAGTTGAGATAAGTGATAAATAAAATTGGCCCTAGAGCGGTTCCTTGGGGAACGCAATTTGGATAGTTTCGTTATCACTTATTTCATCTCTTATTTTTACCTGTTGCTGCCTATCTGATAAGTAACTTTGGAAGATCTTCAACACAACACCACGAATACCATAGTGACAAAGCACATCAAGTAGTCTCTTGTGGGGTACTGTGTCGAAGGCCTTCATAGGTCAAGGAATACCCTATGCATTTCTTTTTATTGTCTAGGTTTTTTTTATGTTATCAATTAAATCAAACATGGCCTCAGAGGTACTGATTCCTTGCTGAAAACAATATTGTTTGTCGCTAAGAATTTTATTGCTAGTGAGATACTCATATAACCTGCTTTTAAGACATTTCTCAAAAATTTTGGAAAACATACTTATTAGGCTAATTGGTCGGTAGTTGACAATGTTATTTTTATTACCTGACTTAAAGATAGGTACAACAATAGATTTTTTGAAATCAGCTGGGACATCACCACATAAAAACATTGAATTGATTATATGGATTAAAGGTTCTAGAATATATTCATGGCAGCTTTTATGAGTTTGGTATTAACTCCATCATAGCCAGGGAACTACTATTTTCAATGATTTAATATGTTCTATCATTTCATTTTTTTATGCGGGTTTGAGAAACATTGATTTTTTTTTATTAGGATAATTATTATTTACATTTACTTTTGGGTCTTCAATATTTGCTGCCATTGTTATGCCTACATTTACATAATATTTATTACAAAAATTAGCCATGTCTTTATCAGTCTAAATGTTTTACCATTCTCATCGCTTATATCTATATTGTCATTTAATTTCAATTTGGTGTTATTTGTAGCCTCATTAATTGTTTCATAGATCTTTCTCATATTATGAGTGTTATTCGAAATCTTTTCAGAATAATATTTCGTTTTGCTTTAATTATAAGTTTGTTTAAAATATTTCTATAATTTTTATAGTCAGTGAAGAGGTCTGCATTTTGTCTGTTTTTGATAGCAATTTTTTTCAGATAATCTCTTTTTTTAATAGATGTTATAATAGCATTAGTTATCCAAGGTTTTATTTTGTTATGTTCTTTTACTTTGATTTTCTTACAAGTTTTACAAATATTGTTTACAGTGTAAAATTTATCACTAAAACATTTCCACGCTCTATTGGGGTCTTGGCATGAAAGTACATCATCCCATCTGACTTTTTTGATTAAAGTGTTAAACTTATTTTCGTCGAAAGATGTTATGCATTTATATGAAATGTTTGAGAAACTACTAGTATTGGCTACATCCTCAGAAATGAGTAAATGTATAGGGTAGTGATCAGTTATATTATGATTTATCAATGCTGGGTGAAATTCAAGTTTTTTGCAGTTAATATTTTTCTCACAAATATGTGATCTAAGCAACTTCTTGATTCTTGTGTTACTCTGGTAAATACATTAATGATTGATTCAAAACCAAAAGACATAAGTAAAGATAGATAGTTATTTGTGATTGTAGAATCAGTGTCCAAAATATCAATATTGAAATCCCTATCAGAATATCTATGTTTTTTTGCATTCTTCAACAGAAATAGTTGCAAGTCCTCCAGAAATGTTTTGTCCGAAGTAGATGGGGATCTATAGCAAGGCATTATGTTATATGATATATTATTTAAGTTTATTCTGATATTAGATATGGTTATTTGAGTCAATGGTAAAATTGTATGTTCTACTTTATAAGCTATTTTGTTATTTATAAAAATGAGAACGCCATCGTTTTGGTTCATTCTACTGTTATTGAAAATGGTTTGAAAACCTGGTATGCAATATGTCTCAACTGAAGGGTTATTTCTTGTTTCACCAAGGATTATTATGTCAATGTTTGTCAAGTTACATGTCTCCAGGAATATCAGAAGTTCATCAAAGTGTTTGCTAACACTTCTTATGTTAAAGTGCAAAATTTGCAGAAATTTATTCTTATTACTAAATTTATTTTTGAACTCTTCAATATCGTCAATCTTCATTTCTTGTTCTGTATTTGCTTCATTTTCTAAAATTTCTAACATTATTACTTCAGGAATATCCATAAATACCATTGATTATAATAACTAAAGAAAAATTTGTTGTGTAAGAAAAAAAAAACGAACAAGAGGAAGATAAAGCGAAATGAAATTGTTTCTTCAATTTTATTGGAATTTCACTTTTTTGAGTGATAATCAATACTGTTTTTTAGTCTTTGGAGATAGAATTTCATTGTTGGGCATTCTTTGTTGTATGCTTCATGATTTACATTGTGTCCTAAATTATATTTGTTTTGTAAGTACCACCGATGCGATGTGCGCATGATCGAACCAAAGCCGTAAGAGGCACATATGCATTTCAAAGCTGCGCTGGTAATTTCTGCATACGAGTCCGTACGATACCCCCCCACCGCAAGAGCTTTTGTTTGTTAAGTTCACCCCGCTTGCTTGAAACCAGCTTCCGCCGTGCTTGCCCTGTGTTTATTTGTTGTGATAACTTGAGGCCGCCGTCAGCCGCCCTTACTTACTGTATTTAAAGATTATTAATATACCTGTTTATCCTGTTTTTAGTATTCTTTCATTGACTATTCTGAGTAGAATTTAAACATCTAGTGCGCAGTCGCCACCCAGGTTCGCAACCCAGTTAAAGGCAATTAAAGCCTGCCTTGCTGGCCCTGTTACAGTGTCACGACTATATTGACCCCTGGAGAATCTTTCTTCACTGAGACTGCCTGGAGCCAAAGTGGCCTTTTCCACTATAAAGCTAAAGGTGGCGCCCGAGGAAAACCGAGAATAGTGAAAAGCGCCAAAGTTTGATGATAGGGGGAGAAACCCCTTTACAGCTTCATTGGTATTGTTTTCTCCAAAGTTTTTTGTGGGTCCCGTTTTCATTTTGTTCTTTCCATATCTGACAGTTGTAAATCCATGTTTATCATCTAGATCATTATTTATCTCTATGATTTCCCTCATTTTGTTTTCCTGGTGGTCTATAAGTTTTTTGTGTTCTTCTGTTGTTTTGTTTGGCTGGCCCTTTTTATTTACGGCATTTCCTAGCAAAATGTTGGGTATTTGTGTTTTTGTGGTGGTGTCTCTGGTATTTGAAGTTGCTGGTTTTTTGTTGGGTTCTAGCCGAGATAAATTAATTTTTTCTTGAAGTAACTGATTGTTACTTTTTAATAGTTTATTGTTTTCTAGTAGTAAATTGTATTTGTCATCTTTTTCCTTCATGATTTGCATGAGCATAATATTTTCATGTCTCAGTTTATGGATTTCACTCCATTCACTTTGGTTTAATTCACAGCACTGAATTCGCGATTCACAGATTTTTTTGCACTTTAACTTGTTTTTGATTGCACAGGATAAGTGGTATGCATTTCCACAAACTATGCATATAATGGTTTTGTTTGCTTTAGTTTGGCAACATTTGAATGTTTTTTCCCCAAAGTTTTCTTCAGCAATAGTGAGGAGCACATTAGTCTGGCTCTCACTCTCCGCCATCTTGAAAACAAACCTTTCTCTAGGTTACATGACTAAATAAATACCAAACCAGAACCAAGTGGGTTAATTAATCATTTGACAAAACACGATGTAATAAACGATTACTAAAACATTTGGTTTGAATTTGGTCATATACACTTGGTAAAGTTAGCAAATTTACATAGGGTATAAACGTGGCCACTATCTTTTTTTTTTTGTTACAGTATCTATATCTGCTGATTTTAATTTTTTATTTTACTTTATTTTAACTTATACAGTGTGCTGGTTTTAAAAATGTGTATGTAGCAATTTTTATCTCAGTTCTAAGTAGCTTTGTCAACAATACAGCATTTCTGATTAAATTGAATTGGCTTCTCAGACCGGAATCCTGAAAATACCATGGCAGTCAAAGTGTTATAATTATTTTTGGGGGGCATGAGTAATAGGATATTATTGACAATATAATTTGTTTTTGAATTGACAACATTTTAGTGTGCTTTCTGGGAATTGAAAGAAAATTATAAATGTTCTCCAACTTTATCAATGCAATTCACCCTTTAATTAAATTAATAAAAAATTCGATAAACTTTTTAGACCTCACTATAAAAAAAATCAGTAATAAACATAATTTTTCAATTTTTCATAAATTTCGTATATACAGACATCACAATTACATATAACAGTATGATACATAGATTAATCAATATTCCTCTTTCAGAAGAACATTTTGATAACGAATTAAATATAATTGAACAAATTGCAATTAACAACGGTTGTAGTTCAAACCTGATAGATATAATTTTTTCAAAAAAACGTTATAGAAAGCTTTAGGAGAAGTGTTTCCTACTCATGAGAGATGAGAGAAGGTTCGTATATTATTCAAAATTGATCTTGAGCACTAGCAGTTCCTCTTCTTCATTATAATTCTTGTATACCAAATTGACATAAAATGACTGGTAAGAGATATATTGATTCTTGGTCAAAAATCCTCTTTGGAATAATATTTTTGATAAGGAGCTAGACATTGCAACTTTTGATATATTGTTACAAAAATGAATACGTAATTACAGTGATGTAATGGCGGGTTTCCCGAAAAATCAATGGTTTTCTAGGTCACAACCGATAATTTTCTGAAACTAATTATCTCTATATAATTCATCGCACGTGAACTAGGGACAGCAAAGTTAGTAGTTGTTTTTACTGAATGTTACAAGTGATCAGATACAGTCGGGACTTGTGGCTCAGTGGTCTTGTGTTCACTGTTTCTACCCGGCGCGTGTTCGACTCTCGCAGCTGGTGAAAATTTTTGTATGGCCCCAAGAGTGGTTTTGGATCCCACTATAAAAGGTAAGGCCCCTGTGATCTTAACTCGTACAAGTTTTCATTAACTTCTGAGGGTTGGTCAAACAACTAAGAAAGCGCTTAAAAACAATTTTACCAAAGAGGCCTCGGTTTGAAAATGGTGGTGGGCAGGGACAGAATGGCTATGGACAAGGGGGCGGTGGCGGTGGTGGATATGGCCAACAATCCTATAGTACACAACCCTACGGCAGTGGCGGTCAATCGTACGGAGGTGGCGGTCAATCGTACGGTGGTGGAGGTCAAGGCTACAACCAATATGGAGGTGGAACCGGAGGTGGTGGTGGTGGAGGTGGTTATGAAAGTGGTGGCGGCTATTCCACTTCATATGCCAACTCTGGAGGAGCAGGAGGAGGATATGGTGGCGGCCAAGATTACTCTGGTGGTTATGGAGCTTCTCAGAGTGCAGGATATGGAGCACAGGGTGGTTACAGTAGCGGAGCACAAGGTGGATATAGCAGTCAGGCAGGCGGATACGAGAACAGGAGCGGCGGATATGCGTCAGCGGGTGGATATGGATATTGAGCAAGAGACAAAACCGTTCTTGTTAAAACTTAACCTACAGTGTGTGTCCAAATTTTGGAAGTATTCGTAGTGTTATTAAGGAAATTCAAAAACTTTTATTCGGTTCGAAGAAATATCCCTCTTGTGTCACTGCTCCATGTTTTAACTGATCTCTGTAGCGTTGATTAAACCATGAAGAGCTATGGGGATGAATAACAACAGTTTAGAGAATGGTATCTGACCAGTGCTATGGGTTACTCCAAAGTGATATATCTCATGGAATAAAAATTCTCTTCAAAGGATAATTTTATGGATTGATTTGAAACATTATTTTTTAATTATGAAACTAATTCAGAATTTGGGTTGTTTTTGTGATGACTATTATTGCCACATACAATGGAGTCAGTATAGTTTGAAAAGACTTCAAAAAATATTGTTTTTGGATTTTAAAAATGTAATGAGTAGGATTTTTTGTATTTGTGTATATTTAACTTAATATAATGATATCCCCAAATTATTACATAAAAGCAACCTCCCAAAATGGTTTAATGGAACCATGATTTCATGTAAAAAATAAAGATGATTCAGAACACATATTTTCCACATTATTACCTATGATGTAGTTTGATAGATCTGATGAGAAAGTGACATTAAAAATCGAATGAATCCACATAATTTATTGCAAAAACCACAGACTAATGGATTGCTTTTCATAAACAAGTTTTTTAATGTAGAACGAAAACATAAATGAGCGCAAACCTCTGCTGTTTTCAGCATTCATATTGGATGCTTCAAAAACGACTACTGGATAAAACAAAAGTTTTTTTTTTTATAATTCACAGTATTGTGCATGATATTTTAGTAGTGAAATGTGATTGATTTGATTGTCAGAGTACAGTGTTGTTTTTGTAAAATATGAATGAATAGAAAATAGAATAGAACAGGGCTTTATTTTCGGGAATAACAATCACAGTGACATTACATTTAAAAAAAAACATACATTATCACAGTAACCAGAATTAAATAAAATAGTGTCAGGTACAGTTGATTGAATAAATCTTGAGTCATTATATTAAATTTTTTGAATTTACCTCTACAGGATTCTTTGTAGTTTAGACATAGCAAAATCCTGATGGCTTTTTTTTTGTAGTTTAAAAATACTTTCTGCTCGGCTACTTTCTCCCCAGAAGATGATGCCAAAACGCATCACCGAGTGGAAGTTGGCAAAGTAAATGGTTCGCTTTGCACCCTCATCCAAATATGTCGATGTTACTCTAAATGCATAACAGATAGATAACAATTTGGTGCTGGTTTCCCTAATATGTTTTTCGAAATCTAAGTTTTGGTCAATGTGTATGCCAAGAAATTTTGTGTGTTCCGCTAGTGTTATTATCTGTGTTTGTACTTGAAGCATCTCAGGTATGTTATTGTTTTTCATTTTAGTCCTAAAGCAAATATAATTTGTTTTATCTTTGTTTAGTATGAGTTTGTTCATGGTAAACCATTTCTGTGCCTTTTCCAGTGTTTCATTTGAGATGTCTAAAAGATTGTTCAATGACCAACCCACCGTTAGAATGTTTGTGTCGTCTGCAAAATTCACTAAGTTAATATTTTCATTATTCACAATATCTAAGGCTAAATCATTTATGTAAAATATGAATAACAAAGGGCCCATGACACTACCTTGACCTACCACTGTCGTAATAATTAGCCATGAACCTCAGATTCGTAACAGTAACATACAAATATATGGAGGCCATGATGGAAATGATCAAGCAGCACTTTTCTGCATTGAGATAGTACAGTCATGTGAGGTAGTCCCTGGTAAATTATTACTTGCACAAGCTCTCATTAGGACAGACCAAGACATCCCTGTCAGATTTGCTAATGTATTATTTATGGAATAACAGTCCGAAAAGGGGATGTTACAGGAATATTTGAGCCAGTTGAGTAGGTAGCAGACTGTGAAACAAGTGGATACCCCGATGAAAGAGGTACAGCTGATGACGAGAAATTCTTGAATAATTTGTCACTGAAGGAATACGAAGCTGCCATGAAATTCATTATCGAAAAAAGTGATGTATTCGAGTCCGCAGTCACCAACAGGATGAACCAACCAGATCCAGCACAGGATAGACATCGGTCAAGCCCATCCGATTCGACAACCACCAAGAATATTACCATTTGCCAGGAAAAGCTTGTTGAGAAAATGACTAATGAAGTTATTGTGGAATCAGGGAGTCCATGATCCACCGCGGTGGTACTGGATTCCAAGAAGGATGGATCTACAAGATACTTTGTGGACTATAGGAAACTTGATAACGCCGCGAAGGACATCTACCCATTACCCCGAATCGACGATACACTGACCACATTAACAGATTCACAATCTTTTTCAATGCTGCACTTGAGAGCGTATACTGGCAAGTAGGCATACACGAAGACAATGAGGAAAGAACTGCGTTTACTATTGGTAGTTGACTGTATCAGTTTAATGTTATGCCTTTTGGTATCTGTAATGCCCGGCGACCTTCAAAAGATTGATGGAGCTGGTATTGCGTGGACTCACTTGGAAAACTTGCCTGGTGCATCTGGATGTAGTCATGATTATGGGAAGAAATTTTGAGGATCATCTGGCCAACCTGCGTGAAGTTTTTGAACGTTTAAGGAGTGCCAATCGCAGACAGAATCTTGAGAAGTGTTCCCTACTCCAGAAGCAAATGGATTCCTTGGTCTCAGAAGAAGGAATTCAAACAAACGAATCTAAAATACAGGCTATTCAAGACTGGCTGAGACCACAAGATAAACACAAGGTGACAAGCTTCCTAGGCCTGTGTACCTATTACTGCCGTTTTGTAGTAAAATTTTCAGATATCGTAGCTCAACTACATACGTTGACAGGATATCTGGTCAACTTTCACTGGTCTATAAAGCTTTCCGCTAGTTGAAGACAGCACTTTGTTCAAGTCCAATCTCGGCATACCCAAAGCAAAAGCGCCTGTTCATACTGGACATAGACTGGAGCTATATTATCACAGGTGCAAGATGGTCAGGAAAAAATAACCAGGAAGGAACTTCTAGCGAGTCAGGGCAGTATGTACACTTGGCATAACAAAACCATCACTGATCAGTCTGACCACATCAGTGTAGAATTAAATAAGGTTTAAAGAATGGTGTGATGCCAATCTCTTATCCTTTAATATAAATAAAACGAACATCATCACATTTAAATGTGATATCAAGGAAATCCCCTTGGAGAATGGAACAATTACAAATGTTGCAGAGAATAAGTTCTTAGGGCTACATATAGACGGAAAATTAAGGTTTGAAAGCCATATCAGTAAACTGTGTAAACAGCTAGCTGCAGGTTGCTTTTCTGTACGTGTCTCTAATGAGCTAGATATTGCTAAAGCTAAAAAAGTTTACTTTTCTTTGATTGAGACTCATCTATGCTATGGGATCTGCTTTTGGGGATTGTATTCACAGTACCTCTTCGACATGGTCTCTATTTTACAAAAAAGTGCTTTAATATATTTAGCCAAATATCACGATTTGTGACGTCCTTAATTGCTTGAACACAATGCCCTGTCTTTTCATTCTAGGGACAGTATGCCTCATAAACAAAAAATATAAGAATAAAATAAAAAAACACCTCAATAAACAACACACTATCCCTCCATTTTCCTCTCCCAACGCCCACATCAGCTCTTTCACAAAACTCACTAATCTACAGAAGCAGAAAAATATTCAATAATCTTCCCTTAACCATAAAAGAAATACATAATTGCATTCAATTCAGAAAAGAAGTAAAAAAAAATCTATTGAGACGGTGTTAGATAACATAAATTCCTAGAGCTCGGTGGGTAGGGGGAGTGTTCTTTTCATAAACAAAAAAAAGAAACTAGCGTTATGAAGTCAACTATGGAAAACATCAGAGCATCGTCTGAGGATGGAATATCATTCAGAAGAAGCACATCCCAAGCATCATCATCTGTACTTACAAGAAAAGGGTTTCCGATGACAAGAATCTAGCAGAAAGTAAGTAAAATTCCTTTGATGATTTCTTTCCCTTTCCTGCAACTGAAGTTATGGAATTGTACGACAACTGATAACAAGTCTAAGACTGTATGAGAAGAACGAGGTGAGTATGAATCACTATATAGGTATGAGGTCCTTACACTTTTTAGGTAACGTGGTATGTACTTCCTACGATGCAACTTCAGCACTACGCTGCCATCTCCCAATCACATTTTCCTAACAATTTGTCATCTAGAATTGAAATACACACTCCATTGATGAATCTGAGCTACAAATATCAATCTTAGGAACAGAAAGGACAAATCTGGGAACATTATAGAGATGAGGATACTCAACTCAACTGTATTGTTCCAATAATATTTCTCTGCTGAAATGACTTCCTAGATCATAGAATACACTTTATTAATCAAGCTGATCAATATAATATTAACTTTTTCGATAGGAGTGTTTTAACGAGTGGTTCTTTATCGTTTATTTAGATAAATGATGAGATTGGTATAATCCGATTATTTTACAGGTGATTGTTTGCACATATGTACATGCGTATTGTTTTACTACGATTTTATGGTTATTTCTTCCTTTAGGTACACATAATGGTTTGATATGTTGAATAAATTTCACAGTTTATGACTTATACATATGATACATATATATTGCTTTACTAATGTTCGTTTATTAATTTTGTCTTTAGCGAAAAATTATTATATTGGTATATTTAATTTATATTATAGGTAGATATATCGTTCTTCACTAACACTTATTTCAATCATTTATTTCAGGACTATAAGTATATATTTTAATGATGTTTTATTTTATTACTGGTAATTATTCCCCATATTATATTCTCCTCTTGTGCTCACTAATACCCGATATTAATCCTCTATTCATATGATATTATGCTATTGGTATATTTTATTGAATTTTCCCTATTTTGGTTTATACATACGCTCTATATATTTGTCTATCACATATTACTCATTATTTACCCACACACATCACCACCTCCGGAATAAACCCCGTCGAGGTACCCACACACATCACCACCTCCGGAATAAACCCCGTCGAGGTACCCACACACATCACCACCTCCGGAATAAACCCCGTTGAGGTACCCACACACATCACCACCTCCGGAATAAACCCCGTCGAGGTACCTACACACATCACCACCTCCGGAATAAACCCTTTGAGGTACCCACACAAATCACCACCTCCGGAATAAACCCCGTCGAGGTACCCACACACATCACCACCTCCGGAATAAACCCCGTTGAAGTACCCACACACATCACCTCCGGAATAAACCCCGTCGAGGTACCCACACACATCACTACCTCCGGAATAAACCCCGTTGAGGTACCCACACACACCACCACCTCCGGAATAAACCCCGTTGAGGTACCCACACCACACCACACTCCTCAGGAATCCACCCAGTGTAGTTCCATACTCCTCACTTTCGTTTCGGAATAAGTTTAGTGAATCCCCAAGGCCTATGTAGATTGACTGGTTTCAAGTATAGGGCGTAAACTCCAGGTGAAGGGGTATGGTTCACTATTTATTTGGAAAGGTTTGATCTTCCGATTGAGTTATTAAAGATTGACCCTCATAGATCAATAAAATCGTGGAGCAAATGTTTAACACACATTTATATATTGTCAAGTGCTAATATAGTTCTCTTCCTTAGGTACTGGGAAGAAGAGGACGGATCCAAAATGGAATTTACAAGTACAACACAAGTACCTTCGGGAAGTCCAGGTCCGTAACGAATAGAAATGATAACTACATTCGATTATTCGGAGTTTTCAACTCCTTTATTTGATATTAGCCATTCATTATCACAAACCAGTCAACTCAGTTAAATTATAGAGTCAGCATTTTCGGCCACGATTAGTCTGTGTCTTACTTATAACATCGAGTAAATAGAGAGTTTTAGCACAACTGTGAAATAGTGGAACTGAATATGTTTATCATTGTCTCATTGTTGCTTCTTGCCATAAATAAATCCCGGTTTAACGCAACATTAGTAATACTAAAAAGTGACCGTGGAAAGTAACGGGTTTGTGGGTAGGGGTGCACTCCAAAACATTCATGTCCATCAGCGGACGATGTCCTGCAAACTCCTTGAGTGGGGAGGTAATTATATTAGTGGACTATTCACACACGTTGTCGGGAGTAAATTCTATAGGAATTTGGGTAGGATATCAGACTAATGAATTTTTAGACAGTCTCACAAATTTGTATTTTGAATACCTTAATAAACAACAGTATGTCCTCCTGGACCTCAAAGAATATTGTAAAGATAGGAAAATTGAAATTTGATAATTGTTCCTGGTTTGAATCTAGAATACTTAATGGTGGAATATATCTAGGTCATATTAGTCGAAGCCTATCAGTACCACATTAAATCATCAAGTTATAGATATATATTGGTCTAGAATTGATTTTAGTACTTGACTACGGCTCAACACGACAGTTTAATAGCTAAATTGAGAAATGTTGAAATGAGTATGTTTGTAGTGCTACAATGTTACTCTCTGCTAAGCATGGATCCAGGCTTTACGCAAAGAACTCTATAAAAAAATAGAACGTACTGTAAAGAGTTGCCGAGGATGGTAACGGGTTGTCTAGTATGGGTGTCTCGGACCGGTCACTAGGTCCTGTGAGTCTAGCAACTCCTTGGTTGCGTGCTGGAAATGTACTATAGTCTTCATTCTCTCAATTGGCGATAATCGATCTATGAATATACCCGTGAAAAACACCGGCAAGGTATTTTGGGCATGAAACAATTTTTATTTTTTATTTTTTATGTTCTGGTTCCCACGAAAAGGGATATCCTGTAATGTTCAGAGAACATCGTGGGAACCAAGGGAAAGAAGGTAGGAGTTGGTGTTCTTCTTAAATTTCTGGAGGTTGTATGCCTAGGCAATGAGTTCCAAAGCCTCGCTGTTAGTTTGATGAGCGAGTCTGTGGAAAGTGATGTTCTGCAGGTCTCCAAAGTGACCAGAAGGGTGTGATGACTGAACTTGGCGGGTTAGTCTCGAAGAGACTGCCAAAGCAGGAACGATTGTTGATATTTCAGAAGAGCATAGCCCATGAAAATATCTATAAAATAGAGACAAATCGCCAACTTTTCTACGTGTTCCAGACAAGTGGCGAGTTTGTAGAGCATCACCGACGAGCAATTGCCCTTTTGGACAGAATCCAATAGCCTCAGGATATGTTTAGGTGCCCGCTCCAAATATGGGAACAGTATTCCAGGACAGGTCGGATCTGTGCCTTATAGATCATAAGCAGCTGAGTGGGGGTGAAATAGCTCTTGGCACGAAACAAAAACCAAGTTTTGGGATGCACTTTTGGCAATGGACCTCACGTGATTTTCCCAGGAAGGTTATTGCTGATAGTAATACCAAGCATCGATATGGATGACTTCAGTGGTATGGTTACTCCTGACAAAGTTATGTTAGGCACAGTGAGATCGGCTTTTCTAGAGAAAAGACATGCTTGTGTTTTGTTTGCATTGAATTCTACCAAGTTATTAGATCCCCACTCGAGAATTGTTGCTAAGTCCATATTTATATTATTAACATTTCTTCCTCGTTCATTTCTGGTTTCACAGGCTGATATAGGGGCCCTGGAGGAAGCGGTATGGAGGGTACTATCATCGCAAAGCTGTGTACTGGACATGAAGTTGCTTTCAACAGGTCGTTGATGTGAAGTAGAAATAGTGTCGGTCTGAGAATAGATCTCTTGGAACACCAGCATTTATGAGTAGAGTGTCAGATGAAACTCCATCGACCACTACATGGAGAGACCTGTTTGAGAGAAAACTAGCAAGCAGAGAACACAGCTGAGGGGCAAGCCATAAGGCGGAAGCTTGGCGAGAGTCCCTGGTGCCAAACTTCGATCGAGCGCTTGGAGATATCTAATGCCACAGCTAAAGTTTCTCCATACTTTTCAATAGATAGCTGCCATATATGTGAGGCGTAGCGAGCAGGTCACCAGTTGATCTCTGATGGCGGAAGCCATATTGCCTATCGTTGACAATTCCTGAGTCTTCCAGATATTTCATGAGCTTCGATGTTGATGGCTTTTTCCATGACCTTTGAAATAATAGATAGCAGTGCGATAGGTCTGTAGTTGCTAGGTAGGGCCTTTTGCCTTTTTAGGGACTGGCTGTACTCTTGCAATTTTCCAATTGGACGGAAATACCCCCAAATTGTAAGAGTGGTTGAACAACTTGCAAAGAACAGGTGTTAGTTCAGGGGCACATTTCTTGAGAACAATCGGCGGGATTCCGTCAGATCCACAGGCTTTGTTGGTGTTGAGACCCAGCAAAATCTTTCTGATAATGCGTTGGCGAAAGGTGATCCGGGCATGTGACTGTCAATAGGTGTAATGTTGGGGTTGTTTTCCGATGAATCAGAGTGGAATTTCCAGCAAATAGGTGCAAAGATATTGGCTTTTCCTGGGCAGTCGTTGCTAGTGTTCCATCTTATTTGGTTAGAGGAAATGAGCTGGAAGTGAAGTTTCTTCCCACATCTTTGGGCGAAAGACCAAAGTGAGCGGGATCCGTTAGGCCATTCAGCAAGTTTTGATCTTATTTTGGCATTGTGGGCATCTTTTGAGCATTCTATTGTCTCTTTGCATATGCCTCTAGCCTCGACATATGCTGCTCTGGTCTCAGGGCCGGATTTTTTAGCCATCGATGGTATGCTGCCTGTTTGGAAGCCACAGCTCTAGAGCAGTTTCTGTTAAACCAGGTCTCATCGGATGATGTTCTTCTTCGGTATTGGTATGTAAGTTTGCATCCCCAACATGATGATTTCAGAAATTGTCTCAGCACATGCGTGTTGGATCTACTGAAGAGAACAAACTCTCTTCCATGGAAATGCTGAGAAAAACATACGAAGACCTTCCCAGTCGGCCGAATTGTAATGCCACATGAGGCGGGGTGGTATTGTGCAGCTTCGATGGTAAATGGAAAGAGCATGTTGTGGAGATGAGGGTGTGATCAGAGTTTCCAAGTGGGGCACAAACTTCTATTATATATGGGTCAGGATTGGTGGTGAGGAAAAGATCTAGTGTATTGGCAGACTGGTTGTTGACATCAGGGATGCGGGTTGGTAGCTTCGACCAGTTGTTTTAGACCATGAGTGATGGCGAAGGCCTCGGCTTGACGACCCGCATCATCTGTTTTGTTAGAGAATTTGAGCCAGGCAGCGTTATGTACATTAAAGTCTCCCATGATTATGGTTTCAGCTGTTGGATGGTTCTCCTGAATGTAGTCCAGTTTGAGTGTTAAAAACTCAAAGAGGTCGTTATATGAAGGTTCATTAGGTGATAGGTAAAGGCAGCAGAGGAACTTAGTCAGTTTGGTATCAGATAGCTTGAACCACATCACATCAAAGTCTTTCGGTTCCAAACTCTCTTCACGCTGGCATGAAAGGTTAGCCTTAGCGTAAAGGCAGACTCCACCTTTGAACCTGAATCGAGAATGGAGTTCGTAACCAGGACAAAGCATATGGACCTTGTTGGTGGACGAGTTTACTTGTGTTTCTGTTAGAGCCAGAATATCCGGTTTTTTCGTCTGTAGGTGATGGTGGACGACATGTCACAACTACAGATATATTCCTATCACCTTTATATAATCCAATTTTCATCACTTCAGAAACACTTTACATAGCAGTATCAACTTAGATTCGAAACCAGAGACGATTTTTTATAAGCTGAACTCTTATAACTTGCAATATTACCTTGTGGAAAATGTAACGCCTTTAATCGTTGAATTGTTTTCAAACAAGTGGAGATTGTAACTCTTGGCTTTAATATATGTATTTATTTAAGTTTGTCTTTTATTTCTCTTCAGCTGAACAGAACTTTGTATCCTAAAGAACACAAAAAAAAAAATTACACAACGTGTGAAAATTGAGGGTCTTTCCTTTCAAGGGTCTCTCTATATAAGGCTGTGTGCCGACAAAAAAAAATGCTATACTAGGCTATCTTCGGAGAGTAGATGGATTGCAGATCCTGCTACCTTAGAAGTGGCGCTGACTGTCCAGACAATCACAACAAAAAAAAAAAAGGTAAAAAAAAAACAAAGGTTGAAAAAAAATTGAAAGTCGACCAGAAAATTTACCAACCAAATAAGACCGGGGTGGGTTCGGTTACACTATTGGTTATGAAAGCCTATTACACTCTAGATGAATTCTATCAAGACTCATTCACCTAATCTCAAAAATATATATTACCAAAGGAAACTGTGATTAAGTACAATTTTATAGTTTTTTTTATATTAGGTGTCACTGTTATTTGTTGTTTTACATATATACACATTTCCTGACTTAATTCTATTGTTTACCATTGTAAATTGTAATTTGAAACCATGCTTTGTCAATGAGAATATTATTTCTTCAGACAATGAAGTACTATTTCTTCTTCTTCCACAAATACCTATATGGAAGGGAGTTTCTGATCAGGACTGTTCATGCAGAAATGAAGTGGCTACCGAAGATGAAAAACCCAGAAGGAAAAGCTAAACCAGAACCATTTCAAAATCAGACATCGCCCAGGACGACTACTAAGATGCCTTATCTGGAGGACCATGTTTAGAAGCCTGTAAGCATTGTCAGCGAATTAAATGCCGTGAAGGAGTCGCCAATATTATACGAATAAGACCGTTAACTGAAGACGAATGGACTACCGCATACATGAGACAGGACCAAGAAACCGATCCAAACATTGGAATCATTCTAGATTGAAAAGAGGACGGAACTGGCAGATCCTCTTGGAAATATATTTCCAATAAAAATACCATGTTCAAGGCAATGTGGGATACAATTGGATTCTCTGGTTGTGGAAAATGGACTATTCAAACGAGTATGGGAGTCAGCTGATGGGAGGTCTTCACTTTTCCAATTGGTTTTGCCCAGGAAGAGGAAGAGCTGAAGTCTTGAAGGAAATTCATGAGGGAAAAATCAGGAGGACATCTGGGAGTCAATAAGACTTTAAACAAGATCAGGCAGAGGTTCTATTGGGTTCAATGTTGAGATGATGTGGAAAGCTAGTGCAGAAGATGTCCAGAGTGCGGGGCCACTAAACAAGGTCTAGGGATGAAATGAAGAAATACAACAGATTGACATTGATGTAAAATTGTAAAAAAAATTGTAAAATTGTTTTTAACCGCTTTCTTAGTTGTTTGACCAACCCTCAGAAGTTAATGAAAACTTGTACGAGTTAAGATCACAGGGACCTTACCTTTTATAGTGGACCATTTCCTGTAATGGATGATGGCAACAAATACATCCTTATTGCCGTGGACTATTTCAGGCTTAAGCCATTTCAGAACAGGACGCATCAACAATAACAAGGACATTGGTGGACATGTTCTCAAAATATGGAGTACCAATGGAGCTACATTTCGACCAATGAATGAATTTAGAGTCGAATACCAAAACTACTGTGTTTCACTCCCAGTCAGATGGCATGGTTGAAGGGTTCAACAGGACTATGGAAGAACATCTTTCCAAGGTTGTGGAAAAACATCGAAAGGATTGGGACAGGCACCTTCCCATGATTCAACAAAGCTTACACCGGCTAGCATTATATCCAGAAGGGAACTTCGATTGCTTCTTGGTATTCGGATCAACAAGCAACCAAGAGACTACGCAGACATGATGTTTCCAAAGGCCCACCAGCGTCATCTTCTACAAAGGAATCATACAAGATCCTGATCAGTTCCATTTGCTTGTTCAAGTGATTGTGTGCCATTAGGAGCCCAGTCACCCTGGTGAGTGACAGGATCTCTCTGGTAACTTTTTTCCTAGGCTCTTTATATGGAGCTTTGACTGTTTTTACCCTTCTGTAGCAATTCAACCATGGAATAGATATGCTGCTGAGAATTCACAATTAATGGTTCCAGTTCGATTGGAGACTTTCCCGATTCTATCATGGCTAGTCTCTCTACCTGTTCCTTCCCAGGAATATCCGAGTCTTCTAGTACTCAAATGAGGCTGATTTTTTTATTATATATATATATATATATATATATATATATATATATATATATGTATATATGTTTACATCAAATTCCTTTATTACTGTGTACAAATTGAAATTGATATAACAAAAATTTATAATTTTTCAAGATATTTACAAAAATAATTTATCAAAAACAAATTCAGTTTACTCACTTGGGAGGATTTACATCAGTTTCTCCTTTGGTGGCGGCTAATTGGGACTCGTGCGACTTACTTTTAGTAAGTGGATAATCAGGAATGAGAGTAGGTGCATTGCCTGTCAGATGTTTCCTCCTGGCAGGTGGTGTGGTGGGAAATTTCATACCTGGTGTAATATTTCAATCATGAAAAAATGTCACCAACCAAAATGTCAGTAACAAACATTTAAAGAAATATGAAAACACATGAAAGTTTGACACTGTGTATAGTCCACCACCAATTCAGCCATCAAAAATGATTATCATAAAACCCTTATTACACTATGACTTTTTCGTGCCTATTTGTCTGCCTGACTGCCGGTGGCTGAAATTTTAAACAAATACGCATGCGCGCGTGGCTATTTTGTTGATTGTTTCAGGCGTGAAAATAAATAGGACTGGTTCTATTTTTTCCGCCTGAATCGAGGGGATTTCAAGGACGTTTGTGAAAATGTCAGGTTTGCCAAAACAATAATTATCTATTGGACCTGACATAACCAACAAACAAATGAAATTAATCACATAGTTTTCGTTTTGTTCAGTATGACAGAAAATTAAAAAAAATCTTGTACCAGGTAAAGAAAAAGTTGAAACAAATAGTCCAGGTTTACTAAATTCCTTAATCATTTAAGGTAAATGTCAATTTTTCTAAGGTTTGCAGCTCTGAAATTAGCGCCCGAAACAATCATCAAAAAGGCACGGTGTAATAGTGCCAGTTATTTGGGGAAATTTAGCCAACAAATAGCCATGAAAATAAGCACAAAAATAGGAACGAAAAAGGCATAGTGTAATAAGGGTTCCACATTTAAAGTATTCCCCAATGGATATGTGCAAGACAAATCCATTTTCATGTTAGGAAAAAAAAATTGTGTATTTACTGTTAAAATGTCACTGATATATTTGATCATATAATAACTTCAGTTGGTGGTCCAATGAGGTTATCTCAAATATTTCTCAATGTCATAATCATTTCTAGTATCAAGCAATAATTAAAAATACATCGAATAGAAATAAATACTTCCAAGCAAGTGTTGCAACAAATGTTTTTTAATGTTGAAAAGCGAAACATTTTCAATTGAAAATTGATTAGAAAGATTTTTGAGAATTGAAAAGTTATTTTTTGTAATATCTAACCGAAAATAACTGATTTTATGAACATCCTGTTCATATCATCAAACAAATCAATGTTTTTTAATCTTCTGCAAAGTCATCATGAAGGTTTTGAGCCAGCTGACAGCTATACTTTGATAAATGAATACATGAATAATGAAAGAAAATAATTTTTTGGACATGAACAAGAGCTGATTGACCCATATTGTGAGACATCTATTACAATAACAAATATTATGTATACAGAACTATTTTACTTTTTGCTTTTATAGATATACAGAATAAATTTTATTTTTATTTATTGGAAACTTGTTCTCATGCTCAAGTGAACATTCTCCAACATTTGTTTGGGAGTTTTGTTTCGATGTTCAAAATTTAAGAAATATAGATAGATGAAATACTTATTTGGGTAACAAGTCAAGCTAAATATTGAATGTTACCGACAAAATATTCTTAGTTTGAATATAAAAAGAAAAATGAAATGGGGAATATCTTAACTCAAATAATGACAATCATTTTGCATGGCTAGATACACCTAAACATATAGAGTTGTTTCAATATGCACAACAATAAAGTGCACTTTCCCGAGCAGCGGAGAAAAATTCTTCATCCATAAGGTTAATTTTAACTGTAGAAAAACAAATAATTGATGCAATGCTTGTTGAAAGATCATAACACAATAAACATGACAAAAAAACACCAAACCTGACCTTAGTATTAGTTGGTAAAACCCAAATGAAGCTATTTTACTTCGCAAACATCACATCTCACTTCTTTAAAACATTGAATTTCCTATTATTCATATACTGAAATGCCATTCGGTAAAAATCCACACTACCTAAGCTTATAACTGAAAACAAAATGTGTACAAATGCATATCCAAGTTTTTCATTTTCCTTATTATCGATTTCAATAACACCTGAAGGATATTGTGGTCTCTTAAAAAGTACACATATTTCCAATCTTCAATCAAGACTAATTCAGAAACAAAGTCTCCTTGCATCTTAGATATCTATATACATATATCAAATTTAATTGATATTGAAAATAATCGTTTTATATTGGCAAGAAACCTACTGTTCATGAAGGTTTCCAGTTTTTTTCTGCATTCACTCATATTCATAAACTTCAACTCATATTCAAATATTGGTACTTGAAAAATCTATTTTTAATAATCGTAATTTATATTGCAGTGCCATAAAGAAAACTTCATAAAAGACGAAACGTAAGCAACAGCTTGATTGTGATTTCGATTGTTTTGGCCCTTACCCCAACCAAATTTAAAGTAACTAGGATCATTTTTTGTACATTATTATTGAGACAATAGAGTAATTATATCAACATTTAATTTTGAAAAACATTTGGGAGGAAGAAACGTTATTATTGTGTCCAACCAACCTTTTTGATGTCACACCACACTGATATATATTGTTAAATGCTATGTTATTCCAACGAAGTTACTTTACGTGGCTTGTGGTAGGTGTTGGTAGAAAATGTAACGTAAGAAAAAAGCGTTATGCCCCCTCCATGCGACTTTCTCTGTCTCTTTCTATTATATAAGAGTATGTGTGACAACTACACTTGGTCCTGTCAGAATTAAATGTCAATACATTCATTTCCTACATAGGGAAATAGGAAATGGAAAATTGATGGAATAAGGGATTTTGAATTCACTACATTTGATATTTGTATTCAAATATACCTTTTTCAGCATGTTAGAAAGCCTCAGTTTTTCAAGTAAGGCAATGAATAATTTGATTGTGTCATTTTCTGTATAACAATAAAAGTCCTTGTAGAGGCTCGGGTTCGATCTCATACCAAGGAACCTTTTTTTTTTAATTGGTTCTAGATACAAACATATTTGATCTGATGGTGAAAAATTTATAAATATTTCAGATTTTTGGGTGAGTTCAAGAGCAGTGAATGAATAAATCTGTAAAACGAAGCATTTAGGAATGGTACAGCCTGTTAAATGAGCCAAGTAAGGCCGTGAATCATTTAACTCCCATATTCTCGGACAATCAATAAATGTTGTGGAGAAGTGGGTAGATAACCAGACTGTCACGTGGAGTCAAGCAATGTCGGGCACGGTTCGTACTTGGATGGGTGACCGCTTGGGCATACCGCGTGTCGTCGTTGCCTTTTTGCTATTTTTTTTAATGATCATAGATCAAATTTTTATTTATTCAATATTTCGATAATCAATGAGAACCACTTTTAAAAATACTTTTTTTTGTCAAAATCAGTTCCAGCTACAATAATATTTTATTTCTTAGTGAAAAAATTATATATATTTTATGTTTTTGAGTGAGTTCAAGAGCAGTGAATAATCAGTATGAATGAATGAATCTATAAAATGATTCCTTCAATTTTGGATCAAGAAGAATGTAACTTTCCACGTTGAAAATTCGAATATAACATGAATTATGATAGTTCTATTCAGTTTTTAATGTGATTCGGGAAATATTCTCATCAAATATCATTCGTGCTAGAGGATTTTATCGCAATTTTTTTAAAATTTGTCCTCAAGCATTTTATCTCTAGGAAATTTAACTCGTGCAATTTGCGGCCAGATAATAAGACCGCAAATCGCACTCAGTAAAATTTCCAGGCAAAATGTTTCCTCGAAAATTTCAAAAAAATGGAGCGATAAAACCCCTAGCATTTATGATATTACCCTTGATAAAACCTCTTGCACTTATATTACCCTCGATACATGAGCGGTAGGGTATCTATGCGAATACAAGTCGGATATTATCGTTGAGTGGTAATACGTAGAAGATATTTTTGTTTGAAAATATGAACAGGATGTTCATAAAATCAAATGTGGAATCATCTGCGACTGAAAGATAAACTTTCTATTCAATATTCAATTAAGAATGTTTCCCTTTTCAGTATTTTTGTTTATTTTATATTTCAGGCACCTGGAACTATCCAAAAAATCACCGAATACTTTTGGTTTGTACTTGTACAATTTACTTCCACAGAAGTTGAGGAGTTTATCAACACATATTTTTAAACGAAAACTAAAAAATGTTCTTGTTGATCTATGTCCTTATACAACACAAGAATTCAGTAGCAATTTAGCTTTAATTTAGTTATACAACATTTAACAGATTATCATATAGAGTTTTATTTGCATGTTTGTATGTTTCTATGACTTATAATATTTGTAAGTGTTAGACCTTTTTTACTGCTTTTATTGACTTTTTACTCCTATATGTGATCTTACAGGATGAATAAACTATTGTATTGTTGTGTATTGTATCCTTTTTTGGACATAATTTCTTATGTTTTTTGTATGCCGAAGTTGGATTAATGGTTTACATTCAATATGTGGCACACCAATCACAAGAAGTTTTTTTCAGTGTATGTACTGATTTCAGTGAATGTACTGATGTACAGTGTATGTACTGACAGTGTATGTACTGATAGTGTAAATGGTTTTGATTTTTATTCTATAGATTAATTTATACTATATCTAATGTATTTTTTGTACTGTTGATTTTTCCCATCCTGTAATTGGCTTCGGCTGTTGGATGGTGTATGAATAAAATAAAATAATATAACGGATAGTATTATCAGGAATAAAATACCTTTTACTGTAGCGGAGGAGTTTGGAAAATGGATATATAGCTATAGTATTGCTTGGCATTATGTGACGATTTCAGTCAACACCTACTGCAAGCCGCCTAAAGGAACTTCTTTCCTGACGAGGGTTCCCCGACCGCACAAGTTTTTTTTTTCAATGACGATTTGGCACATGGAATCTCAATTATTTATCACAGATATACATCTAAGAATTGAATATTTAATTTTTTTAACAATTAAACAAAATGTATTGAAAAATATTTTTCCAGGTCTTTATTATCTATCAGGGAAAATACTTTGCAATAGATTCTTCAGGTAGAGTTAAACTAAACTGTTCTTCGAATATCGGGCAATTATTAAAACAAAACAATTTTTATTTATTATATTTTTATAGTTTTTTTTTCCATTTTGCCATATATTAAATAATTTTCTTCCAGATTTTATGTGAACATATTTATACACACTGAATGAGACAGTCACAACATTTAGAAAATGTATTAAGTATATAATATTTGAAAAGTAAGCCAAATAAAAAAATTCATGGTGCTAACACGATCTTTATAACTTTTTACTTTTAAATATTTAGCTTTTTTCTTATTCTTATGGAGCAGGTACGAATATTTTCACTTAAAAGTTGAAATAAAATGATTCAACATCATTTTATATTTCAATTGAAAAAAATATAATTAATCTCATCAAAAATTGTATTTTGTATGTGGTACCTATTTTCGAAGAAAATATTAAAGAAAACTATAGTTTAAATACTACACTTAAAAATGAATTGAAAATAGTCTTTGAGACTCTTGACAGTTTTGACGAGGAACATAAACAATAACTTAATATTACTTTTGAAATAAGTTCCTGTGATATATCTGAAATACACCTGGATTTTTTTCAAAAACCTCTTTAATGAATATACCGAGTAGTTATTGAAATCAAACCATCAATTTCTACAGAATAAACCGTTTTAAAAACTCTAGGATTTCCTTTTTTTGCGTGATATAGGCATTTTTATATCTTATCTGTTAGTTAGTTAGTCTTTATTCGTTCATGTGTACAATACATAATACCCAAACGGGTGTGGATCATGTCAATAATATGAATAAAAATTATAGATAAAAGAAGAGAAACCCAAAAGAGGATATAAAAATCTTATGGCTAAAGTTATACATTAAAAAGGTATCTTATGCCTATGGTACACATTTTATAAGATTATCACATATATATATAATACTAAGATTATACCGGGTGAGTGAAATTCGAGTAGATGCATGGGGATCTCGGAAACGGTAAGAGCTACAGAGAGGGTTAAATGGAGGCAAAGTTGCGTATTATGGAGCTCATTACTATGATGTTGAAAAATCTGAGCTAGCCCTCTCACTTTCAGAGATTACAGGAAAAAACTAAAAATTTTATTTTTGTTTTTACTTATATCTGCTTTAATACAATAGATTTCCAGAAACTGTTTGCACTTTGTCGTTGCAACTTTCAATGGTCTGTAAAAATATGTGAACGAAAGTGTTCTACAGGGTGTTGTTTTCCCTGGGCCACCACTAACTATGAAATTTTAAATACGGACCTGGATTTTTTATCACTTTTTTTAAGCCTTCACAATCATGACTATGACCATTGAAGCCAAAAAAAAAGTGATAAAAAATCCAGGTCCGTATTTAAAATTTCATAGTTAAGGGGGCCCAGGAAAAACAACACCCTGTAGAACACTTTCATTTACATATTTGTACAGCCCATTGAAAGATGCAATGACAAAGTCAAACAGTTTCTGAAATCTATTGTATTAAAGCAGATATAAGTAAAAACAAAATGAAATTTTCGTTTTTCCTGTAATCTCTGAAAGTGAGAGGGCTAGCTCAGATTTTCCAACATCATAGTAATGAGCTCCATAATACGCAACTTCGCCTCCATTTAACCCTCTCTGTAGCTCTTACCGTTTCCGAGATCCCCATGCATCTACTCGAATTTTACTCACCCGGTATAGGACTATCTCCAAAATATTCCTCCAGTTTATAGTAAGCCTTTTGTATTAATGTCTGCTTTAGATGGTGCTTCATTTTATTTATTGCCATTTTTTTAAGATTATCGGACAAGTTATTGAAAATTTTTTAAACTGGGAATTTTACATTTCTTTGAATATAAGTGTATTTTTTTAAATATGTGATTAGATGTTGTTTGAATCTAGTATTGTACTCATGTTCTAGTGTTTTGAAGAGTTCATTATTTTCCTTTACAAAAATTACTGCTTCATAAATATAGAAGCCCACAAGAGTAAGTACATTTACTTTTGAAAAAATAGTTCTGCAGCTATCGGTTTGTTTCATACTCAGTATATTCCTCAAACAACTTTTTTGGGTTACTAAAATTCTGTGGGCATCTGTAGAACTAGCCCAAAAATTTACAAAATTTAATACGTGGATAATACATAGATATAAAAATGAATTTAAAAATACAAAAGCAAAGTTTTAAATAAAAAATAATATCAAGATGAAAAATCTTGATTGAAGCCCAGGACTCGAAATGATGGCGCATTTGCTGTTTCAGTTGGGGGAAAACCCGGAAAAACCCACAACACCATCAGAATTCAGATCAACTTTCTCATAGAAAAGGACACATGCTCCCTGGGAGATGAGAGAATCAATCTTGGAAAATAACACGGGAGTCATCGAAGAGGTGCCAACAATTAGAATAAGGGTGTTTGCAATATGCCGTATAGTGTCCATTGGAAATGCTGCCGCTATGTTTAGATATGGCGCAGATATTATAAAGAGTATTCATTCCATCCTGAGCAGAATATTGGTTCAAATTCAAATTTTGTATGGGAAAATTAATCACATTGTCCAATTTACTGCCGTCAGTCAAAGAAACACGTTTTAAATGTATAACAAAATTTTTTGGAAATGTTTGTATACGAATCATCTTTTTGAATCCCCTTTTCATTCCACAAGTTGAACAGTATGGGCTCGCATCGTCAGTCAAAGTCTCCTCTTCTGTCAACAGTTCAATACATTGTGTTAAATTCACGACTTCGTTTGGCAAGTCTGGAATAGGGATTGAAAGTACCCAGAAAGGTCCAAAAGTAAAGGAGCAGTAATTACAAAAATAACATCTCAATATCTAACATGATATTGGACATATGCATGATACACAATTAATGCAGCCTCTATGTTTACTGACTGAGCCAATACCTTAAGTGCATAGCAATAGCTTGCCATATTTCGTGCTAGGTGGTCAATGTGTTTTTTCCAATCCAATCTAGAATCTATTGTAATTCCTAATAATTTTACAGAAGGAGCAGCTGTAATTTCATCTCTATCAGTAGAGTAGTGGAAATGTTTATTCTGTTGCGTATAATAAAACTTCATGAGTTGAGTTTTGTTGATATTCATTTGCAGATTATTCATTGCAAACTCATTTTATTGTATATTGAGAGAATTCGATATGTTGTTTTTTATATCATTTCCAGATATGTCACTGAATATTATAGAGGTGTCATCTGCAAATTGAAAAATTGTTTGGTCAACTATATGAGGCAAATTATTGATATATAAAATAAACATTAGTGGCCCGAGTATGGAGCCTTGTGAAATACCCACTTTGATTTTTTTCTTATCAGATTTAATCAATTCGTCTTTTCCATCTCTTTCTGTTAGATATTGAAATCTATTTGTAATGTACGAGCGTATTAATTCCAAGAAAACTCCTCTTATTCCAAAATATTCGAGTTTTTTTTAAAGTGTAGTGTGGTTGACCTTATCGAATGCCTTAGAAAGATCTATACATACTGCTATAGTTTCATTTTTATTGTTCAATGAGTTCAATATCGTAGTAAGGGCATTGTATAAAGCAAGTGGATTACCTTTATAAACCTTTTGAAATTAAATCAGTTTGTGACTCTCGACAAAAGTTACAATTCTTGAATATATTATTTTTTAAAGACCTTACTGATATTTGATAAAAGAGCTATTGGACGATAATTCTGCCAATTTGTTTTATCTCCTTTTTTATAAATAGCCCTGATTACAGCAATCTTCAACTTAGCTGGGAAAATTCCTTTGATCAACATGAGGTTTATTATGTAGCTGAGAGGATGACTAATCAGCTCACCTACATATTGTAATACTTTAATAGGTATCTCATCGTCTCCTACTGATTTTTTGTTTTCAATGAGGTAATCATATCATATATTTCGTTTCAGTCACAAGAACAATGAATTTAGCATGCTTATATTTTGTTTTTCCTGGAAGTTATTCGTTGATAAATCCATACATTGATTAGTGAAATTTTCATATGCTTTATCTAGGATTGTTGTGGCTTTGTTTCCATTTGCGGATTCAATTATTAAAACTGTTTTTTTTGGTGTAATTTTTGACTAGGTTCCAAACAGCTTTACTTTTATTTTGAGCGTTTCAACATACACATGATTTGTATTTTTTTTCAGCTTTTTTAATGATTTTTTTTCAATATATTTGTATTTTGTTAAATTTTTTCTTCCCTTTTAACAGTTACTTTTTATTTTTTAAATTTTACGAAAGGTGACAAGTCTGTCGCTCAAACATCAATTCTACTAGAAAAATATCAAAAAAATGTATGGAAACATAACTATTTCAGCTATTTAGATTTAGGAAAACAAAAAATACTATATTTTCAAATGAATAATCAATCCAACTTTTTCAATCCTGAAATTATTGAAATCACTAACGAGAAAAGGGATATTTTTCAGTAGAACTAGAATGGCGCGAATTTGAACAAATAACAAATCATCGCAAAAACATGTCCCATGCACATGCATACCTTTCCCCTTGCCTTGCCCGGGGGGAGTAAGAGGAGGCCCAAGCACACACTGAGCATTCAAAGAGTTGATGCTAGACACTGAAGATGACGGAGGGATATTCGCACCTCCCCTGTTGTTATTATTATTCAAGATTAGGCTCTCTTCCGATGGTACAGAAGCCCTAGCAGCCCTCGAACGCGCTGGCCTTGGTGATAGACCCCCTTTGAGCTGATGATGGCGGTCCCAAGAGTCCCAATACAAAAGCATATCAGAACTATCTTTGTCTCCTCTTTTTAATACATCTGAAAATAAAATATGGGTGAAAATGTCATAAGAACTACCCCATCAAGGAGGATACATGAATAAAGAAATTACAGTGCAGCTATAAAGTCTATCTCTTTCAGTAGTGCCGTCTGGTGAAATGAGTGGGAATGTTTCATTAATATATATTTTATTAGCTAACCAGAACATTTGTGCTACATACAAAAAGAGACAAATTATAATAAACCTCTGAGCTCAAGCAAATGTCATATGATTCAAGCTATCTCTAGTGATTTTTCCAATTCGATTCTATCAAAAACACTACTATTATTATGCCTTTATTACGCATCCATAATTTTGAAACCATCTAATCACGATGATGCCACGATGATATATTATTAATATAATAATCATTACTGTTCTATTGGTGGAAAAATTACAGAAAACATATCTCTACAAGTTGATCCATTAGCTCACTTTCAAGGTCCTTTTATAGCTGATTCTCTAGTACTCCACGATACCGATTTAACTGAATTGAGAAATACTATAACAACTTTCAAAAATAAAACTACTTCAGGCATTGATGATATCTCTGTACGAATATTTGAAAATCTACCAGAAAATGCACTTAATATCCTGGATCATCTAATAAATAAAACTTTTCACAATGGTACATTTCCTGATTTCCTGAAAATATCTGTAGTAATTCCCCTGCATAAGGGTGGTGACCGTGACGATACATCCAACTATATACCTATCTCTCTCATTCCTATATTAGCAAAAATTATTGAGAAGTTGGTGAAGATTAGATTATCTACATTCTTAGTTAAAAAGCAGATCATCACAAATGTCTAGTTCGGCTTTCAAGCTAGAAAAGGTACAAATGATGCAATTTTTTCTTTTTTGTATGACGTATATACTGAAATAAATCGAGGTGAAGCTACTGCGGCGGTATTCTGTGATTTATCAAAGGCGTTCGACTGTGTGAACCACAGAATACTGTTACGAAAGCTTTACCACTATGGCGTTAGGGGTGTCTCTCAGGAATGGTTTGAATCATATCTCTCAGGTCGAAGCCAAGTTGTTAAAACGACAACATACTCCGATGAGTTGCCCGTAGAATGTGGTGTGCCTCAGGGGTCAATACTCGGACCAACTCTCTTCTTACTCTACATAAATGACTTGGCCAGAATAAACATTTCAGGAAAAATAACACTGTTTGCGGATGATACAAGTATATTCTGGAATAATAAAGATCCCGAAACACTTCTTGAAATTATCAAGGATGATATGTGTGAGGTGAAAAGATGGTGCGACTCAAACCAGTTAGCTATGAATATGGCAAAAACTAATATTATGTCTTTCAAAGGTGAATTAGATGAGCTGATCATGGGTGATGATATTATAGGAAACACTAAACATACAATATTTCTAGTTGTTCATATTGATTGTAGAATAAAATTTGATGAACATGTTTCAATTTTAAATAAAAAATTGTCTTCTGGATGTTATGCAGTAAGAGTAACATCGAAGGTTGTGTACTTTAGTAGAATCCCACTTGAGATATGGAATCCCATTCTGGGGGGTGTGTAATATGAATCTCATAGACTCTGTTTTTGTACTATAAAAACGTGCAGTAAAATATATGTGCAAAGCAAAAATTCGTGATTCCTGTAAACCTCTTTTTGTTAAACACAAAACGTTAACAGTATTTGCAATTTTTGTTATGGAAATGGTATGTCTAATTAAAAAACATATTCACAAATTTGACACTACCTACACACGTCCCGCCACCCGTCAAGCTGGCAACATTAAACTCTCGATTCCATCACTGACACTAATTAAAGATTCAGTAATTTATGGAGACGGTAAGATGTTCAATCACTTACCAAAACACATCAAAGAAATAAGATCCACAGAACATTTCAGAAAGGGAGTAAAAGCCCTCCTGTTGGATAAACCCTATTATAGTTTACAAGAATTTTATAATGAAGCATTCTAACTCAAGCTTGTTTTAATATGTTGTAAGATGTTTCTCATGTGCTAGATTTTATATATTGTAGGAGACATTCTAGTACAATGTCGGTGTCGACTTATTGTCCCATTTCTTCTTTTTGTGTGTGTATTTTACTTTACTTTAATTTAAGATTGTTTTAGGCCCTTACTTTGTCAACAAGATTTTGTATCTTTGAACAATAACGCATATTCATTCATTATTAGCTAGACATGACAAGTTTGACTTCCCTAGGTGATTGTAAGTCCACAATTTTCTTTCCAAAACTCATTAACGATATGATCAATGACTCAAACAATGGCTTAGTTTTACTGTAAACCAGGATCTATGTGAGCTCGTTTGGAGGATTATGTAAAGGGTTTTGGGGATGTCATATTTTGGTAATGCTGCATAGGGTTGATGTTCTGCAGGCTCTCGGCAACTTGAATTAATTACATGTACCGGGTTATTCACTATAAATTACCCACCCCTTATACCATCGTTATTATTGCCTATAGAAAAAAAAATTAAATGTAAAAGTTGTGTGGTTATGACTGAATTTTGATAAAATGCTATCATAAATACAGGACCGTGCAGATTTCAGGGGATAAAAAAATATATTTTTTAAATGGGATACCCTGTACACTTGAGAGCAAAAAAATCGACCCTCTTGCTCTTAATGAAATTAATATTGCTTACTAATCTTTAGTTATTTAGCGATCATAAACTATTACACGGGTAAATGAATATCTATTTCGGACAAATATACTCCGTTTTTCATTTTGGAAACATATATCCTTAACTGAGCTTGAACTTAAACTGTTACGGTGGGTCGATTTTTTTGCCTGTAAGTGATTTCAAAAATATACCATATGTTACCCCTATCTTATACCATTTTTGAGTCATTAAACGTCGAATAACTTAGTTAGACTAGTTGTTACTCTAAATACCTATCCTATGAGAGTTTTTAAAGTAAGCTATGAAAATGATAACTATGTTATGTTTGTTTAGTGACATTATTTAATGGAATAATCAAAATGGTTTGCAGTGAGGAAGAAAAAGTTCAAATAAATACTTGTTATATACAAAACAACAAAAATAAACGTGCAGCAAAAAGTGCATGTAGGGTGTTGTATCCAAATCGTCCAACACCGTCAGAAAATACATACAAAAATATTTATCAAAAGGTGAATCATACCTTCAGTATTAGTAGAAAAAAGCGTGTAGTCCAAGAAAACCAGGAAGAACAGCTAGATATACTGCTTCATTTCAAAGGTAAGTCTATCCATATTAATTCGCGAATACACTTTTTTGAAACATTGTATTATTTTTTAGAAAATTCGGTATGTAGTTAAAAAAATGTAGCCGATCAATTTGGTAAAAGTTTTTCTAAAATCCAACGTACTGTGAAGATGAACAACTGCAAACCATATAAAAAATTTCCCATACAAGTTTTAACAGAGACTCATAAGAGGAAACGGCTGGAATGTTGCCAACAGATGATTCAAAATTTGAATGAAGATCCCGATTATTTAACTAAAATATTATGGACTGATGAGTCATCCTTTTCTATGACAGAAGTTTTCAATAGGAAAAATCAAAGGTCCTGGGGAAAAAAAGAACAGAAAAATATTGGTAAAACAAATAAAGAATACAGGAAGAAAAACTGTTGGCGTTTGGTACGGAATTTTTAGAAATACAATTGTTGGCCCTAAATTGTATGATTATATACTAACAGGAGTTACTTATCAAGAAATACTCATCCCAGAAGTAGAAAATATTCTTTCACATAATTTTTTGGAAGCCGAGCTTGCCAGTATGATTTGGATGAAAGGTGGGACAACCACGCATAGTGTCCTACCCATTCAAGAACATTTGAATAGTGTATTCCCAATATGGATAAGAAATAATGGAAGTATTAGATGGCCACCTAACACTCCGGACTTGACCCCTATGGATTCATTTTTCTGGGGTTTTCTAAGACATTGTTAATAATAATATTCAACTCATTAAAGGCAAGATTCGACTTGAAATATAGAATCTGCATTGACAATAATGGTGGACACATTGAACATATTTTATGAGTTATCATATTATTTAAATTTCCTAAATAAACCTTTGTTATCTATTTTTGTATATATATTTGAACTTTTTCTTCCTCATTGTAAACCATTTTGATTAATCCATTAAAGAAATGTCACTAAACAAACATATTATAGTTGTCATTTTCATAGCTTACTTTAAAAAATTTAACTTTCATAGGATAACTAAGTTATTCGACTTTTAATAACTCAAAAACGGTATAAGATAGGGGTAACATATGGTATATTCTCAAAATCAGAAAAAAAAGATAATTCCAAAAATTCAAGAATATAAAGGGTATCCCATTAAAAAAATATCCCCTGAAATCTGCATGCTACTGTATTTTTGATCAAAATTCAGTCAATAACCACATAACTTTTACATTTAACTTATTTTTTCAATAGGCAATAATAACGATGATAAGGGATGGGTAATTTATAGTGAATAACCCGGTACATAATCCAGAAGTGGGCGACGAATCATTTTAAATATTTGAGCAGCAGATTAGATACTCATTCCTGTGATTTACACTGATGATACATTAAACAGGGAGCTGGAGGAAGTTGAGTTTGCAAAATATGAGCACCGCATTCTATCAACTGATACAAGCTCAGAACAGTTTATAGATTAATATTATGGATGTTTCCAGAAACTGTATTTGCTAAATTTGTTTATCCCTCTTGCCCCAACATATCATGAAAATTGATTGAGCACATGCTATGGCATTATTTTAATGACAATTCCACTCACGTATAATAATTCTCATTTGTGAGTACAAAAATCCTAGTTTACTATCGGCTAAATAGGAAGGAACAGAAATGTAAGTGGATAATAAAATCGGATAAATTACGTTACCGTAGCAGCACTAGCATTTATTGTTCGTTTATCAAGCATTGCACGTTTCATCAGTTTGACAATTGTAAATGTCAAAAACAGAATTAAACACCAAATAATATTACAGTAAGTATGTCGAGATTTGGAAATATTTGCGAGGCAGAAATAATAAGGGCGATTGAAAAATCAATTCCAGAAAATATAAAAAAAAGTAATTCCTCCATTTGGAAACAATTTAGCGAATTTTGTAAACAACGAAACTTCAATTTGGAAACTGAACAGTCAGTGGAAAATGTAGCAGGAATATTGATGGACTGGGGTTTTAATATGGAGAAACAGAATGGGGAAGATTATAAAGAATACGTGGTGAAAACAATGGAACACAACAGCCAAAATGTTGCAAAGTATGTATTTCGAAAAATCCCGTGATGCACGTAAGCGAAAGAACATACAAGGTAATTCAGAAAAACTGTTAAAATAGCATTAATATGGGATGAAAATAGTCCCATAGGTCTTTTAAAAAGATTTTTTCATATCGCTGCATATGAATTAGCTTGGCGAGGAGGTGAAGCTGCAAATTGTAAAGTACACTATTTTAAAGAAAAAAATCAAATAATGGTGATTTAACTGGTCGCATTGTATAATACAGTTTTTTCCAAAACATGTCAAGGTGGCTCAAACAAGTGCTGCGATAGTAAATAGCTAATGAAAAACCATAGAAAACCCTAGCATATGCCCAGTAACATTGTTTTATAAAATATTATCACATAGACCGAACCATATTACAACTGATAAATAATTCATCAAAAGGTTGGTACAAAAATTTTCCTATAGGAGTCAACGAAATTCTTAAGTGGACGAAAATTTCAGCAGAAAAAATTGGACTGGATACAAAGAATAAAAACATTTCTAATCATTCTCATCGCTCAAGCGCCTTGTCAACTTTAGCTAAAGCAGGTATTAATGAACAAGAATTAATTAAAATAACTGGACATTCCTCTTCCAAGTCTATAAAGCCTTATTTACAACTTGATAATGAGCATCATTCGCATCTTGTAACAAATCTCCGAGATAAAGCTTCGGATAATGAATTAGCCACAGTGTCAACAACATCCATGTCAATGTCAACAACAAAATCTACATCAGTAAAGGAGCAAATGTCTACTGGACCAATTGTATATAATAATTGTATTTTTAACAATTGTTCTTTCTAAAAATTATTCTTCTACTTAGTGTTCTTTTAGTTTGTTAAATAAAGTTTAATTGAATTGAGTTTTCTATTCGTGGAATTGTTTTACCAAATACCACCCGAGCTCAGATCTAGCAGGATATTTTTTACGATGGTTTTCTCATAATTACGTTCATATATGTAATTTAACTCTATCTGATCTGACAAAATCACTCGAGCTACTCTCTCGTGATTTTGTCAGAACAACTCTCGTTAAATTGCCAATTCAAGTAAGTATTCGAAAACAACCACAAAAAATATCCGGCTAAATCTGAGCTCTTGTGGTATTACCCCCGATTATTTTAGTGACAATAGGTATTTTTTTATGAAGAAAAATAATAATAGGTTGTCAAACAACAAAGACTCTGGCAAAGCTCGCTTTGTCATTTATCGTGGGTACAGGTTATTATTTCTCTCTTTATAGCCAAATAAATTGCAATCAAGTTATGTTCGATTAGCATTTATCCATAGATATGTTCGTACCATAGCTCTTAACAAATGTAAATGCAAACCATATGATGTGTACATAACTTTCATTAAAATTAAGTCAAAGCCGATTTTTTGGCTCATCAGCAGTTAATGTTGTTTAAAAAAAAAAGTGCAAACTGTTTCCAACTTTTTTTATTGTTCAATACTTCGATATAGGTTTCCCAAAAATGCTAGAGCTTTTTGTACAAAATCCAACAATGCAGCATTTAAACGTTTTTGTTTAGCGCCTAATTTACCAGTTGTATCGCAACCACTTATGGTATTGCTGGTAAAATAGGACAAATGTTTTTGCTAAATGATTGACCAGCCAATTGGCATTCAGAAAAGTATTTCTTCTTATAAGAACCCTGAAACCATAGACCTAGAGAACCAATGTGCTAGTTGATTCCAGAAATAAATATCCATGATGGAAACATCCATATCAATGTTGAGGATTATAACATGGGCATATTGAACTATGCTTGAAAGATATGACAAAACATCCTTGAATCTGCTTCTAAGTGGTTCGAATTTAATTCAAGTGCCTCAGAAAATGAAGAACCTTGTAATTTGAAACCATTTGTTGGATCACCAAATCCTCCACAAATATACATCTGTCTTCTTTTACTTGTGTAGGTATATGTGGGAGCAGTAGTACAGAGGAATCAAACAAGTTGTAATTTATTTTAAGTGTTCAAAATGAAGTGTTCACATTATCTTGAAACTTTTGTATGATGAGTGGAAATTATGAATTTTTTCTTTGCTCCACGGAAGTTGACTCCAAAAATGTTATCCTATGTTATCTACTCTTTTTACATTTTGCTGCAAGAACAAATTCAGGATTCTTTTGAATAATACCGCAGTAAAATCAACAAAGATTTTAAAATTATTCAATTGGATTTGAAAGCGCCATACCATCCACAATATACATTTTTTGGAGCATATAAAGCTATAACGTCTTGCCTAAAGTTTGTAGAACATTTATGGTTGTTTTCAATTTCAAGAGCTAGTTCTGATTTTAGACATTTTCTGTAAAATCAAATAAGTATTTGCAGTTGTAAAATACACGTTGTTCAGCCAAAAAAAATGTTTTTTGAAAAAAATATCTGTTACATCTTGCAACTTCTTATTGGAAGTATTTTTCATCAAGTTCACCGGTGTCAGTGTTTAGAAGCACACTCTTCAATGTCTTTGTAAGGTGTACAAGCATTGAAATATTTGAGGAGTTGATATTTTGGATATCCTGCTCATCTTCATTGATCCTTATTACATCCATTAATTAGGGTGATTGTCACTTGTAAAGTCTGATTGTAATTCCAGATACGAAAAAAGAATTTCAAAGGGATAAAAAAGGATTCATCTTTGCATCACTTCTTCATTTTTGGTAAGGCCAGGAACTGCTGAAAATCAGTTCTGAGACTGTTATGCTATGCGCCCTAACACTTGCTTGGCTAGTGGGGAAAGGGACCAAGACAGCTTGAAAAAATGCATGATATAATTCATGTTTAATTTGTTTCATCTCCCTTGGACATTATATATGTCATTTTTTGGGCCCCACCGAACTAAAGCAATCTACATAATAATAATAATAAATCGTCTTTATTTTCCTTGGTACAAAGTAGGCGAAGTTTAGCTATTGCTACTCTTACACTTAACCTAAGTTGTACAATTGACAGAAAATTTTGGTAATAACGACATTCATAGGGCAATAAAAAACATAATCATTAAAAGTCAAATAAACAAAAGTGATTTGTTAACATATAACTAGATAATAGAGTTTCAAGTCTTTTATATTGGGGATTCACAAAATTTTGCTTTCAAAAATTTCTTAATTTTAAATTCAGATAAATGAAGGTGATTGATGAGGAGTGAATTGTCAAGTTTAACGGCTTGATAGGTGAAGGATTTCTGAAACATGACTGAACAGTGACGAGGAACATTAAAGTGATGTTTATTTCTCACTTCCAATGAATGAAGAGATGATCTAGGGGTTAATTTACAATAGAGCGCCAAAGGAATCCTGTTCTTTATTATTTTATATAGAAAGACACAAAAATTGTATTTAGAATGATTAGCCATTGTAAGCCACTTCAGTTCCGTTATTTTATTGGAAACATGATCGTATTTTTTGGGGGAGAAAATGAATCGACAACAAAAGTTCTGTACTTTCTGAATACGATTCTGATCAAATTTAGTGAGTAAATCACCGTAGTTTGACGATCCAGTCTATAAAAGTTATACCCAGGAATAGAAATATTTTCAGTATTAATACTATCATTCAGCCATGTTTCAGAAACCCCCACTATATCAAAATCATTTACCAGAGTCTTGAAATCATCAAAATGTGCTGCAAGTGATCGAACATTAAGATGACATATCTTCAAGTTTTTAACCATCTCAATGAAAATTACGAATCATTAGTGAATCACCCTATATATAAATCCATAAATAGAAATAATATCAACAAGATTCTAAGGAACGAAAATCTTTAAATAGTAAAAAGTATAAAGTATTCAAATGCAGGTTCACAAAGCAAGAAATAAATCAGGAACCTAAAAAATATAAAAAATAGTATGTTTTTGTTTATGATAAATCAGTCAGCTCAGGTCACAAAAACAGTTCAGTTTATTTCACTATTTCTTCTGGAAACTCTCAAACATTGAGATAATGTAAGATACCAATAAAAATAAAAATAAAAATTGATCGTAAATTCAAAATAAGAATGAAACTTATAAGTTATGGAGAAAAACCAGCAATAGTCTGCCGATTCGAGATTATAACAAATTCGAGTATGAAACGGTCAGCCGGCCTAATTACAGAGAAGGAGATTTGATTTGTATGAGTTCGATATCACTTTTGATATAATGTTTTTCCCATCGATCAAAATACATATTTTACCGCTTTGGGTCCACACATTCCGTTTCCCGTAAATTTCTCTCACATTCACAAAAATGTCATACCTGGACTTCGTTAAATCTTCTGTGATTGTGACGCGGGATCCTTTCAACTTTTTTTTATTGCGAAGCACCATACGACAGTCGTCGGAAGATGCAAACTTGAAAATAATTGGTTTGGTTATCCCCTTACCATCCTGGTTGGATTTGATTCGATAACAACTACTAATTCGACGATCATCCAGGTCGAGTGAAAAATGATCAGTGAATATTTGTTGAACCACCTCCAAAATGTTCTCATTTTTGGTTTCCTTGATACCATACATTCGTAAGTTGGCAATCTTCTTGTCCTGTTGCACTTGATCAAGTTCCATTTGCAGTTTTTGATTGTTGTCGGCTAATTGAATAATACGTTCGTTCATTTTGTCTAGTTTATTTTCCAGTTCGCCAATTTTTTCACCAAGTTTTGTTGAAACTAGCTCTGATAACTTGTCAGAGAGGGAGTCCAAAAATGTATCGTCTTTGAAACACTCACAAATAATTAGTTTGATATAATTCTTTTGATCTTCGGTGAAAACCATTTTTATAAGCACAGCCTGATACACACTAAATACCGAATAGAACAGTGGTTGCTAAAAACGCCACAGCGTCGATTCAATAGCACATCTACTCTGTACGAATGCCCATGACACAATGCAAATGCCCATGACAGAATGATCCCACCTTCATCCAGTAGTAAACTCATATGGTTGAATGACATATATATATATATATATATATATATATATATATATATATATATAATATATACAGTGTCCGTCATAAAGTTGGCTACATATGGAAAAAAAAATGTTATTGAAAGTTCTGAAAAACTCTGATGGCGGTTCGTTTCTGCATGTCTGACAACTAAAAAATCAGTTGCGACTTATATCACGTGACCTCTGATTTGGCGGGAATTTTAATGGGTCAAATTGACAAGACATCGAACATTTTTATTGAGAAAATGTGTTTGGAATCCAACGAGGAATCCATGTATCAATTTTGAACCAAATTGAAAAAAAAACATTTTATTCCTCTACCCTTACTAAGAAACATTATACATTCTTGATCAAAACTAATCAAATATTTGTGGAATAGACATTTTACGGGAGATTAATTATGAAAACATGATTTGGTCTTGTCACTAGGTGTAGTCATGCCCTGTATATTGAAAACTTAATAATACATTATTTATACTTGCTAAATTTAATATTTAATGTTTCTTAGTAGGGATAGAGGAATAAAATGGTATTTTTGATATATTTTTCAATCTGGTTCAAATTTGTTACATGGGATCCTTGATAGATTCCAAACACATTTTCTCGATACATTTTTTCGATATCTTGTCAATTTGACCCATTTTTCGGCACCACAGACACCTTTTTTTTTAATTTCCGCCAAATGATTTAAGTCGCAACGGATTTTTTAGTTGTCAGACATGCAGAAACGAATCGCCATTAGAGTTTTTCAGAAATTTCAATAACAAATTTTTTTCCCATTTGTAGCCAACTTTATGACAGACACTGAATATATATATATATATATATATATATATATATATATATATATATATATATATATATATATATCTTTAGACAAGGTGAGGGTAAGTTGATATGGATGTAAAATGCAAACTAATCTAAAGCACCAGAAATGAATATTTCAACGAAACTTTGCCACCCTGTCATATTTCGGGATTCCTCAAAACAGTTTCATTCTTGTTGTGAAGTCAATATCTAAGACAATGTTATGGTATTTTGTATTTGTCACAATTCATTTTTGCCATTTCAATGTTTCCTTATTGACCATTTGGTAGCATTGTTTTCCCTGAAGCTTTTCTCACTTACAGTTCTTGACAATTAAGAAAGGAAGGAGCAGTATTCTTTATTTCTTGGTCTGGAAAAACTGATTGAGTTTGCCAAATCATACATTGAAATTGATAACAAGAACAGACCTAGATTTTCAGCTGCAACTGTTCCATAAACAATGATATAATCATTAAAGTAACACAATTAGTTTTTTTCTCAAAAGGAAATTCTTACTAGAATAGTCCTTTTTTCAAGATTTATGAATGAAATTATAGATTATGTTAAATGATATATAGATCCAATGATAACTGCTGTTAGCAAATGTTTATCTTGTCCCTAGTGATGTGTTACTTCATTTTGACCTTGTATACTTCAGGAGAGAACATTTTCCTGTGCAATGGTAATTAGTTCCCTGAGGCATAGCTAGTTCCAATTGGAAATGAAATATAATATTAATACTTAATCATAGATGTGAAAAACAGTAGGTTTATTGGTTTCGATATTACCATTCATTTAACAAGCACTAATGAGCAAGATGGAGGCAGTGAACAGGTCGTCCATAAATGCAAAGTGTAAAAATGAGTGCTAATACTGTAGAAAAACAGTCGTAAATCAGTAAAGTGCCACAAATGCATAGAAATCTTTCATCCTAGTTGCATGCTACAAGTAGCACAAATACAAAATGCATTTTTTCAGCATGAGGATGAAGTGAAACAAGCAGATCCTGAAAGAAATCCGTATGAAGTGGAAAATAAACTCTTGCGTAAGTTATTGCATGAAATAGAATAAAAATGTGACATTCTCAGCGAAAATTGCATTTGTTGAAAGATAAAATCGTCTTCCTAACAGAAAAACCGAATATGAAGCTATGAAGCAAAAAAGAACACAAGTAAAAACGCTCAGACTGATAAAGGCCACATACCAACAAAAAATTACAAAAAGATTCCAATGACTAATGAATCATCGTCGGAAATGCCAACCAAACTTACTTATAGCTCAGCGACTAACAACATATAAGTAAGCGGCAAATAATTCACCAAAAATTTTCATCCATAAAGAAGTAAATGCAGCAATCTTAACAGCGGAATGTGCCAATAGAATGCATGACATACATGAGTTAGGAGCCCAGGTGCCGACCTTCTAGCAAAAGAAGGCACTATGAAGGAGTTCATAGAACCAGAGCCCTTCTTCGGAATATCAAAGAGCAGAACCAAAGAAGTGTTTTCAGACTGGAAGGAGCGGAAAAAACGCTTCGAAAAGAAGTTCAGCAGCCCTGTTAGAACTGAATAGAAAAACTCTGAGGAATATAACAGGGTTACTTCAGAGAATCGGACTTGCGGAAAGCGCAGAGTGTCGCTTTTGTCATGACGAAGAAGAAACAGCAGAACATATCTTGTGCAGATGCAAAGGTCTGGAACGAACAAGATTCTACCGTATGGATTACGGGCAGCTAGAGCCCAAATACCTGGAAAAGGTATCACCAAGCATCATCATCGACTTCGTCTGATGAATTTAATTAGGATCGAGCCACAATAGATCTGAGAAGGTTACAGTGGAAGGGGCAGTTATTGCCCCACTCAAAAAGAACCTAACCTAGAAGCCCAGGTAGATGAAGAAACATGGGGGAAAGTTTCATACAGGAAAAACTTCAAGAACAAAAGAAGATAAATGTTTGGTGGCAATGAAGATAATTCAGGTATCATTACAGTACATAAAATGGTATCGCTGCATGTCACACGGCTAAATCCAAATAACAACTCCGATGATTTGAAGAAGGTTCTAGAGAAACACTTTTCAGATAGGATACATGTGAAACAAGTTAACTAACTTCATCAATTACAACTGGTCTTGGCATAGAGTTGTGCCATGGAAAAAATAAAGCCACATGCATTCATCAATTACAACTGGCCTTGGCAGAGAGTTATTCCATGGAAAAAATGAAGCCACATGCAGTATTATTAACCATAACCTACAGTCTATTGGCAAGAGACACTTGACGAGCAAGCAGACTGCATTGCCTTATGTGTAAGTGAACATTGGAAATCAGACAGTCAACTTAATATCTACAACCCAACTGGTTTTGAATTAACATCTGCTTAATGCAGGAGGGAAGGTGCCCATGGAAGGATATGATGAAGCATATAAGAAAACTAAATTTAGGTACAACCAGTTATTGATAAATGAGATGAAAATTAATTATAGAAATCGTATAAACAATAGCGATAATAAATCGAAATGCCTTTGGCAAATAGTTGGAGAAATAAAGGGAAAAGCTTCAAGGCATGTAGGATTGAAAATACCTGGTGATCCAAATACAATAAATAATAATTTTAATAAATTGATACTGAATAATGTATCAAACATTGGGGATAATTTACAAGTAAAAACTTTAGCCTTAGGCCAATACAAACATGTGAATTGCATCAGATTATTGATAGTGACATCTATAATCTGTGCGGTGAAGCTTGAACCAACGAGAAATCTGATGCGAATTTGAAAGAGACCACAAGCCGTCCTGATGATTGGGAAACCATGAAATAGGCTGTAGACGGATGGTGTGTCTTTTTGAATTCGTAACAGATTTCTCTCACTCTCGATATCGATGTTTGCGTTAAACGCATGAGAAGTACGACTATTGATGTCGTGGGTAGGTCTTTCTAACAATTTGTTAGTGACCTGTTAAAGTGCACGAAATCTCGTGATTTTAAAATTCCACGATATTAGGTCCAAGCTTCACCGCACAGATTATAGATGTCACTATCAATAATCTGATGCAATTCACATGTTTGTATTGGCCTAAGGCTATGAACCAACGAGAAATCTGATGCGAATTTGAAAGAGACCACAAGCCGTCCTGATGATTGGGAAACCATGAAATAGGCTGTAGACGGATGGTGTGTCTTTTTGAATTCGTAACAGATTTCTCTCACTCTCGATATCGATGTTTGCGTTAAACGCATGAGAAGTACGACTATTGATGTCGTGGGTAGGTCTTTCTAACAATTTGTTAGTGACCTGTTAAAGTGCACGAAATCTCGTGATTTTAAAATTCCACGATATTAGGTCCAAGCTTCACCGCACAGATTATAGATGTCACTATCAATAATCTGATGCAATTCACATATATATATATATATATATATATATATAGTATTTCTGATGAAAAATAGGGATACATTCGATATGTTCATATCACAGTATAGTTGAAGTACAAGAACTGTGGATTTAAATATTCCAGTCCACAGAGTAACTCTGACAGAAAAAATCTCTATGTATTCATGTATCAAGTTTTATAATATATATATATAATGAAGTAAAAAGCGAACCGTGTCTCAAAAAAATCAATCATTTTGTACAGGGATTAGTGATCAAGAACCATACATCATAGATGAATTTCTAGATTCAAAGTTATTTTGATTCAATGTCAACCAATTTTATAAATTGTATTCTATTTTACTCTACTATTTTAACATGTCTGTTTCTTTTATTTGTTTTTGTTGTCTTGTCAAAGACTTATTTTTGTATCTCTGTATTTTTAGCATTATCTCAGATTTTCATTTTTTGGTAACTAAACATCACTACTTTGAGCGGTTCACCTAATTTATTTGTGTATTGTATGATGTATAAGTACAATTCTTTGAATAAGTCTATCTATCTATCTACTCAATGAACTTCTGGATCTTACCTGTATATCTCTTCAAGTTGTGTAATGCTCTACATAACCTGTTCAACTCCTCTGGCTTGGCACCGTTATCGTTCAAAATAGATTTCAACTCATGTTCTGATTTCTCTTGGAGCTCTTCAACGGATGTTATCTTCAGGCACAGCCCTAATATTCTTTCTTTTCCCAAGCCCACCACATGCAGCCACTGTTTGAGGGATGGTATATGCTCATCAAAACCGTTTCTCAATTTCAGTTTAGTCACCAGTTGGTCGGCGAACATTTTTATGAGCTTTCCCTAAAATTGGTTATTGGTTAGAGGATGCTATGAATATTTGGAGTAATTTGTGATAGTTCACAATATGAATAACTAGGAAATCATTACCTCTAATGTTCGAATTTCTTGCTGGGTCAATTCTGCGCTGGTAGCACATTGTGTTCTCAACCCTTCTAAACGTTCAGCAGAAACATCAATCATAGATTGTATTATATGAAGGTTTTTTCTAAGTTCTTGCTCTGAACTCTCATCAGCCATTACAAATATCACAGTACTGTTACAAACTAATATTTACATCTACTATCAATAACACAAATATTTACATATCACTTATATTTTAGAAGAAATGTTCTAATAAATTGCTGAATTTTGTCTTCTGTCATCAGCCATATTTAAAGTTTACTGACAAACTGACAAAAGTTACTGTCAAATGTCAAAATTGTCAATTAGCAAGGTCATCTTCAGCTGCGTTTTACTCATATGTCCTAGTGCCGCCAGGGAATGAAACTTGTCACTTAATAGGAAACACGCATGTGCCCGTTTTCTCATATATTTTGATTTTCACATGATTACCAGCTATTCGACACCTGACCATGGTGGTTGGAGGACTGGAGGCGTCCTCGTTGGTTAGAAGTCAAGTTGATGTTTGTGATTGTCCAGCCGAAGGAATACGATCATTTCAACAATACTTAAATGTTAGTGAAGTTTACCAACTGAACATATTATAAATCTGCTCCCTTCTTCTCTAAGCTGCTAACCATGCTAGATGACAACGGATTTGTCGGAAGAAGGGGGTGACTTCAGGTAAGATAAAGAAAATTGTAGGAGTATATTGCTGCATACGTGCATGGAAAAATCATCGGGGTGCTTGTGGTATCACTTCGAGTGAGACTTCCAGGGTGCCCTATAATCACGAAGTCTTGATTACGTATTGTATACCATATTGGTCAGACGCCATGACGATGGAAGAAGATTACCAGCTAGAAAGCTAAGCAACACATTCAAAGAGGTACTCCTAGCGCTTCTGATGGTCGTATGCATCGTTACTTCACACAGTTCACTATTTTACCGCTAATTGCTTCGATCTGTCAGCTATAATTTCTTAGTTTATATGTTGTGCCATTGTTTGAATATAATATTTTTCTCTTTAAACAATGGTTTTACTAATATTTTTATTATCATAGTATTTTCAATTTTTTCTGAAACATCACATCAAAAGTCAGGTTGGATTTATGTTTGGGTTCTAAGAACTAGTATTGTCAATATTCCTGAAACAACCACAATCGGCGCTAGTGTTTGGGGGAATTTATTCCGGTGAAGGTCAAATCGAGTTTGAATAAAGGAGTGCCGCACAGGTTGCTAACTTCAATTTCAATAATTTCATCAGGGTTGTGTAGATAATCACAAACTGAATATGCTGGATCATTTATTTTCAGTCCCAAAGTGTTTATAGTTATATTAATAGAGAATTTTGTGTCTATATCTCGAGTGTTGATTCATGCTTTCGTGTATTATCGACTGTCATCTGTCAATATTTTTTTCCCAAAATATTGGTTGTGCTACCAACTGTTCCACATATTTAGACAGAAAATCTCTATGAATGACACACATTTGATGACCAAAAGTATTTGAATTGGTGTATCAAATTGGCAATTTTTTGTACAACCAAAGACAAATAATTGCCATTGGAGAGGCAGAACTTTTGATGTTTTTTTTTTAAGTTGGCAACTTATGCGGCATTCCCCTATGAGGAGCATCTTTAAATTTGATAATTTCGAAATAAAATTGGGATTTGAGAAATTATTTCCACGAAATGTAATTTTTGAGGGCCGAACTAAGGCCAAGAAAAATTGAAATAAAATCATACGTATTTCCTATTGGAGAAGCAGACATTTTTGAAGTTGGTAACTTGTGTGGAACTCCCCTTTTGTCATTCAATACAAATTGACGTACGTTTTGAAATTTTCAGTTCAATAATAACCAAAACTTTTGGGAAATGAATGTACAAAAACATTGATGCAGACGTTATCATTGTAGGTGCGGGAATATCAGGTTTGACTGCAGCTTACCATTTATCAAAAAAAGAACCATATTTAGATGTCATTATTCTGGAATCCTCTGGTAAGTTTCTTGCATAGCCTGAATATTACTTATATATTTAATAACACATGAAATTCTCGATGTGGAATTTCCGGTCTCATATCCTGTTTTCTTTCCATTGAGTTTTCGGTTTTCGTCTAAGAGCATTTATTTAAAATAATCAATATGGGCACGAGTTCAAAAACAATTTTTGAAATACGGCAGATAATTTTTTTGTTTCGGTTCGCTATGAATTTTGGGTACCTATAATAAATATCCTTTTACAATCCCTGATTTCTCAATGGTGAATTTAAACTCAGATATCTGATTTGGGATAACCACAGGTCCTCACCCCAAGAAGGGTAAAAATCTCAGATCAATAGGGTTTACTTATTGATCTGAGGTAAAACTATATTGTTTATTACTTTGCCTTAACCAGATATCGAAAAAGATCCCCAAACAATATAGTAGAAATTAAGCCTAGTGCAGGGTTATTATATATATAATACTGACTAATTTTTTTTTTATTTCACTGTCATTATGGAAGAACAAATAGAGCATGGGTCAATGATGAAGACATTGGCGAATTAATTCTTCACAATATTGTTGGGGTAGAAAATATATACCACCACCAAATGAACCTGCTTTATTTAATTTTGAAAATATATAGACGAGTAGTGTTTAACAAACTTTAGGTTCAACTGGCGACAGTATATCACAGAAAAAAAAACAATCCGTCAAAATAAAGGAACTTTTTATAAAAGGTTATTTGCCTTTATTTAAATAAAGTAAGGGATGCCTGTACTTTAGATTGAGGATATCTTCAAAGTCGGACACAATCTTCATACGTTCATAAATAAAAGAAACTTTATTGAAAGAACTTTATAAATAAATAAAAGAAACTTTATTAAAAGAACTATAAAACGGATGTTGCAATAACTCTCTCTTGATCAACACACTTAAAAACTCACAATCAAAAAGATCAAGTGTAAGTACAAACAACTGAATAATTCGTATATGTTGGCAGCAGTGGCACACTTTCCTCACCTTACGCAAAGATTATTGTTCCACTCTACTCTTTGCCTTACGTCTGGTCACCCGAACTCTGTTTTATGCCGTAACCCTGTCAGTGTTATATAGATATTATATTATATAGATATTACATATATATATATATTATATATATATATATAAATATATATATTATATATATATATATATATATTATATATATATATATATATATATATAGATATTATATAGATATTATATAGATATATATATATATACCTGACCTAGTGGAAGTTTACAGGAAAGAAGGCTAGACAAGACAAACAAAATAAGAAAGGGTTGAGATTTTATTCCAGGTTACGCACAAGTTGCCAACTTAAAAAAAACCTTCAAAAATTCTGTCTCTCCAATGGCAATTGTTTGACTTTGGTTGTATGGAAAATCGCCAATTTGTTAAACCAATTCATTTACTTTTGATCATGAAGCGCTTATATATTTCTTATATCAAATGTGTCATTCATAGAGATTTTGTGTCGGAAAATGAGAACAGTTGGTAGCGCAAAATATATTTTGAGAAAAAAATATTGAATAAGAGAATACACAACACAATAACAACTGATAACAACGGAAGTCAAGCAACAAAAGGAAGAAGTTATTCTGCGTTAAGGTTCGAATGACATCGTGACAGATGGCAGTCGATAATACACGAAATCACGAATCAGATTGGGAGAGGTTCCAACACTCGAGATAGAGGCACAAAATTCCCTATGAATATAACTTCTTTATGTAGAAACTAGCTGACCCAATAGACGTTGTCCGAAGTTGGCAACTTGTGCGGAACTCGTCATTAGGGCAGTCTCGCACAAGTTGCCAACTTTAAAAACCTTCGAAAGTTCTACCTCTCCAATGGTGTGATTTTGGTTGTATGGAAAATTTAATTACTTTGGTCATGAAGCGCTTGTATATTTCTTATATGAAATGTGTGAATCATAGAGATTTTGTGTCTAAAAATGTTGGTAGCTTGAAACATATTTTGTGAAAAAAGAGATTGAATAAGGGGATAAACAACACAATAACAACTGATAACAACGGAAGTCAAGCAACAAGAGGAAGAAGTGGCGTTCTTCCAATGAGAATAAACGTGTATGTCATAGCTATCTTCCACATTCATCATTGTCAGAATCTCATGCTCCCAGACGTCACTGTGACGCGTTTTGAGCGGAATTATTCTGATTGGCTAGAGCTGATCGAGGTCTCCTGTCATTGTTCATTCTCTTTGGCTTTTTTCTGCGTTGAGGATCAAACATAGAAATCATATAATATATCTTAGGCTATTTTCAGACTAGGCGGAACGCGGATCGCGGAAATGTCAAATTCCTTATAATTTTTCCGCTATAAATAAAAATGTTTTCTCACTATGCGGAACCGCGAAATCAGATGTTTGGCGCTCACTATCATCAAACGTTTGAAAAGTTAACCTCTGATTAATTAAATACCGATCTCCATCCATGATGAAGTCTAATAAATTTAAATTAGTCATTGGAGCTATGTGCCTCAAATTAGTCAAAATGAAAAACAGGTCTCAAAGAGCTAGAGAAATACATAAAAAAAATGTTGATCTACAAATTATACCTGCTGAAAAAAACATTGAGGAATAAGGGAAGATTTTGGGTTCGAGAGATTTCTACTGATGACATGAGAATGGAGCAAGGAGAAAGCAATAATTCATTTGAGGAAATGAGGCTCCATGACTCTGATATATTTTTCAATTATATGCGTATGTCGCCTCAAATATTCGAGGAACTATTATGTATTGTAGGGCCGAATATCAATAAAAATAATACAACTTTCAGAGAATCAATAACAGCTTCAACTCGTTCACAAATAACTATACGTTACCTTGCCGTTTACTTTTAGGTATGCTGAATACTTCCGCCATATATAACTCTTGTCTCTTGTTTATGCTTCCGCCAGAAAAAGTTGACTGAAATTTAACAATTTACGCCGGAATGACCTTGAGATTGAGTTCCAACGTTTCCATTGGCCTGAAATTAAAATTTGACATTTCCGCGATCCGCGTTCCGCCTAGTCTGAAAGTAGCCTTATTCTATATATATTATGATGCGGTTCGCAAGCAACAATTATGACAGCTGTTTTCGAACTAATTGAGACCTTTCCATAGAATTAGTCTTTTTCCTCAAGTACAATAAATTTCTCACTAGCAGCGCTAGTAGTCCGGTAGGGACAAACATTATCTAACTCACACTAAAATACATTTAAAAATAAACATCAAACCAATGATGTTCCAGGAGCCAAATTAAAATTGGCAAATGTGAAGGATAATAATGTATGAAGCAACATTAAAACGGTGGCTTGCTTGTCAAAATTTTAAAATTTGCGGAAAAAAAATGAATTAGTTACAGTGAATATGATTCAAGAGGTCATTTTTAGGCACCGTTTTTTCACCAGCTTAAACTACAAACACCAAATCACTTATTTTTGGTACAACTTTGCACAAAATGTAGCCGGTTCTATCGAAAAAATACTCCTTCTGCAACATTTACACGTAATCTAACTTTTCACATTTACTGAATTTAATCTGTCAAAGGTGAAAAGTTAGTATTTTTTTCGATAAACCGGCTATATTTTGTGCAAAGTTGTACCGAAAATGAGTGATTTGGTGTTTGTAGTTTAAGCTGGTAAAAAGAAGGAGGCATTGTGAGTATATTTGTGCGCAAAAACGGTGCCTAAAAATTACCTCTTGAAGAAGAAGAAAGTCAATATATTTCGGAAACTGTATGAGACCGCCACGTTTTTCGGATTCGTGTTCAGGAGGCAAAAACACGTAAGAAAAGTCAAACATCTATTTTCATAGCACGACCCCTTAACATTTACCTTACACCTTACTGATCGTTTCAGAAACTGGATCAGGATTTTCTTCAGTTGGACCTTCACCACCAATAAAATGTTTAGAGCAAACATATCAATATTTGTTTATTTTTTATTTATTTTATTATATATTTATTTATTACATCTAACCTCATCAATGTGAGGTTTTACGAATGGCATAAAAAACACGTTTTCCTCTGGATATCGATTATCCGAAGTACAGTTCGCAAAACTACAATGTTTTGTTGGCATTGTGGTTATTAATTTCGTTTTTATTTACTCAATTAATTTAAATAATTCAACTGTATCGCTTAAATGAAACTATCTTAAATGGAGAAGGTTTGATGTTTGTCCCTACCACAAGTGCTGCCCCTAGTGACGAATTTGCCACACTATTCTCAGGAGAAAGGCTAAGGCCCGGTTGTTCAATGCGAGTTTAAACCGTTGATTATCTAAACTCGGATCATTAATTAACTATGGATTAGAACGTTATGCATTTTTCAATGAAAAACTAATCCTGGATTCCTTGACTCATTGTTTTCATATGTTGGCAACATATTTTTCCGCTTGTACCTTCATTCGGACCGTTCAGAAACATCAACATTGAATCAAACTTAACCTAAGAATTCGTAGTTTTGTCAAAAGTATACAGTAAAATTGATCGAAAACAGCCAAGTGTATCATATAAATTGTTAGGCGTCTCTTAAGAAAAAAATTACTCATAATTTCACTCGTAAAAAAATTCCAAGATATTGTAGAATGTAAAAAACGGACGCAGTTACTAATTCGCAAAAATTGAAGTTTGGGCTATAATAAGTAATGAATACAATACCATCTGCGGAGGTCCCAAAAAAAAAGGAATAGCATCTTAACAAAAAGGACAAAATTTTATTGGGCTCTGTCCAAAGAGATTTTGTAGATTTACAAAAAAAAAAAATTACATTCGAAGAACACAAGTTGAAATTAATTCACATGAAAGAAAAACACCAACTTTCCTTGGAACTACAAAGGGAGGAGTAGAATCTAGAGAAAACCCATATGATTGAGATATATAAACAAACATTATCTTTGAAACATAACTCATCAACCATCAATAAATCAACATTTGCTTCAGATACCTGAGAACAGATCATGTAGTTTTTCATTTTGCATTTGTGATGATTTAATTTTAGGTTTTTATGTCAAACGTGTTTGGTATGAAAAATCAAGATTTGATTTTTATTTGGAAGTTTATTTTTTGTTACGATTTTGCCTTTGTAGTGAGAGGTGATTTTTTGTATTTCTGTTAGTTGCGGACGATTTCTTTAGGCAAGCGAAATCTATTCAAAAATTATTCTTCTGTCCATTCTTTCAAATGCTAGGTACTGTAATTTCAGGTGACTTTAGCTTACTTGAATTCAAAGAATGTCTACGATTAATTTGTAAAAATAAATTGGTATTATATACCAAAATATTGATCTTTGACCACTCTTTCAAATTGAGACTGGAATAGAAAATCAATAAAAATAATAACTATCTGAATGAAAATGCAAATTTTCAATTTCAGATTTTTTCTTTTAAGTTAGGGTCCTTCCAGAATATCTATCAGATGTAGTCAATGTCCAGCGTGGCTTTAGCCGGGGAAGTAGTTGTTTTCTGTTAGACATTCACAAAAAATAACTTAATTTTTATCGTGGATTTTTCAATTCACAGAAGAATCTTTCTATTCAATATTTAATTGAGAATGTTTCCATTTTTAGCTATCAATGTGATTAAGACTTTGTATGTGGATATATAAAAAAACATGGTGTGCAAAGTCACCCGCATATTGAGGGCTGGCTTTGACCCGTGGCTTAAATTTTGGGTGATTTAAAAGTAATCCGACGGATAAAATAAGCAAAATAAATTTGCCATAAAAACGTTATTTCATTTTTAATCATCATAAATGAGTAAAAAAACATTGCTAGTTGCAGACAAATTTTATGCAAGTTGAATTTGGTTGCAAATGACTCCTAAATCGAATACAGTGTTGCAGGTATATATACAATAGAATCACGAAAAATCAATCCGATAAAAAAAACAGGCTTACATTTTTTATAATTAATAATGTCTTTTTCTGAAAATTAGCCAGTCACCCGAAATTACGGTACATTGTCTAAATACGGGTATCTTTCTTCTTGGGGCAATAATATCAAAAATTTCAAAAAAATAGTCTGTTATATCTACGAACATCTTTGCAGTCGAGTATACAACAAAAATATTCAACACAATAATTTTCAGAATAGTCAATGTTTATTGAAATGTCAAACAATCAAATAGGTTAGAATCGGCAAATTATCTCCTTAAACCCCCGAATTCATGAGATTAAAGCTGGATTTATAGTTAGACGGACTGTAAACGTAGACGCACTGCAAAAAGATCAACTATAGATTTTATGTACTCTTGTTTATAAATGAACGTAAACGCATGACGTAACGTAAGTGAAACGGACTGGAACGGAAGAGTTGGCCAACTTTCATCTTTTACACTACGTTTCTTGCGTCCGACCAATCAAAATAAAGAATCATGTGTTATGTTTTTTACAAGACGTAATTATTCATTAAATACTGGAACTGTCATTCACGTATACTTAAAAAATTGATCTGGATCAGCAGTCTTCATCTTTAAAAAATTATTATAGGCATTATCTAATTTTCTATTACGGTTCATGGGTCTTGTTTTGTAACGTCTCAGTCGCATAATTATTGTTCTTCGAGGTTGTCGACATTTTCTCAATGCTACTGCACACAACAACAGTCCCACGGCACCAAGAAGCATACCTTCATGTATTTCATAATCCATTGTGACACAGAAAACGAAGTATAGATAAATATTAAGAATATAATACAAATCCAAACCAACACAGGCTGTTTATGATTCGTCTTAAACCATGGTTAAACTAGGTTTATCTCATAAACCCGTATTGAACAACTGAAACAAAATTGGTAATCCTGGTTTAAGCCAAATCACTTGGTCATCCTCGATTGAACAACCGGGCCTAATTGTAATTTTAATATACTATATTATAATTACAATTATATGGATCTTTCGCTTCTTTCATAGGCGTAATTTGTGGGATCTTCTGAAAATTTGGTATACATGTTATTGGAAGATTATGTGATATACCAAGAGATGATAGATCTGCTGGCCGTCGAAGGGGTAGTTTATATTTACTTGTCAATATTTGGAAAATAAATCAAAAATGTTTAGCCAAGTTCATTTTTGGTATACGTGTTACTGAATGAAAATATAATGATATACCAAGAGATGATTGATTTGTAGGTTAATCATTTTGAGGGTGGGTGTTGATTTTTTTCGAAATATCGACAATTATAAACTCCCTTCGACTACCTGCAAATCAATGATCTCTTGGTATATCATTACGAGTAGTCTGAAAAGTTTCCGACCTAAACATGAAGATGGCAGCACTTTATTTTTTATTCATTTTGTAAATATACGGGAAACCCCCATTACATATTTAAATACATGGTAATAATATCAATAATACATATTTTACCTCAATACTTATTAGCTAAACAAACATCAATATAGGATAATAAATATTTTACTTAAATACTTATTAACTAAACATCAATACATAAGATTATATTACACAACACTTGTATTAGGAAAACAGTGGAAAATATCGGATAATATCACGCAGATAATTTTTGAATTTATTAAATGAGCAACCTAAAACATCTATATCACGATCATTTATAACTTTTAATGTTCTTTCAATTGGAGCATGTCGGCCATAGTTTGTGGCATGAAATGAAATTCGAAATAATTGGGGAATTCTTAGCACGCTACTTGGGGCGTTGAAATAAATAATTTCGAGTAGTTCTGGACAGTTAACAGTTCCGTTCAACACTTTATACACAAAACATAAATCTAGCTGAAGTCTTCTGTTACGTAATGGAATTAGGTTCAGTTCGTTCATGATGAGGAAGTATTGGTGATTCTCAGTGCAAATGTTAAATTTGAATGCACAGAACCTCAAAAATGTATTTTGAACTCTTTCGATGGTTGTACTGTGAACTTGATAAAAAGGCGACCAAACTATAGAAGCATAATTCAATTTAGAAGCAACTAGTGAAACATATACTCTCCTAATCGAATTTACTGAAAATCCAGAGCAATATTGCGAAGTACCATTCCTAAAATTTTTGACGCTTTTACCGAAATCATATTTATGTTATCTACAAATCTCATTTATTCATCAAAAATTATCTCTAGATCTGTGACAGTTGAGACGTTGTTCAATGGGCTATTATGAAGCAGCATTTGTTGATATTTAGGTGAAGATTACTTTTCATGCACCATTGATATAATCTATTCAAGTCCGCCTGTAGAAGAATTGAATCTTATTTTGAATCTATCCTTCGAAATAATTTCAAATCATCTGCAAACAACAGAAACACACTACTTTCAAAACAACTACTGATGTCATTAACGAAAATGTTGAATAAAATGGGTACACAATGTGACCCTTGCGGTACTCCTGAAGTAACCTGAATTGGACTTGACTTGAACGAACCAACTCTAACACACTGTTTACGACCTGTTATGAAACCAATGAGAAAATCCAAAAACTTCTAGTTTGGCTAGAAGAATGGAATGATCAACCTTATCGAACGCCTTGGAAAAGTCCGTATAAATAGCGTCAACTTGACATTTAGTTTCGAGGGCATTTAATATTCTACTTTCATAAACAAGCAAGTTTGTGACAGTGAACTTGTTTCGATAGATCATATAACTGTTTATAACTGGATTAGGAATATCAACATTATTGAATTGCTTGGAACCATCACAATTTGGGTTTATTGGTTGTGCATAATCCGTTGAAGAGTACTCTGAAAAATATTTTACAATTTGCTCACCGTTCTCTGTAGTTGAATCATCTAGACACATTGTAGTGAAAATTGTATTTGAGGATTTTTTCTTATTTAAGTATTGCCAAAAATATTTGGGGTCAGTGTTTAACGCATTATCAATACATCGCATATAGTTATCATAACATATTCGTGATAGATTTTTGCATGTAGATCTGAGTTCTGAAAAGTATTGATAATCTATTATATTATTGGTAGCCTATTGCTCTTGTGCAAGTTTTTATGTTGGATCAAATGTCTAAGTTCCGCTGTAAACCATTTTGGAAAAGAAGAAGTTTCATATATTTTGAGAGGTACGAATGAGGCCATAGCCCCATGTTCAATATATTGTAAAATTCTGTTGTTGCCTCATTTACGTCATTGGTGTTTAGACATTCTCCCCAACGTATTGCAGCTAAGTCATTATTCAGACCTATATACCTGGACTGAACTATTGCGTGAGGGTTTTCGTCACACCACACATGATTATTATGAAAGTTTATTATGGCGTTCTCTGAAAATTGCGCCTCCTCAGTGAATAATATTTTTGCAGTAAATTGAGGGCTTTGTGCAATTTTCTGCAGTATCCATTGGCGAAATGTTACAAGGGGAAGGAAATCTTGGGGCAACAATACTTGGACACGCTGTATGTGATAAGGATACAACTGATTTTGTTTGAGAATTAACCAAACTAATTTGTGATTCAGATTTTGCGCAATTTTTCTCGTGTTTTTCTGTGGATCTTCTTCGATTGCCTGAAGAACAGCTTCTTCAACTTCTGGTGTCCTAGTGGTCAACGGTCTGCCTGCCACTGGAGCTTTTTCAAAGGATCTAGACTCCATAAGCCGCTGAAAAAGGTTTCTGAATGTCTGGTGATTCAGCGCTTGATGATTAGGGAATCTCTCATTATAAATACGTCTATCCTCGTAGCAATTGCCATCGGCAAGACCGCATACGTGAATCATATCAGCCATTTCGCTATTCATGTATGCTGCTATTTGAAAAAGATTGGAACACAAATACGGAAAACAACTTCAAGTCACAAGAAGGGATTGAAATGTCATGACGAATACTCACCTGAATGTTATATATATAAATCGGAAAAGAGTCCAAAAAAACTATGTAACAAAAAACAAGAATAATTTTTTGATTACATTCAAGTGTTGAATGTATAATACCATTGAATGAAAGAAGTCAAATGCATTGGCGTATCTTTTCCGATATTTACTACTTAGAGGCGACTTACGAGCCTCACGGAAATAATTCAAATGCATCGATTATTTCAAATCCCAATAACTTGGAAACAGTTGCTCGCAGCGACCTCTACCAAGAATATATTTTTTACACAAAAATCGATTTTTCCACTAGAAAACGTGATACAGGTACGTACAAAAAAGTTATGACATTTCAAATGACTGAAAATACATGTAGGTTGCACCACCCACGAAACAACATCAAATTTGATTGTCATTGAAAAAAATTTGATTCTTATTCATTGAAAAGATACCAAATTTCACTCGAATATCACAATTATTTTGAAATGTATTCACAAAAAATGAAAATTAGAATTCAAATTTGACACCCTGCATCTCAGAAACGAATAACTTGCGGACATATGTTTATAGTAACTTTTCTTCTTATTTTGACGTCAACAACTTGCTTCTGAATTTTCTACACGTACTTAAGAAACACCCTGTATAGAATAATATCGTTCATTTCTTCGAATTTTTCATTTAAAAGTAGACCTTTGCTTCATATCCGGTTGTTCTTCCGGGCATTTAACTTGAGAATAGGACTCCATCTCTCTCTAATTTCGTTTGTCTTGTTTAGCCTTCTCCTCTGTGTAACTACTCTGTGGCTGAGGTTTAATGCTGCGTTCACAGAACGGCGTTTTGGCTTTTGGAGTACTATTTTCTGATTGTCTATGCATTATAATAGGAAGTGTATTGGGGTCCGAGCGCTCGGATCTGCGGACCCCTTTTTATTTTGCATCTGAACTTATGTATTATTTCTTTACAGGGTATGTCACAATGTGCCAGCATCACCTAATTTACAGAACTTATTGATACATGTATAGGCGTCGTGCTCATGCTCCCTGAAAATAGCTGTCATACTTTTCTTACGAGTTTTTGCCTTCTGAAAACGAATCCGGGAAAAAAACGCGGCGGTCTCATACCGTTTCCGAAATACATTTTTTTTCCTTCTTCATTAGGTTATTTTTAAGCACTGTTTTACTCGCAAAAAAATCATTCAAAATGCCTCCTCCTTTCAAACAGGGTAAACTACAAACACTTAAATCACCCATTTTCGGCACAACTTTGCACGAAAAACAGACGGTTCTACCGGAAAATCCTTCTTCAACTCGTACATCCTAAGCTCTGACATCTGACTCAGATTTAGGTTATTGTTGATGATGCGAGGAGGGGTTAGAATGTATGTTTTGAAGGGGGATTTTTTTCGATAGAACTGATAACAAATTGTGCCGAAAATGAGTGATTTAGTGTTCGTAGTTCATGTTGTTGGAAAGATGATATCCTCAGAGCAAGAGACCAAGGCAAGCATACCATTTTAGTACTTCTGGTCTTCAGTCGTGCATTCAAATCACGACTTGGTTCTTGTCATTTTGCACTACTTGGGACTCTCAGAACCTGCTATTACATTATTTATTATTACATTCCAAAACTATCTGCATGCTCGCAAACAAAAAGTCTGTATAGATAACTTGTTCTCTGCAAGTGTGAACTTGAAATCGGCAGTACCACAAGGGTCTATCTTAGGACCACTTCTATTTTCTATTTACTCCTTAACAATTCTGAAATTGCTTGAACAGTGTTCTATTCATTGTCATGCCGACGATACACAAATATATTACAGTTTTGACTCGAACGACTTAGATAGCCAGTGATATCATCAATGAAGATCTTCACAAATTCATACAGAAGGCATCAGAGCACTTTCTCACCAATATGATATGTTTTTTGGGCAAAAAATTATTTTATCTCAGCACGATATCAATATAAATATTGATGACGAATCACTTGCTGTTTTGGAACACACAAGAAATCTGGGTGTGGAAATAGACTCTGACCTAAGATTTGATAAACACATAAATAAACTCATTCAGAGATCTTATATATCTCTGAAGACCTTGTATGGTTCAAGGCACTGTCTATCATCCAATATAAAATCACTATTATGTGAATTATCAATTTTTGTGAATGTGAATTATCAATTTTTAATTTTGTTGATTCTGTATATGGCCCTAATATTACTAAAAAATACAGCTCAAAAATACAAAAAGTACAAAACTCTTGCTTGAGATTGGTATATGGTGTGCGCAGGCGTGAAAGGAATTCTAATAAACTAATTCAAGCTGGTTGGTTGAATATGGAAAGAAGGTTTTTTCATTCTGCATGTCTTTTCCATAAAGTAATTTTGAGTAAAAAACCATGTTATTTACATCGAAAGATAACTTTTCGCTCATACGTCCACAATTTGAATATAAGATTCAGAGGAACAGTGACACCACCAAAACTCAAAACTGAACTTTTTAAACGCTCATACTCCGACCGCTCGGACCTCAATACAAAAAGACTGCTTATTAGGGTCCGAGCGTTCGGACGCCAATACACTTCCATTATAATATGACAATCTAAGTAGCCTATGTATGACTGAAAAGTAACTTGGTACGGATATCCATAATGGGTTTGGTATGGATATCTATAATTCGCTGTGTGCATTAGGCTGGAGGGGATAGATGAAACTATGACAGCGCCCATGGTGGCAGAAGTAGGTAATCATCCTGGTAAGCACAAGCTGAAAACTTTCAGTATCTGAGGTCTCCCACAACATGAATTTAAACATAATCGAGCTTATCAGAAAGAAACATTTGCGAACAATATCCATTTATATGGAAGTTTGCATGGATTCTCAGGTGAATATCATTCAACGTTGCTATTTGCTAGGAAGGTAGTTGTTTTTCGCCTGTCGGTCTACCAATTGTGTTTCAATTTATATTGAACCTTTTGTGAAGACGACTTTGTGTGCTTTATGCATTTCATTTCATATCTTATCCCCCTTCATATGGCTTTTTCTTTCATTAAAGAGATAAGTGTTCTGTTACTCCACGATATTTCAATCTCTAATTCCGGGACGTGAGGTTTTCATTCGATAAATATTTGAGATGTTTTCCGTTTTCCATTTATCGTCTAGAAGTGGACAGTAAAAGTATTAACCAAGTTCTGTGGGACTGTGTCTAGCCGATTATAAAAAGCAAATAGCGACTTGAACTGCGAGTTCGCGAATGCCTGGACGGTGTTGTAAACTGACCAATCAGCCTTATGAACAAGGAACAGAGATACTTTTGATGTCTTTCCGAGCTGTCTATCATAACGGAATTCTATCAAAGTACCTCATAGAGGATTATTTGTGTTTTAATTTTCACGAACTGGTTTCGGTTACAAAAGCACTAATGAACTAATGTTAAATGTAATGCACTTTAAGTACTAAGAGTGAACATCGTTACTTGTACTGTATAAGCAATACGTAAGATGTATAAAAACCCTGGTGCTTGCACTTATACCTGTAGAAGTTTGGGATCGACTTGGCGACACTTGGCCTACTTGATAATAGAGATTACTAGCGTGCATAGACAAATTAAAAATAAAGAGACTGTTTGAAACATTGGCGATCTTGACCACCAAGTTTTTGGTACGGCCAGTCGCGCATGGAGGCGCTGCCCGCAATCAACAGACGACTGTCATAATAATTTTCCCATTTCGACATTTGTCAGAAAATGACAAACCACGTAATAATTTCAGAATAATTCTACTGTTGTCAATGTTGTCATCGAATAATTAATTATAGAAATTATACTATGGACTTGAATTATGAACCCAACGTCGAAAATGAAATGTTTTGTTATTCGAGTTGACGCTGAAATTCCTCGAAATATTCTTTCACAAGGTAAAATATAAGCTGCTTTTCACAAACTGATACTTATTTCCATCCATCAGTTGCAGAAATTTTTTCACATACTGATACTTATTTCCGTTCATCAGTTTCCATTTCCTATCATCATTTGAGGAAGTGCGAAGATTATCATCAAACTGGAGTATTTGTTAAGTATACCTACTTGTTCTCCTTTGTGCTAATAAATGAACAAAATTATTGAAGGTTTGTTGTAAATGTAATTTGTTTTTATTTTGGTTGATTTGATGATGAGACTTAAGAATATTTTTAATTTTGTTGTTTTTCGGAGTTTTATTATTGTTTTGTCTGTAGTTGTACCTTGTCTTAGATACAATAAAATGTGTATTATAGTGTTCAACTAATTATTCTTGTTTTATAAGATCTTTAATTTTGTTCTTGATATCATGAAATAAAGATTTACTTTGAAACTTTATTTTAACCACGAACGAACTAACAGATTCTACGAATCGATTACTGTATATATTTTATTAGTGATCGATTTGCCATTCCTGTATTTCATATGATACAACCATTCATATGGAATACAAGAATGGCAAATCGATCACTCATAAATTATATACCATATCAATCATATAAAACTAACACATTTGAAAAACCCGCCTTATCTCAATCGGTTTTACCAACTGTATTTAGTTCGGCCAGTTGCGAGATATGTCGCCACTGTCTAAACGTGGTGCCAACTTTTACTGCAGGTTCGACAACTCTCTTTATTTATAGTTTCTCTATGCTAGCGTGTCAGATGGCGCCAATTTCGATTTAGTTTCAATTCAGTAACAGTGTATATTTATTTCCTCAGATTTCTTTTTGAGGCGAACTGTGCGCGGGCTTAAATTCTAGCTTTGCTATTGGTTGGAAAGAAACATCTGTCAAACTTCACCAATAGCAAAGCTAGAATTAGAAGCCCCCGAACATTGTACAAAGAAAGCACTGTCGTGTTGTTTTTTGTATTTTGTACGATTTAAATTTGAGGTTGACTTCATTTTGACACATGGAGAATTGGAAATGAAATTGTCATTGAATTGCAGAAAATAAAAAATTCAATGCATACAATATAATGAACTATGGAAATATCATTATTAGTCAATTCGTCAAGATTTGTACTTGCTTCTGGTATTGAATACGAAAATTCGCGCAAAATCTGCGGCTTTAGTCCACACAAAATACAAATGTGGTCCATTCTACAAAAAGTATCCTTACACACTACACTACCTCAAAATAAACAATTCCTCGTGCACTGATGAACTGATTAACGAGTGATTGTTTGAAGAACAAACTCAGGAATAAGCTAAACAAGATTTCATATCAAAGAGATGGAAAACGCATAGATACCGACAAAACACTGAAAATAATTTCATATAAGATGCTGCAGATGTCAGAAATTAGGTTCTGACATTAAGCGAGAATATACACAAACATTTTTGGACGGCGCCATCTACCACAGAGAGAGAAGCTCTGTTGAAGTAACAGGTGGTGTCCCCTCAAAAATCAAAACAATATCGAATCAGTTCATTCACCAGGGTTTTTAGACATCTTAGCAATACGGAATATTTTGTTGACAATTATACGTGTTAGAGTGTTGAAGGGGTTAGTATTATTTAGGGATCGTTCAAACGTTCTTACATCCTTGCAAGGGTGAAAGTGGAATCCCATATTCAACTAAAATTGTGAACCTGATTCCTTTTCTGATTATTATATTATTTGAGAATTCCATTAAATAGTTTTGCGTTGAAACTGATGTTATTTAGTGGTTTCCCGTCAGGTTAAAGCTAGCCAGGGTTATATGGGTACTTTTTTTAATTTGTTAAACTACTTTTTTATGTTCTCAAGACCTTATGAACCTGCGACGTTAATGAACTAACGAGCAAGCACATTACTTGCCTTGCCTAAAAGTACAAAGAAGTAGCATTACTTTATGGGATATACAAATGATATCCTGTGTTAACTGGGAAATGCTCTATCCATTTGGACCAGATAGCTACTGCCTACGTTTCTGCGAATGCTCTTTCTGAATTAATAATCGCCTCACTTGAGACCCGTGGTTCAGTTGGCAAGATAAAAGGTATATTTGAATATCAAATTAATGTTGTAGAGAGCTCAAATTCCCATATATACACATTTTTGCATTTTCTGTTCCCTTATAGGAATTGAATGTGTTGACATATAATTTCGACAGGATCTACTGTGCATTTATAGCGAAGCGGTGTTCGCGCGCAGCACCCTATTTTATTAGCGCCAAAAGAAGTATAACCTAAAAAATTGTTACTCGTTGTTATCGTATCAACTGAATACCCAGTCATTTTCTATAAGTAATTTACGTTCACTAAAATCAACCGAATAATGTTTTGTTCTAGAGAGAATTGGTGGAAGAATACAAAGTATTCCACTTGCCAATAGTGACAAAACATCGATAACACATTTCAACGTTGGTGGTCAATGGATTTGTGGAGAACAGAATGATTTGTTGGAATTACTTCAGGAACTACAAATTCCTGTAATGAGTACTCAGAAAAAATCTGGAAAAATAGTTGTCCAATATAAACGCAATCATGTCGTCGACCAAAAGAGAAATATACTCGACTTTTTGAGTACAACAGAAAAAATTCAGTTAACAAGATTTATTTTGAAGGTAAGTAATGAAAATTGTATAGATATATAGATATAATTATATATTTCTTCATAACTGATCGAAATATTTGTTAATAAAAGAAACAGGGCGAAGTTCAGTTCAGGTTATAATAATTTATTTTAACCAAATCAAATATTGTCGAGAGTGAGCAAGATGATAAAATGGTTGAGTAGGGATTGAAAATGCATTGAAAAGCATACATTAACTGGATTGGTGGCTTTAGCGGACGAATCGGAATGTTTACGGATGAGGCGTCAGCCGAGTCCGGATTATGAAGATGATGTCCGCTAAAATGATTTGCGTACCTACGTGTTGCATACAACATTTTTTTGTATTACGTCTCCAAATAAACATTTTCAATTATTATCCATACGGTAGTGTAAGGAAGTTGTGGAAAAATGTAGCAAGCGATTGTTTATCAGTGACACGTTTGTTAAATATTATAGTGGGAACTCGCCCAAAAATCTGAGATATATATAAATTATTCACTATCAAATATGTTTGTAGATGGGGTAATGTGTGAAAAAATTGATTTATGTGGTGTTGTTATGTGGAAAAATGAAAAAAGTTAAATTTTAAAAATATATTTTGAAGTCGCCGGGGCTCGAACTGCCGACCTCTGGCTTCGCAGTCATATGCCTTAGTAGTTTGGCCACTGGCCTTTTGATAAAATATAGTGTATTGTGCGCTCTCCACTATTCCACGAGAATTGTTGTTGATGTTATGAAAATAACGGATTTCAATTATTTATTGCCTTACTTGAAAATCTGAGGTTTTTAACGTGCTGAAAAAGCTATATTTCAATTAAAATATCAAATCACAGTAATTTTATCAATTTTGCATTTTCTGTTTCCTTATATGGGCATTGAATGTGTTAATTCTGACAGGACCTAAGTGTCGTTTTATCGCAAAACAATATCAAATCTACTAGTGGTTTTATCAGTATAAAACAGCGACGTTTTATCACTATAAAACTGACCTGATTGGTTCTCTAGTTTGAAATTTTGGCCATTTGATTGGTTCAAAAATAATGAGGGAAATATCATAAAACAGCGAAAAAACATTTATCACTATAAAACTGATATGATTGGTTATCTGAATGAAATTTCGGTAATTTGATTGGTTCAAAAATATTGAGAGAAATAGTCGAAGAAAACGTGTGCTGTCACTACAAAATTTCAAATAATCTATGGTTTATTGCGTTTATTGAAACGTTTTTAGGATATTGATTATAAGTTTTCTGAATAAACAAATTTCAGTACGCTAGAGTGTTACCATTACGACTTAAGTACAAGTCCGCTAAACTAGCATTTTCCGGACTCTATCCAGTATCCAAAGTAGGCATTTTGTGGAGCGTATACAAAAAAACCTTCTTTTACAAATGTGCAACTCTTGTTCCTGTTCATTGGGACGTTTTAATCTGGAATAACTTGAAACACGAAGTTTGTCAACCTTACTAAGTTAGTATTATTATATTAACTAATACAATCATTGGCTTCGATTTTGGAAAACGACAACTACCTGTTTCATTTTGACTGTTTCGCATTTGTCATGCATATATGGGCATAAAAGATAACATAACTTGTTTGTTCCCTCATTCCAACACTCTTCGTCAACACTTAGACTGTCGCCTCAATTATAAATTATAGAGAATATTTGAAAAGTTCTGGTAGAAATCCAAACATTCCACATTGAGGTTTCTTATGTTTGTGAATATTGTGGAGCTCTGACAGAATATGCGAGTACGCATATATAAATGTACCCAGGCAACATTTTTCGAGTTCCCATTCGTTTTTGAAAATCATCATATTTTGAAGCTACTAGCATTGGCGCTCTTTGTGACGTAAATGACCGAGCAGCCAACCGGCGTAATAGGGTTGATTGTCACGTTGAACGGCAATGTTGCCAAGTTTCTTAAACTCTAAATGTCAGAACTAGAACACTATTCGCAATGTCAAGCGATTTGAAGGGTGTAAAAACCATAGACAAATTAAAAATAAAGAGACTGTTTGAAACATTGGCGATCTTGACCACCAAGTTTTTGGTAATCGACGACTGATGACATGATAATTTTCCAATTTCGACATTTGTCAGAAAATAGAAGTTTGTTGTTTACACATGTATTTTTTTCATGACAAACCACGCAATAATTCCAGAATAATTCTTCTACTGTTATTGTCATCGAAAAATTAATGACAGAAATTATACTATGGACTTGAATTAGGAACAAACGTCGAAAATAGAATGTTTTGTTATTCGAGTTGACGCTGAAATTCCTGGAAATATTCTTTTACAAGGTAAAAAATAAGGTGCTTTTCACAAACTGATACTTATTTCCATCCATCAGTTGCAGAAATGTTTTCACAAACTGATACTTATTTCCATCCATCAATTTCCATTTCATATCACCATTTGAGGAAGTACGAAGATTATCATCAAACTGGAGTACCTATTTGTTATACCTACTCGTTCTCCTTTGTGCTAATAACTGAACAAAATTATTGAAGGTTTGTTGTAAATGTAATTTGTTTTTATTTTGGTTGATTTGATGATAATACTGAAGAATATTATTAATTTTGTTGTTTTTCATAGTTTTATTATTGTTTTGTCTGTAGTTGTACCTTGTCCTAGATACAATAAAATGTGTTTTTCATAGTGTTCAACTTATTATTCTTGTTTTATAAGAACTTTAATTTTGTTCTTGATATCATGAAACAAAGATTTATGACGAACGAACTAACAGATTCTACGAATCGATTACTGTATATATTTTATTAGTGATCGATTTGCCATTCCTGTATTTCATATGATACAAGCATTCATATAAAATACAGAAATGGCAAATCGATCACTTATAAAATATATACCATATCAATCATATAAAAGTAACACATTTAAAAAACCCGCCTTATTTCAATCGGTAACTGAAGATAAATCTGTTTTACCCACTGTACTAACTTAGTTCGGCCAGTTGCGCGATATGTCGCCACTGTCTAAACGTGGTGCCAACTTTTACTGCAGGTTTGACAACTCTCTTTATTTTTAATTTCTCTATGGTAAAAACATTCGATCTGTCATAAAAGAATATATTGTCGATTCTACATCAGTTCACATAAAACTTGTTATTTTTGATATTATAGATCGTTGTGGTACATCAAAACGATTTCTGATAAAGAGAAAGCCGATAATTTATTCTTGTTATGAAGGCGCGGCATAAGATTTGAAAATATGGCAACGTTGCAAAATTGATTGAAGCTGTCAAATGTGGGGATCGAGTGATTACATCACAACATTTCACAATGGCACTGGAAAGAAGCCATTTGAATTGTTGCGAATTTAAATTTTGTTTTTCAAGTTTTAGAAAATAAAAAGAAAGAAAGAAAATTACCAACTGACTTTTCACAAGCTGTAGAAATCATTTTGAAAATTCCGTGTCCTCGCCCATTGGCTATATTTGAATTATAATGAATTCATTAAGTCCTTTTTTGTGGAGAAATATTGGTTCTCAACACGGTTTTCTGGGTTTTTACCTTCCACAATCTGTACAATTGTTCAATTCTATACAAGTGCATAAGGGCAAATGAATTGATTTGTTCCGGTGACTTTGCGTTTACCAAACGACTATTCTCTTGAGAAAATGATGAAATATTTGTCAGTTACTTATTGTATACTAAATTTGCCTATCATACTGGTAGACTGCTATTCCATTTAGAAAATCCAGTTAATTTTCAATACTGGATAGGCGAATGTTATTACGTTTTATCCTGTAGAATGTTGTTACAAACACTGTGACGCATACGAAGGATCGGATCGAGACCATTCTCGAAAGTTCATTGACCTTTCTGGGATATTCGGCCGTGCAGCCGACGGCTATATACAGATTCAGAAATTAAATCGCGGATTATAGGATTTACAATGGGTTAGAACGAGGGGCACCCGAGTAAGTGGAGCAGCACAAAATATAACAGATATATGTGATGGATAATGAAGTATTTGATTAGACTTCTGTAGAATATTTTCCTTTCCTTCTGTTCGCCTCGAGCAATATCGCGTTCAGCCATCTCCGTCTCGTTTTACTCGTTATGGGCTCACCATTCGCAACTTTGAATATTGTGGTTCCTTTTGATTTATTGTTTGCGCTATTACTTTTGGATTCCAGTTCTTCTGATATTCTGGATATCAGTGTTATACTGTCGCTTAGTTTCTCTTCTTGAAGCGGTTCCTCAATAGATACGGCTTTCACTCTTGGTATTGAGATGTTGAAGGCCCCTTCCACTTCCAGGGAACGAACCAAAGCTTCACTACATTTCTTGAAGTCAATGAATATCTGAACCACTAACTGTTCTTTGAAATCCTCCAGGGCATCCGGGTAGGCAAGCTGGATAAGCCTCTGCACGTCTGCTCCAAACTCCTGCAGACTTTCACCAGATTTCTGCATTCGTGTTTTCAACTGTGCCAGGTACAACACTGTTCTATATAGAAGAAATTGAATTTAAACGGTTTTCTTCACATAAAGGATCCAATATAAAATTGAACCAGAGAATGGTAGATCTCAAGTGAAAAACAACTACTTTCCTGGCAAATACGACGCAGAACGTTGAATGATATTCACCTGAAAATCCATGCATACTTCCATATAATATCAATGGACATTGAATGCAAATGTTTCTTTCTGATAAGCTCGATTATGTTCAATTTATGTCGTGTTCACCTAACAATCCGCATACCGGTTTCAGGCTTCTTGGCCCTCATCAGTACGGAGTATTGAACATAATCGAGCTTATCAGAAAGAAACATTTGCATTCAATGTCCATTGATATTATATGGAAGTATGCATGGATTTTCAGGTGAATATCATTCAACGTTCTGCGTGGTATTTGCCAGGAAAGTAGTTGTTTTTCACCTGAGATCTACCATTCTCTGGTTCAATTTTATATTGAATCCTTTATGTGAAGAAAACCGTTTGAATTCGATTTTTCTATTCATTCCACTTCACATGGCACTTATCTTTCACTGTTCTATATGTTGATCGCCGTACCTCAATTCCAGAGCAGCAATCAGGTCTCCATACTTGCGATGCTGCTTTTCCGGGATGTTCTGTAATAGTGCCAATGCAGGTCTTCTTAAAGCCACCATAAGTGAAGTCACTGTCCCATCCATTGGCTATTGCCGCAGCTTCAAGTTATTAACGATATAGAGATCATGGTCACTGTCCATCGGAGGTGTCACGGAATTACTCTCAAATGATGAATTTGGAACTAGGTATGGTTTTCTTTTCGTCAGCAATGGAAAGAAACGTTCGCTCACCTGGTTTTCCTAGCCTTCTGATGTCTTCCCAATTGCGCCACGGGACAACCACCTATTCCATGAGTATGGACTGTATATCGAGGGTAGAGATCCAGGGTTGCACACATGCGCCTACTTAAACTGCCTTATTAGAGAAAAATTGAGAGAGTTGGTAAACGGGAACAAAACGTACTCCCAGTAACGCGGATAACTTGTTCGCTTGGCTTTCGCAGTTGTTGAAGTCCCGTTCTTCTAGCTAGTTTTAAGTTATGGTATTACTCCCGATCATTATTCATCTTGTGAAATTCATGATTTCGCTGATTTATTTTCGATTTTTCGTCCAAAATGATAGGTGTTACTTACTTGGTTGGTGTTACTTACTTGGTTGGTGGTAAATCAAAAGTTGCACCTCTGAAGAGCATTTCCCTACCTAGACTGGAACTCTGTGCAGCTGTGCTACTATCCAAATTTATGCACTAGTCATTCGGATCTACTCTTCGTCTATCTCATTTTCTAATATAGTGGCTTGGAGTGACTCTATGACAGCACTTTCTTGGATTAAATCCTCTCCTCACCGGTGGAAGATCTTTGTCAGCAACCGGATTACTTATATTCAAGAAAGGTTGTCACCCTCGTGTTGGCTTCATGTCAGCTCGGCTGAATACCCAGCAGATTGCGCGTCTAGAGGTTTAACACCTCAGGAATTGTTGGATTATCCCTTATGGTTTCAATGTCCCTCTTGGTTAATTCAGCCACAATCGTTTTGGCCTAAAAATCTCGTTTCAACCCCTGCCGAAGTATCTCATGAGGAAAGGCAAATTTGTCTCGTTCCGCAGGTATCCATAGAATACACTCTGATGGAAAATTGCTCATCACTTGAAAAATTCATCGGCATCGTGGCACGATATCTGCGATTCATTTGAAACATAAAAAAAATCCATTGGACAAGAAAACCTCCTCTTTGAATCAAGCTGAACGCCAAGAAGCTTTATTCGTGCTTGTCAAGAGAGTTCAGGCTATTCTATTTCTCACGAAATCTTCCAATTGCAAAATATAGCCACTCTCCCAAAACCTCTTCGGAAGCTTAACCCCTTTTTGTCAGTAGAAGGTATTCTGAGGGTAGGAGGACGCCTTCAATTTTCTGGTCTTTCTTTCTCACACAAATACCCTGCCTTATTACCGAACAAGCATCGACTTACTGATCTCATCATTCATGATACTCATTCCAAATATTTACACCCAGGATGGCAAACACTTCAATTTTTATTTGAACATAATTTCTGGATTTTAGCCCAGAACGCGCTATTTATCGCGTTATTTCCAAGTGCTATCGATGTTTTCGGGTTAATCTTAAACCCCTTTCCCCGCCTATGGGAAACCTTCCGAACCTCGCATTAACCAGCTGAAATACTTCCAATGCGTGAGAGTCGATTATGGTGGTCCTTACAATATCACTATGGCGCGGCATTAAATCTCAAAAGGCTTATATTTGCCTATTCGTGTGTTTTCCTCTTGTTTTTCTCTTTGTTGCTTTTCCTCTTCTCTGTGCCGTCGTTTTTATTCCTTATGCCCTCCTGTTTTTCTGTTCGTTTTTTTTCCAGCATTCGTCCCTCTTGCTCGGCAAACTGTTGCTTCATCATTTCTCAAATAGTCACTAATATCTTCAATTCTGACACCAACTGTTACGAATCTGGGGTCCGTGACGATTAAAAAATACTGATTATTGTCTGTTTATTTTTTATACTTAACACAACATAATAATGCCCTCTAACTATCGGATGAATCAATCACAATTTACTGTCCAATATACCGCACGTGACACCACACTACTAATCTGAATCAATGCTCCTTTAAAATTTCACTCGTACTCCAACTGATGAAACAACTTACTGTCGTTCGCACGCGATGCATTATATAGAGAGCTCATTGGTACTGGAAATCCCTGGAAAAGTTTCGGGAGCCCGCGATAACGTCACCTCGCGTGGGCTATACATTATTGAAACAGCAGGCAGTGGCGCACGGTATTCGTTTCCGTAACAATATTCAGCAGTTGTTCTTCTGAGTGGGGAATAATGAGCTACGTTACGAATAATACGAATATAATAAGACTGATAATGGTACGCACTCCTCAGTGCTCGAGTCATACTCGCATTTGACTGGTTTTCTATCATAGAGTAGTTTACAGGGGTTGAAGACTAACGAAATATTATCGTTTTGTCAAGGTTTCGATCAGTAAGAAAACGTGCGGCATAACTATCTCATAAAGATATCATGTATTTGGTTGGATGACGTAGGTAATAGTAATTCTTCCATAATGAAAAGTCATTTTTGGGAATATTTGAATACACGCAGCTTTTGAATCATGGGAATTCAAGCTGTATCCAAATACCCTAATAACCCAACATTCTCTAGAAAGGATTGCTCTTCATGGATCCATCTTTCATTTAGAAATTGACATACCAATTTACCGAAAGTCACGAAAAATACCCGTAACTCATCGAAATGATCGAAAAAATATTGTACCCACATTTTACAGGTTGAAATTCTCTGTCGAAACGTAAGGGACGAGGTTAAACCGAAGTGGCTGGATGAGCTGAGACAAACTACTTTGAGGAAATTCATTCAAAACACCGTAAAGAGTGAAGCTGTGAGACTGGTTATCGATTTTATGATTTACTTGACATGTGGTGAGATCTTTACTTGTTCGTTTGAGTAATAATAACGTTTTGGGTGATTTTCTTGGGTTTTGAATTCGTGTCGAATGAAGACAATTTCATTTTCTATGAATCAACATTACGGGTTTTATTTGAATTTATTTATACATTACCTGGAAAATATAGTTTGTGATATAGCTTGTTTTTATAGTGACGGAAATATATTTTTGTTCTTCTACACTTTCAATTAAGAAAAATAATAATAACTATTCATCCCAATGAACAAAACAATTTATTTTATGGTAGGATTACAATGAATACATAAAAAACATATATTTTTGAAGAAGTGTATAAATAATTTCATTTGTAAGTGTCTTTTCCCTCTTCAACCTGATCTTGGCGCGATTCTATCAAATTAGAAATTTCCTCGGGCGCCTCAGTGAAGAAATGAACCACTCCAGGGGGTCAGTATATTATTGACTAAGACAATGGGGCCAGAAGGGCAGTCTATACTTGCCCTTGACTGGATTTCGAACCTGGGTTCTGGCTGCACAATAGGTCGTTCTACTCAAAGTACTAAACTAAGTAAATAAAATACTCAATTGCAAGTCAATCATAACAACTTGATTCTATGCTCTAACCATGTACAGGGCGGCTGACGGCAGCCTCAAATATTACATAAGAAAGGCAAACATACTCTAGAAGCGGAAAGGTGTATTTGGGGGTGGGTCAACTCAACCAAAAGCTTATGCTGTGAGAAGATTTAGTAGTACGAAAGCTCAAAAAGACGAGATGAAAAACGGCATTACCAATGTTAAATAGCAAAGCGGGTTTCGAAATGCAAGCGTACGAGCGGCCATACTATGGGACGGGTGAGCTGTTCGGAATCGTGCGTGTGAACGGTGCCTTAGTTGATTCTCGGCATTACCTGAACGTTGTTGTTCTAATATCGGTTTTATCTCTTACTCCTATTTCTATGCTGCGCGACTGTTAGTGTGGTGAGGCCCTAAAAGTGCCTTTCAATCTAACTGACAGCGTTCCCGCCTTTCGGTTGACTATCCACTAAAATAACGCTATTTCCTATTCTTATACTTCGCGGCTGTCAGTGTGGTGAGGCACAAAGTGCCTTGCAACCCAAATGACAGCTTTCCTCCTTATTGGTTGACTACCCACTCAAGTGACGTTATTTACTATTCTCATGCAAATCTATCTCTCAAAGGTACGCGTACGAAACCTTTTGAAATGCTTACCTACAAATTGTTATGTTTACCGGTTTTTGGAAATATCACACGTTTATTACTTCTCGTCTCTGCGCGTGGTGACTGTTAGGCTTTCCGGAACGGTACTGACTTTTAATTGTGCTCTTAAGTGCATCTTGGCAGATTTCCCCGTCTACTAGCTAGTTTAAGGTATCACCGTATATTTACCAAACACCATTCGTGTCTCCTCGGCGTCTCTCGTGTAGTCGTGGCCCATGCTGCTTGTCTGCTCTGGCACAAGTGATTTCTCCCAATCTCCTTCAGTCACAGTAGAATGCTCTAGTTCTTTCAGCATTCTACTGTGACGTAGGCGACTTCGCCGGGAACGCGTGGTGCTTCCAATAAATTACGATAGTGCCCTCGCAGCCTTTGGTTCGGAAGGCACTACTCGATTTTGTGAGAACAATAATAACGTAATTCTCTCCTTCTTGAACCACTCTAGGTTCGTAATGAATCAAAGCTGGTGACAAGCGTGAAGAAAACTTTATTATGACTGAACTTCTGAATAATGGTTACATCAGTTTTTATACATTTTGGGAACAAAGACTTACTGAATAAAAATGAAAAGTTAACAATTTCTAGACATTCGGTATAAAAGATAAAGTATGGTATATTGCATAGTAATACAAATTCGGAGTACGGGAAATAGCAAGGTGTTCAGAGATAATTATCGGTAGAGAGATAAAAGACCGTGTGGATATCTTGTATCGGCAGCAAGGGGTATCTAGCGGTGTGAATATGTGGGCCGGCTTCAGCACGGTTCTGCATATGTAATGTAACGAATGCTGGCCGATGAACGACTGCCTTCGATCACGGCGATGGTTTTGCATATTCGCTGTTTCAAGCTTGATTGAAACGAGGCTTCGCGGGGACGACGACCGACGTTCTATTTCTGCGTTTGGCCTCGCGTTACGTAATGATTCGGATGGGAAACATACTACTGTCTGGTTATTTTTAATTCGCGGATTTATTATCAACGGAGATAAGACTTCAACTTATTTTAATGGAGCTTGTTGGATTGTCTTAAACAAATGAAAAACTAGTAACTTCTTTACACATTAGGGGTGTGTAAATATTTCATAGTTGAGAGATCTTTGAAACATAGTTACGTACCAACACAGACTTTTGTCGGTAATTTTGAGATTTTTCCATTACTCGGATTTTGATGTATCGTTAACGGAATGGACAGCGTAAACTATGAAATACCTCAATTTCCATTATTTTTCGGAATTTGATATAGCATATGTTCTCATTTATAATTTATCACAATACCTACCCTTCTATTACACTGGTATCGAAGAACGAAGAATAATGACATCTACCAAAACTCTCATCACTTGTACCTACGCCATAACCTGATGATGTAAGTGCAAAACCTTATCAAGCTATGGCGTCAATCATGATAGGTAGCGTTTATCTTAATTGGTGCCATACGTAGGCAAAAAGAACACATGTTACGTCCCGTTATATTATGTAATGTAACGTTAAGTTTTAGATTATCCTGAAGAAATAAATTGATTTTGTATTCATATTATTCGGAACGATCTTAGAATCGTATTTTCCAGTATAGTTTTCCATATTCATGTAGAGTTGCATTTACATTTTTGAGGCACAATATACATTCTCAAAAGAGGCAGCGCCTGACTTTTATCATATGATCTCAAAAAATAAAAATCATCATTTGGTCACTTACATGAACTTTCAGAACTTCTTTTCTGTATGGATGAAAACTCTAGTTTGAATAAAAAATAATCGATCAAACCATTCAGGAATTTTCAATTTTTAACAATACAAATTTAATTATATTTTGCAGGGGTGAAATCTTTCCAAGTGTCAGCATTGTTCTATATTTTCTTCTGTATCTCCACGAAGGGCATCGTACATCAGTTGATAACAGAAGAAAATAATCTTTACAAATTCAGAGTGAAGGTTGTATTATCCCTATAATATTCAGGTTTTTCAACCACTTTTTTTTTCAGAATAGCTCCACTACTATTTGTGACAAACTGGCCGAGAAAATAGGGGGCGATGCCATTCTAACTAAAGAGTTTGTTGTGCGAGTGAAATGCACAGAAAAATGTGCTCAGATTTTTACTAACCTTGGCTCATACCGGTACGACTGGTGACACATTTCTTCAGTTATAAGAGAAGTACTGAATCATGTTAACTTAGTGAAGTAAAATTATAGTCGAGCTTCGGGGGAATACTTCGAAAATCACTGAAATCCCCAACTAATATAATATGTAGCGAATGAAAATATTTGATATACATATTCGATTGCTTCAATTTTTCAGCTCTTGAAAACTATATGTATACATATTTTTAACTCTTGTGCTTTTTAAAGTTTGAAGTTTTTTGGTTTCCGTAGAATTTTATTCAATTTTGGGAAATTTTTGTGATCCTAGGAATAAAACAAATGTATTTTTGGTTAAAATAATTTTTATTTCGATATCATCTAGAAAAATATAAAGAATCATTTTGATTAAAACATAAATTTAAATTCTACGTATGATCCGTTGCTCGAATTCTACAATATATTTTTTAGGCGAGTGTCACAAAACATAACGGATTTAATAGCGTCCTTAAAGTGTAACTTTTTTGGTAGTATTTACTTCACGGCCGCATTTTACTTCACGGTTTTTGGTGATGAATTAATTATGAAGGTAGCCTATCAGGTACACTTAATTTCCTTGTTTGAGTTATTTACCAATAAAACAAAATAGTCCGAGAGGCGAGCGACCAAAAATTGCAAGCATTTTCTGAAGCTAATTTTTCATATCACGTCACGTTGGTGGAGTAGAGAAATAGCCTGCCGTCAGTCATTCGATTTCGTTAGCGTTTGGCGTGGGGGCGGCTTTGATTTTGTGAAAAAACTATATACCTCGCAACTACTTTCTAAAACCTGAAAATTAATTAATCGTCAGTCATGTAAATCTTGTAAGCGGGCACGTCAGTCACGCGGTAAAGTTGTAAAAAATCGGTACATCGTGCAAGTACTTTCTAAAATCTAAAATTAAGTATACAGGTGAAGAATATTATTATAACCACAAAAAATATAGTCATTCAGTATATTTTTGTAACAGATGCCGTCAGTCACCGATAAAAGGTTGCCCCTGGCCCTTCCATGATATAAGTAGGTAGGTATCTACTACGTATATCTTCTACGTAGTATCTATATAGTCTAGTGTCGTCAGCGCAAGCAAGCTGCGTGCGACCTTGCTTTGTGTAAACGGCCGTATAATAGATGTCCCCTCTTTTTCTTTTTTCCAAACCCCAGACGTTTTATTTTCGAATAGCATCAGTATTTTCGTAGCGTCGTTACAGAGCAAATGTATTTGTTTCTATGAAAATTTATAAACTAAAATGGAAGTTCGCATCCTTTATGTGTTATTTGTTTGAAAAAACAGTGTTTTTTTTTTGAAAAACTGACTCTTGTTACATGCAAAAATATATTGAAAATTCACAAGAAGTTCTATTTGAGTTACAATGATGTAAATTTACCGACGGTCAACAATGATCAACAAGGCTATCATTAAAATTAGAATAGAATAGAATATTTATTGGTCCTTTATGATCAAATACATGATATAGGATAGGTCACAATGGGCATATAGTCCATTACGTCAATGTACAAATGACAGAAATATCAGTATATTGGAGTATATGTTCGGAGATTCAATAAAGAACCACACAAGTTATGGAGCCACAGAGTTGTGACATAGAAATATAAAATAGGTCACTAAGTAGCAGTGTGTACATATATAACATCAAATAATATAACAATACATCATAACAATATAGGAATATATAATAGTATATTAAAGTATAGGTGGACAAAAAGGGCTTTAAAACACGCGCGATTTTTCGAGCACGACGGCGCAGCCGGAGTGCTCGAAATAGAGCAAGTGTTTTTAAGACCAGTTATCCACGAATACTTTACGTTATTTTTTTTTATTGGTGCACCTTGAAATCATATATACTGGTATAATTACTACAAAAAATAGAAATAAGAACTAATAATGCAAGAAGGTTGAATTCGTGATGTGACATCAGTATACCTTTCGTTGTCATGGAAATGAGAAAAACTAATTTGCAATTTGTTACCAAAGATCAATATTTGTTGTCACCAGAGCTCAAAAATGAATTATTCTAATATCGATTTTTTGAATAGTGAGGCAGAATCGCGGTTAATACCGCGAAAATCCAGTAATATATATAAAAAAGAATATGAAAAGTTCATCAAATGGATGGAGGAGCACATATAAATGAACGAATTGTTAGTAATATTTTATTTTGACGTTACAAGGTACTCCTGTCAGATCAATAATAAAAAATTTGTCATTTAGACTTCACGTTTCTCGATTTGTTGATGTTGTCATGGTAACTTTAAAAAACGCGCGTTTTTAAAGTTCGATTTAAACACGCTGAGGCGTGCTTTAAATGGGTAAAAAGGGGCACCAATAAAAAAATAATAATATAAGATTACATATAAACATAGGTTACCACTATAACAATATAAAAATCCCCACAAAGTAAATTGACATGTACAGTTTACAGTTTTTCGATCACCTGAAATTGAGGTATTCTATGGTGGAATAGAAACTATGGGCCGTTAAGAATAACCTGAGTTTTTTTTTGAATAATTTTAAAGGCTTGACATCTTTAATGTCAGGAGGTAGGTGGTTGAATAGTTTAGCTCCTGCCAGTGAAGGGGTTTTTTCATACAAACTTGTTGCGTGTTTTTGAATTCTAATTGAATCAGCGTCTCTGGTTGGATATTGGTGCATGTATGAGTTCTTCGCGGAATCTTTCAAATTGCGTTTAATATAGCAAATGCAGCTGTATATATACATACAGGGAACAGTTAAAATATGGTGTTCCTGAAAGTACGATCTGCAGGAGTCCAATTTCTTCATATTGAATATTAGCCTCATAATCCTTTTTTGAGCCACGAATACTCTATTGATTTCTGAGGCGTCCCCCCACAGAATTATGTTGTAGGACAAATGAGAATTGCTACCATCGATTTACGGCTTTAAGTGAAAAGTACAGGGAGGAGTTGAAACGGAACTTTAAAAATACACGCAAAAAGTTACGACCCATCAAATCTTCCGCCCTGTAGATCTGAGCTTATTGAGCACATCGATCGCAGTGCATACATATCAAGTATTTGGATGAATGCACATGAAAAAATACCAACCACAAAGGTGGCCGTGGAAAATGGTTGGCAGGAAATAGTCGAGCGATATGAGTAGTTGGATTGGTTTGAAGAGCAACAACTTGCAATATTCGTAAAAGACGTTGTCATTGACGAAAATGATGTTTCAGGTAATAGATTATTGGCTATGTGCGAACTGCTTGGTGGGGACAGTCAAATCGATGGCAGCGCACGCTTTGGCAGAAATGTGAAACGTAATCGGGACTGTCAAATCTGTTTTGATATTCCACGTTAAATTCGTTGTGTTGCGAACTGTACAAATAATGGAAAAAATAGTTGGTGTAAATTTTATACTTTTCCGAAATTGGCCTGGAAATTGGAGCCGAAAAAGAAACCTCATATTACGATTCCCCTGAATCAATTTTATTTGCGCGATATTATGAGTTCACACGTTTGTACAAACATTTTATGGCAAGGAGGAATACATTAGTCTCACCAAATCAACAACAACAACGAAGGGTACTTACATCCAAAGATCTTTTGTGGTATGTTAATTTCACTGGGGTTTGCCTAATATTATGGGCGTGCTTGTATTAAATAACTTTATCATTTAATTCTCTGTTCTTCAACATATCTCAAATGTGCTGAAGCTAATTCATTACCTTTCATCACAGTTTGAGGTTGGAAAGATATGTTTTATGCTTTCAAATCCTGTTCTCATTATAACACCCATTTGTTTAACTTACATATATTATAAATTATCTCAGATATCGACAATATTTCATATTTTTTCAAGTTCATCAGTTGATTTTGATAGAAATTATCAAAACATGGCTTGTCATCTAACTGTCGAATAATTCCCGAGTCCCGAAATGTGGCGTTCGCCACTGTCGTGCACATAGCCAATACGTGATAAGCATGTTTATCTCACTTATTTGATTATTTTGAAATTAAACATATTGCGCTTATTTTAATTTGCAGATGATGAGTCGTCAGATTTTATTGATACAGAACATGATGAGCCGGACGAAATTTACAACTACCACAGCGACTCAGATTAAATTTTTTGTTAATGTACAATGCTAAAAATATTTTTTTTTTTAAATATACTTTATTAATATCAGTACATGAATTCATTAATTTTATTATTTAACTTTAATATTATATATTTTAATATTTATTGAGCGCGTCGTATTATAGAAGGACAAGGCGCAACTTTTTATAGGCGACTGACGGCATCTGTTATAGAAAGGTACTGACTGACTATATTTTTGTGATTATAATAATATTCTTCACCTGTTTACTAACTTTCAGATTTTAGAAAGTACTTGCACGATGTACTGATTTTTTACAACTTTACCGCGTGACAATATTTGTATGACTGATGATCATTGAACTTATTTTTAATTATTATACTGCTCGCAAATTAATTTTCAGGTTTTAGAAAGTAGTTGCGAGGTATATAGTTTTTTTACAAAATTAAAGACGCCCCAACGCCAAACGCTAACGAAACCGGATGACTGACGGCAGGCTATTTCTCTACTCCACCAATGTGACGTAATATTAAAAAATTAGCCTTAAGAATAGAAATTCGCTCGCCTCCCCAACTAAAAGAAGAGGTTGCGTTGCTAGGCAGTTTATTTACAAGCTTTCCGTTTCTGTCAGTAATATAATATTTAAAATAAATAATTAAAACATAATAAAAACAGTAAAAAAGCAAAATGAGTAACAGTGATAGTGCCAATGCAGCGACCTTAGTACCAAAAAATCCTGTCAAATTCATCTAAAACAGTATGAGATTTTTATGGAATGGTGCAACATACATAATATTAAAAATTTAAGAGAAGTATTTCTGAAAAGTTTTAAATTCATCAACTTATGGTCTACATACTCGATGTTAAAATCTACAATTATGGTCAAAAATTAAATTCATATCAGTAATTTTTTAATGTGGAAGGTAATAAATCGTAATATTTTTCAATGTTAACCATTTTACTCGGGCTGACCACCATATATTTATTAACTACCAATATGGATAACACTGACGCAATGTTAAGAAAGTGAAGTCACGAAAATCAGTCTGTCCTTTTTCATGCGGGCCTACTGCGCATGCGCAACTTTTGAATTATGACTCATTACATAAATAATTAAGGTTTTTGAGGGGGGGGGGATCCTTTATGGACAAAGTGTGGGACTCGCACTCTGAGTTTTCGGGTTCCTATGTCCACTTTCTTCCGAGTAACCCACTAAAAAAAACACCCAGCTGAATGTGTGCTGTACAGTCTTGGATCACCTATTGGTTGCCCGATAACTGACTGTCTTCTGCGGTCCAGAGCCCCGCAGTTGCACAGTATGTGTGATACTGTTTCTGGTTCCTTGCCGCATAATCTGCATGTTAGGTCGCCATTGAACAGCCCATTTTATTAAGGTGCTCTTTTACTGGCATATGTCCAGTCATTAGCCCCGTAACAATTTTCAGTTGTTCCCTGTAAGAGTTAACAGGTCTGCTGTTTTTTTCCGCACGGGCCTTGATGTAATTTTTCCGTGTCTGTTTCCTGGAATGTCTTTCCAGTATTGTTGTGTTTTTCCTGGATCCAGTCTTCTACTGACGCTCGTACCGTACGCTTCGGTACCCCAAGGGTCTGTCGTGGCCCTGGTTCGTTATCCGATCTTCTTCTGGTGAGTTCGTCGGCTTTTTCATTCCCTGCAAAACCCTGATGTCCTGGCACCCAAATCAGCTTGACGCGGTTTTGTTCTTCTAGACTTGTCAGTTCCTCTTTGCAATTTCATACCAGGTGGGACGTCACTTCCTGGCTACTTAGGGCCTTCAGTGCCGTCTGGCTGTCTGAGAGAATGTGGTTCCGTTCCTCTACCATTGCTCTTCTGATGTTTTCCCTCACACATTGAATGATAGGCGAGATCACAAACTCGTAAATTTGCTTCATATGTGCTTGAAGTTGAAAAATATTGATGAAATATTATGTGTGCATAGTATTTACTGGAAGAAGTGTTCAAATATAAACATTTCTTTGAGATTTTTTTTTGGAAAAATGACTTCGAAAAAAAAATTGAAAAAAATCCTACCACTCTCATCGTTCTCGACATTGTGGTATTTTTTTCAAAAATGAGTGATCTCGCCTATTGCTTAGACCTCTGCTTGGAATACAGAGGTGTGAGTGCACAGGGAGAAGCTAAGCTCGATCCTTGGGTTTCTGGGTTATATTTAAGGTTAGGTTATTTATTTGACATTTTGACCAGATATGGTTTTCAGTTTAATCAATTTCTCCAATTCTATTGGTAATTGATTCATATTGATCAAACATTTGAAAAAAAATGAAGATTCATACCTTTTTTAAGTTTGCTTCACTGCCAATGCACAATTTTGTGGTTATGTTACCATAATGGGAATTTACAACAAATGAAATACGCTTGTCATACTCCAACATTTTTACATGCAAAATAATGAATACTAGAACGAGATGGACGAAAAAAAACGCATCTTTGATAAAAAAAAAAAATCTTGACGCATGCGCATTCAGTATGGCGCCCGATTTTGAAAATCGATATTCAATTGTTCTGGCTTCACCTAGGCTATCCTTATTATCAATTTCTGAAGTTAATAAATATATGCTGACCACCTGTAGACCGGTTTCGTGGTATTTGTCCCTCATCAGTACAAGGTCGATCAAGCCGGCAATGTCTGCGAACCCGAATGAAATGATCGAAATCCACCCACTCCTTACTTTTTCTTGAGATTGCATCAACCAACATACACCTATTTTATAAGTATTTGTAGTCAGCAGTCTTGAGGACAGAGAAGTTTTTTATTTTTAATGAAATTATAGCTGGCTACTGATGTGTTACAGACTTTTGTCTTCTATTATAGATTTCTATCTTGATAACATGTCACGTTGGAAATTTAGTTGCGGTGGTTGAGTCGAGATGGCGTTGGCTTAAGGTGTTTCCCATTTTGTTGATGCAATCTCAACGGAAACTGAGAAGTGGAAGGATTTTGATCGTAAAGATGGCCTATAAAGCTAATCATATTTTTAATATATTCTGTAGCATAATTAAGATATTTTTGATTGCTAAACATACTTTTTCCTGAGAAAATAATTCCAGCATCAGTTATTATCACACAATCGTCTATGACGCAACAACTTTTTTTCCACATAATCCTGAAGTTTTATTCTTCTTGAGTCAGTGTTGGACAATAACTTTCACTGCACTAAAAAAATTAGATTTACTAAAAAATATTCAAAAAATGTTTCAGTTGTCGCAACGTAATCATTGCAGTTCCACCAGACGACATTCTCAAAATAGAATTTATCCCTCCACTTCCTCAACTGAAATATGAATCAATAAGTGACTTATGTTCAAATGTAATGACTTCATTCGTTGCGATGTATCGTAAGGTATTGAAATTAATGGAAAAGGAAAAATGAGCGAAATGTAATAATTCATTTTAGGGATTTTGGCACGATAGAGGATTCACCGGAGAAATCTACAACTTTAATATTGATAAAAAAGGAGGACCTATAGATTTTTGTTGCGACAATAGTAATTTGGATATACCAGCTTTATATGGTTTATTATTCTCACAAGAAATAACAAATCAAAGAGTAAGTTTTTAATTGATTATATTTCTAAAATCTTGGCTAGTTTCCATTATTTCGAAGTGAAAAAGCTACAAAATTAAAAAAAAATTGAAATCCATCCTGAAATCTCATATATTTAGTTTTATATTAACATGATCTCTTTTCGAAATATATATGGTTATTGTAGGATTCGATTCTATATATCATTTCCGCTCACGCTGTATCTGCTACGCACAGGCACATATAATTAGGTACATTTCATTGAATACTTTGATGCCTTCAAAAGTAAACACTCAAACATACCGTCGCATATGCGGTTGCACCTGGGAAACCCGTATTAATAGGAGGAGCCCATCAAAGAAGAAGCGTTGGGAACAACACAATGCAAAGACTCCCAGGCAAGAAGCAGGTTCCAAAAATCCAAAGCAGGGCCCAGGGGTAATAACCTACGCCCCCCCTCATATATATATATATATATATATATATATATATATATATATATATATATATATATATATATATATACAGTGTGACCCATTTAAAATGGAACCATCCCTGTAGAATACGCATTTTTCAATCAATCTCAATTATTTTTTTATATTAAGCATCAAAAACTGTATTTTGCCAGAAATTTTCATAACTTTAGTTTCAATTCCAAGTTTTTTTTCTTTGTCAAAAACGGCAAAAGTTCATTAGGCAATTTTTGTTTTCAAATTTGACTACACTACTGGATTTGTAGTCGCTATAAATAAAAACCATCAGAATTTTATAAAAAAATATAACAACGAAGTTACAACAATTGTAATTTTGGAAACAAAGTATTTGATTATAATTTTTATTTAGATTATAGACATTCAAACTCTGGCAACACTGCCGATACAAAGTAGATCACCAGTGAACTTGTACAGTGAGGATCCGAAGTCAATAGCTCATTCCGTTCTTTTTTTTTTTTTTTTATGTTCTGGTTCCCACGAAAAGGGATATCCTGTAATGTTCAGAGAACATCGTGGGAACCAAGGGAAAGAAGGTAGGAGTTGGTGTTCTTCTTAAATTTCTGGAGGTTGTATGCCTCGGGGAACACCTCCCTAGGCAATGAGTTCCAAAGCCTGCTGTTCGTTGGATGAACGAGTCTTTGGAAAGTGATGTTCTGCAGGTCTCCAAAGTGACCACGAAGGGGTGTGATAACTGAACTTGACGGGTTAGTCTCGAAGAGACTGCCAAAGCAGGAACGATTGTTGATATTTCAGAAGAGCATCGCCCATGAAAATATCTATAAAATAGAGACAAATCGCCAACTTTTCTACGGTGTTCCAGACAAGTGAGCGAGTTTGTAAGCGAGGCATCACCGACGAGACGAATTGCCCTTTTTTGGACAGAATCCAATAGCCTCAGGATATGTTTAGGTGCCGCGCTCCAAATATGGGAACAGTATTCCAGGACAGGTCGGATCTGTGCCTTATAGATCATAAGCAGCTGAGTGGGGGTGAAATAGCCCTTGGCACGAAACAAAACCAAGTTTTTGGGATGCACTTTGGCAATGGACCTCACGTGATTTTCCCAGGAAAGGTTATTGCTGATAGTAATACCAAGCATCGATATGGATGACTTCAGTGGTATGGTTACTCCTGACAAAGTTATGTTAGGCACAGTGAGATCGGCTTTCCTAGAGAAAAGACATGCTTGTGTTTTGTTTGCATTGAATTCTACCAAGTTATTAGATCCCCACTCGAGAATTGTTGCTAAGTCCATATTTATATTATTAACATTTCTTCCTCGTTCATTTCTGGTTTCACGGGCTGATATAGGGGCCCTGGAAGAGAAAGCGGTATGGAGGGTACTATCATCGGCAAAGCTGTGTACTGGACATGAAGTTGCTTTCAACAGGTCGTTGATGTGAAGTAGAAATAGTGTTGGTGCGAGAATAGATCCTGCGGAACACCAGCATTTATGAGTAGAGTGTCAGATGAAACTCCATCGACCACTACATGGAGAGACCTGTTTGAGAGAAAACTAGCAAGCAGAGAACACAGCTGAGGGGACAAGCCATAAGACGGAAGCTTGGCGAGGAGTCCCTGGTGCCAAACTCGATCGAACGCCTTGGAGATATCTAATGCCACAGCTAAAGTTTCTCCATACTTTTCAACAGATAGCTGCCATATATGTGAGACGTAAGCGAGCAGGTCACCAGTTGATCTCTGATGGCGGAAGCCATATTGCCTATCGTTGACAATTCCTGAGTCTTCCAGATATTTCATGAGCTCGATGTTGATGGCTTTTTCCATGACCTTTGAAATAATAGATAGCAGTGCTATAGGTCTGTAGTTGCTAGGTAGGGCCTTTTTGCCTTTTTTAGGAACTGGCTGTACTCTTGCAATTTTCCAATTGGACGGAAATACCCCCAAATTGTAAGAGTGGTTGAACAACTTGCAAAGAACAGGAGTTAGTTCGGGGGCACATTTCTTGAGAACAATCGGCGGGATTCCGTCAGATCCACAGGCTTTGTTGGTGTTGATACCCAGCAAAATCTTTCTGATAGTACGTTGGCGAAAGGTGATCTCGGGCATGTGACTGTCAATAGGTGTAATGTTCGGGGGTTGTTTTCCCGATGAATCCAGAGTGGAATTTCCAGCAAATAGGTGCGCAAAGATATTGGCTTTTTCCTGGGCAGTCGTTGCTAGTGTTCCATCTTCTTTGGTTAGAGGAGGAAATGAGCTGGAAGTGAAGTTTCTTCCCACAGCTTTGGCGGAAGACCAAAATGAACGGGATCCGTTAGGACATTCAGTAAGTTTTGATCTTATTTTGGCATTGTGGGCATCTTTTGAGCATTCTATTGTCTCTTTGCATATGCCTCTAGCATCGACATATGCTGCTCTGGTCTCAGGGCCCGGATTTTTTAGCCATCTACAGTTATAACTCCTGAAAGTATGGTAATGTGAGCGATTTGAGGTTGAAGCGATTTTGTAATAAAAATCTGACTACGCCACTGGATTTGTGCCAAAATTACACCTCAACAAATAAGAAATAGTGTAGAAAATACTCGGAAGAGATACGATAAATGGAGGTTTGGTAGAAGCCACAAAAATTCAAATATTTAATTTTACAGTAATGTTTATTTTAGTTTTTGCTTAATGATGTTTTATTGTTGAATAAATACTTTAAAACTTGTTCCTGTTCATTTCGTTTTAACTTGGAAATGAATTTATGTTCTTTTCGAATACACTTATAACCTACACTTAAATAAATGATTTAAAGGGAATATAATTTACAAATCCAGTGGCCTAGTCAGATTTTTATTAGAAAATCGCTTCCACCACTAATCGCTCACCTTACCATTCTTATAACTGCAGAACGGAATGAGCTATTGACTTCGAATTTTCACTGTACAAGTTCACTGGTATTCTACTTTGTATCGACGGTGTTGCCAGATTTCAAATATGTCTATGATCTAAATAAAAATTATAATCAAATACTTTGTTTCCAAAATTGAAGTTGTTATAACTTCGTTGTTAACCAATATTTTCATATGAAATTTTGATGGTTTTCATTTATAACGACTACAAATCCAGTGGTGTAGTCAAACTTTAAAACAAAAATTGCCTAATAAACTTTTGCCGTTTTTGACAAAGAAAAAAAAACATAGTGTGCCTTGGAAATGAAACTGAAGTTATGAAAATTTGTGTCAAGATACAGTTTTCGATGCTTAATATTAATTTTTTTTTAGATTGATTGAAAAATGCGTATTCTACAGGGGTGGTTCCATTTCAAATGGGTCACACTGTTAATATATATATATATATATATATATATACAGTGTATATACCTAACCTCTTGCACAACCGCTAAGAGTTGATAGTCCATAAAAAAATAAACAGATTTTTCCTTTGAAATGAAATTTTCACGATAAGTTCTTAATGAGCCAGAAAAAAATAGGCCCTGTGGAAAACACCCGCTCCCTCTCGACGGGCCAACAGGACCGACCCGAAGCATTAGTCAGCCTCAGTAAGAGGAGTCTCAAATCAATAATGAAATTTTTAATTTACGTATACGATTCGGGTTAAAAACGCCGCTCGTAACTCTCTGCGAAGTATGGACAGTATACTTTGAAAACAAAATGAAAGATTAACCGAAGTTCTCCAAACTAACCTCAGAATTGAACCAGATAAATATAAATGAAAAAAAAAAAAAATTGCATATCCATCCATATAATTCCAGAAGAAGTAAAATCTGTATTGAATGAATGTGGTTTTTTGTGGAGAAACAACGTTTTTCGACATGTTTTTTGAGTAACCTTCCACACTTGTATAGATTTTCCTGATTATATTTTCATTTTCAGACTGTGGAAGGTTACCCAAAAAACATGTCAAGAAAAGTAAAATCTGATTGGGAAAAATATAATACAGTAATGAATTTCCCTTAACCAATCGACCAAAAAAATATCAAGCAATTTTTAGGACTTGCATGATACTAGAGCAGATTTATCCCAAATTTCAGAGCCAAAGACAAAACTCCTTTTCGTTCTGATGAAGAATGTAAAAAATCATTCAATGAACCAAACAAGTCTTTCTGAATCTCCAATATACTTTCCACATATGCATCTGCATTTGTTCTTGGCACTGTATTGAGTCCATATAGAAAAAACCTCTCAATCGCTTATGCCTCACGAAACGCAGCAACAAAATAGTCTACAATTGAAGGGGGAATTCTTAGCAAGTCTGGGAGGTGGAACACTTCGGGAGTTATCTTTATGTAATTAAATTCAAACATCGTGGTATGAAAGACCCTGGAAGTAGACTCAAACTTAAAGAAGATGACTATATGTCTGGAGAACATAATAAAAATGCCGACGCACTTTCGCGAATTGAAATGAACTATCTTCCATATTTTGAAAGGAGAAATATATTCCAAAACTGCCACTGAAATTGAAAAATATGGCAAAATGAGATTCAAAAATAATAATAAAAAAATACTAATTATTCTGAATTTTATCGTCATTGAATTAAAATTCTGATTTCATTGCTAATTCAAATATGTTTTATCCCTGTTATAAACATTTATGTTTCTTGGGAAAATGAAATATATTATTATTATTAAAAAGTGCAGATGATTATTATATATCATATTCTCTGAAACCACAGTGATCCTCTGTATTTATATAAAAATGCAGTTCCTTTTTGAAAAAACGATCTCGTGAATTACCAAAATTGTTCTCACACTCTGTTTTTTCTTGATATTTATATACACTTCCACATAATTGATTTTTATAGGCTTCATCACCATTATGCTCAAATTCCAATTTATATATATATATATATATATATATATATATATATATATATATATATATATATATATATATATATATATATATATATATATATATACAGGGTGTCCCTGGACTTCCTCTTTTCCTTTCGGGAATGTATAGATGGGGTCAAAATATCACCAGTACTTCATATAACTTTTGTTCCTGAAAGCCTTCGTTACCAAGTTACGGGCCCTCAAAGTTCCAAAATGAAATTTTTTTTTCTTTGATAACTTTCAAAGTGAATATTCAAAATCATCTAAATTTTGGTAATTCACTAAACAAATGAATTCCTTCGATGAGCTTTCATGCAGAAGTCAGTTGTTTTGCTACAAAGTCAGGAACGGACTACCCCCGATGGTCCACACCCCAAAACTTTGAAATGACAGATAATTTTTCAATAGTTTTCAACAAAATAAGGTTACGTAGACAATTTTCTAAATAAAAGTACAAGTGTGGAAAGTCGATCGAAGCAACGATCCTTAATAAAAATGCAGTTTTACTCGACGACATCAAACCCGATCGTCCACCATTATTTGAAATGAAAAATTTTCACAGTAGAAATACTAATGCTAACGTTAATTCAACAACATTTATAACAGGATAATACAAAATATGCTAAAACAAAAAGTACATTACCTAGTTGAAAGTTTCATTCACAATGTAGATATTTTTCAAATGAAATATCAAGTTATGTAGATTCGTGGTGTTTTTGAACTAACAAGCTCTTCCACTATGAAATATCGAATTCAGTTCATATTTTGTATGTACGCGTGGAATAAGCACGTTTCATGTTGTGTTATCTGAATCTCATGAACTCAACATTTGGATGTTGCAAATTCGTATTCACAGCTTAAATGTTCAGGAGTTTCACTGATGAGTATAATTTCATGGGAGAAAATCTTCAACCCGAAGATAAATTTAGCTGAAAAAACGCACATCGGAAGACATAACTAATAAAAAGCAAATGAATAAACTACAAAAACGGCTGCACATGAATAGATGAAAAATATCCGGTGAATAAATTTTTGTACCATTTCTTCCACAGATGTTGAGGTTTGCGATTGAAAATTATTTACACCATGAGTTTTGTAAGGTAAACGTGTTTGCATGATGAAAATTTGTTATGAACATTGTACCTATCATTTCTATTTTCATTACAAATTAATCTTTTCGAATAATGGTAGACATCTGGGGTGTGGACCATCGGGGGTAGTCCGCTCCTGACTTTGTAGCAGAACAACTGACTCCTGCATGGAAGCTCATAGAAGGAATTCATTTGTTTAGTCAATCACCAAAATTTAGATGATTTTGAATATTTACTTTGAAAGTTATCGAAGAAAAACATTTTTCATTTTGTAACTTTGAGGGCCCGTAACTTGGTAACGAAGGCTTTTAGGAACAAAAGTTATATGAAGTACTGGTGATATTTTGACCCCATCTATACATTCCCGAAAGGTAAAGGGGAAGTCCAGGGACTTAGCTATATAGTATATATCTATTATCTGGATAATCTATATCTATACTACTTTCCTTTATAATTCTACTTACTATAATAAACAAGTACTTCAGTGAACCTAAATGTGTTTTTCAGCTAATTCTCTTTGCTTTCATTGTATTATTATTATTGACTTTCTTCAATGCAATTTATACCTTGTTATAGTATTTCTAATCCCAATTGGACCGACATAAAAAGTTTCGAGAAGGAATTCTCTTCCTCACGACAGAACTTCTTTATGATTGTACCAGGAACGCTTTGAAAGTAAAAACACTGGTAGTATATACATTTTCCATTTGCCGGGCAGTGCATATGAACACTCCTCGTAGTGCTCTTATTTTGATTGCCGTTCCAATTGGGATTAGAATAACTATACATATTGGTATGTATCTAGTCAAAGAATTCATTATTATTATTATAATTCAAATAATTGTATAGTTCCGTGTCTAGTTTCTGTTTTTCCGTTAATCCCAAGAAACATTTCTGTTTTTACAGGTATTTCAAATTAAAAGATAGGCATTTTTTGTATGTTTTCTAATGTGTACAATAACATCATATATAATTCAATTACTCTTCAATGGTTTGGTAGGAGTAGATTTTCGGCGATTCAACAATAGTTTCTGAAAAATCTTCTTCATTATGTATTAGCAACCCACTCTGGTTTTACTCAGATGATAGGTGAACTCCATTATGTCAGCATCAACTGGCAATGCTGCACCAAAGAAAAATATACGTTATATTATTGAAGTTAGAGTTTTGTATCGTTTGGGCAATTTTTTCTTTTTTATTGAAAATAGTTAATCACACGTTATAAAATAAACACCGCATCATATGAAAATGCTCAACGTTTTACAGTTCATTCAACAAACAATTTCATAAAATTTGTTCTAGTTACCAACCTACAAAAAGCAGGTTCTTCGACAGTTGAGTGAACATTTCGGAAGAGAAGCATTGCACCCCATTCATTATTATGAAAAATCATGGTATAACCAAACAAGTCGAATGTTTTGTTGGAAAAAAGGAAATGTTGATATGACTCCCAATATTGAGCAGATACACAATAGGTAACGACTATTGGTTCCTCCAAGGAACATTTCCGACGATCTGATTTTTTTAATCAAAATTTTCAAACTTTCATTCACATACAAGTTGATTCAAACGCAGTCGTCCAAAATGAAAAACTGAATAGAGAACAATAATACTTACGTTTGTTATTTTTTTTTGGAGATTATTCACTGATTGAATAGGAAGTAACAGATCTGGTATTGATTTTTTTAATCAAAATTTTCAAACTTTCATTCACATACAAGTTGATTCAAACGCAGTCGTCCAAAATGAAAAACTGAATAGAGAACAATAATACTTACGTTTGTTATTTTTTTTTGGAGATTATTCACTGATTGAATAGGAAGTAACAGATCTGGTATTGAGTTTGTAAAACTAATACATTTATGATACTCCATGGACATACTAGGGTTACGAGGTATAACCATGTAATTTGAATTATACGAATATGCTCATTTCCTTCAGAGATATTAGGAATGCTTGAATGATAATGTTTTTGAGAAGTAGTTTTTTCTCAAAGTATCGAATGAACATAGCAAATGAGTAATGACTGCGTTTGTAGTCTATTGTTGTACTTCATTTTTAGGATCCATTGGGCAGGAGCAGAGACAGCCGTTGAATGGTACGGTCAATTGGCAGGAGCAGTACATTCCGGAATGAGATCAGCTTTAGAAGTTCTCTATGACCTGCGACCTGCAGCTTTGACAACGGATGATTTTATGTTCCTCAGGTATATTACGTCTTTAAAGACTAAATACCCAACTAAGAAAATTACGTCAATATTGTACGAGACTAGACCTTTATATTTCGTTGGTTCAACCAAGAGACCTCAGGTCTACTTTACGTTGATAAAGGAAATTCAGGGTCGGTGTTTACTAAATTTTTGGTCCACTTTGTTTTTTAAATACTCTATGACACTACGAGAATATATTAAACACCAAGGTTGAAAATTATACAATTTTAGCACAAGCGCCAAGTTTGAATCCTGAGGGGTGAAGTGACTAGGGGTTCTGGACGCGACGACTATAGACTTGAAGCATCTTTGAAAGTGGCGCCGCAGTGGCGGAGTCATGTGAATTCGTGCGTATAGTGCAATTTATCCATACTTGCCCCTTTGATAGATAGTGTTTTTAAAGTTCTCAGTTGGAAAACCATGAATTTTTTTATCCGGGAGTGCATTTAAACGCGTATTTGTGCACCCTACCCTAGGAAAGTTTTTTTCATTTGTCAAAAAATATGAAAAAAAAATTTGGTGAATTGGGCCTAATAAATTGCTGCAACAACGAACCCCATTTTGCGTTCTAAGCAAAAATGGTTATAGCCTTGGGGTTTGTCTCAATTGAAGTCATAGCTTTATTATCATGGTGTGCAACCAATTTCAGACTGGTTTGAGGACAACTACGTCGGAAGAATGAGAAGGAGAGGAAATTCACGAAGACTACCTTTGTTTCCCCACGACATATGGAATGTCTACAACAGAACTTCAAACCATCAAGACAGAACTAATAATCACGCAGAAGCAGCTCATGGAATTGGGTATGGACCATCCTACAATCTGGAAACTTATATACGAAAAGTTCAAATCAATCGTGATATTTACTATGAACACCTTTTCGCTGGGCACAATCCGCCAGTGAAATTAAAGAAGTACAGAGATGCCGATCAACGCATTTCGAAGATTGTTCGAGACTATGATAACACGAAGAAATCGAAAATCTAAGAGGAATTGCGCATAATTACCAAATGAATTAATACATTCGAAGAAAGGGAATTTTTATTAGTATTGGTGTGAATATGTGAATGAACATTACTATGACAAAGTCAAAGAAATGCAAATTTTATAAATATATAAACTGTGTCAAGGCTTGCGTTTTAAATAGAGCCGCTTTTTGAGTACACATTGGGTTGGATGTCAAATAGTCGATTTATTATTTAAAGCGATCTGTATTAACAGAGTATTAACTATTTCACATGTCTACCGCGACACGGTGTGTCCAACCTCTCCACATTGCAAGGTCCAATATCTATATGCGCCAGCTGTACTGGCGTCCACTTGTCCTCGCGCCGAGTTGGCGCGCCTAGATGGCTACGCCTAGACCGCTCCAGAACCGAGGGAAGCGGTAGGAAGGGAAAATGCAGATTCATAGCCCTCAACCTCCAATGATTTAAACATTGGTTTTTGGAATTATACCGAATCACCTGTTCAAATCGACTGCTGTACATTCCTACAATGGAGCATTCGGCTCAAGGAGTACTTACCTACATCAACTATGGAGAGAAGTGGCTGAGAGAAGAGGGCTCCATTAAAGTTGACTACATTTTCCTAATTATCGATGAGCCATTACCAAACATTAAATGGAAACTGCTAAGAGTTACTGCTGTTTTTCCTGGTACCGATGGTCGTATCAGAGTTATTGAAATAAGAACAACCACAGGTACTTACCCTAGACCAGTGACGAAGCTTTGTCCGCTACCAGTAGGAGGTGACCATTGGTATTTATGATTCCTCTAACCCACAGAGAATGTAACATTCATACACATTAAATTCTTCCATGATTATTCATCTTCATTTCTAAGTTAGGTGAAATAGCTTATAGTAGAGTAAAGGGGGGTTTACTTCCTTCCAATTCCGTATATTGAACAATTGTTTTATCACGAATGTCCTAGTCTAGATTGTTTAATTATTGAATATCTATTACTCACGTTATCATATCATTCTTTTTTTTTGTTGTCGCCTCAAAGGTTGGAACCCCATCTCCCCCTCTCAAAAAAAAAGGTTGAAACGAAAAAGTTTAAAATAAAATGAAAAGTTTAAAGAACCCGACTACGGAAAAAATATACTAAAAAGTAAGAAACAAGTTAGGTGTTGATTGCTATCATCGTCATGAGTAGACAAGTCTTTCGATCTGATATGTCAGATATTCCTGTTTATTAAGTTCTATTGAAGTCTTCTGGCAGTTTCACATGATTAAAGTTTTAATTCAATTCAAATGCCGTGATCGTGCGTTGTCAACTACAAAAAGCAAACATCATGATTTGATAGACAAATAAAAACAATGGGGATGCCATCAATCAAGAATTAAAAATACGCACGATCACGGCATTTGAATTGAATTATAATGTAGTTAATGTGAAACTGCCAGAAGAGTTCAATATACCTAAATAAACAGGAATATCTAACATATCAAATCAAAAGATATGTCTACTCAATAAGACGATGATAGCAATCAACACCTAACTTGTTTCTTACTTTTTATTTTATTTTTCCGTAGTCGGGTTACAGTTTTTTAAACATAACAACTTGTTCAATTTATATTGAACTTGGTGAAGACACTTTTAAGTTTTTTCTCCTTTTAATAATATACTTCACTTGTTTGGCTTTCTTGTTTAATTTACACGCCCGACCGGGCATACAGCCACTTCTATTTCATAGGAGAATAGTTTTGTATATTGTTACTTTCTTTCACTAGGTACCGTCATTACAAAGTTACTTTGAAATGCGTACCTACTGGTGACTATAGCCTTAGTTCTACTTTCAATTGTGTTGGGTCTCGCTTCAGCCAGAGGTCTTTGGATTTCTGACTGATGACCACTCTGTACTGATGAGGGCCAAAAGCCTGAAACCGGTATATGTTTTTTTTTTATTTAAACATTTATTTATTTTCACATTTGAGTTTACAATAATTGTGTATATAATGGAAATGGTACATATAAATTTAAAAATGGAATATTATGTATAACCAGACAGTTATTAACTGGTATAAGATTATACATGGTTTTAGATTAATTTTTAATAGTATTAAATTTATGTGAAATAATTATATATTAACCAATAACAAATATTCAGACATTATTAATTGAATTAAATAATGAAAAAAATTCATAATACATTTGAAATTAATGAACATAGGATAATCATAAAAAGAAGAAATGGAGGTTGTAAAATGAATCGAATCAGTTATTTCTTTGTGATAGAATATATGTTTTCACTTTAATTTTGAATTGAAATATATTGTTAATTTTTTTTAGATCATCGGGTAGATTATTGAATTTTGAGTTTGCCTCATATGTAAAAAATGTCTGACCTATTGTAGAGTTTCTTGTTGAAATGAAATTAGATTTCAGCCTTTTATTAATAATATCATAATCAATTTTTAGAGTGTTGATTGTATAGTGTTCTTCTAAAGAAAATGTATTATTTTTATCAAACAGTTGATTTGTTGGTATATCATATGGAAGACGATACAGGACTTTCAATGATTTCTTACATGATACAGAAATTTTGTTGAAATTATTTTTTGTACAAGATCCCCAAATATTTATTGAATAGTTTATTCGACTGAGGATATGAGAATGAAGAATGAAATTTGCTTTATATGTATTAAGTTTGGGACTCTTCTCAATGCACTAATAATAGGTGATATTTTTTGATTGAGTATATCAGTATGCTTGTCCCATTTCAGTTTCTCATCAATCCACATACCAAGGTATTTGATTTGGGACGTTTGTTTCAAGCAATTATTTTTTATACGGATATCTAGATTGATAGTTTTTTTTTTGTGGAAAATTATATATTGAGTTTTATTGGAATTTACAGAAATGAGGTTAGAATATAGCCATTTTTCTATTTTCTTTAGGTCTTCGTTTATCGTATATTCTAGAATTGTAGGGTTTTTATTTGCATATAAAAGAACTGTATCATCTGCATATATGGTATATCCACTAGTTAAATTGATTTTAGAAATATTTTGAATATATAATAAATATAAAATTGGACCTAACACAGATCCTTGAGGAACACCTTTATTAACATATAATTTTTTGGATTCAAAATTATTTACTTTAGTTCTGAAGGTTCTATTCTTGAGGTGAGATTTCAGTAGATTATTGTCCATTCCTCTAATTCCCATTGAATCGAGATATTTCAAAAGAATGATATGGTCAACTGTATCAAAAGCTTTCTTAAGGTCCATAAAAATTGCTATTACATAATTTCCTTTGTCAAGTCTGTCTTGTATGAAATTAATTACTTGTAATATTGCTGCTTGTGTTCCACTGTTTTCTTGAAAACCAAATTGATTTAAATCAAATCGATATTTTTTATTTATGAAGTTTACTATTCTTTTTTAATTTTTAATTTTTTGGAAGGCTTATTAAATTGGGCTTGAAATTGATTGGATTCTGGGCATCTCCACCTTTCTATATTGCTCTTATTGATGCATTTTTCAATTCATTGGGCAAAATTCCTGTTATGAAAAATTTATTGATTAATTTAGTTAATGGTTCTTCCAAAATATTTTTTAACTCTACAATATCTCGTTTAATCAAACCTTCTGGATCAGGGCATGTTTTTTTAGGGTATTTATTAATTATATCTATAATTTCATATTCATCAGTGGGGAATAGTAACAATGTTGAATTAATATCAGGTGGTGGTATAGTATCATTAGGTATATTATTATAAAATGATCTCAATTCTTTTGCTGTATTCTCACCAATAGTTGAAAAGTGTGAATTCATTTTCTCTGCTATTTCTGATTCACTATTGATAATTTGGCCATTTACTTATGAATATTCAATATCTGTTTTTTTGTTGAATTTTGATTTGTTTTTTATACAATAATTTATTATCCCTTAGTTTTTTTGGATTACCTTGATTGGTAGGCGGACCTGACACAATTCAAGCATAATCAAGTTTATCAGAAAGAAACATTTGCAATCAATTTTCCTTGATAATGGAAGTTTCCAGGCGGATACCATTCAATGTTCTGCGTGGTATTTGCCAGGGAAGTAGCTGTTTTCCGCTTGTTGTCAACCATTTGTTTCAATTCATATTGAACTTGGTGAGGAGACAGTTGCATAATTCCGCAGAAATAGATTCAGGTAACTATTTGGATGAAACTTTCGTTCACGCTGGACATACAACCCCCAAGTGATAGAACATCGTACGAGATTTGTAATTATGGTCCGATTCGATGTATGTGGGGGTTTTCGGGGTCGGAGATTATTAAATGTTTGTCAAAATTCATACATTCAAGATGGAGGACGAGTTTTATGGTTATGGACCAATTCGATTCAAAATTCATAAATTCAAGATTTTGGCCCAAGATGGAGGACGAGTTTTATGATTATGGTCAGATTCTATTAAAAATTTCGGATCGGAGATCATGATTTCTTTCAGCTCAATACTTACAGGGAAGAGACCTTGTAATAACGATGCTCTATTAGAAATTACAAAATTGTGCGAACTAACTAAATAAAAGCTTGTAAATAACTGAAAAAAAAACGTTTTAAAGACAAGCTATTATATGTAAGCCGTGTACTGAAACGTATAAAATAAGTTTAAGTCATCGCTGACAATGATTTAATTATTTTTGTTGAATTATTTGGTTTCAAAAAGCTTGTCGCTCGTATTGTAATAAAATTAATACTTCGACAAGTTGTTACTTACCAACCAATCATTGTCCAATAAAATCAATTGGTACCTACTTTTATGAATATTCTGTAAAAATCAAATACTTTGACAAGTTCTTACTTACCAACCAATTACTCCCCAATAAAATTAATTGGTATCTACTTTTATGAACACTTCGCGCGACAAGCTTTTAGAAACCAAATAAATCAACAAAAAATAAGTAAATCATTGTCAGCGATGACTTAAACTTATTTTATACGTTTTAGTACACGGTTTAAATAAAAGCTTGTTTCAAAAAGTTTTTTTATTAGTTATTTACAAGCTTTTATTCAGTTTCACTTGTTAGTTCGTTCGTTTGTTAGTTTGGGTCCAATCTTGCAAGTGAATTTTGACCGACTTCTAGTGGTCCGATTGATTTGAAATTTGGCAGGTGTTCATAATTCCGGTGACAATGCATTATGGAATTTGTAAGAGAAATAAACGAAATGGCTGCCCCAAGATGGAGGACGAGTTTTGTGATTATTCAATTCAAAATTGGTATGCGGGGGTTTTCGGGGTCAGATATTATGAATTTTTTGTCGAAATTCATAAATTCAAGATGGCGGCCTCGAGATCGAGGACGAGTTTTGTGATTATAGTCCGATTCGATTCAAAATTGGTATGCGGCGGTTTTCGCTATCGGATATTTTGAATTTTTGGTCAAAATTTATAAATTCAAGATGGCGGCGCCAAGATGGAGGACGAGTTTTCTGATTATGCTCATGTTTTATTCAAAATTGGTATTTGGGGGTTTTCAGGTTTGGAGATCATGATTTATTTCAGCTCAAAACTTACAGGGAAGAGACCTTGTGGATGCTCTATTGAAAATGAACAGATTAAGGCGAACTAACTAAAAAGCAAATATTAAAATAACTAATAAAAAACCTTTTTAAAGACAAGCTTTCATTTATGCCGTTTACTAAAACGTATAAAATGAGTTTAAGTAATCGCTGACAATTATTTAAATATTGTCTTTAAAAAGGTTTTCTATTAGATACTTTTTTGATGAAGGGTTTGTTGTGGGCTGGGGTTTATTGGATGAATAAACTACTTCGATTTGGTTGGACTGTATTTTTACACTAACTATTTACACTTTGTACAAGGTGAAATACACACACAGAATTATCATTATTGGCATAACTTTTGATGACTTTATTTTGTTTTAATCACCATGTTCAACACAATAATAATTGCGCGTTGTCTCTGAATCTGTCTTATGACATGCTGGTTCTCCTGCCAAGGAGTTCAGTACAGTGTTGTGATCTCTAATTTGTTGGGAATTTGTCCGCAACAGGGTTGACAAACTTTACCTAAGGTGCAAAATCATCCAATCATGTGGCTCGGTTAGTCAAGTTAACCACGATTTAATTTTCAACTCTCTCTCTTGGGAAACTGGGATTCAATTGGGTAGCTGCACTCGTAGGTGGACCAAAAAATATTCAGGAGATTTAGTGCTTTATGAGACACGCACTTTTTATAAAAATCAGGTACAAAATGAAACTCACGAATTACATGAGTTTGGACCAATGTATTATACATTTCGTACTTCCAGTCTCATAAAGATTTACGCAATATTGGAAAAAATATGTTTGGGGCTTGCATTATCTTTCTTCAAATTCAGATTCTTCTTCATTTCAGGCCAGCGAGAAGAACAATTAAGAAGCCACTGAAAACATACAATGACCCAATGTACAACTTCCTAGTCGTCTGGAAGAAATATATACCGCTTGGTCTCTTGATACTACTGATTATTTATGGGATGAAGAAATATATCTCGAACTAATTTGTGACTAATTATGGAAGAAATTGCAATACAAATACATATTTTGAAAAAATCCATGGAATTTTAAATTTTGCGTTTTTATCTTTCCTTTAGTGTGTTTATACGCAGATGTATGCAATTCCATAGGGATTCCTCAAGATGTTGAATTTTTGTGAGTATTGTCGGATTTGGGGGGATATCAATAAATTTTCTTCTACATTTTGGGTTTTCTTATCCTAATAAACCAATCAATAGAGATTTTTTCGTGACAAAAATACTACCAGGAAACCGACTGTGCCATCATACGAAAGAAGTTATGTTTCCTACTCTGCCATTGTTAAATTTGTTATAAACATTTAAAATCATTTTTAAAGTGAAACTTTTATTACATCGCCTCAAACCTTTTCGTCCATCTATTGCATGTCGCGTGACGGTCGGCCGCGGAGTAGGGGTAAAGTGAAAGGCGCTCGACAGAGCAGCCGAGGCCAATATGGCGGCGCCTATGGTGCGCATCAGCTGACCGTGTAGTGTATAGACTAGTACTCATTTGTGCCAGTGCTCCACGCTATTTGTTTATTTTTGTCAGTGTTTAATGTAAATGTTGCTATTTTTTTGCTTTTGATAAACAACGACACAGCTAGTGAGTCCGAAAAACTGATCAACGAGGAAAAAGCCAAGAATAGTGCAAAATGAATGACGATGAATTAATTTTACGCCGTAAAAGACAGAACGCCGACAGAGCTCGTGCTTATACAGTGTGACCCATTTAAAATGGAACCACCCCTGTAAAATACGCATTTTTCAGTCATTCTCAATTTTTTTTTTTCGAAAATTAAGCATCAAAAACTGTATCTTGACACAAATTTTCATAACTTTAGTTTCATTTCATTTCATTTCTTCGTTAAAAACGGCAAAAGTTTATTAGGCAATTTTTGTTTTGAAATTTGACTACACCACTGGATTTTGTAGTCGTTATAAATGAAAACCATGGAAATTTCATGAAAAAATATTGGGTAACAACGAAGTTACAACAACTTTAATTTTGGAAACAAAGTATTTGATATTAATTTTTATTTAGATTATAGACATATTTAAAATCTGGCAACACTGCCGATACCAAGTAGAACACCAGTGAACTTGTACAACGAAAATCCGAAGTCAATAGCTCATTCCGTTCTACAGTTATAACTCCTGAAAGTATGGTAATGTGAGCGATTTCTGGTGGAAGCGATTTTGTAATAAAAATCTAACTACGCCACTGGATTTGTGAATTATATTCACTTAAAATCATTTATTTGAGTTTAGGTTATAAGTGTATTCGAAAATAACAGAGAATTAAAAATTCATTTTCAAGTTATGCAGTTTTCAATTGCCGATAAAAACGAAATGAACCGAATCAAGTTCTAAAGTATCAAAATTATTTATTCGATAATAAAACAGAAAGCAGGACAAAAAAATTTTCCTTTTTCATTCTGTAAAACTCAACTGAAACAAGCTTTTAGAGAAGGTATCAATAATTTGAGGAAAGCTGAACTAATACATTGGACATAGGTATTGTACTAAATCAATAGTAGGCTGTGATTTAGTACACCACAAATCGCTCACATTACCATACTTTCAGTAGTTATAACTGTTGAACGGAATGAGCTATTGACTTCGGATTTTCGCTGTACAAATTCACTTGTGCTCTACCTTGTATCGGCAGTGTTGCCAGATTTCAAATATGTCTGCAATCTAAATAAAAATTATAATCAAATACTTTGTTTCCAAAATTAAAGTTGTTGTAACTTCGTTGTTAACCAATATTTTTTTTGAAATTTTGATGGTTTTCATTTATAACGACTACAAATCCAGTGGTGTAGTCAAATATGAAAAAAAAAGCCTAATAAACTTTTGCCGTTTTTGACAAAAAAAAAAACAGAGTGCCTTGGAAATAAAACTAAAGTTATGAAAATACAGTTTTTGATGCCCAATATTAGAAAAAAATATTTTTGAGATTGACTGAAAAATGCGTATTCTGAAGGGGTGGTTTCATTTTAAATGGGTCACACTGTAGAAAAAGGAAAAAAGATCTTGGTGAGTAAACATAGTTTTTATATCGAATTCATTAGAATTATTAGAACTTTTTGCTGGTGCTTATTGTTGTTTATGTATTTATTTCAATTTTGAGTTCTTGAATTTATTATTTAACTTATTTTGTATGAATATAGTTGGAGACCTAGTTATCATTTCCCATAATCATTCCCATTTTCCAAGTATAAAATTAAGAGTGATGATGCGATTTCAATACCCTAAATCGAATATTTTTCCAAAAATTTTTAGTTAAATGTCTACAATGCGAAAAAAAGTTACACTTATACCGTGGTTTTATAAAACCACACAATGATTTTTAATTTTTTATCGTTTTTGACTTGTAACTTGAAAACTAATGGAGCAATCTCGATTCTGTCAACCGGAAAAAATCGGCTTTTTAAAAAAATTCATGACTCCGCCGCTTTTAAAATTGTAGTGCAAACTTTCCACGACATAGTAGTGATTAATATGTTCTTTATGTGTGACAAACTCAGGCACTGTTGGATTATTAGTTTTGGCATAATTGCAATTCGATTTTTTTAATGCACTTTATTGCAGCAGACCTGGATGCGTCATATGTGGTCCGATTTGAATTTTTCTGAAAGATTTTGAGAGTTGAAGTATGGTACTACAAAATGACTATTCTCATTTTACGTTGAAATGCTGCGAAATAGGTGAGAAATACTTGCAAACATGACCGAAAACCGGCGGTTGCATGAAAGCGGCTCAGGAGTGGGGGTAGAGCAGCAGATTCATAACGGGCACATTGCACTTGTGTTGCTATACAGAGTATCGAGATTGCTTTATTAGGTTTCAAGTTACAAGTCAAAAACGATTAAAAATAAAAAAAATGATGCTTTTAAATGTTTATAACAAATTCAGCTATGACAGTTGGGAGTAAGAAACATAACAGGATATAACTACGGAACGTCTTTCTTATGATGGCACAGTCGATTTCCTGGTAGTATTTTTGTCACAGAATCAATGGAGCAGAAAATCTTTATTGATTGGCCTATAAATTTTATTAATGAACGAGTTGTTTTAATCCCTATAATATTTCAATAGTTACCTGAATAATGGGATTACCTATTTGTATACATTTAACCTCATTTGTTTATCAAATAGAACAATATTTCCGTACATAGATAATAGAATACCTATTAATAATTACTAATTATGTTGCACATGCCGCGCTGAAAGAAGCAAATTCATCGTTGGTGATGGATGATAGACAAAGAATACTTGTGATAAGTGTGGACTGGCTTACTTGAAATTATTATAAAATATCTGAAATTTAATTGTAAATGCAGATGGATAAGGGTCAGTCTAGAGAGGACAATCATATCCACTCTAGGAGAGGACACCACCATTGCGAAAGCAGGCGGAGGCTGCCCACAATGAGGAGTTCTGTCCCAGAAAGAATACAGAGGGCCCTAAACATCGTAGACAATTGGTGCAAAAAAGAACAGCTGGCAGTCAATGCTCAGAAAACACAAATTGTCGCTTTTACGAAAAAACAAGCACTGCAAGGCCTAAAACCACCAGTGCCGGAGGGACATAAATTCCATTAGCCAAAGAAGCAAAGTACCTAGGGATAGTTTTTGATCAAAGTCTTAGATGGAAAACCCATACAACAAAAAACGCCAAAAAAGCATCCATAGCACTAGCCAGGTGCAGGAGGATGTGTGGCAAGAACTGGGGACTCAATCCCAAGATGACCATATGGCTATACTCGAGGGTAATCAGGACCATGATATCATATAGGTCAGTGGCGTGGAGGCCAAAGACTTTTCAGTCAGGAATCATAAGGCTATTAACAGGCTTACAAAGACAAGCATGTCTCAGTGCCACAGGGGCCATGAAAATCACCCCCACGGCCGAGATGGATGTCATTCTGAACCTACCACCATTACATATTTACATACAGAGAGAGGCGAGAGCTGTCACCTACAGACTCATGCAAAAGGGCCATCACCCATCATCAAACTCCATGGGACAGACTATCAAAGGCTAGAAGAAGAGATAAGTGCTGATCCATCTGCAGGAATGCCCAGCGACGCCATGATAACTAAATACAACTTCAATAGATAATGCGAAGCCAATATACCAGAAAGAGAGCACTGGGAGGAAGGAGCACCCATCAGTGCAGCATCAATCAGGTACACAGACGACTCGAAGACCGAAGAAGGAGTCGGAGCCGGAATATACGGGCAAAAACCAAGGATGATGATCCCAGTGAGCCAGTCAAAAGACACTACCGTATTTCAAGAGGAGGTAGCCTCAATACACCACTCCATCGGATAAATAAACAAGCAGGATAGGTCTGGACATTCCATTGTGATATTATCCGACAGCCAGGCAACATTTAAAGCATTGTATGCCACATAAGTTAACTCCAAACTTGTGTGGGACTGTGCCTGTGCCCTGAATGATCTAGCAAACCATAAGGAAATGACCCTAGCACGGGTTCCAGGACACAAAAGTCACCAAAAGAACGAAAAAGCCGACGAACTGACCAGACAAGGCTCGTCAATGGCATTCTACGGCCCGGAACACTTCTGCGGCATAGCAAAAGCAACGGTTACGAAAACAATCAGCAAGTGGGTGGAAACAATCCCCAGGACAGAGGCAGGCACAAAAGGTTTCTCAGAAAACCATCACTTTCGCTCGCAGCAGATCTACTGAGCAAGGACAGAAGGTCCGTGAAGGCAATAGTAGGCAAGCTTACAGGACACTGTAAACTCAATAAGCACATGAAAAACATAGGTCTGGCAGAAGAAACCACTTGCAGGTTTTGCCAGACAGGAGAAGAAACCGCCGTCCATATACTATGCGAATGCGAATACGGAATACCCAGTGGCAGAAATCTACGTTGATGAGCCACTGTCAGGGATCCTGAACATACTAAAAAGGACGAAGCTCGCGCAAATCATCTGAATACCATCTGCGAAGGTGGCAATGAAAATAGACGGTAGGGCCACTCTTTGTACACATTTACATCTATTTAATCAACTAGTGTATTAATGGTGGCGATTAATGATCGAGATATTATAACGCGAGAGCGTTAATGTTCCAGATCATTAATCGCCATTTTAACATACAAGTTGATTTCAAAAAAAATCCGTCGACCTCGTTCCTGGGGTCAACATGAAATTTTCGATATCCATTTCCTTCAACTAAGAGGAATCTTACAATATTTGGATTTTAAAATACATAAATTTGACAGCACGAAGGTTATATGATTTGACATTTGAATAATATTCGAATTCGTGTATGTTTAGTTGCTCATACCACAATTATACATTAGTGGACTAAATCGACCATTTACAGGTTATTGATGGTCGATTTCGGTGTATGTTTGGTTCCATATATCACAATTATGCATTAAAAGAGGAAATGAAGGTTGATAGGGGTCATTAACGATTGATTTCATGTAGATTAAACTAGTTAATACGAGGTCGCCGGAAAAACTACTTATTCTATCACTGTGACAATTTGAACAACTTGTTTTTTTTCTGCTGCCCTGATGGAACAAAAGTTAATATTCTCTAACGTGTTAACAGGAAAACATGTTTTACAAAAGCTTCCAATAGGCTTTTTTGAACAAGTGAGATTACCTTAAAATCAACGCCGTTCAATGGTACGATGAGAAGGCTGTAATGCTTGCATCCGCTGGCTTAGGAATCGTCCCAAGGGATACATGTAAAAGGTAGTCAAAAAAAGAAAGTTCATTGACATTCCAAGACCAAATATTGTTAAAATGTACTTTATGGGTGCTAAATCTCATCGGCAGAATCATAAGCTATTTCAGAAGTACTAGAACAAAAAAATGGACTGTGAAAGCAACTCTCCACTTTTGCTTTTGCTGACAAATTTTGCAGCGTATTGATTTCAAAATTAGAGTGGCTGATTATTTCCTCAAGCAGAATAGGCTAGACAAAAATCGAAGAAAGGGCTATGCTGAGCACAAGAAATACTCCAAAAGGTTATGCATCTCTGCATTGAGGAGGAAGATTCACCATTTGCACAAATTGCTGGTATTTAAAAAAACAAATCGTAACTTGTAAAAAATCTGGATGTTCTGTGTTGCGTGTAATATATTTTTATGTAACATTGCAGATCATTAAAAAATTACAGATATTTTTCTGGTCGAAATTAGTGTGTCCTGTTACTTTCAGTCAAATTGGACGTATTTGCTTGAATCCTACGAGGATATAACAGGTCGGGATTCTACTGACTTTCTTGTTCATTCCCAACCTGTAACTCTCAATATATCGGTCAGATTAAGAGAAAAATCGTTACCAGGGTCATGGAACATCTCAAAATTATTTAAAAATAACTTGGATCTAACTTTATCACAGCCAACATAAAAAGTTTAATTGCTACATTTTACAAAAAAAGCAACGAAGTGAATCCTGTAGAATTGATAATATTGATATAACTTCGGTAAATTACCAGATCAACTTCGACTGTAGAGGTTTCTTCGATTCCTTTGTTTTCAATTGATAAAATGCATTCTTTAATAATTTTCAGTTACATTTTTCTTGTCAAACTTCATAAATTCAAGATGGTGGCTCCAATATGGCGATGAGTTTTGTATAGCCCGATTCCAATAAAAATTGGTGTGTGGGGATTTTTAGGCAGTTATTTTATCAACGTCACACTTTGTCGCGTATTGATCTTGATTTCATTTTGGTTTTCTCACAGTATTTTTATCCTTCAGAGCTAGATGTCATTTCTACCCAAAATATCGATTTCTATCTTTGTTTTATTTTCTACTTTTGAAAATTCATATTTAGATGTTAGATATTGTATAATTATTACAAATCAGCCCGTCAACATTCATCACAAGTTTTCTTTGTCTATCCTATAGTTGGTTACCCATAATAGTGGGTTGGTTTGTTTTTGAATATTGATAACACGATATCTGATATGTCTTTCTATCTGTTTTTGCTTTCTACTTGCATTTACAATCAGCCCCAATAGAGTCGCCATAAAAAACATAAAAGGCTTTTAACGTATTTTTTTTCTTTGCAATTTTCAACATTTATGACCCATTTGAGTTACAGACTTAACGAGTTAGTTGAACTTTTAATTTTTCATCCACTTAATCTTTACCTCGATGTAACTTTTTCAGAAGCATTCCCTAATTTTTTGGCTGATAATGGACCTATAAAACTCCTAAATATGTACCATCCCTATTTGAGAGGATGATAAACATTGTGGAGTATGACGGAGAGTTTTCTTGGAACGTGTTAATAATATTCTTACTGCAGTATCATACGTGATTGTTCAAACATGATCATAATGTTTGTTCTATAATATATTTGGATACATTAATTCCATTTGATGAAGACAATTCTGAATCTAGTGTAGAAGGAAAACAAGAAAGAGACATCTCACGAACTGGAATGTGTAATGATTTCATTTATACAGAAAATGTTGATGGTTTATTCTACTGCGACATCAATCTCTGGATCTTTCCACTTTTTACAATAGGAATCTAGGACAGGAATCCTAATTTCCACACTATGAAGACTGGCTGGACGCAGTAGTATCACAATCAAACATCGCACAAGTAACCCCTTCACACCTATATGCGCATTTCGATAACTAAGTTATCATCATCAGTGTGTAGTTCAATTGCCAGCGTGGCTTTAGCCGGGAAAGTAGTTGTTTTCTGTTTAATATTCACAAGAATAACTTCAATTTTATCGTGGAATTTTCAATTCACAGAAAAATCTTTCTATTCATATTCAATTGAGAATGTTTTCCTTTTCAACATGAATACCCCACAAGAGGTTATCTTGAACGATGGAAGATAGTGACTAAAGTTTATATTTGACTCGCAGATGATTCCACATCTGATTCTATGAATACCCTGTTCATATTTTCAAACAAATCAAACTACACTAAATGTTATTATAATGTATTTCTAATTGGGTTATTTTATGCTTATTATTGTTCCACAAATCGCTAATGGGATCTTGATGTTTCTATGGGGCTTAAAGTAAACAAGGTGGAATACATCGGCCTTTCATCGTCATCAGTAATTTTTATTATGGTTTTTGCGGATAACTATACTTAGACTCTCCAATCTAATTTTCTAATGTCGTTGACCGGTTTGATCATTTTCAAATTGTGAATATTAATTTTGTGACTTGATTTATTCTCCCTCCAATAGGAAGCATGGGCCACATGTTCGTGGAACCTTTTAGAAATTGTCTGACCGTAATAGACTTTATCACAATTTTGACAGCTAATTTCATAAATTCTTGACTTATCTAACATGTTAGTTCTATCCTTCGGATTTCCTAATAACGTTTGCAAGTTATTTTTATTGCTATGAAGTGCTTGGTGATCTACATCTCGGAGTAAAGTATTGATAAGTTTCGGATTGAAAGGGATTCTCATGAATCTTCTGTGATCCGTCGATTTTTTTCCCAGAGTGGTGGTTTCATTTACTGAACGTGTGAAACACTTCTCAAGAGATTATCAATAATGTCTGGTGTAGAATTCAGTGTTTGAACGAATTAACTTCACGGCAAAAATGGAAGTTGATAGACAATTACCTTTCCTTGATACTCTGGTCATCAGAAATAAAGAGCGTTTGGAAATAGACATCTACAGAAAGCCAACCAACACGAACAGGTTCATCCCAGCGGATTCAAAACCCCACATTCAACACAAAATGGCTGGTTCCAATTTTCTAATACACAGATCCGTAAACTTTCCATTGAATGCTGATCGTTTTCAAAATGAAATCAAAAAGATCAAAAGGAAATATCAATAATCAATGGATTTATGACACTATTGATAATCTCTTGAGAAAAAAGCGTTTTACACGTTTATTGAATGAAACCACCACTCTGAGAAAAACGACGGAAGGCAAAAATTCCATGAGAATCTATTTCAATCTAAAACTCACTAGAGGTCTCCAAGCAGTTTATAGCAAGGACGAAAAAAGTGTGTCGTCACAAATGTCATTCTTGTCAAAAACTGATTCCAAACAAAGAAATCATAAATATATTATTGTAAATGCAGTAGGTTTGCAATGAGACTTATAGATACTTTTTCCTTTTTTATTTGCGTATGTGTTCTCCTTATCAATAACTCTGGTTTTTTAGGAAACCTGAAGAATCTGCATGTTCGTCTTTCACTATAGTGGTTGCAATATGGAGCGGAGCACATTTTTCATCTGAAAAATCATTGATTTTACTGAAGATACAAATGAAAGCATACTACCTTTTTTGATACCTTCAATACAGTCTTTAATAAAGTTATAAAATCAGAGATAACACAAATATTTCATTATAACACGATGAATACAATCTTCTACCAATATCTAACAAGATGATTTAAATTTGACAGAGGTTTGTTTGGCATCAGTTTTTGAGAAGAAACGTCGAATTTCTGTAAGGTTCCCCGAACATGTGGCCCATGCTTCCTACCAAAGGGAGAATAAATCAAGTGTAGCGGGCCATATGATCGCATCTGGACACAAAAATAATATTCATAATTTGAAATTGATCAAACCGGTCGATATTGGAAAATTATATTCTCTGGAGAGTACACACAAAAAACATAATAAAAATTTATTTGATGACGATAAAGGGTCGATGTATTCCACCTTGTTTACTTTAATCCCCAAAGAACTATCAAGATCCCAATAGCGATTTGGGGAACAGCAATAAGTATGAAATGGCACAATTAGAAACACCAGGTATATATTATAATAACATTTAACAATTTATTTCGTGTAATCTATCTACCGATTATGATAATTCAGTTATTGAAATGCGCATAGAGGTGTGAAGTGAGTTAGTATGGTGAAGGGGTTGTGCAATTTTTGATCTTCACACTGTAACAGTATGGTGGATAATGGGAAGTAACCTAGATGATTTAAGGATTGTGTACTCATCAACTACTCGGCTACAATGATTTGGAATAAGTAAAACGCCTTAACTATAAACATTATTTATTTTACCAAGTATAAAGACAACGAACACCCATAACGGCTAATTTCTCAGGAGTCCGACGTTATTTGCAAATTGTCGACATTTGAGCGCCACTTCCTCCTGAACCAAACTGAAGCACATGGCCACCACTACCAAACCAAGGAAGAGGTAGATGCAGCAGGCGAACAGCTGCACTTGGTTGTAAAACTCTGACGTTTGGGGCAGTCTGTCGCCCACTCCGATAGTTGATATGGCAATGAAACAAAAATAGATCGCGTCAAGGAAGCTCCAGCCACTAGAGGAAGAAAACGCGAGGGCTCCAATGCACACGTAGGAGAGGAAAATTATTACGACTAGCAAAGCAGGCACTGACGGCGTTGTAACCGAAGGTGTTGGCGATGGTCTGTCTAGCTCGGGAGGTCGCCAGATGAGAGGTATGCGGGATGGCGTATCGTGAGTGGTACATCTGAAAAATGTAGATATGTTAGCGAAAAAAAAAGGAATGCATCACCTAGTATGTTTTATTACTGGTGAAATATATGCTTTCATGTGAAATAGGTTCATCGCCAATGAAAAATGGAAGAACATTAGAGCCTACGATCCATCCAAAATATTATTAGATTTGTAGCCGCGTAGGAGAGATTATATCCTTCAATGTAATACAAATAGTTTATTGCTACATGATTTATTTGATTCTTTCAATCACAATTTGCATTATTTAAAATTGGGAAACAATTTTCAATACTTTTGGCCTGAAGTGATGACCAGTATAGTTGATTTATTAGTTATGGTAATTATAATGATTATACAGGGTGTTTCGCAATAACATGCTAATATTTATGGAGGTTATTCTTGTGTCCATTTTGATTGAGAAAAAACTCCATATGAACATATGCCCTAAGGTCTTAACTCCTTGACTAAAGTTTTAAGAAAGAAATCTTTTTTTATGATAACTTTGGAATGACCTTAGATATTTTTGTGAAACGTAGTACACATTTTCTATGCATCAGAAGGCATTTTTTGCTGAACAACATCGTTTTTCATTCTTGCCAGTGGCGTTCATGCGGGATTTGCACTAAATCATTTCAAAGAAAAAAGTAAAAAATTATTTTTGAAATCCTCATTCCCTTCTGGGCGAATCTGGTCCCATATTTTTTTTTGTTTGACGTACGGTTTTCGTATGAAAAAATTAAATTCATTCTATTGCATCTCGCTAGACCACTTACGCGAAAAAACAATTCATGTAACTTTAAACAACAATATATTTAGGAGAATGATTTTTAAACGGTGAAATTATGAAATTGAAGTATTTTTAATTCACTTTGGGCTGCTAACACGCAATAACCCTGAATGTACGAAGAAATAAAATAAATCAGATGTTCAAAATGTGAACCTCCTGCAAATATGCATGCCTCTGCTCTTTTTCTCATGGACTCACGTACTCTTTGGAAAATGCCGGGGCTGTTTTTAATAGTTTCGCGATTTCTCAACTGCTCTTCAGTATGAATTGGTGTGCTGTAAACCGATATTTTAATATGACCCCACAGAAAATAATCTAAACTATTGAGGTCCGGGAACCTAGGTGGCTATGCCTGTGGTCCTCCGCGACCTATCCAGCGATTATTGTAATTTTGAAATATTCCTGGTCGTGCATGAACCTCAGTCGATTTCTTACTAAAATGGAAATATCTTCCATCAAAGCTGGCAATTCTTCTTTGAGAAACTGTTGGTAATTATGCCCATTCAACCCCGCATGAAGAATAATCACCGCATACTCGTGGGTTGGTTGAAAGCTGACGAGCCAGAGACAGGGTTGGCACTTAGCTTCCCTTGACACTGCGACCAGCTGGGGTCTATTGTATCACTCTGTCGTCAGTGGTTCCTCATTCAAACAGGTTTGTGCCTTCAATTAGGTTTAGAAGCCTGTTGATAAGGTTCTTCGGATTAATGCCTGTTTCCGGGCTGATCTCTCCAAAGGTTCTGTGTCGCCTACTACTTAGGGCGTCACAGTCGAAGATAATATGAGAGGCTGTTTCCTCCTCTTCATCACATACTCGCATACTCGTGCCCCCATGTGGGTTTTCTTCACCCCAAAAATGATTATTGTGAAAGTTTTGGATGGCGTTTCTAGAAAAATTGGCTTCATCGGCAAATATAATTTCAGTATCAACTAATGGATTTTCATACACTTTTTGAAGAAACCATTGGCAGAAGTTCATCGGTTCATAAAAAAAATTAATTTGAATGAAATGTTCCATTTTTCAATACTACTGTCAGTACCCCACTGATTGTATTTCGACCAAGTAAATTAGAAAATTAGCTTTCAACTATCACTAAACTATCACTAAATATCAAAAAACAACATAGATTGCTTTTTCAATGACAATTTCCAATAGGCCTAACTACAATACTCTTCAAATTCCAAATACCAACTTTGAAACAGAAACCACTAAATATCTTGGAATTACTGTGGATAGAAATCTTAAATAGAATCAACATATTACCAATCTGACTAACAGGTTACGAATACTTATACATAAATTCTGGCCTGGGATGGGCTCTATAGCAATGCATTGAGCCCTCTCAATGTCATACAAAATAATCTATTGAAAATAATATTTCGTAAAGGTATTTTGATCGTTCCGATCAAAAATCATTGGTACACCTTGATACAGCTTCAGTCTTTCGAGGTGAGAAACTTTCATCTTATTCCTCTCTTCTTTACCTGGTACGGTATTTCCCAAAATGGTGTTAGTTTGGGTGATACACCTTTTTTTCGCAGTGATTTGCACTGGTCACCTTCTTTGAATCCTCCTGAATAAGCTTTATAATCATGACGAGCTTTCATCCTGTCACTGGCCAGCATCAACTTCTTCCGAGCTGTTTCGTGGATTTTCAGCAGGTTGTCCCTCAGTTTCTTTGGGTTGTGGTGTACTTCAACTTCTTGGGTGCCTGGTGATCCGAACACCAAGTCACAGGGCAATCGTAGTTCCCTTCCGAAGACAATGTAAGCCAGGGTGAGCTTGGTTGAGTCGTGGCCGGCTGCTCTGTATGCCATCAGAAATAGTGGAAGAAGTTTGTCCCAGTCCTTTTGATGTTTTTCCAATACCTTGGAGATATGCTCTTCCATAGTTTGGTCGAATCTTTCAACCATGCCATCTGACTAATGGTGGAACGCCGTGGTTCTTGTTTTGTTGATTTCCATCAGTTCGCAAACTTCTTGAATAACTTCGACTCGAAATTCCTTCGTCGGAATGTAGCTCGATCGGTACTACGAATCTTGAGAACATGTTGCCCACCAATGACCTGGATACTGTGGATGCTTCCTGGTTTGAAATGGCATAGGCTTCCACCCATTTACTGAAATAGTCCATGGCAACGAGGATGAATTTGTTGCCATCATACGTCACAGGAAAGGGTTCAGCTACATCAACGGCAATCCAATCAAATGGTGCGCCTATGTTATATTCCTCCATCTCACCCCTGGACCTTGGGACCTCTAGTGGTCTCGCACTCTGAACGTCTCCTGCACCAGCTCTCTACATCATCTCGATATTGAACCCAGTAAAACCTCTGCCTGATTTTGTCCAAGGTTTTATTGACTCCCAATGTCAGGAAAATCTCTTTCATGAATTTCCTCAAAGACTTCACCTATCCTCTTCCTGGGCGAAACCAATTGGGGAATTGACGACCATTCATCAGCTGATTCCCATACCCGTTTGAATAATCGATTTTCCACAACCAGGGAATCCCTTGTGCCCACATTGCTTGGGGTTGGGATCTGTGTACGAAATATCTCCCCAGGATAGTCTGCCGGTTCCGTCCTCTTTCCAATGTGGAAAGTCCCCAATGTTTGGATCGGTTTCCTGATCCTGTCTCATGTGTGCGGTAGTCCATCGATTTTCAGATAACAGTGTCGTGCGTCTAATATCGGTGACTCCTTCGTGGCATTCAATACGCTGGCAGTGCTTACACGGTCTTCTAGATAAGGCATCCGTATTACTTTGTATCCGTCCTGATGTTTTATTTTGAAATGTTACTGATTCAGCTTTTCTATCCATCTAGCTATTTGTCCGTCTGGATTTTTCATCTCCAGTAGCCATTTCAGGGCCGCGTGATCGGTCCTAATGAGAAACTCCCTTCCATATAGGTATTTGTGGAAGTGATCTACGGCCCTGACTATTGCTAGAAGTTTTTTTCTGGTGACACAGTAATTCTTCTCGGGCTTAGACATCACCCTGCTGTAGTTTTCGATAACTTTTTCCTGACCATCTCGCACCTGTGATAACACAGCTCCAATGGACCAATGGAAGTTGACACGATCTCTTGTCAACTTATGTAGAGGAGCTGCGATGCCTGCAAATCCTTCCTTCAAACGACGGTAATAGGTACACAGGCCCAGGAAGCTCCTCACTTCGTGCTTATTTTTGGATTCCGGCCAGTTTTGAATAGCCTTTATTTTCGATTCGCTTCTGAATCCCTTCTGCTGAGACTGTGTGGCCCAAGAAATTGACTTGCTTCCGGAATAGGGGACACTTCTGGAGATTCAGCTTGAGGTTAGCATTCCATAATCGCCCGAACACTTCTTACAGATCGGCTAGGTGTTCCTCGAAATTCCTTCCCATAACTATGACATCATCCAGATTCACCAAGAAAGTTTTCCAAGTGAGTTCAAGCAATATCAGCTCTATCAATCTCTCGAAGCATAACAGAGACCAAAAGGCATATTGGTGAACTGATACAGTCCGCTACCGGTAGTAAACGCAGTCTTTTCTTTGCCGTCTTCATGTACGCCAACTTGCCAGTATCCGCTCTTCAGGTCAAGCGTTGGAAACTATTGCGAGCCTGCTAATATGGTCAGTGTGTCGTCGATTCTGAGTAATGGGTAGCTGTCCTTTTTCGTGACGTTATTCAGTTTTCTATAATCTACACAGAATCTTGTAGATCCATTCTTTTTGGAAACTAATACCATCGGGGCAGACCATGGACTCGATGATTCCTTGATAACGCCATATTTTGTCATTTTCTTGACAAGCTCTTCTATTTCCTGTTGTTTGACAAATGTCATTTTCTTGGTGGTTGTCGAATTGGATAGACTGAGCGGTATCTATCCTGTGCTGGACCAAATTGGTTCGTCCTGTTGACGACCCTGCGGATTCGAATACGTCACTTTCATTGGTAATGAATGTCATGGCGGCTCCGTATTCCTTCGGTGACAAATATTCCAAGGATTCTTAGTATGTCATCAGCCGTGCCTTTTCTGTCCGGATATCCGCTTGTTTCGTAATCTGCTACCTACACAACTGGCTCTTATACTCCTATGATGTCTACTTTCCGGACTGTTATTTCATCAGCAAATACATTGGCAATTCTTACAGGGATGTCTTGTTTTGTCCTAATGAGAGCTCGTGCAAGTAATAATTTGCTAGGGAATTCTTCACATGGCTGTACTATTCCAACGCAGCACCCATGGTCTTCTCCTAGTCGAGCTTCAACGATCTTCTCAGATGAACCGGATATCTTGACAGCCTTCTATATTTGCCAGAAAAACTGTTTCCATTATTAGTATTATTTCGAGGGTTAATGTGATGTTCGCTTCCCTTCGTATCGATGTAATCTCTCCAGTGACTGTTCATAGGACAAAATTGGATGTGAGCGGTCTCACGCTCTCTGGTTTTAGGATACCGCTGCGGACCAGGGAAACTGAGGCACCAGAATCTATAGTGCATATGACATCTGTTCGATTCACCTTCCCTCTGATGGTCGAACTATCAGTAGTTTTTCTTATCCTGTTGACATGAATAACCGTTATCGTTAGCCAGCATGCGTCCCGATATGCTGGCTGATTTGAGTTTTTCTGGTATCTGTCTGAGGACTCTGTAGATCTAGATGGTCCTGTTTTCGCAGGTGAGTAAGAACGTGGGGGTGTCCTGGCAGGTAATGACGATCGTGGGGTACTCTCACTCTGCAATCTCTCTTGAAATTTCCGCTGCTACCACATCAGAAACACTTTCCTCTTGACTGGTTAGTAGCGCTACTATTCCTGGGCTCCAATTTTTCTAGTATTTTACTGAACATCTGCTTCATGCTGTCACTTTGTGTATCTGGCTGAGGTGGTTTTTTGATCAATATAGCTCTCACTTCTGGCGTTGAGGTGTTGAAAGCTGCTTCCACTTCCAAGGAACGAACTGCATTCCTTGATTAATCTTATGGTCCTTCGTATTTCGATATCCCCAGTCCACCAATAAACACCTGCACCGTCAATTGTTCCTTGAAATCCTCTGGGGCCTCTGCGTAGGCAAGCTGAATAAGTCTCTTGACGTCTGCTTCGAACTCCTGTAGACTTTCACCAGATTTCTGCTTACGTGTTTTCAACTGTGCCCAGTATAGTTGCTCTCGATATTGGTTGCCGTATCTCAATTATAAAGCAGCAATAGGATCGCCATACTTGCGGTTTGGGTCTTTCGGGATGGTCTGCAACACTGTCAAAGCAGGACCCCTCAAAGGCACAATAAGTACTGTCGCCTTTTCTTTATCGTCCCATTCATTGGCTATAGTTCAAACTGCTCACGGTACGAGGACCATGGCGACTGCCCATCAAAAGTCGGTGGTTTCACGGGATTGTACGAAATGGCAACCCTGTCACGGTGGTCTTGAATCTTCAGTGAAGCAAATTTCTTTTCTAGTTCTTCTCGCAACACCCACACTTCTCTCTTTGCTTTTCCTCGGACTGCCTAGACTTGGTTAATTATCTTACCGTCCATCGTTCTCCAGACTGTGTTGATTTCTGCCTTCAGGCCTACGATCTGCTCCTCGGTTTTCTGGATAATCTGTTCGAGAAGAGCTTTCTGTAGCACTCGTTGTTCCTGCTTCTCCTGTCTTTCTCTTTGTCGCCGTTCTCCATCCTCTTGCTTTTTTCTGCCATAGTTCTTCATACTCTTGTCTTCCTTTCAGTCAACGTTCCTCCTCCTTTCAATGATAGCCTCCATATCGTAGTAGGGTATATTTCTCGTATTCACCATCAATTGTTCACGAAAGTCACTAAAAATCCTCACTTCCGACACCAACTGTTACGAAACTGCGGTTCAAAAATGGTCCGATAAATTAAATCCATTTATTCCACTTTGAAACACAACTCATACTTCAACAATACAATACTTTTTCACAATGCTCAACAATATTCCCAAGACTATCTTCTGACTGACTCGCCTGTCGCATATGACCCGCCCATATAGGAGTGCGGAAAGTTCTGGAATAACGACGATCGAGAACGTTCCATAACATCATCGTTAACGGCCAGTTTTCTCCTCGCATCTACGAATGTCCGCTATCGAAAGATCTGGAAAATGACGTCACTCCCAACGGTCGTTTCTCGAATTTTTCAAAGGCGATTTTAGAACATGTAGAGCATGATGTCATCGGCACCCAGCAGAGGGGCGTACCCGCTCATATCCGTAAGAATAACGAATAAATTTCTTTGTAACTAAACGTTCAAGAAAACACCAACGAGACTAAACAAATGTTGGTTTTCATTCACTCACACGAACGGAAGACTATGGAGCAAAAAATAATTATTTAAATAAGAAAATATATACCACGTTTTGTAAACAAACTTAATAGTCCAAGATCCCAGAGCCAGCAAACCTACGTCATTTTAGCAAAGCCGAAATTTTGAGTCTGAGTAGTGTGATATGTAAGTGAGAACTTATGCATACTTGCTAGTTCGAAAGCGGGACCTTTTTACAGGTAGCAGGTACAATAGTACATAAAAACTCTTTAACTTACGTTGAAGAATGGTAATGCGTTTGACAATTAATATCGTCCAGTTAGCTGAGCGGTCTAAGACGCGAGATCTAAGCTCTGGGTCCCAAAAGTTAGCGAAGGTTCGACCCCCCCCCCACGCCTAACGATTTTATTTTTATTTTTCCCATCGACATTTAGAAATAATTTGTTTTTTTCATTTGGATATTTATCTCGAAACAAATCATTTCTCAATTTCAAAGTGAAGAATACCCTCGCTAACTATTGAGACCCAGAGCTTAGATGTCGCGCCTTAGATCGCTCGGCTAACTGGGCGATATTAATTGTCAAACGCATTAACAACTTCAACGTAAGAAAGAAAGTTTTTTATCTGTAAAACGGCCCCCCCGCTTTCAAGCTAGCAAGTACGCATACGTACAACTACATATCACACTATTCATACTTAAAATTTAAGCTTTGCTAAAATATCGTAGATTTGCCGACTCTGAGATCTTACTCTATGAGACTATAAAATAATTTCTCCTAGCCTTATACCGATTTATAACCCCATACAAATTCCTAACCCCTTACAGATTGTCCTGGAAATGTGTGATTTTTTAATAGCTATGAAAATACTTGTAAGATTTAAATAGAGAAACATGGGGCACATGCAATAGATCATTGATACATGAATAGTTCACCTAAGTAACTAACAACCAAACGACAGCTACTCCTTACCATTATCTATATCATGAGCACCACGTTTTTCGTTTCAAATTCTACACGTATTTTCATAGCTACTAAAAATTCACAATTACAAATTTTCATGAAAATCTGTATAGGGTAAGGAATCTGTATGAGGTTATAAATCTGACAAACATCATTTAATACTTTTAGGTTGTTCTAAAAACTAGGCATATTTTTTTGTTATTTAAATAATTTTGAGGTTGTTTCGTTGGTGTCAATCAGATCTATATGTCAGGTCAAAAGTATCAATGGATTTTTCTCGAATTCAATGTTAAATAATTGTCAATAAGCTTTTTTTGAAGTGATATTGAGAAAAAGCGTCCAGAGAAAATTGAATTCCTCGCCAAATTTTGATCGTATATAGAGTTTAAGGTTTGTACAAAAATTGAAATGTTGTTTATGTTTGTGTTTGTGGAAATATAATTTTTTTTTCTGGCAAATGATACGTTAGCTTGATTGATGGAAATTTAAGAATTATTTAATAAATCATGAAATCTACCTTTACGACTGGCCTCGCCATGGATTTCTACATTTGAATCACAAGGTACTGTCTACGACAACTCTTCTAGTAGTGCCTTTATCTTCGCACTGTTTTTTAACGGTGAATGCTTCTAGTTCGGCTCTTTACATATTTCTGACATACGTGCTTTCGATAAAGTTTACAAAAAATTATTTGACTTGACTTATTTATTTCGATTACCACATCCAGCCATTTTCATACCAATTTCTCTATCTGAAAAACAGTTCAATAAATACTTACACAACGTGTTCATTTTCTTCAGTATCGTCAGCATCTTCGAGATCCGATGGAGTTATCCCGACGATGGACGAATTCAGTGAATTCCTCATTGGCGTACCGTGATTCATGTGCGTGGGGCACATCGAAACGGGCGTATCCGCTAATGTTTGCCTGACGGGCCCCTGCCTGCAGCGCCCCCTCGTATGAGTGGATCTGACCGTAGCGAGGATCGCACGTTTTGGCACTTCTTGGTGATCGATGTGATGTGGATGGTGATTGGATTTGCAGTTCACGTGATTGGGAGTGCTGTTGGTTGATGCGATCTGAATGGATGCTGAATCTGCAAGAATTCCGTGTGAGAAGTTTCTTTGACAAATCAGCAATTTTTTTCGAAGGTACTGATAACCTTAAGGTTATTAACGAATTGGAATTGAAGTGAAAATATATAAATATTACAATCCGAAAAATACCCAACTTCAAATTTAAACCCAATTAAAAAAAAAGGACCCACGTAAGAAATAGGAAGAAAGGCCAGAAAAGTTTTATCAACACACAAAAACAAATTCACATATTTTGAAAAAAATATTAACACACTTGATAAGAAAAAAAAAAAGATGTCGGCCCTAAGATAGCAGGCGACATTTATGATTGATTGTCCGATTCTATTTATAATTGGCATGTGGCAGTTTTTGATATCGGAGATCATGATTGCCAAAATTCTGAAATTCAAGAAGGATGCTTCGATATGGCTGACGTGTGTTCTATCATTTATGATGCTAATCTATTCAAAATTGATATCCGGAAGTTTTTGGGGTCGCAGATTATGATTATATTGACATAATTCAAATTGGAGGATACAAAATATGACGGATGAGATTTTTTATTTATGATCCGATTTCAATAACAATTGGTATGTAGGTTTTTTTTTTGGGAATCTACACTCTTATATACTCTGCCAAAAATACACAAAGCACGTACCCATCCCACTTTATCAACCAACTGTTAGTTTGATTGTATCACCATGCCAATATACGGCGAAATATCTTCCGAGATTCATCAAGCCTTCGGAAAGAAACGGAAGAAGTTTCATTCGGAATACATTCCATTTCCTCGAAAAATCACGAAATTCAAATTTGAATCAAACTGACATAATGGTAAGCTTTGATGGTCATACAATAAAAATTGGAAAATTATATTACACTCAACAATATATCAAAATTGAAAGTGAATGAGGTAATGGAAATGTTGAATATCTGTCTCTAAACAATCTATTTTCAATTCAAAAATGATTTCTATAAAAATAAATCGGAGTGGTAATGGGTTCCCCGTGATCACCAGTGGATAGTAATATCTTTATGGAAAACTTCGAGGAAAATTTTGTGGATACCCTCTAAACTACCCAATTTTTCAAATGTATTATTGAGAAGGAGCCCACAATGAAATTAACTAGAGATAAATAACCAAATTTCTTAACTCGTTGGAATTATAAGGACATTCCCAAATCAATTCCAAGAAAAAAACGTTTTCTGGGAAGAGGTGCACACCAACAGATATCTCAATTTCAACTCAGTATCAAAAAAGGTGCGGTTAGTTTGTGTTTGACAGGGCCACATTTATTTAATCAAGGAATTTCAAAAATGAAATACACTTGAAGATAATGGCTATCTCAAGACATTGAACATAATATTAACGACCAGCATAACAACAACAAGAATATAATAATAATACATACTTTTGTGGTGTATCTGAAGAAATGAAACGAATGGGTTGTAGAGCTTATTATTTCTGAATGGCGAAATGCTTATATGCGCACTAGACTAAGTGGGGTATCTTACGGTATCGAGGAAGACGATAATCCGCTTGAAATCACGAAATCACGAAATAGATTTAGGTATTTTCTACGAGCGACGAAAAGTAAAAAGCTTTATTCACGACATTCCGATCATGATATAACTCAATAATTTTTAATGAATATTTAAACATTAATTGATAATATTATCGCACTTTCAAACCGAAAAAACAATAGTAATGCACTTTTGATTACAATGTGTATCATCGTAGTCATCCTAATCTTTTACTGTTAATTTGTTAGGTTTCTACAAAATAATATGTCAATAGCAAAGGCGTCGTCAGTTTTGTTCAAATTTTGGTCAGTTACTGTTGAGATTTGTATCGGTGATTTTCAACTGATTGTAGTGTAGGTGTGATTTTATGTGATAAAAATGTGTACATTAGGTGGTGGAAAGACGATGTACAGTCAAGTATGCAAAATAGTGTACAATAATTTCAATCATCCTATAACACTATTTCCAAACGAATCGAAACAAGAAATAAAACAACGTGTTAACGATTGTTCTGGAGTATCGGTAGGAATATCTGTACGTGATATGAAAGAACCAAAAGTTACAGCTGCGGAAAACGATGGAAATCCGGAATTCAGTTCACAAAAATAGAGAGAAAAAAAAGGCGTAATCTCAAGGTTGCAAGAATATGAATTCAACGACATAAGAAATATTGTCGACAATGAAAATACACTGGACAGGCAAAAGGACTACGTTGTACCACCTTCTGAAGAAAATTGGATTTAAGTAAAAAAAGACCCAAGACAACAGGAACATTCTGATAGAAAAGAATAACTTACGAGCATTGAGGATCAACTATTTGAAAAAGTAAGGAAGTTTTAGAGATGAAGGCAGACCGATCGTGTTTTTGGATGGAATTTACGTTCACGATGGACATCGTCCCAATTGTTCACACCCATTTGAGGAGGAAAGCGGTCGATTATTGTTTACGCTGGTAGAGACATGGGTTTCGTTCCAGAATGTATGCCAATTTTTAAATCAGGATCTAAGATTTTCACTACGATATAAACTCGGAAAATTACGGAAAATTGTTGCTAGAAAAATTAATACTTGATTAACCTCCCAGATCATTAGTGGTCAATGGTAATGTGATCTTATTAGTATGTCCAAGTGAATGAAGCCCGTATATCCAATTCTTTAAGACAAGAATATACCTCGAAACTATGTATCAATCAAAGTCCACGAAACGCACATATTACCTTCAAATTCTATCAGTTGTTAGATGAACACGGTCATACGGTTTTACGGCTGCCTCCATATCACCCAGATTTAAATTCAATCGAAACAATTTGGGGGATAATAGGAGGCGATATAGAAAAACACAACATGACATTCAAACTCGATGATGCCAAGAGAAAATTATTTTGCAAAAGTGACTCGCGAAACTTGGAAAAGCGCTGAGGTCATGTAATTCAAACTGAAAATCAATATTTGGAAAAGGAGGACATATTTGTCATCACGGTTGAACCGCTCATTATAAACGTTGGTGAAGATAGCAGCAGAGATGATAGTTTTAATGACGACGAGTGATTAATTAACAACTGAAATGAATCACTACAATCATTTCATACCTAGTTGAGTTATAGTAATATGAACTTTCAAAATCAAATTTTGCTTTCATTTTATGGCATGGGTATAAAGGTTAGTTTCATTCAATAATTCTTGGATTTTGAATTGTAAAAACAGGTTTATTTGAGTTTAAATTGTACTGCTTTTGCGTACGCCACTGAATAGAGTAGCACTCAAGGGAGAAGTTACTGGTGAAAGTGACCGCCTTGTCTGACCGTTTTTTCGCCATTCAGAAACGAATAATAAGAATATACACAAAATTACTCTGAAATATATTTTGAACAAAAAACCGTCGGACGAACAACTAAAAAAAAATTGTGTACAGTGTTTCATGTATTTGTGGCAAAACATATATAGGTGAAACATCAAGGTCATAGGGAATAAGGGAGGCCGAGTACAACAACAATATGAAAATACCACGAAGTTGGAAAATCGAAATTAGGTGAACATATATATATATATATATATATATATAATATATTTTTCATTAAGTTTCATATATTTTTTCTTGTGGCTTACCTAGACTAAGCATATTTTTGCGATACGTTACTGATGTTGAAAATTTCTCTATTCCCATATTTACAATTTAAAAAAATATAGTATAAGGGCAAAATAACTAATTTGCTATTTCAGATTAGATAAAACCCAAAAAATGCATGGGAATGTACTGCCACCTATCCAAAAAAAAACATTTAACTCATAATATCCTTATATTTTCTAAAAAAAAATTTATAAATTCTGAGTTGCTACCAGATATTTGCATGTCGGTTTTGGAATTAATTTGGTTTTAATTGAATGATCAGATTATTCGTTCAATTTTATCAAAAAACAAAGAGTGTCTAGAGAATTTACACGAGGACAATCGAAGACCATTTTTTGAGTATCGCAATACCAACGGGAAATATATAAATAATAAATAAAACAAAAAACGAAAATAATACAATTGATTGAATGTAATGGTCAACATTCATCTGACTAGATGCGCACTGAATAGTTTGAGAAACAATCGATATGAAGCAATGTAGGCAAGTCCGACTCGGGAAAAAATGCACTTGTCTACGATTTCGAACCTTTGAGATCGTTGGCGAATATCAATGGCTCAGATAGCCAGATGACAACATGAACATTGTTCTAGGATATTTGGAATGCTGAAATTATTCGTGATCGAATTTTTATCAGGGGGAACCGGCCGGCTGATCTGATTGACAAGAGTCTTATCGGTATCTGAAGACGAACACGACTGGGCGCCATCAGTACTTGGATGGGTGACCACTGCCTGCCAAGGAACGTTCGTGTTACTAAGCCTCAGACAACTGCAGCTTAGTAGCATAGTCGCAGCTGCAGGCGATGAAGAATGAGCACGAGATATATCGAGACATACGCCGTCCTTCGGAGGGGACGTTAAGATGGCGGTCCCGAGTTCATGGATGTTGAGCTCGATAAAGGACATCTGAATGGTTGGAAACACCAGAGAATCCGGCATAATTTCCTGGGGGAAGTATTCTCACCCGCGTCGTTATTAAGCCCAGTCGCAGAATCAGGCCGACGTTCATTAAATGACAAAAAAAACGTATATCAAATTAGATCGCTCATCCTTCCTTTTGGGAGATCCAAATGTACCTCCGAGCGGCATTTCCGTGTTATTTTATATAAAACAGTAATATTGCTATAATTCTCAGATATAGGCACTATTTAAGATGTAATTTCACTTATACTCCAATGGATGACGGGGTATAAGTAATGATTCAAATGTCACTCCCACAATTGAGACGAATTTGACGACACCTCATATGTTAAAATCCATCAAGACGCTTAGTCTACAGAGTGGGCCAAAGGAATACATACACATACATACACTCGAAAAACATTACCCTTCTTCTGGGACAGTTGAGTAAAAATCTAACAAATTTGGAGGCACCGATGGCTGGTCAGGTTGACGAGAATCTTATCGATGTCCAAGTCGAGCGACATCGAGCGCGTTTAGTACTCGGATGGGTGAATACTTAACATGGAAGGTGCGCGGTAAAATGCCCTAACAACTGTAGCGTAGTAGCATATTCGCAGCTGCAGGCGTCTTATCAATGAGCACGAGAAAAAACTATAGATATGCCGTCCTCCGGAGGGGACGTTAAGATGGTGGTCCCGAGTTCATAGATGTTGAGCTCGTTAAAGAACCCTTCCTCTGAAAATAACAGAAGATTCGGCAAAATTTCCGGTTGGGGGGAGTGTGCTCACCGGCGTCGGTGTTCAGCACTGGTCTCAGAAATAGGCCGACGTTAAATAAAGTACTTAAAAAAAATTCTTATTTCTTATTTTCCTTGTTAAGGATGAATTCACTCCATTCAAGGCACTCTTGATATAAAAATTGAATCGATAAAAAAGTGCGGGATAAGAATTAAAAACTCATCAGATCTACTCTGTAGATTCCACAAATTGCAAAATATACATGGTGTTCTTTTGAAATTCGAAATATCACTTCATCCTGGCTGAAAAAGATGAAAAAGTGTCAGATATGTCATCATAAAAATGTGGTTCAAATGATGTATATGAAACCCACCAAATTTCATTTCGATCGCTTTATAAAAAGGGTTTTCAGGGGGGTTGGTAGTAAATCCGTTGAAACCCAGTATCCATCAATTGAATAAGTTATTGAATGTCAATAGGAATAGGTTTTTAGTTATCATTGTGGTGAACTGGAAATGTTAGTACACAATTTTTCAACCAACCTTCATAAGATTTGCAGTAATATTTTCCTGGCGGACTAGACGGAGCCCTGTGGTACCCTACAGGGGGATCTTTGATCATATTATTGTTATTATTGTGACAACAAATCTTGGAGTATCCCTTCCTTGCTCCAGTTGCTAATATATTACCAAAAGTTGATAACAGAATCAACATTAAAGGAACTCCAATGATGGCATAGACCATTGCTACAATTTTTCCCAGCGCAGTTTTTGGAGACAGTCTGTCATAGCCTGAAAAACAAATAATTTGTTTTTACTAGATTCGGTTATTCGAAAATATGCCTAAATTAGGTTATCGGGGGCAACTACGGATCCTATATTGCTAAAAGGAGAGGGTGCAGAAAGGGTTCCGAATGTTTAAGATATTTTTTATAAATTGACTAACATATAGAAGTATGTGTGTGACTCGTGACCTAAGGGTTCGAAAATATAGGGGGAAGAGAATATTTTAATTCACATATATTTTAAACCAAATCACAAAATAATGAAACAAAAATTGAATCCTAATAAGTTACTGCTCTTCACATGATTAACTAGAAATGAGTGTATGAAACGTTTCAAAAAATGTTTTCCTTTTTTCCGAGTTCTAGCAAATTAAATTTTTTAAAACAACTGTCTATGAAGAACATAGCTGAAAATGAATTATTTTAAGGCTGATATGTAAGATGTCCCCAAAAATAAAAATCGCGAATTATTCATGGAAAATCAACTCGAATAAAATTATAGTTTAAAAAACACGCTTATGGAGCAATAAGGAATAAAATGATGAAAATAATAAGAATAAAGTCATTACCAAAAATGTTCTCTTACGTAAAAAAGCGTGAGGTGCTTGACAGCATTTATCTTGATATAAATATGAAAAGTGAGTAAAGAGCACTCCACGCTTTTTTTACATAGAACAAAAATTTTTGGTCAACGACTTATTATTTTTAAAATGTTTGTCCATATTACTTCAAAAGCGTGTTTTTCAGTTTTTTAAACTTTAATTTTATTTTTAGCTTTTTAGTCCACATTGCACAAAGACTAAAAAATATTCTGGGAGAAAAACTCTGCGATTGATTCCTCCACCATAATTTGTCAAAGATGCATACATTCGCCATATTTTCAAATGAAAATTATGGTGTGAAAAACTTGTGCTTTCGCCATATTTATGAAATGAAAGATTTTTTTTCAGACGATCTAAATTATTGTATTCTCATCGGTTCTTAATGTGTATGCAAAATTTCAAATACACCGGACATCTGGAAGGAGGTGACAATCAATTTCAGAGATTCTATTACCTACATACATTGATACATTTAGGTGAAGTTAATAAAGCGTGTATAAAAATAGATTTTGGCGGAAAATATAGTAACTTTGTTGTTTGAATTCAATCCAATTTGAGTAGTTTGAAAAACTATTTGCCTCGATTATGTTGAAGATATTAAGGATATTTCATGGGGACATTTTGGATATCTATGTCTAACAATCACTGTACGAAACTTGATGTACTTAATGAAAACTGCAAACAAATTCATTTTGAAAGGCAATAATGATTTGAAAAACTTCATAGAATTCGAGAAATATAAACAGAAATTTTAATTCTGATATGTGAAAATCGATGAATATTTTTTTTTATTATTCGTGTTTCTCATGTTTGATTACTTTTCAGTTTCGGATTTCTCTTTAGTGTTCCATAATGAAAATGTCATATTTTTGGTTAGACTTTTCCTAAGAAAATAAATTATGAATTTATCTAAAAAAAAATGTTTCATTACCAAATAGAATAATAAAATATGCAGTTTGGTACAGAGTGTGCAGTAGAAATATGAAACTGTACAAAAGGAAACATAAATATGTGCTTTATTTTTTTAAACATGTAACATAAACAAGTTTGAATATACATTTTGGAGTTTATAGTCCAAGAGGAGTGCTCTGAATATACTCATGATTTTTGTTTCAGAGACAAATAACACAGTTGAACAAAAAATCACTTTTTATTTTTTGTTGTGTTAAAAGCATTGTCTACAATTAGGTATCAGGAATGTATCGTTCAGGAAGTATCTGGTATTGGGGAAATTCCATCTGCAAAATCGGGAAATACCGTTGAAAGTGGGAAATTATTGCATCACAGAATATTTTGACTTCTTTTCCCTCGAAACGGTTCAGTCTGAACACAGAATTTGCAACATCAACAAAAAGTTGATATCAGCTTCGTAGATAAAGTAGTTCTTCGTATTTTTTAATGGTTTCCATTCTGAGGAATTGCCGTATGAGTACATTAGAAACTATTGAACAATAGAGTGAACTTGTCGAGTGAGGCCTCATTTTGATTCATTAATATTGTTACCAAACTGGGATTCAAAAATAGTCCGATAAATTCGATCCATTTATTTCACTTTGAAACATAATACAATACTTGTTTACAACTCAAACGCACTGCTCAAATGTGACTTCATTTTCCTGTACAATATTTACAAAAGTAACTGAATAACTAACTCCATCCCTCGAGTTACATGATTATATATAGCAAGTCATGACGTCAGCGGTCAACGGCTGTTTCGTTCTGACGTGCAATATGAACAGCGACATACCCAGGGAATTCCGTTACAATATTTTTGTGGACTCCCGCTCGCTCAATCCAGCTATTATTTGTATTTTTCATTGGAATAATTTCCGTATTATGAGCAAATTCACCTGATAATGTTTTTATTAAAACATGCATTTATTTCCTTTATCAATTTCGGGTTTAAAAATTTTATATTTTATTCAAGGTTGTGAATTTGTCGAGTTTCTCACAAAAATGAAATGGGAGGATACATTCAAAGGGTTATATTGTGGAATATGGGGTGACTTCGAATAATTCTTACCTACTGTCGTGAGCAACGTCACAGAATAAAGGAGAGCACCACCAAAAGTCCAGTGTGATCGAGCAGAATGAAACGAGTCCTCCCCTTTTCCAGACTCCACAACGGCCCTTTCGAACCTCTTCAGTTGTTCTGTAACTAACCTCGTCCAGTTCTTCTCGTATAACACATTCAGACGCTCTGGAAAGAAAAAATAATTGGAGTTTCTTTGGGGAGACTGGAGTCAGCCGATAATTTCAACTCCTCATATGTAACAGGAACAGCTATAAGATAATGTACACTCTACAGGAAATTGTTGTGGCATTTGCATAGACCAAAATATCTTAGAAACACCTAGTACTTCGAGCTGAAGTGTGAAAAAACACAAGAGGGATGTTGGCACTAAAAACAGTTCCTGTAGAATGGAAGCAGAATAATTCATTTAATTCTCTCAATAACGGTATGAAGATGGAAGGAATATATTTTCCCATTGCCAACTGGCATGATTCAGTCCACATCCCCGAGCAATATATTTAAAATCATTTTTTCGGCAACCGTCTGGAATGTACCCACTTCCCGGACGCTTTTTCTTTGAGAAAGTAGCATTTTCCGGCCTAGTCCGGGAAGTACGTACTTCCCGGACTAGGCCGATAAGAATCACGTCGTTGTTGTCATTGTGAATATGAAAATCTTGGTAGGTATGGTTTTGATAAATGCAGTTGATCATTACCATAGCTACGAAATAACGGCTGACAGTTCATATGAAATTAGTTGTTATGTTTTTTGATCGCAATTCGCAATAAAATATGGAAAGCAGCAGCGTTTAAAACCTTGGGAAATTAATATAATATATATTAAATATATATATATATATATATATATATATATATATATATATATATATATATATATATATATATATATATATATATATATATATATATATATATATATATAATATATATATATATATATATATATATATATACATATATAAATATATAAATATATCAATATAAATAAGAATTAGAATGTTTCTATTAATATGTAGTATTCTCTGTTCTGTTCTGTTTAATTCAAATAAGAATTAAAATGTATAATGAAGAAATAAATAAATATGTCGTCTCATTGATTTGTTATTCTACACGGTTGCCGAAAAAATATTGTACGCAACACGCCCGAAAATATTTTTTTTGGACTCACAGACTTCCAGGACTCGCCTACGGCTCGTCCTAGAATTTTGTCTATTCGTCCAAAAATAAGAAATAAAACTATTTTCCGGACTTGTTACGAAAATTTTTATTCTGTTCTTCAGAATTGGATTTGGTCCAGCACGTAACTCTATTACTCTCCAGCATATATTGTTTGCAGTGGAAACGCCTGCAGCAATTTTCAGCGATAGACGACAATAAGGACAATTCAGTCACAAATTCCAATAATAATTGAGACCAATTTGTTATCTGTTTTGAATTATTTAAAATGTTATGTCACGTGAAGTTTTTGGTATTTTTGTACTTATAAAACAATGAATTATTTGTACACAAATTCAAAGATCCGTGAATACTCTAGATTTGATTTTCTCCTGGAATAATTTATCAATAAAGACTTCCATATTTCTCCAAATGCTTTCAGGGGACATCCAATAAAATCTCAATTCTGGTGCTGAAGCGGTGTGAAAATCATGTGAACTTGTGCCAACCGATGGCCTCAGTGTTGTCTGTGACTTTGAAGTATACATCTATAGTTGTTTTCATACAGAGCTAATTGAACGTGTTTCTGCATGTCTGAGTTTTGGTAATTGGCAAATATTTATGATTATAACTGAATAATAAGTGGGGCTATAATTATTGGCTATGAAGCTGCTAGATCACCTCGATTTGAGCTTTGAAATTCGGTTTAGGTTCTAGATTATAGTTCATGTAATGGCTACTTTGCCCGGCGTCCCTTCCTTCTATTCTTTCATTCATTTCTTTGTGCAATAAGTAAATATTCGTTGACTTTTGCATTTATTACTTCGTTGTGTCCTATCCCATTTGATATTGTTACAGGTTATGTCAAGATGCGATACCAATTCAAAAAAAACCCGACTCAACAGTCTTGGGACCCAGAGGCAATGGGACACGCTATTCTAGCTGTTAGTAGAGATAACATGCTATTCGCAACAGCAGCAAGACAGTATGACGTACCTAGATACCCTCAGAAGGACAGTTTTACAGAAGAATTGAGATGAGGTTGTTGATAAGAAAATACCTGGAAAATACAGGAACTTTGTGAACATATTGTTAACATGGAACAACGCTTCTACGGGATCATGCAAAATGACTCACGCTGCATGGCGTATAGTTTCGCAACAAAAACCAATATTCCTCATACGTTCAACAATGGAAAGAAGATGGCAGGAAAGGAGTGGGTCGCTAGCTCTAAAAGAAGGCATCCAACAATCATTTCAAGAATTTCAGAATCCACATCCCTAGTCAGAGCACAAGGTTTCAACAAAACCAACGTAACCAGATTCTTTGAAATTCTCAAGACAGTCCACAACCACAACTACCCTGCTCATCGTATTTATTATCGTGACGAGACGGGTCTGTTAATGGTTCAAACTAGGAACTCAAAAGTATTCGCTTTGAAAGAAAGGAGGCAGGTCGGAGCAATTACTTTCAACGTTTGAAGTTTGCATATCTGCAGGGGGAAATTTTATTCCTCCCTTCATTATATGTCCCAGAGAGAACATGAAGGCCGAGCTAGCAGATGGAGCTCCTCCTGGGTGAGAGTTTGCTTGTACTCCCAGATTTATTCATGAAATGGTTTGACCATTTCTCAACTATACAGCAGAAGCTCCCGTTCTTCTAATTTTAGATGGGCATGCGACACATACAAAGAGTATAGATTTAATCAACAAGGGAAGTGAAAATCATAAAACTGTGATATGTTTGCCTCCACACTGCAGTCATAAGCTGCAACCTCTTGATGTGTCCTTTATGGTACCCTTTAAGGCTTGCTACATCCAAGAGTATGGGTGAATCAAGAATAGAAAAATAATAGAAATTATTACAATTATTAAATTTATAAAAATAAGAATAGTTCCTCAGGAATAACCCGGAAAGGGCAATAACTCAATACCAAACATCTTCAGATGAACGATGGCAACAATGACGGGGGCCTAAATGTAGATGAAAATTAAGCAAACCGTATAAATGCATTGGAGGAATATGAGATGAACAAGCAGCAACATATGATGAGGCCAATCGTAGCCCCAGTGGTGGAGATTTTGTTGAAAAACGGGCGCCTGCCTGACCCTGCTGTAGAGATTCGGCTGAAATGCAGGCAGTTGCTGGACCTAGCGCTGCAGATTTGGAAGTTCCTGGACCCAATGGCAGAGATTTGGCTGAAAAAGAGGCAGTTGATGAACATTGATTTGGCAGTTGCTGGATCCAGTAGTGTAAATCAAAGTTCCTTTGCAGTGAGTCCGAAGGAAGTTTTTCCTTTGTCAAAACAAACAAGCAGAGAAAACAAAACAAGCAGAGAGAAATTGGTTATCATTACATCTAGTCCATACAAAAATGAGTTGTGGCAGAAATACAAAGAGAAATGAGTAGGAGACAAAGAAGAAGGATAGGGCAGAGAAAAGAAATGTCTCCCAAACGAAAAACACACTCAAAAAAGGAAAAAAAAATCTGTTCAGCACAAAGACACGACTTAATTTTGAAGAAAAAGACGGAGAACAAAGAGAGAAAGAGGAAGATTGTATATGTTTTCATTGCAATGAACCTTATTCTAAATGAGGATATAATGAAGGCTGGATAAGGTGCTCTCGTTGCAAGGAATGGGCTAACCATGAGTGTGCAGGATGTGAAAAAGACAACGCTGATTTTCAGTGTGAATATTGTGAAAAATAATCTGTTTAGTTTTTACTAATTCTGATGTATTTCCTTCTAGACATACATTCAATCAGCTTACAGTATTGTAGTTAATTTAAAACTTTATTCGTATTCATGACAACTTAAACTCTAGAAGAAGATTATGTTATATTAGTTGTATATCAGTTTGACTCTCAGTTTTATAAATAGGCTGTTTGATTCATACACTAAGCCATATACGACCAATTTAGTTATGTTATAAGTAACGATATCCATAAAGACTCTATCTGTATTGAGTATCCATGAAAACTTAAACATATATATTAAATACTAACTTTGAGCAAGAGTAACTCGTTGACTTATTCATGCGGGTAAAGTGGCCGACCTATACGGGCAAAGTGGACACTTTGTTATTTATTTTGAACTAACATGTACCTTTCAAAACATAAAACTAACACAAAAACCCGATATAGTCAGAAACTAAAGTTGTAAAAGTATATGTAGGTATTTTTTGCAATTCTGGATAATTCAATATAACAAATATTCAAAAAACTTATCAAAATCGGAGCAGTTTTGGTGGGTTGAGAAGTTTCAATGATTTGTTCGCATTATCGATTCGACTCTTTGATTATTGTCGAAAAGTTAAAACAAATATGATTCCATATAAAATGGAAACGATCCATAGATCACGTTGTTCAATGATGACTTTTTGCATTAAATATCAGCTTCCAGTAAATCTCTCTTAATAATGGCCGCTCTTTGATAACATATCAAAAGCTGTTATAGATGTGTAACGTGAATAAACTTAACTTGGTTTTACTAATTTATTTCACACTTAAATTTACAACTAATTCATATTACTAACTACGCCACTGTATCGCTCGACGTTATCGGCTGCTCAGACCGAGACTGAGACTCCCTCTGGAGTGCTGCATATTTATCTCCTTTACAGAATTCTCGACCTTTCCAATTCTGGCGGTTGGAAACCAGCATGTTCCAGTTGCTTCCAATATTGACCGTTGTTATCCGCGGCGACGCGATTGGATTTGTTCTCGAATATCTCTGGGGATGACATCATCGTTGTCGATGGCAAGAAGGAATGAGGCGACAGGTCCGGCCTAGGTTCGTTACATTGCCCCCTTCTTAAAGACATTTCGTCCCGATATGTCATCCTTGGAGTGTGACGATATCTGCATGACTCCCCATATCTGCACCGTGAAGTTCGATGGAAGTAACACTCCACGGTCTTCATGACCGGTCGTGGAAGAGGGTTACAGCAAACCAAAATCTTGACGCCGCTGGATCTGAATATCGCCTCCAGCATACTTCTTATGACTCTCCAGTCCAACCCATCAATACCACAGGACAATTTTGGAATTGCTAGATCCACCAGATTCTGGTCCACCATAGTGTCTCTTAGTTTGGTGAGACTCTTCCAGACATCTCCGTAGGACGGTTTATCTTGGGAATGCCTCTTAAGGCCACAGGACAATTTTGGAATTGCTAGATCCACCAGATTCTGGTAGTAGATGTTTCTCTGGCCTTTCTTCAACTGTAGCACCCCACCAACCTCTGGATTCTGCTCCCGCAGTGTTTGAGTTGACCAAATTTCTTGAAAACACTACGGCGATGCCCTGACATTCGAAGATCTTCTGCCACACAGTGCGCTAGTGCGTAGTCAGCAGGCACCTCGAAAAGGTCTTGTGACTCCTCTCTAGTAACCCCATGTAGAACTTTCTGCCCGTTTGAATACAAGGACATAAACTTCTCGAACGTCATATCATCCTCCGGTGGCTTGAGGGTGCGAACTTGGTCATGGTTTCCAGCGTAAGGGGCCAACCTGTTGAAATGGACGACCCTTGGTTTCCCTCGGGGTGGCTTATGGATTCGGTACACAAGGTCGTTTATCCTTTTCACGATTTTATACGGGCCTTCCCACGAGTTCCGCAATTTGGTGATAGTCCACGACGACGTTTGGGGTTGTACAGCCAAACCAGGTCATCAACCTTAAGCCCTCCAGCGTCGGCCTTGATGTCATAGGTCTTCTTCATTTTATCGCTGGCACTCTGGATGTTCAACCGGACTCGTTCGTGGATGTCGTCCATTCTCTGCCGAAGTTTGCTGACGTAGTCCTCTCCCGCAGTGTCTTGTCCTGACGGTATCCCAAACTTCAGGTCACAAGGCAGTCGCAGTTCTCGGCCCATTATAATACTAGCAGGAGTTTGACCGGTTGATTCGTGTACTGCGGATCGATAGGCCATCAGGAACAAATGAAGATACTGGTCCCAGTCTCTTTGATGGTCAGAGACAACCTTGGACAAGTGGCGGTTGATCGTCCTGTTCATCCTTTCCACCATTCCATCGGACTGCGGACGTAGGGCCGTGGTTCTTGTCTTGCGGATGTTCAGCAAGAGACATATTTCTTGGAACAGGTTGGATTTGAAATTTCTGCCTTGATCCGAGTGCAGCTCCATTGGAATACCGAATCGACATATCCACTCTTTCACCAAGACGTCGGCGACGGTGATGGCTTCCTGGTTGGGCAGGGCATAGGCTTCCGCCCACTTACTGAAGTAGTCCATTGCCACAAGGATGTATTTATTCCCGTGGTCGGATACGGGAAACGGGCTGGCGATGTCAATGGCGATTCTCTCGAACGGGCTGCCTACGTTGTACTGACGCATCGGGGCCTTGGGTCGTATTCGAGGTCCATTGCTAGCAGCGCATACAGCGCACTTTCTGCACCAGTCCTGGACGTCAGCTTGACAATTGACCCAGTAAAACCGTTGTCTCACTTTCTGCAGGGTCTTCGTCACTCCCAGATGTCCTCCAGCGACTCCATCATGGATTTCCCGCAGCACTTCCTCTCTTCTGTTCCTGGGAACAATTATTTGGCGTCTGTCTTCCCCACCAATCTCGGCCTCCAACACACGTTTCAGGATCCCATTGTCCATAATAAGAGAGTTCCATTGTGCCCAATAGGACTTAACAGCCGGCGAGTAACCTGCGACTTCCTGCCATGATGGTCTTCGATTGCCCTTCTTCCAGCTGATGACTAAGCCAAGGTCGGGGTCTTTCTTTTGGTCTTTCTGGATCTTGCTGTCATTCCAGTTGTTCTACAAAGTGTTGCTTCTTTCTCTTCTGCTCGTCAGCAATGTAAGCAATCATCTGGACATGGTCTTCGCGACAAGGCATCTGCATTCTTATGGCTAGTTCCGGCTCGATGTTCTATTTCGAAATCGAATTCTTGGAGTCTCTCGATCCAACGTGCTACTTGACCCTCAGGATTTTTGAACTGTAAGAGCCATTTGAGAGCTGCATGGTCAGTTCTCAACAGGAATCTTCTTTCATACACGTACTTGTAGAAGTGCTCCACTCCCTTTACAACAGCTAACAGCTCTCGCCTGGTGACACAGTAATTGCGCTCTGGTTTGCTAAGCGTCTTGCTGAAATAACCAATGACCTTCTCCTGTCCCTCCTGGATCTGAGATAGGACAGCTCCAAGTCCCACGTTGCTGGCGTCCGTATCCAAAATGAATTTCCCTTTGGGTAGGGGATAGCTCAGTATAGGTGTGTTGATCAAAGCTCCTTTCAGCTTCCTGAATGAGTCTTGACATTCTTCGGACCACTGGAACTTTGTTTGGCCTTCCGTGAGCCTGGTCAGTGGTTTAGCGATGTTGGCGAATCCCGGCACATATCGGCGATAGTATGTGCATAAACCAAGGAAACTTCGAAGTTGGTGAATGTCTTTTGGGATGGGCCAATCCTTAACAGCTTTGATCTTCTGGTCATCCACTGCTACTCCTTCCCCAGAGACAACGTGGCCGAGGTATCGTACTTCTTTTTGGAACAGATGGCATTTCTTAGGGCTCAGTTTCAATCCGGAGTTCCTCAGTCGCAGGAATACTTCCTCCAAGTTTTTCACGTGGTCCTCGAACGATCTGCCGACCACAATTATGTCGTCGAGATACACTAGACACGTGTTCCATGAGAGTCCCTTCAGTACTGTTTCCATCAATCTTTCGAATGTGGCGGGAGCATTACAGAGCCCGAATGGCATAACGGTGAACTGCCACAATCCTGAGCCGATGGTAAAAGCAGTCTTTTCTCGATCTTCCTGAGCCAGTTCTACTTGCCAGTATCCACTCTTCAGATCAAGGGTCGAGAAAATCGTGGAACCAGCCAACGTGTCTAGGGTGTCATCTATTCTCGGGAGAGGGTAACTGTCCTCCTTCGTGACATTATTAAGTTGGCGATAGTCCACACAAAAGCGTGTCGATCCATCCTTTCTCTTCACCAGTACGACTGGAGAGGACCAGGGACTGTCAGATGGTTCGATAACTCCTTCTTTTCCCATATCGCTGACTATTTTGTCAGCCTCTTCTTTCTTGGCAAGAGGAAGTCTTCTTGCTGATTGCCGGATCGGCCGGGCACCTCCAGTATCAATCTTGTGCTGGACCACATTAGTTCGACCCTCTTTTCCTTGTCCGGTATCGAAGATATACATCTTCGTACTTTTTGACTAAATCTCTTAGTTTGGGCTGTTGAGCTGGTTTTATGTCTTTGGAAGAGATGGCAACTAATTTTTCTAGTTCTGTGGGCAAGTTGTTGGGTTGGCTAATCGTACCTCGTACGCCCCGGATCACAGATGAAACTGACGAGCAGTTCCCCAAAATTGTTCCTTTCTTCAAGGTCACTGGGAAATAATTGACATTCATGACCCTTACCGGCACAAATTTGTCAGCCCGCAACAAGGTCTTCCCTAGTGCAATCCCTCGTCCAATTTTCTCATCATGAAGTTTGGGCTCGAACATCACCACGTCTCCACTGCTCGCACTCCCGTCCAGGCGAGCCTCCAGAATGGTTTCAGTCCTCTCAGGTACGCTTACATCTTCAGCCAACAGCACACGGATCGACTCCTTACTTCTCCCATGAAGCACCAGCTCTTCTCCGTTGACACGTAGGACGCCGTCTTTGAAATCCAATTCAAACCCTCTGGAATTCATGATGTCCATTCCGATGATTGCATCGTCTTTGATGTCCGCTACAAGTGCCTGATGTTTCACCTTAGTGCTGCCCAAAATTATTTCAATCGGTAGCTCGCCATATACAGTAGCTGGCTCCCCTGTTGCTGTGCGTAGCTTCCAAGTTGTCGGTTCAATCCGTTCCGGTGTTCTGGCAAAGGAAGGCCCGAGAATTGTCCTAGTCGCACCTGTATCTAGCAGCATGGTGCAAGGCTCGTTATTGATGAGACCGTCTACGAAGACACCTTTGTTCTGTCGTTGAAGGATAGCGACATATGCGTTGTTAACCGGGGCTTGCCGGACACATGCCGACGATTGTTCCTTCTCGTCGACCTTCTTTAGTTTTCCTGCATCGGAGTCGATGAATGTTGGACATTTGCTACGCACATGTCCAATTTTTCCACAATTCCAGCATCTTTTCTCAGGAAACACTCCCTTCATCACTTTTCTTATGGCAGCTTCCAAGTTAGCAGGCTCCTGTGAGTCTTTCTCAATCGTTTGAACTTTATTTTGGCTTTTGCAGCATTGTTTTGCTGCTTCGAATTCCAAAGCGCGTGCCAGTGCGTTACGAGATGTGTTGGACGAGCTTATATCAACGATTGTCTGGTTTCGGAGTCCATCCAAGAATGCCTGAACCGCTAATCGCTCCATTACATTTTCTGGTATGGCTGGATATGCGAGACGAACCAAGCGTGCAATGTCAGTTTCAAATTCTTGTAAGGATTCGCCCGATTTCTGACAGCGATTTTTCAGCTGGGAGTGGTATACTTGTTCCAAATGGGCGTCGCCATATCGTAATTCTAGATGTTTAATCAGCTGATCATAGTCCTCCTGTTTTTGGTCGGTAAGAGTTTGTAGAATATTCGTCGCTTCTCCACGTAATGCAAGTGTTAGTGCTTCAGTTCTTTCCCCTGCATTCCATCCATTTGCTTTGACCGCTGCTTCATGGAAAGCTTCCCTATTTCAGGAATGACCTTGACATCTTGTATACCCTCTTGAACTTTATCCAAGTTCAAACTCAAGTCCAGCATTGCATTTTTGTTAACCATCTCTGTGGAGGGCGCACTATCAATTCGTTTTTCCAGCTTACTGATCGTTTCCTTTATTTTGTCCATTTCTGCCTCGATTCCGTCTTTGATTTCATCGCTGATTATTTCCTTCATCTTGTCCATCTCTGCCTCGACGGTTCCCATTCTTTTTTCTAGAGATTCGCCACACCACAGAGTTCTTTTTTTAGGCCTCCTGTGTTTTCTAGGAGCTTATCTTCCAGGCTCCTTGAATTTTCTAGAAGCTTCCCTTCCAGATTTCTAGAATTTTCTTGAAACTTCTCTTCCAGATTTCTAGAATTTTCTTCAAGCTTCTCTTCCAGATTTCTAGAATTTTCTTCAAGCTTTTCTTCCAGATTTCTAGCATTTTCTTCCGAAGTCCTCGAATTTTGTTGCAGCTCTTCTTTCAAGGATTCTATTATCGGACTCAAATCACCTCCGGGAACTTCGAATAAAAATGTTTCGGGGTCCTCACCTTCTTGTATAAGTCCTTCTGCAAGTCTTTCCTGGAGTACTTGCTTTTTACCCGTTGTTTCCAGTTTCCTTTCCTCCAATTCCTGTTTCAATTTCGCTACCTTCAAATCCGCAAGGCGCACTTTCCTTGAACACATTTTGTCTTTGACGAGGTATCAGTCTGTTTCACACGAAAAGTTTATCAGTTTGTTTAAAATTCACTTCGCGAATTCTTTTCCACGGGCCACCAGTCTATTGTCTGTTTCACGCGAACAGTGTATCAGTTTTTATTCCCACGCACAATTGTCCACTTCGCGAAAACCGGGTCACTGTCTATTTTGGGCGTGAAAAAAGGTCTATCAATTTATTTTTCTGACTATCCACTCCACGATCACTTGTTTATTTTCAAAATCTCGCTTCCGACACCAATTGTAACGTAAATAAACTTAACTTGGTTTTACTAATTTATTTCACACTTAAATTTACAACTAATTCATATTACTAACTACGCCACTGTATCGCTCGACGTTATCGGCTGCTCAGACCGAGACTGAGACTCCCTCTGGAGTGCTGCCTATTTATCTCCGTTACAGAATTCTCGACCTTTCCAATTCTGGCGGTTGGAAACCAGCATGTTCCAGTTGCTTCCAATATTGACCGTTGTTATCCGCGGCGACGCGATTGGATTTGTTCTCGAATATCTCCGGGGATGACATCATCGTTGTCGATGGCAAGAAGGAATGAGGCGACAGGTCCGGCCTAGGTTCGTTACAGATGGAATAAATAATAATTTTTGAATTGATAATATAAAAGTTATTTCCAGGACTTATATTTATTGGAAATGCCCGGTGTGAGGTTAATGTTATACTGGGTGACACAGGATATCCGGCCAACCTGTGACGATTTCTACATGAGATTTGTAGACGCAATGTAACAAATTGAATACAGGTGTGTAATACCAAAAATATTGCAGTTAACTGAAAAATATAGTTTTACCGTGTTTCTTTCAAACTGAAATTCAACTCATAGTTCCTCTCATATGACTGTAGTATTCCCATCAAAGATTGTATATAAAATTTATTAACGAAATGCAGAAGTTATTCAATTCTCTAAGAAAAAACTTTGAGTGACATATAATCATTTTATGTCGGTTATATGCCAGCAAGACGATCCCTCCATGAATGTAGTTGTTCCGTGGCACGAATTCCTGTGAGATTCGGTTCATTCAGCATATAATAAAAACAACCCAAATTACAGCTTTCCTCCATAAAAAAATCTCGATTGAATAAACCTGACATATTTGCATTCAGTGTCATCCTTCCAGTGGTTTTCTGTGTGCAAAATATATATTGTTGAATTTTCTAGAATTGCATTACCTGAATAGGCAATGTAAAGAGTATTATCAATATATCCATAAACAAAGTCCAGTATGAATTGCGATATAATCCTGGGAAGTTTATTCCATGCCCATTGTACAATATAATATTTCAATTCAGTATAATTAGTCTGGTCAACAAGTGCTTTTTGGACTTATTTTTCAATGGAAACGGAAAATTACGAGTGAGGTGTCATTCGATTCGTAATGGCATTTGGAAGAAAGTTAAAAAAAAATCCTAAAAAGAAGTCCTTCCTCCCGGAACTGTAACACCAATATTTATAATTTTAATTGAGCGGTGGAAATACGTGAAAACGGGAGGTTCGGTACGCGCGCGAGTCACCCGGTTCGGACGCTTAAACAAAAAAAATATTTTAACCAATTAAATATGAATAGTAAGGAATGAAAAAATTCAGGTACTCTCTAAATACATGAATGAACAGTAATCCGTCGGCAAAAAAATTTACCGCAATTTTTCTGTTAGTTATGCTTTTATTAATTAATAATTCTTAATAAGTTGAAAATTAACCCCTGATAATTGTTGAAATCAATTTTTTTTTCTTGGAGATATTCTTCAAAGGCTTGAAAAACGATCTCGATTGGAAAAATAACAAAAATGTGATTTTGCAATTTTTTATAAACAATGAAAGACATTGAAAAATAAAAAACATACATAAGGCATTGATTTTTTTTTTCAAAATATGCCGATTGTTCTGTTTTTTTGAAGTTAAAAGCTACATGAAAATTTTTTTTTTTTAAATTTCGTTTTCACATTGTTCAAATAATTGTTATAAACAAATGCATTGTTTATAAGATGATCCAAAATGGTTTCTTAAAAAAGATGTATTGCTTAAAGTCGCACTTGTTGAATAACAATTTTTTTTGCAAGTAAATATTAATATTAAGGAACCATTTTTTTTTCAAATCATTAATTCCATTGTTCTTTCTTATTTCGGAAAACATTTTTTAATTCTATTTGTTTATTTAATAAACAATTTGTTATAAAGAAAGAAATTTTGGCGTTATATATTTTTTTCAATTGTACATAATAAAACAAAACAACGTTGTGTCGTTCTATAAGAAAAAAAATTATAATATTTTTTTTAGAATTTTGAATATTATCGTATAAATAATTGCAGGAAATCAAATAAATAATTGAGTTGGAGTTTTGATTGGAAACCTAATATGTTTATTGGTTAATGAAGAATGAAAAAGGTCTGGATGTTCTTGTCGTATCTCCAATAGTTTATAAGTTATATTAATTACAAAGATAAAAAAACCGGTGCGAACGGTAAAGTTGAAAAGACGAATATATTCAAAATAAAAAAAAAACAGATTTTTTTCTCCCAAAAAACGACCCTTGGTTGTTATTGTTTTATTTTGTACAATAAAAAAAATATAACGCCAAAATTTTTTTCTTCATAACATATTGTTTATTAAATAAACAAATAAAAAATTTAAAAAAATATGATTTTTTTCGAAATACGAAGGAACAATAGAAATGATGATAAAAAAATAATTCCTTGATATTAATATTTACTGAAAAAAAATATTGTTAATTAAAGTGCGATTTTAAGCAACATTTTTTTTTAAGAAACGATTTTTTTTAAATCATTATTTTTATCAATAATTAGGTTTCCAGGAAGAAATTTTGGATTATCTTATAAACAATTCATTTGTTTATAACAATTATTTTAACAATGGGAGTAAAAAATAAAAAAAAACATTTTAATGTAGCTTTTAACAATAAAAAAACAAAATAATTGGAATATAAAAAAAAAATGCTTTGTTCATGTTTTTATTTTTCAATGTCTCACTTTGTTTTAAAAAAATTGAAAAATATTTTTTTTTCAACGGGGATCATTTTTTAAGCCCTTGAGGAATGGCTCCAGGATTTTTTTTTTAACAATTATCAGGGATTTAATGTTAATGTTCAACTTATCAAGAATTGCTAATTGATAAAAGCATAAGTGATAGAAAAATTGCAGTTGATTTTTTTGCCGACGGATTATTGTTTATTCATGTATTTTGAAGGTACCTACATCTTTTCATTCCATAATATTCATATTTAATTGCTAAACATTTTTTTTAAGCATCCGATCCGGGTAACACGCGTGCGAACCAAACCACCCGTTTTCACCTGTATTTTCAACGCTCAATTTAAATTATAAATATTGGTGGTACAGTTTTGGATATCTGCAATAGTTTTTGAAATATTTGAGAAGAATCAAATCCCTCTTTTTTTCATTAAATTACAACTCTTGCAGTTTTTGCAAACGGGAGTTTTTTTTAAACTTTTTTCTAAATGCCATTACAAATCGAACGACACCTCACTCATAATTTTCCGTTTTTATACAAAAATAAAGGTCCAAGAAGCACTTGCTGACCAGACTAAATATCGAAATACAATGGACAAATCGAAAAGGAAAATTCCAATATCCAGGGAATTTCTAGACATTATCCTCTCTTCCACTACATTGAATATAACGAAATGTGTGCTTTCCGGCGATATAATATCTACCTGTTAATTCATTCATCAAATTCAAATACTCCTTGCAGATACGGTGTGTCACGAAATCCAAATTGAATTGTCAATTGTTTCAGTAGGATTCGATTAGTAGTGTAATCCCTAAGATGAGGCTCAACTTATAGAGCGGAATGAACCATATCTGCTTATATAATGGAAAATCTTGTTATCATTACAGGTTCATTATGAAGTTGATTTCATCGAGTAGGTTTGGGAATGCTCGAGAAAATAAGGAACAATTAATACGATTGAGTCTTACTTCAAGAAGAATATTCAATCTTACTCTAGAATTTTTAAAATTGGTTCTGGTACGTTCTACTATAGTTTATGAAGCTTCATTTTTTCGAATGTAACTCCATTTTAGGAGAGATGTGATTAGGTATGAATAATAAACAATCCAAATAATACAATTCTTCACCTGCCTCTCAAAATAAAATAGGTCGAGTAGTTGAGTGCAAGTTTCGAATAATGAGTATTCGATACAAATACAGAATAAGCAATTATGAATCTAGATATAGATTCAGATACCTCCATGCTATTTAGGTGTATTACATTTTTATTTTGCCCATTTAACCTATAAATCCTTTTCTATTGAATTATCCAGGAGAAAGAGCACTGTTCCACAGAAAAAAATGCTATCACCCTTTTAATCTTTCAATATTCAATTTTTACATATTTTATATTCCCATTTTATTTTGTAGTGCCCTGAAGATGATTTTATAAAAATCGAAATGTCGGCGAAGAATCAATACTGGTACAGTTATCGGACCTCACCCCAACAAAATTCACAATTTTAAATTGATTCTCAAAGTTGTGCAAAATAAGCCATGATGTTATTTTTGTTGATATATAATAATAAATAGTTTATTGAATACATGATAAAATGCTTCTTATGCTAAGGTACAATATTATCAAAATCTTTTTTTTTATATGACTTACGTTCAATAAACTGCAAAACTCACTAAGGCATCAAGCCTGTGCGAGAGACATAATGCTTTATTTATTTTTCGTATAATATGAGTTTTTGTTCATGTTAATTCTTTGAATATCATTATAATTATATCGAGACCTGTCCGGTCCGATTGTTCAACATGGAATTACCAAAAAATATACACACAAAATAGGGAGATGTACAGATGAGTAAATAGATCATTTTCATTGCCAAAATTATACGAATGGAACATATAGATGAGTTGTATTAATTAAATTCATCGTTAAAATGTTTATAAATAAAAGTTAGAAAATGAATATAAGAATAAAATAGAGGTGATTTGTGTAAAGATGAAATGTATAGATAAAAAGTATAAATCCAATATAAAAATAAAATATATAAGTGAGTTGTCCAAATATAAAAAGAATACATGAAATATATGCAAAATGTTTATAGATAAAAAATATGAATTAAATATGTAGATAAGATGTATAGAAAGTTGATCAAAATGCACAAACAAAACTGGGTAAGAACTGGGATAAAATTAAAATAGTATATTATGCAATGAGCACAAAATGATGACCATTTTGTTGCGAGTTGCATGCTATACTTTTTCTATGACAACATATCGTTCACGTTTAATACATGCATACATTGCAAAAACTTTCAAAGAAATGAACTGATGATATTTCATTACTCCGAATTCACCTCTAATGGGCTTTCTATCAGAATTAAAATATAAATTGAAGAAATATGTAAATATTTTCTTTATTGCTATTTCTAATAGGTACACAGAAATAGAAGCCTATAAATGTATGTATGTATCTTATTGAAGTTGAATGTGCAATTATTGAATATCATATTTGGAGAACTTGATTGCTGAATACTTAATTCTTTTCGAAATTGATAATTTGTCGACGTTGAAGTAGACGGCTTCTCGCGATTTTCCATTTCTAAATTCGTTGGTATGCCTGATGGTATGTTCTGTATTGCATTTGCAATTTTATTTGCTATGTCAAGCTTACTTTTCTTCGATTCATCAATATATCCCTCAGCGACTGTAGTAGATATCCAGCCACCTTGGCGTTTTAACGTGGTGATGTCACCTCCAGCATCAACAAGAATTGTTGCGGAGGATCGGCGAAAGCAGTGCCCAGTATATAATTCGTAATTTGGCAATTTTTAATACTTGACAATGTCTTTTCCCATAGCTCCAAACTCATTCAGACCTATTCTCTGAATGGTACACTTTCCTTTTTGATAATTAATGAAGAACCATAGACCATTAGCATTTTGAGGGCGAAAATTTGCGTATTTTTTATAAATTTCGTAGAATTTGCCAGTTACAGTAAAATTTCGTACTATTTTGGTTTTATTGTCTGGTATTGTGACTAAAACAGCTGAACCAAGATAATTGAAATGAGTAATTTTCATTTGATGTAATTCATGTCTTCTACATGCACCCATTACTCCCATGACTAATGCAACCTACAATGTAAATTAGTTTACTTGAACATATTTTTCATCAAATGGAAATATAAAACTTACTTTTGTTGCCAAATATATTTCATCTGGAGTCTGTTCAATGAAATTATCGATGTCATTTGCTGTAAAGATCTTTGACTTTTTGGGTTTGTAGCCGTACGACTGCCGCTTGAGGAATGCTTTCAGTTTCGAATATTTGGCAATATCTATATCATTATAGATACTAAGAGTCGTTCTCAGCATTGAGAAGTGTGACCATAAAGTGGAACTTTTAAATTTTTTGGCTAAGTCGACGAAATAAGCCATTAAAACGTTCTCGGAAAACGATTTTGTCTTTTGATCTACCTTCCATTCCAAAAAAAGGTTATAAGCGCGTTGATACATACTCTTCGACGTTTCCGGTAATAAATTCGGTGTTGTTACCTTCCCTGCTTCTATTATGTTCGGAGGTGTCAAATCTAAGTCAATATCACTATCAGTTTCCATTTTGATTAATAGTTTTTATAGAAAACAACTATGAAATTACTCGTTACCTACTAAAACTTTGACAGAAACGATCTGCTGGCATTTCATCAATTTGTCGCTGGACGTCATAATTTGACAAGACGTCGTCGTCGTGATTTTAGAGTGAACCTAGACATAACACGAAATATTCCATTTCGCATTTGTTGCTTAGCAACTTGCCTAGTAACTGATGCAAAAATGAAATTCTGTACAAAATGTGCTTGTTTATGATTGAAGTTACGGTTATGAAATGAACATTCATCGAGGCTGTCGTAGAAAAAATAATTTTCAAGGCTGCATATCTATGATTTTGATGAGTTCATTTCTTAGATATTTTGACATGAAGCCATTGAGTTTTTTCTTGAACTGCTGGATATTTTGAACTTTTGTTAGGTTTTTTGGTAGAATTTGATACAATGTAGGGGTTAGATAGGCAAAACTGCGTTGGCCAACTGTTTTTGATGAGAATGGTGTCTTGTATGAGGTATTATATCTCCTCGTATTATGGTTATGGGTGATGTATTGGAGTTCCGTTTTGTTATTGAATTGGTGAACCACGATGGAGCGGTAAAACAATTGTTTTATGTCAAAAACCTGGGCTTCATTGTGAACCTCATCATATGGGAATGTATAAGGCCTCATCAAAATTATTTTGAGGATTTTTTTTTTAATATTGTAAATTCTTTTTAGGTGTGTATTCTTCGCTCCACCCCACCCTATGCTGTCATAGTTCAATAGAGAACCTACCAATGCATGACAGAGTGTTTTTAGTTTATTCAGACCCAGTATCGTTCTAAGAAGTTTGAATTTATACATTGAATATCTAAGATTTTTGGTGATAGTTTCTATATGTTTATTCCATATCAAATGTTTATCTATGATTATGCCTAAATATTTTATGTTATCCATTCTTTGGATTTCATAACGGTTAACTATTCTCAGTCTATCATAGTCTGGCAGGTTTCTATTGATGCATGTGAATGTAATATATTCAGTTTTATCGTAATTTATAGTCAATAAATTGTTATCCATCCAATTTTTGACTGTTTTTAAATCATTTTCTGCCAAATTTTTAAGTTTTTCCCAATTACTAGCTTGATATAAAATTGCTGTATCGTCAGCAAAACTAATTATCTCCCCGCATCTATCTAATTTGAGTTCATTGTTATGTAAATGGTGAATAACATGGGTTTCAGTATGGTTCCCTACTCACTACTCACACAATTTTGACAATTGTCACTTCAAAGTGATGATTGTCAGTTCAAAGTGACAATTGTTACTTCAAACTGACAATTGTCAGTTCAAAGTGTAAATTCCGAATGTTTTTGAGAAATATTTTGTTGTAGGCCTTCGTAATATACTCCTGATTATGCAATTTCATTGTAGTTGAATTTCTTATATCTTCTTTCCCCCCAGGCATATGTTTCATGAAGATGCAAGTCTTGTATCTACAAGTGAATCACAAGTAAATAGTTACAATTGTGAGAGAATTATGTTTCATGAGGTACTAGTAAAACGAGCAAATTATTGCCATAGTTTGTGCTATGGGGGCCTACCAAGTAATAAATTCAAGAAAATAGATGGTATGTTACAAGAGTGATGCGTGTTGTTTCAGCAAACAATTTTTACAATCTATTCATATATCATGTCCTGACTGACTGATTCACTGACATACGATCAACGTCCATACCAAACCGCTGGACCTTGAGAGCTGAAATTTTGACAACGTATATCTATGATAACATAAGTAACCCCTAAGAAAGGATTTCGAGATGTCCCATCTCTAAAGGGGTGAAAAGAGGGTGAGAGAGGAAGTGAAAGTTTGTATGGAAGTAGTTGTGGAGTAAGATTAATTAAAATTGGTATTTGGGCTCCTCTTATCAAATAAAAAAAAATATTTCTGGATTTTCGAAAATTCAACCCCTGACGGGGTAAAATTGGAGTTGAAAGTTTGTATAGTTAGTTTTGAAGTTGAATTCATAAAAATCAGTATTTGAGGTTCCTGTTACAAATACACTGATATGTGTTTCAGTGTTGTTAGAAATTCAACCCCTAAAAGGGTGATATGGGGGTGAAACTTTGTATAGGGGTTTCGTTAGTTTTGGGAGTTGAAAGTTTGTGTAGAAGAAGTTAGTTAGGTTAGGGTCATGGAAATTGGTATTTGAGGTCTTTGCTACGAATAAAGGAATACCTGTTTCAGTGTTTTTGGAAATTCACTATTGAAGGGGTGGAATGGGAAGGCGTTCATTTTGACGTGAAAAGTTCCTATCAACGTGTATTTTCTGAGAAACAGGGTGTCAAAAGTAGGAAAAAATTAGGATATCAATATTTTTCTTCAAAACTACCGTAGGAAAAAATGAAACTCAGTATACTATTTGAAGTTAATTAATGTGATGATTGAAAGTTCTTATTTTTATATTTGGTTTAGTATTTGGTTTCTGGGTTGAGAATATATACCTAGATAATTCAGTACTTTATGGAACTTAACAATTGGATTGTTGATTCTCATATTGACTTGAAACCCTCGCAGCTACATGTATTGAATATTCATACTTATAGTGTCTTGTCATAAACATAGAGAGATTGTCTCCACTAGTGGGGCTTGTGGCTCAGTGGTACGAGCGTTAGTATTGTACTCCACCCGGCGCGAGTTCGATACTCGCAGCGGGTGAACATTTTTTCAAGGCCCCAAGAGTGGTTTCGGATCCCACTATAAAAGGTAAGGCCCCCGTGATCTTAACTCGTACAAGTTTTCATTAACTTCTGAGGGTAGGTCAAACAACTAAGAAAGCGGTTGAAAAAAAACAAAGAAAAACAAAACAAAACTATATACCTTAACTGTATGACCATAGGGGCCACGCCGGGGGTTGTTAGATCGGGATAACTTTTGTGATGACCACATTATGAACTCAGAATCCAAAAGCAAACAAACACCATTTAATAACATAATAAATATATACAACAATAACTACACTTACACCTAGAATTATCTATACAACGCTGCCAGAATGGCAGCTCAGTAGTTGAGACAACATTCTTGTAAAATTGGAACTTCTTCAAAAATATTTCAACTTCTAACTTCTAACCTCGCGATAGTGTCAGCAACACTCTTCTTCATCCAACACACTTTGTCCGATGTGATCCATTCCCAAACAATTCGAGGTTGAATTATATTCGAGATTGATTGTTAATCAAAATGAGTATGATAAACATCTGAGTGGGCTGACCCAGATCATGACAATATATAGAGTATGAAGTGATGAGACGGAAGGTAAGCCATCTCCTTTCAAAGTGTCCGCGACTAACTCTTAAAATATATCTCATTCGGAACATATAATTCTCAGTATGAGTATTCTTGAAATTTTCGAATAAAGAGTCAATGTGTCGAGTGGTTTAATTCTGATCCACCATTAATCATCATTACAACTTATTTTTTTTCTGTTGATATCAGTTGATTACATTTTATGAGTAGTATTTCTCTTATAGTCTCATATATGTGAGTATGCACGAAAGGGCAAGTGGAGGGTTTGAAATGAAATATCCTATTCATATAGGTATTTATTGATAACCAACTAACATGTAATATGGAATAAGTACAAACATATCTTATTAAATATTGAAAACTATATGTATACAAAGTTTAGCAAACATGTTTTATTTCTATTTTCTTTTTATGTGACCTCAAACCCGACCACTAAGCTTGATTTCGGCGTTGTCGAATTTGGTGGGTGCACCGTGCCTACAGATAATACATTTTGGCGAATTCGATAGTGTTTGAACCTACATAGTTCAGCATTCTGGTATATAGGCCAATCGATAGAGCTGAAAATGACTGATTGTGGAACAAAAATAGTACCAGGAAACCGACTGTGCCATCATACGAAAGACGCTCCGCAGTTATGTCCTGTTATGTCAAAAAGGGTGAAATAGCGAGGAATACCTAAATGCTATATGGATAAAGTTGTCGAATAGACAAATACCCGGTAGGATTGAATTGACTCCGCTGAAAATAAAGTAAGCTTTTTCAATAAATCGCAGTAAAAGTGGAATACGTAACCATGGAAATTATGTTCAAAGATCATTGCACCTTAAAAAACAAGAAAAACGGTTGAATTTCCATAATTTTTGGTGTACGGTAGATTTGATGTAATTTCAAATGTTTCTTAGAATTGCGAAGAATTATAGAAGAATCCATTCAACTTGCAATTGTGACTCATATTTTTACAATTGGTATTCAAACCGGTAATTCTCCGCTTATTAGAAAAAAAAATGCGTCTGGTATTTCATGAGTGAATTCTAGTGTTTCATAGAACAGGCCTCAGGACGTTTGTTTTCATATTTTTCTTTCAATTGATGATCATTGATAATTATTGTGTTGAGGTATTTTTAACGAAACCAAAATGGAGGAGGTTCTCTATTCGACGCGTATATTTTTTTTTATGTATGATCACATACAACTTTTCACAGAGCGGTTCGATTCCAATGATTATTTTTTCATTAGATAGGGTGTACTTCGAAGTTGGTCCCATTTCAATTTGAACAACAAAATCCATCCCTAGGGATAGCAAAATGAGGGATATTGATCTTTCACCCTCTGTATTTTGGTCCGTTAACCGATCAGGCATAACTTTGTAGTGGGTTTTCCGATTCGGATGATTATTTTTTTATCAGTTTCATCAGTTTAAGATTGCTTTGTGGTAATTAATCTTGAGTGCTCTTGTTTTCATATTATTGATGATGCTAATTTCATGTTGGGAACTATAATGCGACTCAACAGATACACCGGGTGTTTCTCAAAAGTGACTCACTCCTATAACTTTTTTGTTTTTCCAGATAAACGGGTAAAATTCGGTGTGTAGGTATAGTACATAAATATCAATTTTTTGACATATTCAATCGTTCTTCATCACTCCAGGTTTGACCGGAAATGACTCTTACTTTCTCATTGAAGTAAACATGTCAGAGGGAACACGTGCCCAGTGCTCTCAGGGAACAAATTATAAATGTTGTAAAAACAAACCATTTGTGCACTATGTATGCACTGAGTGCTGTAGTGTTTTTCAAAGGAGCTGTTTGTTAGCAGATCATAAGAAAGATGTTGTCTTTGTGAAAGACAACAAAATAAAATGCTGTGAACAAGAAGCAACGAGCTACCACGAGGAGGAGACGAACTTGTTGGAAAAAACAATAAGTGAACTAATCCAAGACAGTGAAATAAAAACCAATTACATGGAGAAACTGAATGAGGAGAAAAACAGGCATTCACAACAAGCATTAGATTTGGAAAGTGAAATGAACAACCTCATAGAGAGTCAAAACAATGTAACACAAGAAATGGAAGATAAGATTAAAGAACTACAAAAAGAACTCCAAGAAAAAAGGAATGCTACAAAAACAAATAGTACACAAACAGCTGGTATACCTATGACTCACATATCCACAGAAGTGTATTCCAGTGGCGTAGATATTATGGTCGAAAAAAAATCGGACACAAATTAGCTACTTGTGGAAGACATGGATAAAATTAAGGTGAAAGAACAAAGGGACACAGTGGCCAAGTTGAATAAAAATATTATTGGACTAGACAACACAAAGAGATTACTCAGTTTGAAGTTATAACAAAGCAATGAAAAACTTCAAAATTTTGAAAGAGAAGTACAGGAATTGAGTAATATCAGTAGAAGTATGGTAGAAACAATAAAAGCACTTGAAAAAGATAATGAGTTCTATTGCCAAGAAATAAAGGACTTGAGAGCTGAAGTAAAGAAGACTGAAAATTGTAAGGTTATCATAACTACGAAATCAAAGGAGGATGATGGAGAAAATAGACGAAGCATTGAAGACAAGAGAAAGAAAAATATGGTGCATAAAATATTGGTACTGTGCGATGAAGGTGGACGTAATCTGGATAAATTTATAGATCACCGACTTGACAATAAATTTTATGTTCAAACTATAATCAAACCAGGAGCTTGTATGAATGATATTATATCTGATATAGTTAATTTAACGAAATATTTCACTATGAATGATTTTGTAATTATACAAGGTGGGTTAAATGATATTATGAGGAACAGCTACCCTCCAGTTGAGTTATTGAATAGTAAATTGAAACAATGTCATTACACAAACATTTTGGTAAATACTATCCCATTGCCTTCTAAGTCACGTTATCTTTCTTCTATACTGAAATTCAATCAAATGCTTGAAAATTATATGGCACGACTGGACAGTTATTCTGAAGGTAGGGCTGTAGTATTTAATATTAATAATGGAAAGAAATGTACGCTATCAAGAAACCAAATAGCCATAAAATCAACAAATGAAATAAGATATGGACAAAACTGTAATGAAAATTTAATTCACATAAGCACAACACCTCTTGGAGCTGAAACGACTGATAGCAATTTCGCTAATGAGGTACATCAGGTGAAAATTCATGAACAAAATTACAATGAGAGAAATATTTTTAATAATCATTCTCGTGAATGTACTAAGGCACGAGACCATTTCTTAGATGCTTGTCTGATACACGTAAAAACAATATAATAAATGATTCTAGAGGGGACCGTCAAATAACCGGAATTTCAGAGGGCAATTTAGCAATAACAGATTCTTCAATAGGTACTAGGATCATGATAGTTAACACTCAATCGATAACCAATAAGATGAACCGTATTGAATTGATACTCAAATATAAAAATCCGGACATTTTATGCTTATCTGAAACTTGGTGTAACGAATCCAGTATTGGTGCTATTTGTTTTGATGGCTACAAAATTGCTTCTTGTTTTAATAGATCTATCAAGATTCACGGAGGAGTGATGATTCTTGTTAAGAATACCATGGATTTTAAGATTCCATCCTTCGCGAATGGATTAAATGAAGAACTACATTTTGAGTGTTTTTGTATTTCGTTTGTATCACAACAAAATAAATATTGTCTTTTAAATATGTATAGATAATAATGAACCATTGCACAAATCGTTTTCACTATGTTATTCTTAGTGGCGATCTCAATATTGATTTTTTAACTGACTCGAGTGATAAATCTTCATTAACTAACTTCATGGATAGTTTTGGGTTGAAATGTCAAAACTTTGAACCTACTCGAATTTTTAGAGATATGAATGGAGAAGTGACAAAATCCAAACTGGATTATTTTCTAACAAATTATTCTACAGATTATACAGGGAATGTGATAGACTTGGTTCTTGGTGACCATTTGGGTCTTGATATTGTTTTGAGGAATATCAAAATAAATGTCTTGAATTCTAGTATTAGAAATGATGTTAATTTCAGGAACTTATCTGAACAAAACTTGTTTAACTTACAACATTGGCTAGGTAACGAAGACTTTCAGTGTGTTTTTAGCAGTGACGATGTTGATGTGGCGTTGTGGATCAGTGATGACATTATCAAGATTGGAGTTGAACTGGAAAATCTGTTCTGGTTAAAGAATAATTCATCGCATGATGAACTTTTCGTGAAGTATGAAAGTTTAAAGAAAAATTATATATGCAGAATAGCTGAAGCGAAAAAAACTTATTATCAAAATAATCTTAAGAACAAAAATTTTCAACAAAAACAGAAATATATTTGGAGAACAGTCAGAGAAAAAACAGGTGAAACGACAATTAGCTCGATAAATGAAATTGAAGTTCAAGGAAATATTATTAACAATAAGCAGAATATAATTGACGCATTTGCTTAATTTTTTTCATCTGCAGCAAAAAATGGCGTAATCTCGCATTTCAACAGCACTTATTTCAATAACTTTACTTCTATGAACATTGATAATACATTTTACTTTGGCCCTGTGGATGGTCATGAAGTGTCAGATGTGATTTGTTTTTTGAAGAACGTTACATCTGTGGGCATTGACTGTCTCTCAACAAAAATTATAAAAACTATAGGACTCTTTCAGATTTGATTAACATGATAGTTGAATATGGCGAATTTCCTATAGATTTAAAGACTGGTATTGTCACTCCATTATATAAAAAAGGCAGACAAACATTGTTAGAAAATTTTAGGCCGATTACTGTATCAACTGTCATATGTAAGATTTTTGAGAGATGTATACATACCAGGATGCTTGGTTTCCTGCATAAACATAATGTTATAAGCAGGCATCAACATGGATTTCGCCCTGGAAGATCGACGGAGAGTGCCTCGGTGGCTTTTTTCGATTACGTCCATACTGCATTGGACCGCGGAAGGTTTGTTGGGGTACTCTTCTTTGACCTTTCTAAAGCATTTGACTCCATCAATATTAATGTTGCTCTGGGCAAATTATCTGGACTGGGTTAACGGGGCATATTTTTGTCGTGGCTCGCATCTTATCTTGGGTATCGGAAAATTTGCGTAAAAGTGGATGATTGTAGATCTAAACTTTTTTATGTTGATTTAGGAGTTCCTCAAGGATCAGTTTTAGGTCCCTTGATTTTCCTTCTGTACGTCAGTGATTTACCAAATTATTTGAGCACTGAACACATTTTTTTGTATGCAGATGATACGACAATCGCCATTGATGCTGAAACCCCAGAAGAACTTGTGCAGAAAATGAATAATTTGTCGAAAGAATTTACTGATTGGTGTAGTAACAACTCCTTGATTGTCAATCCTGACAAAACAGTATGTCTACAGTTTTATTCTCTTACAAAAATCTCAAATTATTATTTTGTTCGCGTAAACAACAAAAATATATATTTTTCGGATTCAATAAAATTTCTGGGCACATATTTAGATGCAAATTTGAAGTGGAATACACATGTTGCTCAGGTGTGTAGAAGACTCAATGGTAGTTATTATGCAATTTTGCAGCTGAGAAATATATTCACACTAGAGCCATTAATGAATGTGTACTATGCTCTCTCACATTCACATATTTCTTATAACATTGTCCTTTGGGGAAGTACGGCCTATGCTCGCAGAGTTATTATCAGTCAAAAAAGACTAATTCGCCTAATCTTTGACTTAGATTACCGAATGACGTGTAGGAATCATTTTAAAAAGTTTAAATTAATGACGGTACCATCGATTTACATTTATAAAATTGTAACATATGTTAAACTCAACATCAAAAGCTTCTAAAAAAATTCTGAATCTCATGACTATGCTACGAGGCATGGTGATTTATTTAGAAGTACAAAGCACCGTACTTCACTTTACGAAAGCAGTCCTAAGTATAATGGAATACGATTTTTCAATCATCTCCCTAGTGATATCAAAAACGAAAAAAATATTAATAAATTCAAAATAAGATTGAAAACATATTTAGTGAAATCCTGCTTTTATGATATCAGTGAATGTTTTGTTAATTCATATTTTTTTTTAAATTTGATTGTTTGCTTGTTTGTATGGACGATATGTTTAAAGTAATATAGTTATTTGTTTTATATATATATATATATATATATATATATATATATATATATATATGTGTACCTAATATGTCTGTATATATACATTTTATCACTTTTAAAAAAAAATTTTTTTTATTATTTAAATGGGACACCTATATTTTCACTTATTTCAATAGAAAATCACCACATTGTGAGTATAATGACATCCCATTCGTCACTTTTTGGCATCTATCATACTAAAATTTTAAATTTTCAATTTTCAATCTAGAGTGTCATGAATGAGTTAAAACGGTTGATTTTGGATCAAGTGGCCGGGGAAAAATAGTTTCGATCAAGTTTTACCTTCCATTTGTTTTACTGTTTCATTTGAAGTTTACAAAATCGTATTTATGGTGTTTACTCAATTTTTTCAAATAGATCAAAGGTGGCTCATTACCTTATTTCAAATGGGCATCTTGTTATGAACAATTTGATACCACAAAATCGCTATTTTGAATGAATATCCAGTATCATAATATGTCTAAATATGCCGTTGTTGCAGCGCGGCTTTATGCGGAAAGATATTCCAACAAACGACAATCCACTCGTATTTTTTTTCCAAAAATGCAAAAAAAATATTTCGAAATGAGGCCGAAGATGGTAACCGAAAACCATTCATTGTGAGCATAAATAAATTGACGTACTGTTATTAGTTCAAGTAGAGAACACCACATCCATGAGAGAAATTGCTCTGCGATGTGAAATCAGTGTTTCATCGGTATGGAGAATCCTGAGAAAATACAAGTACCGTTCATTTAAATATCAATTACACCAACATCTGTACCCAAATGACCAAGATTGAAAAATTGCAATTGGTTTTTAGAACAACACGAAAACTGGCAACGACCATACCACGTTGAATTCTACCCAATCCAATCCAATCCAATAACATTTATTCCTTTTATATTTACATGATATCTTAAAACTTAACTAATATGTACAATAAAACAATCTCTGCTCCTCTTCCTGGATGTTATGGGGGAAAGGGTTGAGGAGGGATGTGTTGCGGCTTTATGTTTGGGGAAATGTAAGCCACCAGCTTGCCCTCCCGAAGGGGCGAAGGGGTGGCCCCTGTTGGTTTTAACAGGTAGCCTTTTTTTTCCATATTCGCTAATGTTTTTCCTAGAAATTGCGAGTTTTAACGATGCCTCCTGCTTACGCTTATGCACCTATTATCGTTGAAGATGGACTTCCAAAATTCAAAATTGTTTTAATTATACTTGTTTCTTATTTTCAACTCGTCAGAGCTATCCGGAAAATAAATTTAAAAAAAAAACGGCTCACAATATTCCTATTACCCACTCTAATGGGCGTGGCTTAGGTACTTGACCTAGGCCATTTTTGGATATTAATTCATGCAGGTCGGGTTTCCGACCTTATAGAATTTTTACTAGTTTTACAATGGCTCGCGATAGAGTTCTAACTTTTCAAAAATTACCCCATGTTTCCTGGGAATTCCTTCTCTTATGTTCGTTATATTTGCCGTAAGCGGACTTTTAGGAATGTGAAATCGATAGAATTTATCTGATATTTTATTGATGTATGAGTCAATCGTTTCAACTTTCGCCAGCTCCCGCAGATCATCCAACCGAATGTATCTGTTACTGTTCGTAACTATGCGAAGGGCCTTGTTCTGCAACCTCTCTAACCTCGATATTTGGATTTTTGGCAAGCTGCAGAATATTGGACAGGCGTATGTCATGGTTGGTCTGATTATTTGCTTATAAATTCTTAATTTATTATCAGTCGACAGCTTGGAATTACGTGCAATGAGGGGGTACGTACGCTTAATTGCGGCCGCCCCCCTCTGTAACGCCAATGCTATATGATTGTGCAAGTACATCCGACTGTCCAATTGCAATCCCAGGTATCTAACAGTGGGTTTCTCCGTCACTTTGTTATTTTCAATCGTTATCTTCCCGAGGATCTTCACGTTAGTTCTTTTCCTCGTGAAGTTAACGACCTCCGGTCTGATCACCGAAGTCAAGCAATGTCGGGCGCGGTTAGTACGTGGATGGGTGACCGCTTGGGAACACCGCGTGTCGTTGCCATATATATATTTAATAAAAATATTCCACTTGTGTCTGGCCGAATGACGAAATGTCCAAGCCAAAAAAAAAAAAAAAAAAAAAACACGAAAACTATCCTAGAACTTTTGAAATTATTTATTTAGATGAAACTCCATTTACAAATTTGAGCATATTAAACAGAAACAACAAAAGATATTGAGCTCAAGAAAATAGTCATCAAATGGTAGTAGGAAATTATCAAGAGAGATTTGTTGGATGAGAATAATGGGAGAAAGAATGTTGGGACCGATATTCTTTGATGGGCATCTAAATGGTGAGAGATATTAAATTGAAAAATTTATGAATGATGTACCCTTAGCAAAGGCTCTTGGTGTTTTCTTCCAACAGGATGGGGCTCCTCCCCATAATTAAATATTGGTTAGGGAATATTTGGATGGCAGTTTCAAGAAAATTGGATTGGTACTAATGGACCGATTAGATGTTCCTCAAGGTAAAATTTAGTTTATGTAATTTTAAGCGTTTTAATATGATTTTATTTTTTGAGTAGATCGCCGGACCTATCGCCATTAGATTTTTCCTATGGGGTACGATAAAAAATGAGGTGTATAATACCCCATCAGCTACATGGAAGGGATTATAAATTAAAGTACGAACAGCTATTAATTGGTCTACAGCAGAGCAACTACGGAACGTAGTGAGGACAACAATAGAAAAAGCACAACTTTACCAAGATCAGCATGGACGTCATTTTGAAATTTTAGAACGAAAAGTTAATTGGATTTTATAGTCGCCTTTTAGCAAGTTTTCAAAATAACGAGGTAATTAGGTATTTACTGTTACATTCTTAATGCTAATAACATGAGGTACCTTATGATTCATTATGTCACTTCGTCCGAACAATTTGACATCATTACACTATCAATATAGAGAGACAGATAGCTCTTCATTCCCAACAGGTGTACACCCAATCACAGGAAATGCTTGAGAGGTAATATTTAACATAACGAATTACAGAAAAGAGAAAAAAAGGAAAAAATGTATATACACACATATACATATGCACATAAATACACACACACATACATACACACATTTATACGAATGAATGAACGTCCAAATGAATGAATTAAATAAATGTACATGCGTGTATGTAAAATAAATGATTAATTTGCTTTAGAATGAAGGAAAGCTACTGCTGAAGGGGTAACGATAAATTACTCGACAGTTCAATGAGAATAAGAAATAAGAAGCCCAAGATCTATTGGTAATACATTCCATAATATGTTTGAGAGTGCTCACATTGATGTCACATGAATCACAGATAAAATTATAATTAGAACACATTAATGACACGGGTGCCCTATGCATAACATTTGTTCGAATATTTCCACAGTAAAAGGTAGTCTCACTTCTAGAATTCAGCCGAGGAATATGGAAGTTGATTTTTTGTAAAAGTGAGGCGCACGAAATATTGTTGTGTAGTAATTTGTGAAGGAATGATATTGTCACAAAAATACGACGGGTGTTTAAAGAAACTACGTCGAAGCGGTTCAAAAGAATTGAGTTATCGATCCCTCTTTGGGGATACGTCCCTGTTTGTTTAAATAGCAGGAATTTCAAGAACTTTCTTTGAACAGCTTCCACAGATTTAATTTCAGAGTTATATATGGGATACCATATCAATGCCCCATATTCAAGTTTGGACCTCACATACGCATAGAACAATGTGAGAATTGGCCTGACATTGCGAAACTCCCTAGTACTTCTCATAACGAATCCCATCATCCTATTGGCTGATGATACAACTTCATCGATTTGCAGAGAAAATGTGAATCCACAATCAAACTTAATCCAAAGATCTTTCATCTCCGTGACTCTGTTGATGATATTGTCATCTATTTGATAGAGAAACTCTATCATCTCTTTTTCCCTAGAAAAGGACACGATGAAACATTTTGAAATATTCAGTTGTAGATGATTGTGGAGGCACCAATCGAATACTAAGTCTACATCCTCTTGCAAATTCCTGCAGTCTCTTTGGTCTTTGACAACTCTGAATAACTTTAGGTCGTCAGCATATAGAAGTTTTGAGCAGTTAATTGTTTTTGCCAAATCATCAATAAATGATAGGAATACAAGTGGTCCCAAGTTTGAACCCTGGGAAACACCGGAACTGGGGGTATACAAAGGATACTGGAAGCTTTCGTATTCTACGTATTGTTTCCTACCAAATAAATGAGATGTAAATAAGTTTATTAAATTCGTAGAAAAACCAAATGCCTTTAACCGATGTAGAAGAATGTGGAAGTCAATTTGGTCAAAGGCTTTTTGAAAATCAGTGTAAATAACATCGATTTGTAGTTTTCTATCCAGAGCGTCGGTAACACATTGCGATAGGCACGCTAAGTTGGTAACGCAAGACTTTTTTTCTACAAATCCGTGTTGATCTTCTGATATAACATTTTTGATTGAGTCATAGAGGAAGTAATATATGATTGTTTCAAATACTTTAGAGAAATTACTTAGCACGGAGATTTGCCTATAGTTTTTTACCAAGGTTCTATCTCCCTTTTTAAAAATTGGACAGACTCTGGCTATTTTCCACATAATGTAGAGGTTCTCAATATCAAGTTGTAGATATGGCGTAATGGAGTCAGTAGAGGTTGAATGCAATCTTTAACTACAAAGCTTGGTATTTGATCGGGGCCGATAATGAGTTTGTTTTTAATTTTTTTTGCGGCTTCTTTGATATCCATATCAGTCACTTGTTTGATATTGATACATTGAAAGTGATAAGGAGTGTTTTCTAGTGCACTAGTTAGAGACTCGTCAGATATAAGGTAGACACTCTTAAAATAGTTTGCAAAGGCGTCGACTATTTTTTGCGGTTCAGTGTGAACATTGTGATCGTCCTTCATGACTCCTGGTATTCTCGAGTTGCCTTTTTTATTCTGAATGAAACTCCAGAAGGCAGTCGGATCTTCGCATATTTTATTCTCAGCTTCACTGACAAAGTTCTGGTATGCTTCATTTATTTGAGTTTTTACCTGTGTTCTTAATGATTTGAATTGTTGGAGATATTGTGTTTTAAATTTTCGATAGTTTTTATGAGATTGATCTTTCTTCTGAATCGTTTTTATAATGAGCGTAGTAAACCAGGGCGGGTATCTACGGGTTCGATTAATTTTTAGGGGAACAGTTTGATCAAAAATGTTATACAGTGAATTATTGAGATTTTGACATGCAATATTTACGTTAGTTTGCTCTAGTATATTAATCCAGTCCATGCTGGCTACTAGTTGGTACATTAGCAGAAAATTGGATTTTCTAGAATTATAATTTCTTGATATGTCATTAGGATGGGGTAAATTTATGACATGCGTATGTGAGGTTCTGATCTCGAATTGTAGGGCTGGATGATAGCTATCCTCGCTCACAAGAGGGTCGATATTCCTCTCAATATCGCATTCCGTTTTCATCAAGACTAAATCTAAGAGGCGAATATTTTTATTGGTGATTTTATTATATTGCTTTGATTCAAAAAGTTCCATGAAGTTGGATAAAATCTTTCTTTTTTTATCATTAATAGTCGAGTTGAACATAGGAATATTAAAATCTCCAATAAACGAAACATCCTTTTCATCAAGATAGCTCAGCAAGCTTACATTATTGAAAAACTCTTCAAAATCTTCAATGGTAACTGTAGGCGGGATGTAGACAACCAATATAAAACACGAATGATTTCCAAGTATACTTCCAGCTACTATATCTATGCACGGTGTTGTAGAGGTAATAAACGATAAGTCTATAGGTCTAAATTTCAGGTGACTATGAAGGGGGCGAGTGCTACTCCCCCTCCCTTTGATGTATTTGTCTCCCCAAATTGTCTGTCACTTCTCAGAATATTGTAATTGTCTGGAAAGAGTTCTGCATCAAACACAGCGGAGAAGAGCCATGTTTCAGTTAGGCAAATTATATCATTTCTCTAGAAGAAACCGAATTATGAAAAGCACTCATTTTGGAGTTGAGACCACGAACGTTCTGATAATAACACGTAAGAGAGTAATTGGGTGTAGTTTAAAAAAATTCACTATTTTTGGTATGCCATTGTAATGCTAAATTTTAATATTAGCTTCTCCATTAGTTTTTTTTTCTATGAGCTCCTGTTTGATTTGCTTGTGAAATTCTAATTGTTTTGGTGTTTTATCGAAGGAAATAGAGATATGCTTAAAAGGGGAGTTTCTCAGATTTGCGGACTTTTTTATCAACTCGAAAACCTCTTCATGACTGTTCAATGTGGTTTTGATTGTACGAGGAGTTCTCCTGTCCTTATCAAACTTTCCAAGTCTGTGCATCTTGGTAATTGAATTAATATCTGGATATATGAGTTAGTAATTTCAGTACCTCTGTTTCTTCTGTTGTTATGCGTTTCCCTTTTGAAATAGTGGATGATTGTTCATTCACTCCAAATACCAACAAATTACATCGACGATTTTGCCGCTCGAAGTCTTCTTGAACAACTTCCTCGAACTGGACATTGTTGAGCGACGCATTTTCAGCAGGTTTACCATTCCTCACTTCGTCTTGGAGGGCTACTATGGCTGCTTTTAGGGAATTTATATCATTGCCAATTTGTTCACATCTTCCGCAAGCCCAATCAACTGATTTTTTTGAGTTGATCAGCCTTGTTTCAGACGAAGTAATATTAACCCAAGCGTTATAGGATGATTTGAGACAAACACAACATTTCAACAGTAAATGCGGTTCAACCGATTTAGAGCAACAGCTACAGATTTCCATCCCCGAAGAAACTTAGGCAGCACGCCAATGTTGTACTGAATCTATTTGTCGTATTTCGAATAAGGGAAATAAACTAATCCATAGTGGCTAGGCGATTGCTGAGCAAAAAATAAGAGACTTTTTGGCCTGTTTAATCTATGTATGACCACGTTTTCACTTGAGTATCGATCAAATAACTTCTTGAGAACAACTGTCATCAAATATGTAGTACGACAGTTGAATGCCTCGCAAATTGAGCTCCCGATTCATACAATTTCTGCCCATTATCTACAGATATTTACCACAGAAAACTGGCACTAAACGGCAATGTTCAGATACACACCTATAGACACCAACACTTCTTACTTCCTGGTCGTTATTGGTTAATTCAATTCTTATGTTACTAGGAGTCATGTTATTAAACGTTTGGAATATCGATTGTGTGATATCAAATTGTTCGTAACAAGATGCCCATTTTAGATATTTCATTTGAAAAAATTGAGTAAACATCATAATTACGATTTTGTAAACTTTAAATCAACCAGTAAAACAAATGAAAAGTAAAACTCGATGGAAATTATTTTTGCCTGACAACTTGATCTAAAATTAACCGTTTAAACTCATTCATAAAACTCTAAAATTTGAAAGTTTTAGTATGATAAATGCCAAAAAGTAACAAATGGGGTATCATTGTACCCGCAATGGGATTTTCTATCGAAATAAGTAAACATATACCAGGTGTCCTATTTAAAATAAGAAAGTAAGGGTCATTTCCGGTCGAACCTAGAGTGATAGAAAATAATTGAATACGTCAAATAATACATATTTATGTACTTTACCTATTAACCGAATTTCACTTGTTTATCTGTAGAAACAAAAAAGTTATAGGGGTGAGCCACTTTTGAGAAACACCCGGTATACTGATAATTTTTTTTAGCTTCAATATTTATTTCTGTACGTTGATGAATCAGTCAGTCATTCAGTCACGAGATTATATCGTTTATGAGTTCTGAGCTTTATGAGATTTATATTATTTGATAGTATTCATTCGTCTTCTTCCTTCAACAAAGTTGTACAGAGTAAAGTTGCCGAGAAATGAAAATGAAGATGAAATGCAACGAACAATGTGTGTATTCTCGTTATTCCTGATTGTCTCAGTAGCGACAAAACGTGATTCCTCATTATCGGGACGTTTAATTTTCCTGCTGACAACCAAACGTCCGTTAAAACGTTACTTAGATATTACTGTTTATGTTCGTTATTGTCGATAGTCGAGTCGGATAACTCGAGTTGATGAGTTATAAGACAAGGAAAATGAAACATTCTTTGGAATTTCACACGAGATAGATCACTTATTTCCGCTTTGAGAGGGATATTATTTCAATGGACGAACTTAAAGTTTCAATTGGACGAATTATAAAGCCTGGTTCATAACTTTTTTAAACTTTAATCATTTCCACACTACCGCGACGTTGTAGTAGTCTCGCTTCGGATGTCCACCGTATTAGTGGATTTTTCACGACATTTCGAACACTTGTATCTGCGATCGTTTTGAGGCAAATACTAATTAGCTCACGTGCTACTTGGTGTTTATAGGTCTGTCGGTACAGGGGTGCTTGTATTTCACGTGGTGCAGCGGTTCATATAGTTTCAGGCCTCTGTAGTCTGCCAGGATGAATAATGAACAATTTCCATACATTTCTGATCTCAATGTTCGGATGGACAAAGGCGTTGCATAGTGAAGTATTTGAGGCAAAAACCTGGCCAAAAGGGTAAAACTTAAAAATTGCTCAACAATTATAAAAAGTTCATTTTCTCATTAATGACTAACTGGTGCGTGAATCACATCATTTCCAGGAGCATTAGTAACATCCAGGAACTCTTAGCCTCATGCTTCTTTGTGAGTGGGCGTGCTATTTGATTACGTTTCAGCTTTGAATCTGTATTTTTTTGTGGCATTGAGAATTGATATTTTGAAATTAAATAAGGTTGTTGTCTTGAAAAAAGGAAAGAGCTTTGTTTCGAAATATATAATAATTAACTTAGTTTTGTTATTATTATTTAAAGCTTGTTTTTTTTTATTTTTGAACCTTTTTAGATAATTTAGATTTTAAAAATGTTTATGAAGATGTGTCTGAGTTTGTCCGACCTATTTCGATTATAATCGTGATGGTAACAGTATTGAGAGTCTATTTCGAAGAAAAAATGTTCCGCAAACAGCTGTCATTTTCATATATATTTTTTATTTTAACGATAATTTCTTGTTAATCTATAGAACTTTATTTCTTCTTGAGCCTTTCAGACAAAAAACAGTTTTGAGAAATAACTGCAGTATTGAACTTAACCAGACAAATAACATCAAGGATAGAATAAAACTTTATTTTGTATTATAATAATGATGATAGATCGAATTTCTTATTTATGATCCTATTTCATATTTCAATTTTTTAATTTTTTTTCAATTTAACAATTATTTCTATTCTTCTGATGGAGGACTAATAATGGGTAATAATAAGGGATGCATAAAATCACAATATTCACTCAATGACCGATGACCAATTTAAATAATTATTTGGCGAAAGTAGTCCATTGTTACTCGAAGTGGATATTGTAGAATTTGAAAGGGGGATGAGGGAGGATTTCGAAGTCTTATCCACAAAATAAAACAAAGTGTTTCTCAAGGAACTGGATGCATTTCGAGTGTTTAAGTACCCATCTTCAGCAGAACATTAATATTACATGGCTTAAAACAATTTTGATAATCCTACATGGTAAAAATGAAAAAACTTTAACTTACCAACTTTATAGTATGGTTAACCTTGAAGAATAAAATGAAAAGTTGTTGAATCAGTAGTGAGAACCCAATGGTGAGGCTGTTTTTTCCTTTTTTTTTTCGGATAAACATTTTGTCCTTATTTGGATAAGGTAACATCCTTAAGCAAAATTTATAACAATTTATGGTAACGTGAAACTGCGTGCCATCAAAATGGAAACAGTGAAAATATTAGAATGATAGAAAGAAACCGTACCGACATCAGGTTGCGACTCAGTGAATTGGATCGATTTTGAACAATAGAAAACTGTAAAGAATTGTGTATATATGAACTTTGCGACTAGTTCGTTCTATCATCAATAGATGTCGTTATGTTACTGAAGCAATCTATAAACACCATTTTTTGGCAAGGATGTGAGAGGAGTCGGAAAAACAAAAACAAAATATTAAAAAATTGATAGATTTTCTGTAGTTTAGTAGGGAATCTATAGTGAATGTATGATAGAGATTTGAAAAAATTGATACAATCAAATTGAATTTGTTCGTTAACACAATTCGATCCAAGTTAATTTTCGGCTTTTTGTATTTCCAAGATCTCCAGAATATTTAATTTCGAACCTTTAGGACAAAAATGGGTCAGATCTTTATTATTGTGAATGGAGAACTTTGAGTGTCCTGATTGTAAGTAAGTGGTTCAGGAAGGAAGATTGTGTGTTACAGATGTCTGTATCCCGGTATTTGTTGTATAAGTTGGTATGTTCCCTCAGACTCTCTGGAAATTTCCAACCAATTTGACCTATATAAACTACTGGACACTCTTGGCAATTTGACCTATATACACCTGATTTCTCATAACTGCCCCTCTTGTCTTTTGAATTGAGTAAGCTTTTACTTAACTTGTTAGAGGTTTTGTAGCGTATCTGAATAGTGTCTGTGGATAACTATTTTCCTAAGGAATCATATATGGGCCCTAGAAAGGGAAGAAAGCGATATAATCTTGCGGTTTTTCATTTATAAGGAGTTGTTGGTTGATATATTTATTCATGTGTTGGCGGTAAATTTCCTTAGTTTCGTGTGGTGGGTAACCATTAGTGAGTGCTATGTGTTGCATCATTGCCAGTTCTTTGTGGAAATTTGCAGTTGACAGTGGCAAACTGAAAAGTCTGTGATATAAATTATGGAATGAAGCTAGTTTTTGGTTATGAGGGTAGTACGATGAATATGGGATAATCGTATCTGTAGCTGTGAGTTTCCTTTTTTAAGGAAGGAACCTTCAACTCATGTTTCTTAGGTGGATTCAAAGGAATCGTGTAGATTGTTGATGTGTTAAAAAATTCTTTAAATTGGGAATTAGATCTTTAAAAGAGTACTATGCAATCGTCAACGTAACGGTACCAAAATATAATGTTACTTGTGGGATGTTGGTTTCGAAGATATTTTTTTCCAGGTTGTACATAGAAGTTTCTGCTGAATAAGGAGACAGGTTGAAGCCCATTGCTAGACTTGAGATTTGTTCATAATTTTTTAAATTAAATTGAAAGAAGTTTGTTTTAAAACCACATTAGTACAACCTGGAAAAAAAGATCTTTAAAAGCCAACATCCACATATAACATAATATTTTGATACCGTTACGTTGACGATTGCATAGTCTTCTTTCAAGGATCTAATTCTCAATTTACAGAATTTTTTTAACACATCAACAATCTACACGATTCCTTTGAATTCACCTCAGAAACGGAAGTTGAAGGTTTCTTACCATTTCTCGATCTACTCCTCACAAAAAAGAACACCACATTGGATTTGATGTGTATAGAAAACCCACAGCTACAGATGATTATCCCTTATTTATCGAACCACCCTCACAACCAAAAACTAGCTTCGTTCCATAATTAATATCACAGACTTTTCAGTGTACTATTGTCAACTGCAAATTTCCACAAAGAACTGGCAACCATTCAACACATAGCACTCACTAATGGTTACCCATCACACTCAACTAACAAAATTTACCGTCAACACATATCAACCAACAACTCCTTATAAATGAAAAAAACCAAGATTATATTGCTCTCTTCCCTTTCTAGGGCCCAAATATGATTCCATAGGAAAACAGTTATCCACTGACACTATTCAGATATGCTACAAAATCTATAACAACATAAGTAAAAGCTTACTAAATTCAAAAGACAAGAGAGACAGTTATGAGAAATCAGGTGTATATAGGTTGAATTGCCCAGAGTGTCTAGTAGTTTATATAGGTCGAACTGGTCGGAAATTTTCAGAGACTGAGGGAACATACCACCTCATACAACAAACAGACATCTGTATCACACAATCTTCTTTGTGAACCACTTACTACAATCAGGACACTTAAACTTCTCCAATCACAATCATGTAGATCTAATCCATTTTTGTCCTAAAGGTTCGGAATTAAATATTCTTGAGATCTTGGCAATACAAAAAGCCAAAAATTCACTTGGAGCGAATTGTGTTAACGAACAGATTGAATTTGATTGTATCAACTTTTTCAAATCTCTATCATACATTCACCAAAGACTAAACTACAGAGAATCTATCAATTTTTTAATAATTTTTTTGTTTTTGTTTTTTTGACCCCTCACACATCTTTGCCGGAAAATGGAGTTTACAAATTCACCTCAGTAACATAACGACATCTATTGGATGATAGATCTAACTAGTCGCAAAGTTCACATATACACACTTCTTTACAGATTTCTATTGTTTAAAATCGATCTAATTCACTGAGTCGCAATTTGATGTCGGTACGGTTTCTTTCTGTCATTCTAATATTTTCACTGTTTACATTTTGATGGCACGCAATTTCACGTTACCATAAATTGTTATACATTTTGCTTATTCAAATAAGGACAAAATGTTTATCCGAAAAAAGAAAAAAACACTCACCATTGGGTTCTCACTACTGATTTAACAACTTTTCAATCTATTTTCCAAGGTTAACCGTACTTTAAAGTAAGTAAAAGTTTTTTCATTGTTACCATGTAGGATTATCAAACATTGTTTTTAGCCATGTAATATTAATGCATCTTAATGCAATCAGTTTCTTAGAAAACATTTTGTTTTATTTTGTTGATAAGACTTCAAGATCGTTCCCTACCCCCTTCAAATTATATAATTATCCTTTGTTCAATTTGTTTTATTGAATAGTAAACAGGTAATGGATATAATCTCGTTCGGATTACCTATTAGATTATCCCCAATTCTCCCATTATCCCTAATTTCCTTAATATCCTTAATTAGATTCATATGTCCACTTCTACCTGCCTTGATTATTCAACATGATCGTTGAGTTAGTATTATCTCCACCTTGAGGAGCTATTGTATAGAGAAACACGTATCGTGGTTTTGTAAACCCAGTTTGGTGAAAATCATATAATGAAGTGAATTTATTACTAGTCAAGATTAAAAAAATATTCCCGTAACACAATTTATAATTGTTGTAAACTGAACTGCACAATCAGTGCATTACTTAACATATTTTGTTACTTAAAATTTGACTCCTTCAATACTGCAATTGGTTTTAGCGATTCTTGAATACTCTTTTCTGTAGCCAAATTATAGAGATAAAAACTATATTTTCCTTAGCACATTGCAGGTTTTTTTTGTAAATTTCTGAAGATCGAAGGGTGTTCAGTAGACTAGTTTTGTACCAATTGATTGAGGAGTCTCCCAAAGAGTTATTCCATGAAAAGCTCCAGTTTATGGAAAATCGAGTGGCTGATATAACGAGTAACCCAGATGCTCATAGAAGTTTACTTACCTGTTACCTCGAGTATTTTAAAACTCATTTTGATAAAAGGTGGATTTTAGCAAATTTCAAAGAGGAGAGGTTCTGGAGAAGTATGGTGATTGGTTGACAATAACGTCAAGTAGTCAAGTACCTATAATTTCCATTGGTACTTCAGGCCGCCCTCAAAAAAAATATTCATTCATATTTCTTTATTTATCGTCGGTCTATTTCTGCAACCAGTGCTAAACACCAACGCCGGTGAACACATTTTGCCCAACCAGAAATGTTTCTGAATTATCTGGTGTTTTCATCCAGAGGTAGGATCTTTAACAAGGACGGCCCATATCTAAACCATATCTCGTAACCATATTGGATTATTAACGCCTGAAGCTATGATGCAGGTATCCGGTAAGACTATCGTCCCGATAAGACTCTTGTCAACCTGAAGAGACGGCTGGTGCCCTGATCTTTTTACGCTCTGTTTTCAAATACTTATTACTCTCATATTAATGATTTTTCTGGAGAATAACCTGATAGGGTACAGAACTCATATACAGTGTGCCCACTTCATTCTTCATAAAAGTTCTGCATGTTGAAAAGGGAAACATTCTCAATTGATAATGATAAAAAATCTGTGAATTGAAAAAATCCACGATAAAAATGAAGTTTATTTTTTGTGATTGTCTGACAAAAAACAACTACTGTTATGATCAATCCTTTAAACAAAAGAATTCAAACTTGCCACTGGGTATTCATCCACTATTCAACGTCACTGATAGATAAGACAATCAATTTTATTTTACTACCGAAAACGAATCCCTAATTCTAACACCCGTCCAAAGTAAATAACACAAACAAGGCCATTAAAAACAATCCAGATAACTGACAGGCACACCCGCCCACATCATTAAGAGCCGTATCTAACTCATAAATCACCAGGAACAGCCACCGAGAATTCATAAACACACTTGTTGGTCATTATTCCCTAGATTAACCGATTAACTACCGTAACTACCTGTCAGGCAGTAAAATATTATCCAATTATAACATAAGATAAGCGAGAACGGGTTAGACAAACAAGACCCTTATCAGTTTTACGATGTCACCTCGTTAAAATACTCATAAACACACTAAGTCCCGCCCCAGCTTCCTGATCGAAGATATTATAAAAGGCAACGAGAGCATAAAGAGTTAAGTTAGTTCATAACAGTAGTCCGTGGAGTAATCACGTCTACCATACGTGAAGAAATATAGTATGCATTCATATTAGTACCAGTGAAAATGTCACGAGAAATAAACTCTTTCCACGGGTAAAACCATCTCGATTAAAAAAGATACTAACATGGCATCCTTTAACTAGAGTCAGTGTAAAAACAATATTTCACCGCATAATTACGGACAATTCTAATCACTCTAACAATAGTTCATTTCATGC